>CM067342.1:38411398-38461398 GCA_034190875.2 Urechis unicinctus | reverse complement strand
TTAATGCGTCAAAAAGTCACTTGTCGATGTATGCCAATTTTTTATAGTTAATTAAGCATGCAATGTTTTAAAGGGTGTCCTTCAAAACGGGTATTCCGTCATACTTTCGTGTTTCCCCTCTACAGCTTTACTCAACCAGCTAAATGCTGCAAGCTTGGTATGTACCGAATGGTTGAAGGATGATTGACGCATACATTTCTAATCGTATGCATACACCATGTAAATATATAGTCCATTGCTTCTACAAATATGTATATAGTAGGCGACATAACAATGATGATAAGGGAACTTATGGGACATGTGCCTCGGCAGCCAATATTGCATACATTGAATAATTCCTTGTGTTTTCTTACAGATATACATGATATTGGGGTAGACGATTGATTTTAAAATAGCACGCGATGTGTTTTTCATTTTCCTCCCTATCATTCTCCGCCAAAAATGATAAAACAGTAACCTTTCGTAGCAAAATTAGTGTCAAACGGTTGTATCCGGCCACATAAATACACCCAAGTCTACTAAAAGTTAAAAATATATGAAACGTTGGTTCAATTTGGATGTTTATGTTCAGAATGAAAAGCGAGTTGTTCTGAACCCACTGCAAATAATGCTGCTGTAAAAGTAAATTGACCGGCTTCATATAACAAGATATAGCTTGCAACTACTGGTTTGAGGAGTATTGGACAAACTTGTTAGTTAACCACTGCCAGGCACACATGCCTCAAGAGTTCACTTGATTAAATGGCATTTAAAATGATTATCATCACCAAATCGCCATGACCTATAACATTTGGCTTTGTAAAAACTCATATTGACGTACGATTCGTAACATCGCACGTAATGCGAAAACGAGCTAATGATAGCCTCAATGTGCAGCTAAATGATTACCTGAAAGTACAATCAACGATGGTGCAGTCGCTTGAATACTAATGAGGACACATTGCATTTATAAATCGCTGATCACTACCTTAGCTCTCCATCCTGTCCGTCCAATAAATATTTCTCGCAAGTAAGGCCTGCGGTTATATAAATGTTACTGGGGATGAAGATATCTGCCCAATACATCGGTTCTAAGGTCTCTTTATACCTAAGTCTTCACCGACAATTCTATTGATCCGATACATGCTTTCATGGCGTATATAATTATATTCGGCACCAGGCACAATGTAATCCCTAGTATCTACTTAGTCAATTAGCAGATGCAAAGTTGATGTCAATTAATAATTATTCAGTATGCCTGTCTACTCAGTTACCTATAAATGGGGATATAACATTGACAACCACGCTAAAAGTTACATATATACTATTGGGAAAAATGACACCAACTTTGTCGTTTCGGAAATGAGATAATTCATTCTGGGTAGATGATGGTTTAAATCAAATCATTTAAAACATTAATGTCTGGCTTGATTGGGGCAGATTATGTGTACTTATCTATACGGCATTTTTGTATCTTGAGGGCTTCCTACCGGCGGTTTCAGGGTGACTCCAAACTGTACATTAGTGACGACTGCTCGTCCACAAAAGCACTGACCAAGAAAAAGGACATGGTTTCCGAACTGGCATCAAGCGGCCGCCATGCGCAGTAAAGTGTCTGGGTCTTCAAAATTACAACTCTTTGCTGAAAGACTTATGTGAGCAGACCCACTGGGTTGTGCTCTTTTACATCAAAGACCGTGACTCGTTTGAAGACGTCCTGAGTGAGAATGATGTGATATCGACAAAGAGAAACATGTCATGGTACGCTGGTTCCTTGCCAAGACCAAACAGACAAAGCTGCTGTTGCTAAAGACTGATCCGCCTACTGCATATACCGTTGTCAGCTATCGAAACTTTCTTGCTTCTGAAAGCAGCTATGTCATCGGTTGCTTGGTTAGATATTATTGTATGGGTAGTATACTAGTTTTCTTCCATGACTGTTAGACTTCGAAAGTATATATTAGAAAAGAGCAAGCTAATCCCCAGCGGTCCACTCTGAACCCTACAGCATTCCCCAGATGCCCCAGATAGCGAACCCAGAGTGGACTTCCCAACACTAAGAGAGATAGGCTTGCAGCTGTCATTGCGCATCAGTACCTAGATGCACAACGTCTGACAATTGACCAGGCTGCTATAATGTCTTACGAAGTGATCACAAAGCTGTGTTTGAGATACGGGGCTTGGCTAGGTGCTAGCATATCCCGTACTCTATAGCTGTACTAAGGTGTTGCTTGATGTTTCTTCCGATCCCACTAGAACACCAACAAAAACTATTTACAGACCTCCAGGCCGACCCATTTGTTGGGTACGCTCTAAGCACTGTGAGATCTATTAACGTTGAGGCATGCACCAACAAAAACTATTTACAGACCTCAAGGCCGACCCATTTGTTGGGTACGCTCTAAGCACTGTGAGATCTATTAACGTTGAGGCATGCACTAGCTCCGCCAACCCTAGCCTTAACCACAGCCATGCACTGACAATTTAGACAAACGAGTTTAGTAAGCAAACATGCCATAGAAGGCAACGAATCCGCCACTGACAACGAATCCGACGGGCTCTGAGGAGAGGGAGACTAGTGAACCCACAACAAAACACAAAAAAAATGCTGCAGGACGGAAATGCGCCGCAATCTGCATATGCTTCTGAGTGAGCTCCATGAGGCCAAGGCTACGCTTAGAGATTACGTCCCAGTAGATACGACTTCTCCGCCTCATTCTTCTGAATTTTTGGAAAGGCTCATTTTTTTTACTACATGGGCACCCTGGGTTGCTGGTGGAGTCGGGTTATTTGGACTAGCATGGTGGTACAGGTTATCGTCTAAAACACACAGCGCCTTTTGCCTGAAGCCTGCCGCTGTTGTTAAAAATAGTCAACAAAGCGAGGTCGCACAATTAAAGACACCCTTTGTTGTGAACTTTAGTTAATCATAACATCACCAAGTACTGATGGAAAAATGCTCGTCAGCACGCTATACCATGTTGTAGTTGTTTCTGGTATATCTATAGTTTACAATTGAGCAGCATCCGTCTGCGCTGGCGGCATGGGCCAAGAAACGAACTGAGTGGATAGACTTGATCAACGATCATCTCCGCCGCAAGGGACATGCCAAGCGCATTTTCCAGTATCTCAACGACAGTAGGCGTGAATACTACCTGGTCACAGGCAAATCCGTAAACCCAATAGATCCATAGTCCCACCTTTCAGACTTCTATGGCTGAACCATTGACTTCAAAAGAGGCTACAGATGTTGCATATGCACTTGAAAGGAAATACAAGTGAGGACCACAGAGGACCAAATGCTGCTGAGAAATGCCCGCAGTCTATGCAACAGAAAGAGCGTATGATCCCAAAACAGGTATCCCAACCAGCTACCATGGTGATGATAGTGCAGGATAAACGAGCCCACTGGACTCTAACTCAATGTCATATATGCAACAAGCCACTGGTAACGACTCTTTTCGAGACCAGTGTCAACATAACAGACAAGTACAGAGGATCAGCCCACAATGCATGCAACCTAAAGCTGCGATTGAATCCCGAAACCACAGCTATACCAGTTGTCTTCCATTACCTACGGGGCTATTACTCCCACCTCTTGATGCATTCCCACAACAATATAAAAGGTCAAATGAATTGCATCCCCAACAATATATCTGGCAGTCCCTGGGGCATCTTTGCTTCATTGACAGTGCACTATTCTTCCTGACCTTGCTTGACAAGCTGGTTTCTGAAAACAACCCCGACGCCTTTGCAATGGCGGATAAGTAAGAGCCCAACGAAACGAAGTGTTTGAGATATTGTGCAACACCTGTCTAAAACAGTACAGTCTGGACCCAGCCAACTCATGGGATGCATTGGGAACAGGCGACTTGCTTGAGTTGCTTACCCACTAGAACAAGCACTTGTTCATTGCAAAGGGCCTACGTGGTGGGATAAGCATAATATCACATCGTCATGCTAAGGCTGATAGCGCCTATGTGGAAGGTTTCTATAACGATAAGGCAGCTAGCTATATTCAGTATCTCGACGCATACCATCTGTATGGAAGAGCTGTGAGCCAGCTGCTATTTTCTGGGGCGATTGAGTTGATGACCCAACTTATCGGTCTACAGATAAAGCAACATCTTTAGGATGCAAAAACCGGAGATAAACTGGCCGCTGATTTGGAATACCCAGTATCGCCCAGCTCCAGAGCAATTAGCTGTGCATAAAAGTGGTTGATATGCTGATACCTAACCTACGCAATAATGAGCAATATATAGTTTACTGGGGGAATCTCAAGCTCTACCTATCGATATGTGCTCTTATTTGATGCAAGACCATGGATGAAGTCGCATCTTAGAATGAATGCTGACCTACTGAGAAAGACTTGTACAAGGTGATGAGCAACTCTGTGTTTGGTAAAACAATTGCAAATCTCCGGGTTAAAGTAAAAATCGTCTGATCCGCTGAAGAGGTAAAAAACGTAGAAAGTGGCCACCCTGATTATGCTAGTCACACAGTATTTTACGATTATCTGGTATGAACATGCTACGCAGTGATAGACACAAGATATAGTGATAACATACAAGTAAAATATTACTATCACTATTTGTCTCCAAGTGGTGGATGGACCCGAAGAATAAAAACCAATGGTCACGTTAATTTGACAGCAATCGGGCGGCACAATTGGGCTTTGGGCCCCGGTCCTCGGCGAATTATCTACTTAAATTCAACCTGACTCGGTGTAAGAGGTAATACGGATAACAACATAGCGATGAGCTTGCCTGTGCTATAATCCTCTATGTACTCATACATGAATGTAAAAAAACCAAACTAGGGTTTTAAGGGCTGAAATTGATAAACAATGCTTCTGCGCTTGTTGGACCAGAACCCCCACTGTGTATACTACTCCTTTAATGAAATGTACCCACATACACATATCCTGTTTTTGTAGACTGGTAGTTGACTTCTCACCTGTGACCGTGCTTCGTTTCACTGTCACAAACTACAATCACCAGCCTTCCTCATCAGAACCTCATAAATACATCTTATTCGGCATTGCCATATAGAACGCCTCAGTTATGAATATGTTAAGAGGGTAACGTGCATTACCAAAGAGAGTCTGTGGGTTTTTTATGTTATAATTCGGTAAACGAACAAATGGTTGTCGTGCCCTCCAATTATATGAGGCATGTCATCTCGAAACATAATGTAAGATGTCAAATTGGCTGATTTTTTATTCTCTTTGGTAGGCTGCGTGAAAATATTTTCGACCTATGAAATATTGTAAGGAATAATCTGCTTCTTCAGTTAAGCTGAGTGTATGATATATCTCCTTTCTTCAGGATGTGCCTCCTTAAACCTTCACAAATAGACCCCTCGAGCTACTTGAGTACCGGTGCAGTTAAAACGAAAATTGGTGTGCATTCCCTAAGCACTGAAAACTCTCGCAACAATCCCGAAAACATTGCATCATTAACTAGGCATAGCACGAAAGCGCTTTAAGCTCTATTTCAATAATTGCGCAAAACAAACGATTGCAGCGGAATTGGAGAAACTTTTCCTGTAAATGGCATTTGCTCGTGATGCAATAACCATTCTCTTGTTTATAAAAAAATATCACTTCATTGCACATAATTGAGTCATGCGGTAAGTATCATGGGGAAAATTACCTCGGTATCACCGTGATGATTTATAATTACTGAACAAAACGCTTTTATGAAATAAAGGTACATAACCGAATCACCAACGCACGAGAACGATGCATAACTGTTATGTGTTATGACATTTTTAAGACATTATAGTGCATAATGAGGATTTTAAAATGAAAGCAATGATATCCGAAAACGCTTTATTGACTTGCATTAAGTAACAGCCCATTTAAATGTTCTCCGGATGCACAGATTTGATTTTAACACTATTAGCTGCAACGCACAAAGGTTTGCCGAACGGTTTATTCAACAAGATGCTAGATTATGTTACGGAGAGAAATATAACATCGTAGAAAACTTATAAACCGCAAAACACTGTGTATGATACCATGATGTACACAAATGGCTTAAATAAGTCGTGAGTTTCCCTAATATGTATATCAACTACTGCATATGAGTATCGACATCTGATAATTACAATCACCAGTCAAAGCGCACTCGGCAAGGCTTGTTGTTTACTTATATATGACTTGATGCGCTTTAATTCAAAGTTAAGTCGTTCTGATACATGGTATTTAATGCCTCTATAAATGACCGATGTCCGACAAAACATAAAACTCCGATGGCATTGCATGTAATTATTGCAATAATGATGGAATGCAACGGATATTTTTTTGTCAACTGCTAAAGCGTAATCTATTCGCGACGAAGATATCATACGATACTTGACATAACTGAGACTACCATTTGACTTGTACTCGACGCCCAAATCAAGTTTTGTGGTGTCGGGGTAATAAATGACGACCTACAGAGACACTTAAGCAGGTGTCTTCTATGAATCAGTTTGGGTCGAAATTCTGGTGATTTCATTTTACTATGCTATTTTGTCCCATCATTTGTCATGTTGCATATGATAAGTCCACATTACCGCAAACAATTCTACGTTTTGGCATTTGGCGGTCCTATATATCACCTGCGCTATGTGAGCTGTCATATAACCAAAACAGAGATATTATATACCGTTTGAAAATTTGCCAGATTGAAAGCGTGTATTTGCTAGCTGTTTTAAGACAACATTAAGTGACCATTCCAAACAACCCAATCTCATAGGTACTTATTTTCTTAGCCAGCAATGCAGTTCTATGAATTTATCAAACTCGTAAATAGTATTATTCTCTGCACATTCACCATTAGATAAAATTGTTATTCAAAACATTTCTAGCACCATTTGTAACTGTAGCTTATGCCAAATGATTGCTTCAAATTTTAGTGACGATAATCATAATTCGAAATTGTACATCTTTCACAAGTTAACATATCAGAGAAGGCAGACGTTAACTAATTGGGAAGAAAGGCACAACGATAAGGATGTTGAATTAATGTAATTATATATAACAAATCGAACTGATTATCTGATATATTAAAATGTGGCTCGCAGTTGTTCAACAAGACAAAATATACCATTGTGACGTACACGTAGATCAATTAGCAAATCAACATAGAACACCAGTACGATGATTGCGTACCCAAACATCCAATTCCATTGAGTCCCTTTGCTCAAGGTGTTAACAGGTAAGTATGATACAGGAACGGAAACGGAAGCGACATCTCCCGTCACTATATGCAAATGAATTTACTGGGTAACGAACTTGAGACGGGAAACTTCAAAGTCTTTGTGGATGGTGCCTTGTACTTATGCTCGGGCCTAGATGCTTAACAGCGGTTGAGCCACTCAGTCTTATCAAGATTCTTAGAAAATTTGGCCCCTCTTGATTAATCGCCTCAGAGTGCCATCGAAAACGAATAGCTAGTGAAACCACCTCGTTCATGCGGCCGGAGTAAAAGTGGTAAACCTGCAAAGACATACAACTGCTCGTCATGAGTTGCAATAAGTAGCAATTTCTTAACACATTATAATCCTATGGCACATCCTTAATATGCAACATACTGGGCTCAGAAACACAGTGAGGACCCATGCGTCGGACTCCATAATAACCATTATACTCTTTAATACCCACTTTCCGTTTGTGTTAAGCCGTGCTTTGTAGTCAACTGCAACGCAGCAAGTATTGCATGAACGTATATCCGCCAATTAATATTCTTGGAATGCAAATGATAGATGAATGATTTAACAATATCCTTGTGATTGAAATGCTTGATTCGTTTAAGGTCGGTGCGCACTTGTTCATTAATCAGATACTTATGGCGGTATAGCGCTCTCATGATATATTAACGTTGCAGCCTGCATTGTCATACTATAAACACCATAGCTGCAATTATTCACAGAAGATATGCAGATAGGAAACCTATCTAGGGAATGGAATACATTAATGCTTAACTCGGATGAATATTGGTGAAGCGTGTGTTTGCAAATCAAAGCATGTAAATGTCCGCGACTGGCAAAGCTTGCAAGTTGCTGCTTACATACCTTGCGTCTGTATGGCTGATGTGTCCACTCTATAATACCACCCATAATGAGCCCTACATAGTATATTGGTATTTTATGCCCTGTGCAGACACGATCTTGTTTATCAAGAACACGCTTGAGCGTTGTAAAGGTTCATTAGGTTAGTCAAGTTAATTAAGATAGATTACCAACTGCCATTGCTTAATCATTCATCTTAGTGTAACTTGGGTAAAATAGCTGCCGACAAAATCCTGAAGCATCATTTCCATATTTCACCCTCCATGGTGGTGAAGTAAAAATAAGATACCTATGGAGGAAATTGAACAATTTATCATGGACCCTGTGACGCCAACACTGCAACAGCAAAACAGCGCTTCAATATGATTCCAATTCCACCCATGTAGTACCATGAGCAGTTGGTGGCAACTCACACCTGCAACATGCTACAGACACAGTCAGCTACAACGCAAGGGTGGATTCCTTCCCATTGCTGTCTGTAGCATGCTCTATTGAATATTGCAAACACTTGAAATGCATTCATTGAAGCTTACCTTGGTTTGACGCCATTATCATCTACGCAAGCATACCCTAGTTCATCGGGATGCTGATGATATTCCAATTATATCGCACATGCCAGATTGTCAATTTGCAATTTATCATAGTCTTAACCACATCACTACATTTACGTTAATCGATATAAATGAGATGCAAGAAAAAACATTTTGTCCAACATCAGCACCTGCGTATGCTGTTGCCGTCCATTGGCAAGGGATGTTTTTGAGTCCGTGCATGTGTTACAGTGCACCACGTGTCACTTAAATAATCATACTGCACTAGCATGAGCTTATTACGTGCCCAAGTGCCTAAATACTATGCCAGGGTCTGGAAACCTAACTGCTTACCAGTGATCAAAATAAAGAGAGGTACCATCTCTGAAAGGGGATGCACCCGACCCGGGAGTTCGATAGTATCGCGCCTTTAGGGGGAGCCGTCCAAGCATCAAAATCATCCGTATCCATCACCGTTGCGATATCACCTCATGGTTGAAATTGACGTTAAATCCCAATATTACCATTACGTATCTTTAACGGTCACTGGCCTCTCGTCTAAATAACTCATATCATGCGGTCGGGCCAACTATTGGATGCCGTTGCTTATTTTTGCAGACACGCTCAACAGTGAATTTGCAAACAAAGATCTAAATAATGAACTGTAACTAACCTAATAGAATTAATTAGGCGAGCTAGTAATCATACATCTCGGAACGACAATTTGCAACATAAAAACATATGTAGGCGTCAGGTCATTAAATTGTACAATTATAAATTATTATTATTGTATAAAATGGCTTCTAGGAAACACCAGCGAGTACAATATTGTGAGAATATGTTCATTATTCTTTCTGTTGTAAACGTCCTGTTTCATATACTTAATTTGTGTTGTGAGTTAACCATTTATGAGTTTAACTCCAATGCTCACTTCAATCATTATTGCTCTCAACTGCAAGGTCTACGTAAGCTATGCTGTGTCACTTTGGAACTCGACAAGCAGCCATCTATGGCATCCCCGAAATGACTGTTAAGATGATTCATGGGCTGCCTACACGTCCACGTTGCCATCCCAGCAAGCAAGTCAGGACATTTCCCGGGATCGTGGCTTTCAAAGAGATTTCTTGATAAAACCAATCACATAAATTCTATACTGAAAACGACAAAAAATCTTCATGTCAATGTAATTGGCTGTTTTGTATGAAACTATTTTTGCAAGTTAAGCCTGAATGGCTTTCACTTGACCATTTTTGGTTCTAACATCAGGTAAGTCACGTCATGGATAACGCAATGCGTTGTATTAAATGGTACAATTCGTTATTGTAAAAGACGAATACGTAGTGTTTGTCAGCAGTCAAACGGACTACACTTATGCACCCAATTTAGGGTGCCTAGTAATGAATGCTTCGTGCCGTAAAATCAATTCAGTGTTAACGGTTTGTTGGCGTAATTCAACAGCAACAAAAACAACTTATCTAAATGAATTTTTTTTAGGTTTTCATTTTTCAATCGATGGTGGACGTATTGTCTACGTTTGATTTTTAAGTACAATTGCATTTTGCTGCAAGCCAATTGAATACACAATGGAACTTTCATAATTACTTGGTCCATCGGTTAAGGTTTATGTGTTCGATAAAGTAGGAAAACGTATGTTCCGCAATTCGAGAGAGTGCATAAAAAGTTAAGGGCGGTACTCTTTTGAAATAGGTAATTCCAGACTTTGTGTTGAAAGCACAGCAAACCATCGACAGCCTTTGTTCGACGCGGTAACACTGTAGCGTGGTTCGAATGGCTATGCCATCACAATCTTTATGTGGATCTATATCGTTCTCTATGACCCTTTCTTGAGTCCCCAGTAGTTGTATTAAATAGTTAGCTTAATATTTGACATGAAGCATAACCTTGTATTTCCCCAGGAAATAGGAATGTGCATTGGATTATTTTTAACAATGGGAATACCTAATGCTACATACGATCTAACAAGACTAATGAGATTCTGCATATCTTAACCAAGGTATATGGGTACAATGGAAAGGGCACAGTCATTGAATCTAGAAATATACAGATGAATGTACGCACCACGTTAAGATGAAAACTACTTGGTCGGTTAGATGATTAACTTATGTGTCTCATATGAGCCTCTTACTGTTTACTGTAATTAAGTTATTTTGAAAATTTAACTCGTAATGCAGTGAGCATTTGTACTATAGTAACCTTTATGTGAAAACGGTCCCCATAAGAGTCTGTCTTGAAATGGAATAAAATTATATAACTCCATATGTTAGCAGCCAGCACAGTGTCGTGACATAATCGCTATACAGGGGTAATGCATTAAGATGTAAAATGTTTTTCTCAACCGATGTTCAAGCCAATTAGTATATTAGTACTACTTCTGCATCCTATATTTATTCCTTGTAAAAATAACCGAGCCTAGGTCAGGCTTTGTGCCGACGAGCAAGCATTACAAAAATACTAAGCTACTCAGCGGTGGCATTAGTGGCGTTCTTCGGGCGATGAATGGGAAATATTCAAACCGAAGTTGCCAATTACATATTTACGAGTTATGTAGTCATCTAATTAGTCATACTAAAATATCTGTTGTGTTACGAAAATATCTTTAGATGCTCCAGTGCATCTGTGTGGTATATATTTGTGCAACGTCAGCCTCGTGACACTTTTCCAATGATAATGGACTACTACTGAGCTAATTCATCGCTAAATAAACCACTACTTATTAACTCTCGCTACTTATTAACTGTTGAATTGTTTCGAGCGCCCGAACCTAAGCAATGGTTGCGAAATCAGGATCTCATGATATGGTGTTGCAACGAGTACGACACGGCTGTAGCAATAAAACACTTTTAACCCTGGTTTATCAAAGGCGCGCAACTTCACAATTGCGTCGTTGGTGCATTGATGTGTAAACAACTATACGACATCTATGTTCAAGCCAAGTATTTTTTTGACATTACAATGAGGATAGATTGATAGAACGTCGTTTGACTATTTACTGTGATCAGATGCACAGTGAACAGTTTCTTAAATCATTACTTCTGTCTTGTAAATTGCTTTATAAACTTCATTATAATTACATATTGATACAAGTTTATTTTACTGCAACAGCTTAACGAAACGATTATACCTTTAACCCTGTTTAAAACAGTCCGACTGTTTATAATGTGCCCATGTGAATGTCATGTGAAGTAAAACAACTCATTTCATCACAGTTCGAGTGACTTATTTCCTCCCCCCACCTATAAATTATAAACACTGATTTTAATAACATTTTGTCAAAAATATGTGGTGATCTAAAGCCATATGGGAATGCGTATATATATGATCGAGATGTCAATCGAAACCAAAAACCTTCCACGCAGAAATAAAGAAATGCACCTTAATGTATTATTTCTGAAGAACTCGTTCTCATGGCAGTTCATCAAACGACCAACTGTCGCATCTGAAACATTCAGCAGGCATGTTTCGATTGTACGCCTTAAGAGTCGACCAACTCGGCAGAACAGGCGGTGCAGTTCTGATTGGCTGGTTTCGACCACCAAATTATCTGACCATATTGCACCGAGCCTACAATTACTAATAACAAGTATGGACGAAAGAATAGGAGAAACAAGCAACAATTGACAAACCCCTGAATTCGAAATTATGAAGATGCTTGTAATCTAGCATTACAATACACATCGTATAATTTTACCCACACTACGTCAGTAAACAACTACTTACCTAGGATTACTTCACATTGGCGAAACTTACATGGAGTGGTTTCCTCAAGCTATAGGGACGTTTTAATTTGACATTTACCCAATACAATTCTTCAATGTTGGCTGGTTTTTGAAGGATTAGATAATTATGTGAGAAAACTCCATCTATCCCACCGGACTCTCTGCCACAAATCAGACCCCATCAACTCTCCAGCAACCTAGATAACCCTGGAGTAAATTTCGACTCCGAAGCGTAAAATCCTTGAGGATCATTTGAGCGTGAGCTTGCGATGTGTTATTGGGGGTTGGGGCCATAAAAAAGCATTGTATTGCATGATCGCGCTGATGAAATGAGACGCATCGCACCCTATTGTGTTGTCCCAATGCTACACACGAGGTTAGCAATAACGAACACGTATCATTAGGGGTGCAATATACATTAGATTCGAGTAGGTTATACGCTGTTCCGACGTCATCAATCTTAAACCTATTGTTTTATACAGCTAGTGCGCTGCATATTTTATTAAAATCTTCTTCGACACAAGTATCATCATGAGACAAGGTTGCACAGAGTATTCAATAATCAGGTCACATTGCTCGAATACCATTATAGTAAGGCCGGGGGGTCAACCTACTATACACCGACACCGACTCCCTCCTCCTTGAGATCCGCACACCAGACATCTACGCCGACATGAAAAAAACAGTGACCTATTCGACACCAGCAACTACAGCCCAGCCCATCCGCTCCACAGCAACGAGAACAAGAAGGTTTTAGGAAAGATGAAGGACGAGTGCGGCGGTATACCCATCAGGGAGTATGTAGGCCTGCACCCAAAGATGAACTCCATCCTGATATCGACCCGGGAGGAAATCAAGAAAGCAAAGAGCGTAAAAAAGGTAGTGGTCACGAAACACCTGCGCCACACCCAATACCTTGAATCGCTGTTTGACCAGAAGCGGTTCCCCCATGGGATGAACATGCTTGGAAGTAACAGCCACAAGATATATGGACTGCACGTTAATAAGGTGTCTCTATCCCCCTTTGATACAAAGCGATGGATAGCTCTGGGTGGTGTACACACCCTGGCCTACGGGCTTAGCCGCACCCAGGCCTACCACCCGGCGTAGACCGCCAGCAGACGGGGTGTATCGTATTCAACCGTGGGTGTATCCACACCTTCCACCTCGGACCGGCCACTGATTCCTGATGGTGAACTTCCAGCATCACCGCTAGACACCTCTCCCACACCCGATCCCAAATCACTGCTGGACACCCCTCTCTCAGCCTCTACCCCCTCCATGAACAAGAGGTCATCCACCTTCTCACATATGTCGGCTATAGTGAGACTGGGGGTGGCCTTCCTGAGCCAAGAGGGTACAGAGGGTAAAGGAGTCTTCCTAACCTGAGGAGGTTTGGGTGTGGGAGCGGCAACACCATCTCCTCCCAGGGCAGCCGGCGGACAAAGGGCTTGGTCTTTCTAGCTCGAGAAGGTTTATCTAGCACACCTTCCTCAGTCGTACCAGTCTCAACTTGTGTCGCCACCCGGGCCTTCCTGCGACACGGTTCAGCGCCCTTAAGCCTCTTCTTCTTACGAAGGCACTTCTTCAGCGGGCGCCCTGGTACGACTGCAGAGGGCTTTTGTGCAACTCGTTTGCCTTTATAGCATCTTTAGGCTTTTTCCAGTCAAGCGGGTCACCTCATTATTAATCGCAGCACCTATAGCCTGGTCACGATGGATATTCACACGACTGCGCCTGACTGATACTCCATATTTTTCTAGCAGCTGATTCACTGCTCCCATAAACTCTGGTCTGGGGTCCACCTGAAGTAGTTTGGGCCACTGCAGCGGTCCTCACATGTAAATCCTTTCAAGTTCACCCGCGACCTCTTTAGTCTCTTTTGTAGTCAATTGCTCAGCCGCGTTGTAGCGTGATGCCACATCCATTATTGTAAGGGCATACTTGTAAGTCCGGCGCTTTACAACGTCATGAGGAAGAAATAAGAGATCGGCTTGGTGCACCTCATTAGGGCCAGACACATCAAGTTTTGGTCTGGGAATGTGTTTTGGCACTGGCAGGTAGATTTGCCATATAGCTTGCTTTGTTAGCTACCCCCTGGCAACTTCCTCAGATACCCTCTGTTGCAAGCTTCTTGATAGCTGTAATGCCTTTTCAGTAGCCCTTAGGACTATAGTAGATCTTCTGCATGCGACGATCCATACAAAGTAAACCCTCCAGTCTCTAAATGACCTACTTAGCAAGCCTATATGCAACCAGTTCAGTCATAGCCATACCCAGTATAATGAACGCCACCTACGCCCTTTTTGACCATCTGAGGGCTCAAAAAGGCTGAAAAGCTGCGGCTCAGATCCCAGCGAGTCAACAGTTTTACGGTAATCAGGGAGTACTCACTCATAGCCTCGTCCACATCCCGAAAAGTATGCTCGACATGTCCCTGGCGTCGCAGTTGCTCATTGGTGAAGTCTAAACACTCAGTTCGTTTCTAGGCCCATGCTGCCAGAGCAGATTAAAGCTGCTCGATTGCCATATCATGGCGTTTACGTTCCGCGTCCACTTGTCCGCCTCGTAATTTAGAGAGTAAAAAATTGCTCCCAGAGAATGCAAGGGCGTTAACAAGAGCGCCTCCAACAAGTAATGCGAGTGTGGCCATTACTTCAGTATATCAACTGGTAAGATTCCTTGTTTAATTAGCTTATCCTTTATTGCCATGGCTAGTGATACATCGACATCGGCTTTTGTACCACAACCTGTTTAGGGTGTGAGGCTAGTTTCTGCCTGTAGCAATACAAACACCCCAAGGCCGCCGACAACCAAAGGCGCAGCACATGTTGGCCACGCCCACATTTCCAGAGACTTGCTCGTTGATATTGGCTCGGTAGCTTCGTCTCTAGCATCTGTAAGCGCGGCCTTAGCCTCTCGGAGCTCTCTCAGAAGCTTAATTTGATTGGCTTTTCGAGCTGCAGCACCCTTTGTCCTGCCCCAACCCTTTTAGCGTTTTTGTAGTGGTCACTGACGTTATATCCACCAATATTGTCTCCCCTTGATTCGTGTTTGTTTCTTCCATGTTTACTTACTAAATTTATTTGTCTTATTGACAGCTCTTAGTAAGCACCGGTTATAGTGGAGTTAAGCACTTGTAACACCTGTTAAGCACATGCTATAGCGGAGTTAAACACATACTATAGCATGCAAGCGGTGTCTTACTCTCCACAGGCCAATGTTGATTCGGTGCTTGTTTTTCCAAATGGACAGTGCTTAGCTGTTGTTAAAATCGGGGTTAATGGATATAAAAACATACCATAGCAATGATATAGCTCACAAGTGGGCGTGCTTAGCGCGTGTCCAACAAACGGGTCAGTCTCGAGGTCTGTAATTAGCTTTGGCTGGTGTTCTGGTTGGACTGGCAAAAACATACAAGCAATATCTGAGTATATCTGTAGCACTGTTTGACCTAGAGTGCGTGTCATGCTAGCACCTAGCTGAGCCTCGTATCTCACATACAGCTTTATGATCTCTTCATCAGACATTTATTCAACCTGGTCAATTGTAAGGCACTCCAAACCTAGGTACTCATGGGCCTGACCACCGGCTATGACAGCAGCAAGCCTTTCTCTCCTTAAGACATATCTACATTTCTGGTGCAACTAGATTCCGCTCCCCCAGACTTTGTCTCCACTAAGCTAGTCGTGTCCTGTTCAAGGAGTTTATCAATAATGGTATCAGGATCCATGAATATACGTATATGCCTTCGAGCTTTAAAATACTGCACCGCTACCCAGATGAAGAAACCTAATTTGGTTACTGAGGCAGCGGCTGCTATCAAGGTCAATATCACTTCAATCGACGGCATATGCAATTGGTTGATCAGTCATCAGCAGCAGTTTTGCGTGCTTGGTCTTTGCTAGTAGTTGGCGTACCGTGGCACGTTCCTCCATTGTTGTTAATCATTTTCACGTAAGGCGTCTTCAAATGAGTCACGGTCCTTGGTGTGAAAGAGCACAATCCAGCGAGTCTGCTCATGTAAGTCCTTAAGCACAGAGTTGTACTTTAGGGTGAGGACCCAGACACTTTGCTGGGCATGGAAGCCGCTAAAAGCCATTTAGGATAGCATGCCTTGGTTAGGGTCTTTGTTGCCGAACAGTAATCAATAATGTACAGGGTTGGCTCGCCCTTAAAACAATGGTAGAAAGCCCTCAAGTGGTCATGGAGCCGCTCCCCTGGATCAATGACGTAGACCTCTGAATCATCCGACACCCATGACCGCGACTGATAGGCCTCGTTGAAATGTATGGTGGGGCAGAGGATAACAATATGTTCGAAGGCGCCAAAATAGGGCCCTTCAAGTAAGTCGAGGATGAATACGGTTTTCCTAGGGGCACGTCCGACAATGCTAAGTCTTTTGCAGCTATTGCTACACTGGGGTCTCGTTTACTCGTTGCTGCAAAGGCCTTCTTCACGTCGTCCCACTGCTGGTAGCCACGCATGCACCGGCTGGGCATAGGGTTGTTGGGTATTTCCCTCAATGGTCCTTAAGTCACCTCAACTTTTGACAATAATCTTTGGGTTGTAGAACGACTCTGTCTTCCTGGCGAATGAGGCGTTGGCTGGGTCTTCAAAGAGCATTAGGATGACCTTTACGCGGCGAGCCGGCACGTTCAGATAGATGTTCCACAGTGTATCTCTTTTATTGTATACAAGCTTTCTGTGACGAAGTACACTGTCATACAGAATTGCAAGTCGACCTATGTACTGGGTTAAGATCAGCAAAGGTCAGCGTGATTGTAAAGGTCAGTCGTGATGTCCCTGGGGCAATGACGTCGTCTGCGCCTAGATTGGGGAAGCGAACCAACAACTGCTGGTTCTGGTCAATAGTGCTTGGATTGTTTGTACTAACTACAGACTGTCACACAACCTTTTACCCCGGGAGGTTCGCGTATCCGGAGGTGTGGGTTTAGTTTGCGTCCATAAGTACTCGACATGTTGAATTCTTAAAAACGGTTATATCTTTGGAAGAAACAAGCTTCATAGAGGGCATTCATAACGCCATACAAGACCTAGGTACACAACCAGACCACAAACTACCACTCAGAGAGCATATTGTGCAGACTATGCAGACCCAGAGGGGTGAGCTGGACAATAACCTAGCAAAGATAACTGAGATAGAACGGGATATAAAACATCGGGAAGCTAAAATGGCAAGCCTGAAGGAGGAAGGGAGGAGCGAAGATCGAGCATGGAAATTCTAAGCACATGAGCTTGTAGAGCTGCAGGACCTGCGGCGTGTCCGTTTTGAGGCTGCCTCTGCAAACCGTGAACGTCTTCGAACCCACATTAACTGCGTCAGGGAAACGATCAACAGACTTCTTAACCAGTAAACAACGCTAGCTTAGCGTGTAGGCACCCTGTTTCGGGAGCAGGGCATACCATTCGCCTCCATCCTCACTGCGATTGGATTGGCAATCTCGACCCTGGTAGTTGCTTTGTGCTTTGACGGGCGGAAGGAGCACTAGTGCAACCCCGGCGCCAGCTGATAAGCCCAGTGTAAAGGAAAAGATTAAAAAACAGCTGAACTCCTTGGCAAACGTCTTGAAGGGCCTAGCCGGTAAGGCAGCAGCTGCTTTTCCAGGAATCATTGGCTCCATTGTATCATGGCTGCTTGAGTCAGCTGTAAAAGTGGCTGGATGCAACATGTGTGGGCCGCATCTGTGGCGGTGAGGGGAGTTATCCTCCTGATGCTCAGTGACCTACTACGTAGCAAACCAAAGCACAGCTAAGCCTATAGCGATTCCCCCTACAATAAGGGCGGTTTTCTCATCCTCGTGTGCCCCACGCAGACCGGTCTCGGCCACGCCACTTGGAACGCCTTGAAAAGGGGACTCCCATATCTGTATCTGGCGGCGGCTCAAAGCTTCCTCTATCTGGAAGAGCAGCAACTGCATGGACATCACTATTGCTGCCGATCTGCTGTTCCACAGTTTCGATAGTAATCAGATTGTTGTACCCAGCAACGTTTCCAATGGCGAGGCTCATATTCAACCGAGCCATGTAAAGGCCCGTTCCAAACACATAATCATCCCTTGAGGAAGCTTTCTGGAGGACGTTCTGATACCGTCGAATGGATGACGGAATATCCACTGGGGAGTTGATGGTATCCTCAACGTTAGCCTGAAATTGCTTTTGGGTATCAAAGGACGTTCCAACACCTCGTATCTTTGAGTGGGTCTGAGCCTGAGCACAAGAATGGCCCATACATAGGTTCTGATGCTGTCGTTAATTTCGCTCTACACCGGTCTGTGCAAAACCCTCAGACGTGTCCAGTATGAAGGTACTCCAGGCCTCGTCACCCATTTTCTCCTGAAAGGATTGTAGGTTGCTCACGCGGGCAAAACCTGGCTTTTTATCCTTTTCCGCCTCAAAGGCCATCCGTGTAGGGTCATAAGAAAACGTTTCGACCAGCAACCTTGACGACGCTCCCGTAACCATACACATCATGTGCATATAAGACACCAAGGCCACTATTAGCGGCGGTTGCCTTCTGGCGCAAGTCTGTGTTTGGTTGAACACCAAAGTCAGTGCAGAGTCTCTCATATGCCCTCATGTCATTTGGATTGTTATAGGGGTTATAGGCATGATCCTGAGGTAGAGGCGCTTGCACTTCTTCCAGTAGGCTATGCACTGTGTAATAAAGGTGAAAGGTGTAGAGAGCTTTCACGAGAGGAATTCTAGCCTCGAGGTGGTCGTGGGATGACACGCCGCAGCCGGATGTTGCACACCACACGGCAAGGTTAAACTGGTTCTACCAAAACTGGATTGGATTTGGCAACCAGTCTTTTACTACTTTGTCCGCTGTTACGGTGGCACCTTATAGTTACTGAATAGATCAGGAAACTTTGCTGTGAATGTACCGCCATTGTGAATGACTTGAATTGTTTGTCAGTTTAGTTCATCTCCCATCATAATGGCTGGATACACCCCGCCCGTTTTATATGTAGCTTTTCTATTGAAACTAAAGGCTTGTTTATTCATAGTGCTATGTATCACACTATGTCTAATGTTCAATGCGGCGAGGCTGTGTCCCTGCAAAATCCTATTGACAATAGTGCAGGTGATCTATACGTAGGTCTTAGGTCAATCACGTATACTGTGGGCTGTTACAATCTCGAAACAGACGAGAACATTTCATGGCGGTCTGAAACTGCTGGGAAAGGAGGAAAATCCAATTAAAACCCTGGCCTCTGGAGTTTTAGCCTTCTTCAGCAACAAATTACAAAATTAGGTCGTGGTTTAGAAGTTGATGCTGTAAATGGGGTTAATACCCACGGAATTCCTGATGGGAATTTGAATATATCAGACGGAGTGTTAACAATGTTGGGTCTTGATGACGAAGGAGGTGGATTTATTCAGGTACTTACACTGGTGACCGACCATCAAGTTTAGCATGTTCTGCACAATTTACGTTCACCTCGATCAAGTCAGCACCACTCACAACATGCTAGATGGTGCGCCCACTACGCTTCTTGAAGTTGTTGGCTTAGAGGGTGGCTCTTTCGGGGATATTATAACCACGAACATCACTAATCCTGTCTGTAAGCGTATCACTAGCAGAACAGTGCATGAGTTAAAGGTTCAGTTACGTGATAATAAAGGAATGCTATTGGATAACCACGACTTACCTGCTAGCGTAAATAAATGTCAATAAAAACGAGTATTGATGGACCTAGGCAGAAACTGACAAGCACTGTTCAGGGCGCCGACCTCTCGGAATATGCCACAAAGACCTATGTATCTATTGGTGACTCTTAAAAAATGGATAAAAGTGGCGTTACTATGACTGGAGACCTTGAAATGGGAGATTATAAAATCGTTCAGTTGGGAGATCCAATATCGTCTAAAGATGATGCTAATAAAAAGTATGTTGATGCACAACACACACAGCATCGCAGGGACCTAAGAAAACACATAAACTCCCAAACGCAACATATCATTACTATTTGGGAGGAAGCAAGTGGCCCTCTTCGGACAGGATATGAGTGGTCGTTTGGCCATGGGGCTAGGGGTCGAGACTTACGAGACTCAAGCTGTCGATATACCATGTTATCCAATGGTAGGATCATTCTTATGGGGTTGTCTTCGAGTGTTGGTGCTGATACTGGTCCTATAGCAGTCGTTCCTGTTATTAATGGAACGAACCAAGTGGTAGTAATAAGTTAGCCTGCTGACCAACGGGCTGTTGTAATATCTTTAGACCAGCATGTGGTGCTGCGTACACAATATTTAGGCGTGCAGGTGGTGCAGGTGTAATGTCTACAGTAGTTGCTATTCCTATTGCCACAGTGTTGGGTGCTACTGGGGCCGCTTGTGGGCTACTTGTAATTGCTGACCATTAAGTTGAAAAAGCATGACCAGATCCGCATTCTTGGTCAGAGCAAATTGAATACCATTGCTGACATTGTATCGGCGGTGCTTGAAGATGGGTATATCTCAGATGATGAGTATAAGCTCGTTTCGGCTGAGGTCATAAAATATACCAAAATGAAGAGCGAAATTAAGGCAAAATGTTTGAAAGCGGCAGAATCGCCCCCTAGACCTGCTAAGGTATGACCCCATACTGTCCATTTAAAGAGTGGGAGTTGCTGGGTATAATTGAGGTGGCAATAAAATCTTTCTGCAACGATCATGCCAGAGTCAAACAAAATACGGACCAGGGGCAACCACGTGGAAGGGCCGCTTTGGAGGAAGTGACTACACCGCCCTCACAGGGCAAAACTACTTCAGCAGCTATAGCAAGAAGCTGGCTGTAAATACTAGCAACGAGGGTGTTAGTTTTAGCGTGCCCTGCCTCTGGGGTACGACTTTTGAGGAGGTTGCAATTGCGGTATTGGAGAAGGTGTACGATTCCAAGGTCTACGGAAAAAATATTTATATTGAGGGCGGCGCAACGGCCTACTCTCCGGGTGGCTTTTGTGTGCTCCCGATCCGGCGGGCGCAGGGGGTGACCGGGGGTGGAGTGGATGCTGTCTGTTGGGGGCATCCTGAGGAGGTTGTGCTGCTCGAGATAAAGTGCCCCTACACTCGGAGTCCTGTGAGGGTGATTCCGTACATGTATAAGCCTCAGGTTCTGTTGGGGTTGCACCACAGTCCGGTGGCGACCATCGGGTTGTTTGTTGACTGTGTTTTCATGTTGTGCTCCTTTTAGGACCTGGGGAGGGCTGATGCGTATAACCAGGCGTATCACAAGGATCAGAATAAGTATAAGGAGACGGTGGCTTGGGGGTGGGCGTCGATTGAGGGCCACGAAGACGGCGACTATGGTGCGAACGGGTGGTTTAATAGTTGCCTGGACGTGGAACAGGAACATCACGGTCCTTGGCTGGGAAGACCGAGTAGGAACCTGGAGAGGCCGACGGGGCGTTCTACTGTTGGAAGCTCTTTACGATGAGATTGATAACCGATCCCGACTTTATCGAGAAGAATGACGCTCAAGTTGCCCAGTTTATGCAGGACCTCGACCACGTGAAAAATGGAACTTACACGGGTGGTCCCTGCCCTGGAATGTTTACGCTTAAGGACCTCTATGGATAAAGACCCTAGATGCTGGTAGTATAGGTAATAGCGGTTCCCTCTGCCACTACCCCTGCGACTCGTGGGCCTCCCTCTCCCCTGCAACTCATGGCTGCCCCTCCCCCTTACCCTGCGACTCATGGCTCCACTAACCCCTGCGTCTCATGCCCCCCCCTGTCGTGGCCCTGCAATAGGCTCCCCGCTGTTAGTCCGCCAGAGAGTGACTCCAGCTCTTGTCAGCTCTTGAGACCTTAGACCCCGAAAAGTGGGTAAATGATGCTCTGAAGTGGGGGGATTTCTTTATCGTTGGTGGGTGGGTCCCCATTTAGAGGAATGTTCTGGAACCGCTATTACCTATACTACTATACCTCTTGCTGATACCGACAAATTTTCAACCGCTATCTTAGATATAATATACAAGGTCAACAGTGAGAAACAAAATTTGTATAATGGGAGCTATGAATCTCGATCTTTGAAAGTTCAAAATGTACAAAACCCACAAGGGTGACACCTACATCTGCCACACTCAGTGACCACATATTTACCAATTGCCTAACACAAGCTACATCGGGAATTATAATCACTGACATTTCAGACCAATTCTCTACATTCTACATGACACATACAGAACAAACTGACAACACATGTGAAGATCTTGCGCAAAGAATTTCAATAATTTCATATACTATGTAGAAATAACGGATGTTTCGGATGTCTGGGTGCATGAATGTCCTAATCAGGCGTACGATGTGTTCATTGATAAATACAAATGTGCATTCGATCACACATTTTCGATTTTCGGACAAAAGAAAAATCGCATTATGCCTCAACCATGGATGACTCCTGGTCTGATACCTTCAACTAAAACTAAATTAAAATTATATCGGATATACAAGCAATACCCGTCACAGCGCAATACGCAGAAATACAAACGTACACTAGCCCGAGCTCAAGTGTAATAACTATTCGGAAATGTTAGAAAAATACAAAACGAACACCTTGTCTTTGTGGTCAGTACAACCAATAGCAAATGCACATCGCGAACAAAAATTGCCCAATAGTTTTAAAATTAATGGCAAACAAATATAAGATAAAAGTATAATAGCCAATGAGTTCAGCAATTACTTTACCAATACATGCAAAACAATATCTGAAAGCTTACCCTAACCTAATGATCACTTCACTTTCTATTCGCCAAGTCAACTATCACACTCAATGTACCTAGAAGCGGTAACTCAAAATGATGTTGCTGCTGCAGTAAATAGCCTTAATCCAAAAACAAATTATGGCCAAGACGAAATCAGTACTAAAACTATACAAGCAACCCTTTCAATAATGTTGACTCAATTACTCAAAATATTTGGCGACATCTTTAAAGCCTTCGATATAATAAACCATAAAACGCTTCTAACTAAAATGTATTCCCTTGGAATAAGAGGTCTCGAACAAAAATGTTTTTTAAGTTATTTACGACTACGTAAACAATATACACAAATCGAAAACATTAAATTGCCTGTGTCTGATGTAGCTATAGGAGTCCCTCCTGGTTCGCTCCTTTGCTGATGACAAAACACTACTTATTTCATCCTCAAATATCGAAAAAGCCTTTTAAAAGGCCAATAATACAGTTAGCAATCAAACACATGGCTAGTAACCTATGGCCTTAAATTAAACACTAGCAAAACTAGTAACATGGTGATAAGTAGACACAATAAGACTATGCAACTTAATGTAGAAATAGACTACGAAGTTATGAGAGGATAAACACAAATAACGGTGCGCATTAATTTCTGGACATATTTGTAGACGAAATACTATCCTAGGAAACAATATAAATCATGAATCTCATGGCATGTTTATGCTCTAACATTTAAAAGACTTTCTCCCTAAACCAGCATCACGCAGTCTATATTTTGCCCTTGTTCACTCACATTTATTATATGGTCTACTTGCATTGGGAAATGCTCGCAAAAGAAATATGAAGCGTTCTGAAATACTACAAAAACGTGCTCTGAGACACATTAACAAATCTTCATACAACGCTCTTGCCGAACCCCAAATGATCTAGATGAGTACTGTGTTATATTATATATGTACCATTGCAAATATAACATGTTACCATCATCATTCATCAATTGTTTCCTTCAAGGATGCAATATCAAGAGTATTTATAACACGCGTAATGCTCATAACACCTATCCACTACCCTATATATCACATTAGTGAAAGAAGTAATCTCTTTATACATTCCATAACACTTGTAACAAATGGCAAAAATCAATATCTTCATTTTCCGTATTATCTCCGTTTACTTTCAAAAGTAATTACCACAATACCAATATTTGTTCCAACAGCCAATGTATCGATTGTAGTTTGATGCAGAAGGATCATACTCAATTTATGTTTTAGTCAATATTTTCTGTGCTATAACTAATTTTGTGTGAACTTATATGTTGTACCTCACATAGTCTTGTAATATTTGACATCCTCAGGGTGGTTGGAAGATAGCCGCGTGTGGCTGTACCACGCCCGTGTCCTGGCAGTGTTTGCGAGTTGTGAATTTACTATTAGTATGTGTATGTAAATTTGTCGTCAGGTGTCAAATAAATTCTTCTTCTTCTTCAGAAACTTCTTCAGTTGGCTAAATTTTTAATTATTGAGGCAGTGACTTACGGGAATAGGTCTGGATAAAACATTTCATAACATACAAAGCTATGTTTTATTGAATGATTAAAATATCGTCAAGGCATTTTGCATAAGGATTTAAATCCAAGATGGTTTCATGTTTAATATGCATCCAGGCCCACAAAGTATCGCTATCAGTTCAGTAGTGACATGAGCTGGCATTATCTTGAGTTAGATAAATGGTAAGGAATAACCAAACTCTGGGCAATTCCATTTTTTTTATGCACAAAACAGAAGCTTTTGCTTCATCATGTTGGTTCGAAGGGAGTATCGCCTTCAACTGCAAAGCATAGTGTCAAACATTTAATCTGGATTATCACCAATACAGCTAATGGTGGCATGATTAACAGCAGGCGTAACCCACAATTGAAAACCGTACAGTGATATAATTCAGAAGTGTAAAAGTTGATTTGTCATATAAATTCTGTTGGTCAATTGACTTGACATGAATATACAAATTATGACAAATAAGTGTTACGATTGCTCTTACATTCTTATCATAGATTCCAATACAATTTATTTGTAAGATATTCCACCCATCAAATTTCTGGCAATTCTGTTACTTACATCGGAAATTAACTTAGCTGGGTCATAATTGCTTTGACTAACCATAAGATATCTTGAATCAATGTTGCAACAAATAGCGCTGTAGGATATTTATTGCCAGATGTCCAGAAGCCTAGGGAAACCTAGGTCAGTAATATTCAGTTAGCTTAATTTAAATATCACAAATTGTAACCTGGGACGTACTACAAATTACAATGTTCAAATGACACATCCCCTTTCCTGCATTATTTGGCTGACTCATAATCCCTAACCCCCTTATTCACTACGAAGTTAATTCATTTGGTCGGGATACATGTCATATTACATTCTGGGTCATTACATTTGGTCGATTATAGGATAATACATTGATTATAAAAACCCTGCTCGTAGCAATCGATTGATAATTTTACGAAGGTCTATGAAATAACAACGATAGGGATTAATTGTTCACGATCCTGGAACAGATTTTATCTGCAAGTAGTTGCGCAATACATTTGTCATGCTAAAAGGCGATCAAAACTTTAAAAGTTGTTAGAGTAAGATTGATCGAGCTAATAAAGTTTTAATGCGAAAACAAATCGTGATTTTCGTTTGTGAGCGGCAAGTGTCAGTTTCGACAGCAACTTTTGATCGCTATCAATGGCTGCATATTGAAAAGCAATTACGCTTTCACGACGAAAAAGGCCTGAGTGGCTTATTCCTTGTTTATGTAAAAAATATTTTATTAACCATTTCTATACCATAATTGACCATATCGTCGCACAATGGCCACCGATAAACTACGAATTTGTTAAAACTTTAGCTATATATATATAAACTAGTCAATCACATAGCGAATAAAGACGCCAGCGATGCCACTGCTGCGCACGGGGGTCATCCTGCCCAGGACATAGTGCAGCTGCAGAACAAACTTGGTAAGCTATGTCTGATTGTTTTTGTGCTCCGGATTATCCTATAAGTATTGGTATATAGCGCGATAAGTTAATCCATAAATATTACAGACAATGAAAGTGTACCCTCTTTTCCTGAACACATTTCCCTACACTTGTTTTAATGCAAACAATCCAAATGTGTTGTGAATCCATTGAAATATACAATTTTCAACATTTCATGTTTATTGACCATTGCGTTTTGTGGGAGCTTGGTGAGATCCAAAGCCACGGAAGTTTATTTATTGACCAAAGTTACATGAATGTTGCAATAAATCCGGTTTGAGTTTATTGATCACATTATAAATTGATAGTACTTATAACCATGCGATAGGCACTTAAATTGGACGAACACTCGTTTGCGGCGAATTATTCGACATAATACTTGCCACATACTGCGCTTACTCAGGATGACTGTGCATTGCATTCTGGGCGTAGAAATCAAATGCCCCAATATATGTGCGTTTAATTCTAGAAAGAGGTTTTAAATGACAAAATCGCAACAACACAATGTAAGCGGTCTATTTTGCATATTTTAGTAAACCCTGAATATCAACATTATAGTTTTATACAAGAATTGCTCCATACTGCATGAACACATACTCAGATCCAACACAGATCCCCATTTTAGCTCAACTAGCAATGGTCTGGAAAACTAACGTGCATTAGCCAATTGGAGACAGAGGATAATTACATGCAAATGGCATTAGGGCCACAGATATATATGTATTATATTATGGAGGCAGAGAGGCAGGTCCAGTAAATGACACGACGAAGTTCCTTAGGATGCGCAATATGATTTCAGTCAAGCGCAAAAATAATAACAACGCCGTTCAGTGAAACGTTGTGGTTCTGGTTGTCAATCGATGAAAATTCGAGCTACTGAAAATACTCGAGGGACCTGGTGAACTACTGCTATATGGCAGGAAATATGTATGTAAATGTGATGTATCAGCAAGCTTGATGACTGGGGTCAGGATGCTGTTGTGGCTATTTATTGCGTCACTGACTGGGTCAGCAGAGGGCTGGTTGCATTACTTGCTTTGTTGTCGAATAAGAAGGTGAGAATACCTGGCGCATGTGTGGAAAATAATGTAATGCTGCAATGACATGGCTGCATGAAGTAATCAGTTGCCGTCCTGGCAATGCAAACCTAGCATCGTGCGTTACAGGTAGATCCATGCATCCCACGTCATTCTTAACCTTATTATAGCTATATAGCTGCATCCCTAACATGATGGCGCAATAAAGCCTGGCTAATGCTGAAGGCACATTTCCTAGTTACAACTTACTATTTGAAGTCATTATATCCAACAAATAGGCTGTTGTTTGCATAGCAGCACGTGGTCTGTTCATGTACAACAACCAAAATTAATTCAATATGCCTCATACAAAAATGCAAAGATGCAAAGCATGGCCAAGCAGGATACGCAGTTCCGAGCTGAGAGCTTAATGCTACTTAAAATGATTGACGACTTATGGCGCACCCATGGGAACCCAGCAATGTAGTGCTGTGCTTTTGTGAGCTGTTGTCCGCACCATACCACATTGGATGTGTTATGGCTAGCGTGATCTGCCACTACAATGAACGGCAAAACTATGAGGTAGCGCATGGCAATAAAGAACAGTACGAGTACTACAACACTAACTATGCAATCGTACTCATAATAACAAAAATGGAAAACGATTGAAGTTGCTGAACTTATTTGTTTTGCATGTTAGTACTTTTCTCTTGTGGGCAGGTAATCATTGTTTACTCTGATGAAACTGGTAGAAATTGCCAGCTTTGTGATCAATGACAGGCAAACGGTTCTCTGTTCTAGTGATGAACGAACGACAAGGTAAGACAGGAGTCACAAGTGTCATTAGCCATGGCGGTACTTGGGCATATGTTACATAACCCCTGTTACTGTAGATAAGCGCATGCCGCGAAGTGCTCGAATTCGAAACGTAGCTTATATTGTAGTTTCGTCTTGAACACAACTATTATCAAGCCTGTGTATCCGTGTAGAGTCACATCATACTTTGAGTACCTATTTAGGTTTGGTTAACAAACCAGAAGGCAATTCTATGACCCGCCTTTATGGGGACCAATAATCGTCAACAACGACAACCTACAACAACGAACATAGAACTGAATATCGCGATAGAGAATTCATGAGTGACATGCTAGGCATCGCCTACAATACTGTAAGTAGGCGAGCAGGACTGATGATTTTATTCATCAGCCGGTCCTTATTTACAAAAAAAATTAAAGCTCCGGTTCTGGGCTCGGTGTTAATAGCTTGATAGTGAGTTAAAAGTCATCGACAATGTGCATATATGAAGTAAAAGATGTCGATTTTAATATTAGGTGCAGACAATGAGTAGACATAAGTACTGCGTAATCAAATCCACTAACAACAAGGATATTTTATAACAATCAACAGAAAGATTTCTGCAGATTTTGTTGTCATACAGTGCTATTGATGTAGCCAAGTGTTAATGCAGCGACAGCAATTATTTTATGCGTGAATCATAAACCCACAAAGGCAAATTATACCCTGCACTGCATAAATGCTTGGACTGTGTAAAGTTATATCATGAAGTTTTTCCAGCTCTATGAACCATTTCATCATAGGAATAACATGTAATTATCTCTGACTGTAGAAATAAAGCGCACTAAAACATGAATACTGTGAGGTGTACAGACGAAACGTTGTTTTGATAATAATCAAACGATCGCTCTGATATTCTTCTCATCATTTGCGACGTTTTCGACGGTAATATGGAGCAGTTCATACAGAACGCAATGCATAAACATTTCGTATACTTGGCCTGCATAAGTCACAGAAAATATATTCCTGCTATGTCTATGATATATGCAGCACCAACAATCGGCGGCGAGATCCAACCAAGTCTAAAGCAGTACACTAAGCCTGTCGATACAAAAATACATTACTTGCGCAATCCTACCGACGAATAATCATTCATGGGATTATGCAATATCCGCCACGTATTGATCTCATCTATTGGTATTGACAATATATCAACTGCAGAGCTCTGAAGACAAGAAGCCACATAAAAACTAAAGGTTCCACTTTGACACGCCTCTGTTGCATTGGTGAAGGTGCGGCAGCTAAGCCACATCTCCAAGATTGTAAGGTGTTTTCTTCCTCTAGCAGCTTCCATATCCATTTGACTTATGTCCGGCTGTTTGTCTTGTTTCCATGGTTACATACATCTCATTATTATGGCCAGGTATTTAAACGACTGTATAGCGAACGCTTTCTGCAATCCCATGATTTACACTATGCTATCCCAAGACTGTCATCTGGTTAGAAACAGTGCCGCGGTAACTATTTCGGGTGAGTCGTGACCAAATGTCATTCTCAGGGTCGAGCAAAGAGAGGTATTAAGCTCACTCGGAACATCCTTTCTCAAGTTAACATTGACAGAGGTCGGCGACATAAGTTAAAAGGGCCATAAATATAGGAGTCGTCTTAGATAGCGTTGTTGCTCTTTCTCCAGGTCGATCTAGTGGCGCAGCTGCTTTGTCGTAATTACCCATACACTAGGCAGCTAGTCTCTAATCGGTAGGAACGGACATCCCAAAATCTGTACGCGACTCCCTGCAGCATTCTTCTGATTGATATTGATACCTGCTCAAAATGCTGATAATGATGAATGTTATAAATCCGGTGAATTAAAATGACGATGATTATGATCAAGCATTTGGTTTGCCTCCATTGACAACATAAATCCATTAAGGGTCTATAAAATATTGGTGATATTGTCGGAATATGAAAATACTTCGATAGGGGTATTTCATTACTCTTCAGAGATACAACTCTGGCAACAGGATACCCCCCTTAACTCAATACCGATCGGCTGCTTGTTCGAACTGCAGATTCCCTAGTATGTTTCTCATATTGCCGGATGCATTCATTTTCGTTTGGGTGAGAAGCGTTGTCCGGTACGATATAATATATGAGCGATGACCGGAAGGGAAATGCTTCCATTGATCGAATGGCAACGTTACATGACATTAGTTAAACAATGTTGTGCTTGAGCATATATATTTGTAACTAATGTTTTACATTTTATGCATACTTGAATGAGCTGTTGTGTTACTAGCTCCTCTTTGCATGTCGCAAACAAAACTTTGTGGCCGAAAGTACGTGTGACCTTGCCAAACATATTGTATACATACATTTTCATTATAACTATGTCATAAAGTGCAGCTCATACATATCAAAGTTTCATGGTGGCAAATCCTTTGAGAAGCACGTTGTCATTTGTAGAGAGCAAATGATTCAAAACGCCTAGGGGCCAATGAATGGGTAGGGAAAAATTAATGTTTTGTTCCGATGTGGTATTGGCGTTGAAAATCATTTCGGCGATAACACGTTTAGCAAACACCGAATCCATGTCTCTGGGAATATTGGGTGCCGGCTCTCGCGGTGAAATGGTTAGTTGCGTCGGCTTTCGACGCAACAGAGCCTATGTTATGGAAGCCTCACGGATTCCTCATGACTCGGTTGATTACGTTAAATGGCGGTACTATCTTCGAGAGGTAATGCACCCGATGCAGTGGCTCAATGATATCATGCTGGACCAGTAGCACAAGTTTTGCGACCCGGCCTGAGTAATGGTTTTGTCCCAAATGCGCACGGGTACTTTTGGGGATCATCACAACCATCCTCATACATCGCCATCGCAATTCCGCCTGTTTGTTGAGACTAAAATGAAACTGAAATGTTACCATTGCATTACTGCGAAAGTTATAATAGGTATAATAAATTACTTTGCTGTCAATTATTCAGGAGGCTAATGAGCTTTGAAGGTTCCGTTCTGATTAGGATTACTGAGATCAATGGTATTTCAGTGGCTATACTTTAAAACAGATTGTTCATTGCACCACCATTATGAAGGACCAATGAACGCCTGATTTATCTTTGGTCAACAATTAACGCGATTGGTGCCGTATTTTATATATAGATTCATAGCATGAACATAACAATTGTGATGAATTAACAATGTACATACACTGCCATAATGCAATGTAACTGTAACTCAGACAAACTGTTGGTAGCGGGGCCGTTATTTGCTGATGACAAACTGTGTTCGATTAATAATCCACTTTAGGAGCATGAGGATGTCAACGTCTGCACATTATAAGCTAGTGTATGTAGGCGTTGATGATATAGATTCGCTGCAGATATAATAAGCTTGTTACTTTGGGTCATATGGCAACGCAAGCAGAACATGATATTTGAACTGAGAAGCGATAGTCGCGGTGATGCGCAGTAGCAATAGTATTATATATTTAGTAATATGCATGGGGCTCGTTTTGACCTTTAGCTAGACATTGCTACTCAGATTGAATTGCATGTTAAATTGTGTTGGCGCATTTGAATATTTAACGGAAATCTCCCCTTCGAATGCTTATCAAACTATTTTTAAGCATTTCCACTTTTGCATTACTAGTCTTTATGACGCAGTCCCAGATGTAAAAACAGGACAACTGGACTGCAACACAACAAATGCATACATGCTATGTGCCAAACATTTTATCGGCTGATTAAGTGCGTCGATTAGATGAAAACAATTAGGCACCATTATTCAAGTGCAATCCTACGGAAGATTATATATATACCCGAAGCAATTATACCACTGCCTCCCATCCACGCACCGCTCAGCCTCACCACAAACATTTATTTGCCTTTTCAGGAGAAATCACGACTGATGTTCTCTCATGTCAGCAAAGAAGTCGTATTTCTGTAGGATACGGCAAATACAAATACGAAACTGAAATAAATGAGCCGTTGTACAGTTTCAGCTTGAACATTTTTGGTTGGCTCAAAAAATACATTAGCGCTTGTTTATGTGACTTGATCGTATTGCTAAATGCTGCATGAAGGTAATCGATCATGTACCAACATCGCAACACAACTGAGCACATTCGGGCACTATAATGGTGCGTATAGACTATTATCAGACTTCAACAAAGGCCGTTCATAAAGATAACAACACAACGATGCTATTATGATCGTGAATTGGGCATGTACGTAACTCGAGCGCCCCAGGTCTCAGATTAGGGAGATAATATGCAGTGCATTATCTAGACGATTTACAAAAAAAATGTATTACAATAATGCAATCATAAATACCTACCTTCAGCGGCTCAACAGTATACGCGTCATTGCATCCAAAAGAAAAACCAATTGAGGAACAACAAATGGTGAGGGCAGTTGCAACGGTTTTATATTACAAATAGGTTTCTCATGGACAATATTTGTATGTAAATATGATTGCCACCCAAAGCTAGTTAGTGCAGTTAATGCTAAGTAAAAATAAATTTAGTACTCACAGTATTCAGCAATTCAAAGAGTCCATTTCACGTTGAAAACTGATCGAAATGCTCCCACGAGTCTGTATCGTGTGCATACACTATGTTATATAGCTCAAATGAATTGCAAACTCTAATGAATTTTGTTTGCAAGCTGAATAGCGGTTATCCTAGCTGGTAAAATGGCACGTTATGTGAGTTTACATTCTTGTATTAAGTGCAACTTATAAACTATGGCATGGGAGTAACTTTAATTTTAATAACATATAAACATCTGGTTAGCATGTGCCCCTATATCTGTTTTTGTAGGACTCTTGCAGGGATCGTGAAATAGCGTGCTGGCGTGCGGCCGGCGTGTTGTATTGCTGTGCATATGACCTTGCTACAAAATGCAAAGTCAATAAACCTTTCAACCTTCAATAGGTTTGTGTTCAAAGGTATGTATGACAGTAGCACTCACCACATTAGTATCAGCTGGCACGTTTGTTGTTGTTTGTATTTTCCAAATAAATCACCGGAGACGTTAATCGGAAAGATATTTCGAACGGACATAGTGTATGCCCAACTGAAACTTAATTCCTGAAAACTAGGAAATTAAGAAATACATCCAAATAGATAAAGCTACAACATAAACAAACGTTGAAGTCAGGCATGTTATTGACAGTAAAATGTTCAGAATCTAACGATCGTGTATCTAACCGCAATCGAAAGTCGAAATGACACAAACCTTTTTAAGTGTGAGTGGGCAGTGCATCATACCAATAATAATTGCCACACCATCCTGAAAACGCTAAATGCATTGCTGATTTAAATTACTGCATTTACTAAATTGGTAATGATTACAGCGATTTGGTTGAAATCTGAGACAAATTGAATACTAAATGTGACGAAAAGTAGGCCAACTGTTTGTAGCGACACGAAAAAGAAATCGGACAAAATTCTACTTGCTTGAAAACATATTTTATGTCGCTTTGTCTTTGCCCAAAAATATATATATTACTTGGCAAATGCAATGCTCGTTAATAAAAATCGATCGGTACTTACTGATACATCGCCTAGAATATACTTGTTATCGATAACTGCAATAAAACAAACTCTCTGCAAAGCATAAGTCAAAAAATGGGGACGATCCTATTTGAAAGAGCGCTATTGTGAATCTGAAACAGCACCAACCAGCCAGTACAAATAACCAGAGCTAATCCGTGAATCACCTTGGCGAGATACACCTAAACATAACACAAGCTTTGTTGCACCATCATAGGGTTTTTGCAATCCTACAATCGAGTTCCTGCCTTGATACAAAAGTTAAGCACCTAAATGTGTTTTTGAATTATTTCCGGTGTAAACGGTTCAAACTAGATTGCAGACAAGTTGTGTTCAAGTGAATTTGGCATCGGTTTTATATATTCCAAGGCAAAAAGTCTATACACAGCTAGTGATAGGTGATCGCAAATCATTTAAAAACATTTTAAGTAACCGAAAAGAAGATAAAATTGTTGTGTTACGCAATAAAATATAGTATGCTGAGTGGAGAGTCGAAACAAAAGCCAATGCAGAACAATACAAAGATAGTAAAAACGTCGTAATTAGATTCACTGACTCTGACATGAATATTGCACTGGCATCATAAAGAGACAGATGATTCAAAAAAAGCATTCGCGTTGAAATTCGACAGAAGCAAACCGAGTTATTCACCCATGACACAAAAATATAAGTTCTCGTCGGTCGAATAGTATGGTGAGCCATCTGTTTTGCTGTGGTGATTTGATACGCGCTCGACTTATCTTCCATGGCATGAAAAGTATGCCCAACATTGCACAAATCAAGGAAATTAAGGCAGGGAGTCTTCAATTGACATCTATTCTCTGAACTACCATCAGATCGTATGTGAGCGTATATCAAGATAGCTTTTGTTGAAGCATAATTGCTACGCTATTAAGCTATGCCTGGCATATAGGACAGAAGGCAGAAATACTTCAGCATACTTCATACATATTCGACGGTATTTGTACGCTTGCTACTATTGTTTTATTACCTGCCGCACATATTTGAAGCCTAAAAACCATATTATCAAAACACTCGGTTATACATTTATGAATATTTCGTCATGACTTTTATTTTTACCATTCAATTAAAACTCGACATAATTTATGTGGAACATTTCACAATTTTAACCCAGTTCCATTTTTATTTTTACATTTTGGCACCATAACGACAGCAAATTGTCTGATAGCCAAAAGAATACTCTTTCAATTATCAGCTGTAGATATACATATCAATAGACAATGCACATCTAGCATTTGGTTGGAAGTTTGTACTCCTGGAATTAGAATGCTAGAATATAATTACGTACCATTCAGATGAAATCTGAACATAGTTGTCATACTGGCTTAATCTGAACCAAAACAATACTTTGATAGCATATGGTGATGAACCCTAAGATAACAAGAGAAGGTCTTTTGAATGTATGTACTGATGTTTAAATACCCATCAGCATCTACGAATGATGAAATGTACGTTAGCATATACTATCTATATGTCGGCAAACATTAATATCACATAGTGAATTGTTTTGTCGTTCCCTTAACCGTAACCTTTAAGCCCGTTTGGAAAGGGTACGAACGCCTTGAAGTGTCAGAGTGCTTAATTGTGTTGTTGTTTCAGTTCGTGTTTTATTACCGTTGAGTAACTTTTAGCTTCACTGTCCTGCAATGTGACCATACATGATCAGATGGATGCTATACCTAACAGTAATATTTCTATTAACACATGTAGAAACGCGTAAACTATCATCGATATGCGCCAATTACAGCGGGTCTTTCGCGGACATTTAATTCGGCAACAATCTACGTGGTTTAAAAGCCTTAAATGTGTGAGACCATTTCATCATTATATAATTTCTCTTTCAAATGATAGGGTATATATCATACAGATATAGCATCTGGTCCTATCGTACGATGGCAGATAATTTGAAGACTAACATTAAGTACTGTTATCGGGCTTTCGGAAACTATAATATCTGTTGCATGACCAATAAATGTTATTGTGAATGGGCTTGTTCGGCGAAGAAAACATCGCTTTCTTTGCACTAACGTCTTGACCTGTAAAGCATTTTACTTGGTGTTCTCAACAAAAGCTACGATAATTTGGAGACAATGTTACTTTTGTGGCGTCTGGCAATGTTTGCCATAGGTTTTGACCAGAAAACGTTCTATGAGTCTGTCATTCAATTATTTGACTAAACATATGCAGCGCATCGATACAAAGGGTCATTGATCTATGTCAACTGGGGGAGTTACTAGTTTATCATTTCCACTTTGTGTTAGTATCCAACTAGGCTTGAATCTGGGAAAAAGAATCACCGATATGGATTCTATAAGACTGTTTATGGCAATACAAATCATCGGCTAATGAGTGACAAATTGTCTATCTTCGCCGAATCGTACATGGTCTGAGGTATTTCGGAAGTCTTAGTGTGTTGATTAGATTTTAAGAGGATGCTACGTGAAAAAAGCACACATAAAGCAGACTGTTGGATTTACTAACCTAGGTCCTATTCTGTTATGAAGCTTGACCACTCGTTAAAATCTAAATGCCTTTTATCCTCCGCGCATGATTTTGAATATTAATATAATTCGCACTGTTTACGCCTGGGTGCACTGTAGGGCTAAAGGTAAAAACAATTCCAGGACATTTACTGATGCACAACACGATTAATCCATTAGCCTATTGATCGAGGGCGTATTTACAAGGTTTACCTGGTAGATAACCAAGGTGATTGGATCAGGTGATTAAAGCCTAGAATCTCAAGCGTCTGATCCTTACATCGACCTCTGCACCGGATGATTTTCAGAAGATCAGGGGTTAGGATCCCCACACACTAAAGCGGACCATTTCAAGGCCGAGAGTAGGATCTCCTGCATCCCGATTTACGCGGAATGGCATATCGCCGTCTGTCAGGTCCACCTTTGTCTCATCGATAGCGCCCAGCTCGTGCTTGCATCTCCGGGTATGTTGTTTAAGTGTACAGAAAGAGGAAACTCTATTTTACCATTGCCAAGCAGATAGTTTCGTTTGGGGCTGTCAACCTTTTTGAGCACTGCATCGGCCTTTTTTGTTAAAACTAAAACGCGAAGGACCGCTGAAAACTTCGACCAACATTTATAGGTGGTTGACCGGTCTATGTCATTGCTGCGTCCGTTGTTGTTGTTGATTATTTCGAAATCAAACTCATTCACAAAATCTATGACAAGCAAATAAAGCTCTTAACTATTCGTCAATCTCGAAACGGAAGCAACTTATCCAAGCTTGATAAAGATGTGCAAATGGTGCTTGACATTTGTTATTGATTTAATGAATATTTTTCACCCTCTAAAGTATATCAATATATGCGTCAATGTTACCTGCCTGATACGGGCGATTAGCTGCATATAGTAAATGCTTACATAATAACCATAAGTTTTGCAAATGCATGTAGATGATAATTTAGCTAAAATGTTCTCATTGCATTTAGTTTACCAAGCAACTCGAGAAAACATTCATCGTCTTGCTAAATGATAATACGATATGTAATTCACTATTTCTTGCGACGGTATTTAAATTTCCAAATGTAAATCTCGAACATAACTGCTTAAGTAAGACAGCAGTAAAGTAAGACATTACTCATTCATCAAGTATATCAGCTAACTTTGCAAGTGTTGTCAGTTTGGTTGCTTTGATTGCGAATTATATTTTCGGATATGCCCCAGACAACTTTTACCAATGAAATTGAAGTTTTATAATAAAATATCCTTTTATGTTGACTGGCAACATATTTCTGCAAGTATCAAACGTTGGTCTTTCTTTTTACAGTTGTGTATGATATGGAAATAATGCGTTGGATGTTATCGGCCATTATCGTAAAACAAATTGTAAACCAATAGACTTTAGGCACTGGTAATTACTTTTGGACAATTATGCTAATGCTTGGATGAATTCAAATTATCATTAAATTTATAGAACAGCATTCAAACTTTCTTCACGATATATTCGTCAACCTTAAGGGCAGTTTTTACGAGAACCATCGTCGAGATTATAAGCTCTATTACTGAATAAATGACCAGTGCGTGTTGTTTAACTTTACTAATCAGTTTAAAAATTATATATCTGTTCTACAATCGGATCGACGCGATCACAATCTACGGTAATCAAATTGATTCTGCTTTAAAACCGGACCAACGAATCGGAATACTCTCCCATATATAAATTATTTACCAACAATATTTATGTTTAAGAAAACAGTTACGTCATATTTAACATGGTAAAACAAAAATTGTATATATTTTCATGACGTCAGGAATAGCCTTGTGTTAGTAAAATGTTGAGTAAGATCTCATGAAAAGGTGAATTCTTGTCACGGATCTTCACTACCTCTTGTGTATGTCTAAATAAACATTTGTTATCCTAAATTTAGGGAGGTGTATTTGTGGCGCTGTTCTATTCTATTCATTTCTTTTTGCAATTGTTGGATCAATTTACGTGGCTATTATCTTATGGGGACATTATAACTTTTGTATGTGGTGAGAATCTTGCAAATAAATGTACCCCAAATAAACAAAAATGAAAATCCCATTCCTTATGACTAAATCATGATTAAATCAATAAACGCTCATTAGGGCGAAGATGAAACAAATTCTAGATCTGATGAATTGCAACACGATTGAAAATAAGTTTGAACATTTTCGTTTTCCTGTTCAGTTGAACTGGGCCCTGAAAAACATAGTGTGGATACAAATGGGCTCATTTATCGTCAATCTAAAGCATTTTAAATCTTATCAATCGATCAATTATCAATTGAAAACCATGCACGATTGACATTATTTATAGAACACATTTGACGATCATGCTTGCAGACCTGATCTTACGGGCGATAAGCATGCAATGAACATCCCATAATCCGACAGAATAAATGTCATGTTGGTTCAGAGGCGAGGCAAGTAAGTGTAATAGAACATTTCACAATGTCGTGTATATCATTCGGCCTACTTCGACATACTTCGTAGATATTTAGGCATGTACAATCAGGCCTTAAAAGGGCTTGAAGGTTATTGAAATTACGCTTAAATGGGCACAGACATGTCACTGGCAAAGGAAAAAAGCTGCATTGAAATGCGATGTTTTAACTGCACGCCTGGAAAGAGAGCAATTTAGTTTGGCATGATGTATTGTTGTTTATCAAACTAAATGTAATTTTGCACCATAATTTCAAGGGCAAAAGTAAATAGAAGCAGTACGTAATGCATGACCATATGTCAATCGCAACTGACATTTCGTGGTGGTTGCAGATTATTTGGGTTTAATAACATTTGGTAGACGCATTAGATTTTTTGAAAATTGACAAATTATTTCTGAAAATGCAGCAATACAATTTAGAATAACGAATAATAAAAACCCCTGATAGTCAAATAACAGGATTTACGATTAACAAAAAACACAATTTAACCAAGAATAATTGGTAAAATTGTATATCAACAAACCGTACGGAATTGACAGCGGCTCTAGGGTTCGATGAGAACATTACATCACGTATGAAGAAATTCTTTATCGCCAATCAGCAGCGCCATGCTTAAGACCTGATAGGTAACTCTTATACCACTGAAAAAGCTACAGTTTGCAATTTGCGGTGAGCCGGTTGCCTGCCATGATGATCGATCTCATAAGGTTGCTACAAATGTTGTGATGATGACGTTATAGTTACACATGACGAAATGCAAATAGAAAATATATTGTGTGCCAGCTAATTAAAAAATCTGTACCATTCATATATTCTTTGGTCAGTTTGGAGATGCTATCCTGCGAAGCATAACGAATGTCTACAGATTGGCCATGAAGGATGTTTTGTACTCGCAATTGACTCAATTCCATGTACCTTTTAATCTCGGCTTATTTGTCACTGCATCGCAACTTGTCATAAATGCTGAACACTACCGCCTTGGCAATATGCTTAAAGTGTACAATAGATGCTGCACCTAGTAGTGTGCTTTCCCAAAGTTTGCAATGGCAGTGGGGGAGTACTCTATCACATCACCCATCTCTGTTAATGATAGGTTGCAGTTTGGCAATTTAATTAACTGTAACGGGAATCGTAGTTACAAAGTGATTTCTTGAGGGACCCACGAGTAGCTTAACAATTTCAAATATATATGGGCATATACATATATATATATATATATATATATATATATATATATATATACATATATATATATACATATAAATATACATATATATATAGATATGTATATGATATGTATATAGATATGTATATTTATATATATATATATCTATATATATATATATATATATATATATTATATATATATATATATATATACATGATCATACATACATATGTGAACATATATGTGTACACATATTTATTTGTATGTATGTATTAGCATGTATATTTATATATATATATATATATATATATATATATATATATATATATATATATATATATATATATATATATATATATATATATATATATATATATATATATATATATATATTAACCTGTGGGTCGAAAGGTGACGCCGATTACCACAACGCCTGAAGAACCGTCTGCTATTTGCATCGGAATATCTAAAAGTGGGTTATATTATGTTCCTGTCAAAGCGTTAATCATTTCGGCTTTTTATACAGCTGTGACCAACGTATGAGCTATATAGACCTTCGCACACCAGTTTGTCTACTATGCTACCTAGAGAAAATAAAAAACCTATTTTTTGGCAGATTTACAGTACAGAGCCGATCGAATGCTCATATTTAACAGCAAGGGGTCGCTGTGTCTACCAAACATGAGATAATGACATATATGCATATATATGTGTGTATTTATATTTTTGTATATATATACAAATATGTACGAACACATATATATATACATATATATATATGTATATATGCATATATATACGTACTTATGCATATATATATTTATATATATTTATATGTATATATATATATATATATTTATATGTATATATATATATATATATGTGTGTGTGTATATATATATCTATATATATATATATATATCTATATATATATATATCTATATATCTCTATATATATATATATATCTATATATATATATATATATATATATATATATATATCTATATATATATATATATATATATATATATATATATATATATATATATATGCGTGTTGCGTTGTCGTGGCGTATTTAAAAACCATGTGCAATGAGGAGCCGTGGTCGCTTCGACCCGTCAGATAACTCTATATATACTTTACGGACACCGACCACCGACGCGTTTGATCAACAGTTCCATGCGCATTTGTAGATATCATGACAAGTGAATGAATATTCAAACGAGGGTTTTTATCGTGTAAATGATAGAGCGCATACAAGTGAAGAGGAGCGAGTGAGATGTATGTGTGAATAAATCAGTTAATGAATGCACTAGTAAGTATTACAGTGAATGAGAGAGTAGGCATGTGCGTTGATTTAGTGAATCAGTGAGTGAGTGAGTGAGTTAGTGAGTGAATGAGTGACCGCTTAAGTGATGAACTTAATTAATGTATGCTTGATTGAGTGAGCTAATAAGTTAAGCGATAAGATGAATGAGCGAATCGGTGAGTGAGCGGATGAGCGAGTAAGTATTTGGTTTCCAGTGAATGTCCCTATACATATGAGTGCGTATGCCCATATGCCATCACCACAGTCACGACTGTTCTTGATATCTTTGCCTTCATTCGCTTGCTGCTGATATATCATATCATTTATAAGCTGGCAGTCCTGCAACAGATGAACATCAGTCGCCATACCAAATGGAACTGAGCCCATCAAAAGACTACCTGCCCTAAGGTGGGATGGGTTGTGCACTGGGAGCCAATACTACTCGGCGTCATTTGATAGGATGACACGTAAGGTACATTTTCAGCTGAGATGGGAATCTATATGCATGGGGGATTGTCGACGCTATAAAAGTATATATTGCACTAATTTCCGGCTCAATACGTAATTCGCCTCTTATGGGTTGACAGAGTAATACCTAAAGACAGACGCATCTGTCCACTTCAGAATAATATCTACAGTAGCCTTTCACGTAAGTACTTCCATTGAAGAATGTTCATCCTAAGTTATGACCACATGGCCACGACTGTAGTTCTACGCTCAAAGCCGCATTTATTGGGCGTTAGTTGATTCCGACATGCTGAAGAGGTGTTGTCGAAAGATCGGGCGGAATAGCCTTCTTCTAATACGATTCTATGAAAACCCCCAATTCTTGTTTAGTTGCTTTATCGCACTACCTCACACTATATTTCACTGGCAATGCGTATACAATTAGAATAATCTGCGTTATTGTTGACATCTGTCAAATGTGCGTTGTGAGTGAAGCACTTTGTGGTATGCAAAGAAATCGAACAAGTCAGCCTTTTTGGGCAATAATAAAGGATAAAAACATGATGTATGCATCGGGCATTGTTGATCTATCAATCGCCATCAAATCGAATTGACCACTCACGTACCAAATGTCTTCAAAAAGTCCGTTTCTGCACAGTATCTGTCTGATGCAAGGAATGAGTCTTGTTCACTCAGCGATTTGCCATCTCGTTTAATGTTAAACTTATTGCCCACAATTCGTACTCAAAACGATTCCTCGGACGTGAGAACCGATTTATCCTGCATGGGTGACCTTTGTGTTCGTTGTACTACTATATGCAGCTGTTAATCACATTGAAGTCAACACAAACGTTGTGTCTACATGATAGATAATCTCTTACTGCCGTGCCCCGGCTGGCAATATGTCGCGTTATTGTATAAAAATCAAGGGATCACCATCCTCTATTTATTGTTCTGACACTTTTATTGATGCAGAAATGTGATGGGGGGAGCTATAAATAACGGACAGAAGCGTGCTTGCGCTATCCAATTTACCGGCCACAGGTGCTACATGTGCAATGTCGTCAGGAATTTTAGTTAGAATGAGGAGAGTCTACATTAGACTATCGTGTTTGACATTTAATGCAGCAGTCATCACCTTGCTCGTTGAATATAAAAACCGAGGAATACAGCAACTCGGCAATAGCCAGATGTGTCTAATCACTGTTGGCATGTTAAGGAGATCATTCACGACGTTAAATGATGATATCAGATTAATTGGAAGTATTCACATTATCTGTAACCGTCGCTTCTTTACACATATCATAACACTTGCTGTTAACTTTTGATATTCCCTACGTCAAGGTAGGCATTTGTTCACAACGTCTATCTCCTCTTGATACCCTCATTAAAATGTATAACACTATGAGCTGCCATCAGCAGGAGGTGTCAAAAGCGCCTTCGTAACAAACCCACATTGACACAGAGGACAACGCCTTAGCCTCAGTGTTCTGTGTTTACCCTGAGCAGGTGACTTGGGTCTATATGGTTGTTGGGTCTCAGCGACTCTCTGACATTCGTCAAATTCTACACAAGTTTCCATGTTGTCAACCTTTATTGACAGTAAACTTGTTGTTAACCGATATTTATAATTACTTTAATCCACCTCATCTTCAGATACGATCGCAGTCAACTGACGATCCATTAAACACTCTCTAGCTTCAACGCTTTACTAAGAGCAGTATCAAAATCGTAACCTTGCTCCATCAAGCGCTGTTGATTCATACTTATTTGTCTATAGATCTTATTGTCTCTCAGTTCTCGAGTAAGTTGTGCATGCATCTGCAACTTGTCTTTTGAAACAGACCACCTGCTGTACGCAACCGTCATGTTGATGACACTCTCAGACTATCTTAGTCATGAATAACCACCCAGCAAATCTCTTTATAACATACATTCCAAATAAAAAAACACCGTCCTGTATTTTCGCTCATTTCGACTCTAACCAATATTTCCTATAGTCCACACACAACCATATGCTACGTTCCAACCATGAGGGGCAGGGGACAATTAAACCTATACTCAATTCCCATAATCTTGATACATATAGTTCATCAACAGTTCGAGAGCATCCGTCATACACATCCGAACTTGTTCTTCAGGTTCTGCCATCAAACAAAGATTATGCTGTCACTGGCTCAGGCGGTCTATCCGACATCCGTAGCATTTTTCTGGTATTAGGGTTTCGATTAAATCTACAAGCGTGTCTGTGTACACCACCGTCAGATATTCCTCCATTAATTTTGCTCTCTCCACGTGGGTTACTTAGAGCAGTTTTAACTCGTCCCACGCTTCTACAAACATATGCCATGAGTAACCGTCCATTTGCATTGTCACGTGACCCTTCTTTATCAGCACCATAGGGACTGGGTATCGTACATTCATCGTCACGTCTGTACCAACTGAGACCTCCACACGACTCCCGCTTCTAACTATTTCAAAGTTTCTGTGACAGCAGCTATTTCGTAACCACAGTCCAATACACAGTTCATCCCCAACTCTATGTGGCATTTCTTGAAATTGTTTTTCAAAAACACTAAATCTTTATTCCAATCCACTATCGAATATTGTGCAAAGTATTGAGTGTATAGCACTTTCACTTCCTCCATCTCGATTTGCTCCACCACTTTTAACAAGTCAGTATCGCTAATCCTTTTCCCAGCCATGGTAAATGCTGAACTGAGACCACCAGCTCCAGCTCATATACTCTCCCATGACATGAGAGGTATACTTAACTTAGCCAAGGTCAGCAAAGATGACGACTTATCCGAGGAGATATACTTCCCAAAATAGAAAATGACTCACCAAAATATCGCAAAATAAACGATCTGCCAGCGAAAAATATATTGCACAATGGTTCCTCACGTCATCTTCACGTCATCCCCAGATAAAAAGAGGCACGTCTTTCTACTACTGATGCGTTCTTCATACTTCCATTCTTGTTTATATGTCCCTCCAGTGACAACGGCTAAGGATAAGACCGCCTTTTTACCAAACAATTGTTATTCCTGGGTACTCTAACGGGCATAAAAACACTCAAGAGGATGGCCGTTCACAATTGCGTAATAAACGAGTAAATCAAAAATAGCCAGCATCTTGCGATGACATGAAAGAGGTAAGAGGACAGATTTAGAAGCGAATATAGTAATTCATCCTCCCACGTGAAAGAATGACGCATAATGTCTTCTATGTGTAGCTATCAATACAGGGTGTAAACATTTAGTTCATTGGTATATTTGGTTCAGTTAACATAGATTTATTCCGACGACTTGAATATTCCAAAATAAACTAGTTTATGAGAAAGCTGGTCGGTGGGTAAACCAAGTACATAGACTACATTCCTAAATTTCTCAAAAGAAAAAAAGAAAGCAATTCCGTTTAATTCTTAAAGATGGGTACTGATTCAATCTCAGCTAAAGTTGCTCTATTACCTTCTACGCAAGAACTTTGCGAGGTGTGCGGCTGAGATTAGGGCTGCTATTGACGGGGTTCGAAATGTGCCACTGCATGGATTAAGTTGAGGTCATGGCGGCAATGAATGGGTGGGATCACAATGTAAATGGTTGTAGAATATATATATATATATATATATATATATATATATATATATATATATATATATATATATATATATATATATATATATATATATATATATATATATATATATATATATATATATATATATATATATATATATATATATATATATATATTTATATGTACATATATAGACATATAAATTCATATATAGTTATAAATGTGAGCATATATAGTTGTATATATTATTGTATGATATTTGATAGAAAATATATGCGTATATAAATAAACGCATATATGTGTATTTATATATTATATATATATGAATATGTTTTTATAATATATATGTTTGAATATATATATATATATATGTATATATATATATATATATATATATATATATATATATATGTATATATATATATATATATATATATATATATATATATATATATATATATTGTTATAATATAATGATTAAATATTTATATCGACGTATGTACTAATGTGTATATAAATGTATTTTCATGTAATAGGTATATAAATGTATATATATATATGTATATATATATATATATATATATATATATATATATATATATATATATATATATATATATATATATATATAATATATGTCGTAAACAGTTTTACTTAATTTTACCCTCTCTTACTTTAAGCTTCTGGCTCGCCGATTACCCGTAAGTTTTCCTTAGCCCCTATCTAACTACCTCATTAAGGGGCGACCTCATTGGTGATCCGGCTAGAAGCCTCTCAGCCAATAGCACTCACCGAATGGGGGCAGCCCCGAAAGGTAACAGGATAAAAAAAGGGAGGGAAGACACACTCACGGGAGAGGGAGATCACCAATCATATTTAGACATCATCCTTTTCCGCTACTTTGATTGATAAAGAAGTTATCCTGTCTTTAGAAGAATAAAATATGTTTCCCCGCTTTCGGCCCTATATTTAAATATATATGAATATGTAATATATACATACATATATATATATATATATATATATATATATATATATATATATATATATATATATATATATATATATATATAGATATATATATATATATATATATATATATATATATATATATATATATATATATATATATATATATACATTTATGAATGTATATTTTTCATATATATATATATAGATTTATACATATATATGTATATTTATATATATATCTATATATATATCTATCTCTATATCTATATATATATATATATATATATATATATATATATATATATATATATATATATATCTATATATATATATATATATATATATATATATATATATATATATATATATATATATATATATATATATATATATATATATATATAATCATATTTGTTGTAAATTATCGGCGTAATATTCATGGGCCTGGTTATAACACAGGTTTAGGTGTATGGAAATAATTTCCTGCAGCAGATTACTTGCATTAATATGTTATTTTCGAGGGAACACAAATGAGAGATAGGCCTCACTCATTAGGAATATTCTGTGTTAAAATGGAATAAGTAAAAATCGTTTAATTAAAAAGTATTACCATTACTTGAATCACTCTCTCTCGTTGTATGAATTGATGTTATGATATAATATGCTAGAATTTAGGCCATACTATTGGTTTTAACACAATCCCATGCTCTGCGAAAGCGATATGACCGGCGAAGCATAAGTCAGTATTGTAGCTTCAGCAGATGTGCGTCAGAAGCAGTTATACCCTAAGACACCAGCTCTGGTGCCACTGCTGAGTAGCTTAGTTTTCCTAGTAAAGCTTGCTTGGCAGCACAAACTCGACTTGGCCCTGGGTTTTAATACAATTTGTAAATCTAAAATGTAGGGCTGACATTCAAATGGACCCGAACATCGATAAGACTTTCCTTATACATTTAGTGACGGTAATTTGCGTCTTCACACAATAATGGCTACCAATATATAAAACCATCAAATGTTACCTCCGTCCAAAATGTGTAGTAACTATGTATTTGATACCTCATCACGCTGTATTGATTAAAACAACGCGACGAAGTAAGCAATGCGTTAATTGCTCAACACGAGAATTATAAAGGATTTTAAACGAATTTCGAATAATCGTTAATAGCCAGCCAACTATTTAACATCGTCTCACGATTTGTTTGACCCTGGAAATTCAAAGCAGTAGATTAGCTATAAAGTGTGCCATATTACTATGCATCACTCTTAATAGGTTGTGAAGGTCATTTGTGACCTGGCGATGTTAAGCATATAAACTGAAAGCTAACAAGATTTATGCAATAAAGTCACTTATTAGGCGTAACTCGTCTGGCCTTATGGATATGATGAAAACATTCCAATAATGACATTGTTGCATTTGTTGCAGACAAACAACAGACACTAGACAGTGTTTTATGGCCTGAAGCGTCAAAGACTAGGCAACTGAAATGTCTTAATGGACACTTAACATTAGCCCGCTCAAACGGAATTCGACCGATGTTTTGCCAAACATAGCGGAATGACGGAGGCTAATGACGATATGCAGAACATTGCATGAATCATCTTGACTTTACCCGGGGTTGCCATAGAAGGTTGCTGCTAATTGCATCATAAGAGAATTCCCAATCTACGCATCCAAGTCCACATTGATGTTAACTGGGCACACTGTACAAATGTACAGATCATTTATTAGCGTCAATTTACTGTCTAGACACCGTAGCAAACGATGTATCACTAGGTAAACAGCCTATGTACACTTTACTACACCAATTTACAAATTATACAGGGCAATCAGGGGAATCACTAGAAACTGTAATAAAATCATTATATGGAATAGTCGTGCATTTCAGAAATAAATCATTCATGATAATAAACCAACGTCGACGTTTGCAAATATATAGGTAACATCCGATATCCGCAGAGGCTTATATCGCACTTACTTGGTATTGCCGTTGAAAATGCACCAGTGACTAATATAAGGCAGATAACAGTTACAATGGCATCAGACAAAAATGACAGAATGAAGGTGTGTTAGCTATGGAATAGCGTAAAATACAAAAGAAATTTAAAACAAACCGAGCAAGACTTTTACTAACAAGGTAACGATGCAACAACCAGCACATCCAAAGCAAGGTCATGCTATTCAACATTATTGCCAGAGGCATACAGTTTAAGGTTAGGTCTTATGACGATTGTAATCACTGGTGTGGGGCCAATTTTGTGTGATTTATGTTCCAACCATCGCTTTTCTAATTCAGTTGTTATGATTAAGCTTGGAGGTGCATTCGTTTTTCGGTGACCATATCCATACACTGCGGAATCAGAGATAGCATCAGCGGCACAGTCGGGGGAGATAGAGAGCTGGGGCCGTATCCATAAAGAAACTTAAGTCCGCAAACTCAGGTTTTTGAGACGGCAAGCTGAGCTGGCCGTCTTAACCTTATCCAAAAAGAATCTTAAGTCCCCTAGCGTGCTCAACTCTGAGTCAGCTAGGTAGCTGACTTAAGTTCGCTAGCTCAAACTTAAAAATGGCGGTCCAACGTTAATATTTCCAGGAAAATGCTTTCACAGATATGAATGAGAACATGTATGTTCCTAAAATGAATCAAAACATAATCAGTCGTTCGTTTTTTATCACACACCAATTTTTATCGGAATATTTAAATTATTTACGCCGCAAGCTGTTTTCGTAAAAACGAAGCGGGGAATTCTTCACAAACAATCGGGTCGCTTAGGAGAGGCTGTTGTTTCCTAGAAAGCGAGGCAGCTGGCAGTAGTCTAGCTCCGAATTAGGAGTGTTTTGCGGGATAATCTGAGTAGATGGGAGTTTCCAAGTGAATAGAATATCCATTCACGATTGGTCATGTTACAGATAAATTTCTTAAACTTCATTAATCAAAACAACGGCGCCAAGATTCACATTTCGTATTATTGAATACAAGAAAAGCAGGTGCCAAGCCTACAAGTCTATGAATCCACTTTATGATAACATGGCAGATATTGAAAGTGCCCCCAAAGCACACCAACGACAAGGGTTATTTTACGACAAAAAAACTCCGTTTTATACGTCAAAGACAACGACACGTCATAGACTAATGACGCGCAGTGACCCAGTAAGGCGCGAATTACAGCGGACTGTCAAACAACAAAACTCAACAAGGATTGTTTGTATTTATCGCGGATTAATAATGTTATTAGTACAAGCATGGTTGATGAAATTATTTCCCAATCGTGTGGATAAGCCGTGATTATATTGCCGATTATAGGACCTTGTAAGTGTTAATCGTCTCCATAAGAAACAATGGTTCATCGTGCCGTTGGTGTTGTGGTCACGTTCATGGATAACAACTTAAACAAGGCCGTAGATCGGAGTGCCAAGACTATGTGCTGTTGAAACTCGTGGCCAAGGGTTGCACCGTATATTATACTTGATATCATATAATATTGTACAGTCTGATTGAATAAAGGTGAGTGACATATTCATAAACAACCGGTTTTAAGGCTATTGACTTTGTTTTGATAAACGATAACGACGGTAGGTCTACACTATATGATTATTAAAAGAGTCAGACTAGACTACTTCATTTCCGTCGTCTAAATCGATCATTCTTCGCCGTTTTATTCCATTTTCTGTCTAATGAACGCATAATAACATATTGTTCCCTTTTCCTGTAAGACACAAACTATGATCGCGATGGTACATGTGTACAATTATAGCCACTAATCTTTTTTGGCTGTTTGCCAGCCCTGAGCTGGCGTTCTCAGCTGAGTTCGCTAACAATTGGCTTTGTGGATACGCCTGAGTTCGCGGACTCAGCTTAGCACGCCGACTCAAGTTAAGACGACTCAAGTTAAGATTCTTTATGGATACGGCCCCTGGTGCTAATGCGTAAGGTAACCACTTGGACAACATAGCAGAGCATTCATGTCTTCGGTTTAGATTAGCAATGCTCAGGTAGCCTTTATAAAGCATTGTTCTGCTTGTGGAAGGGCCGACGGTTTCTAACTTATTGTTTTCTTCAATTGACAAGCAATGTACAGCCGTTGTCTCGCAAAGCCATGTGACAGACTGGCCCAATGGAGAGACAAGTGAGCGTACTAGAACTTGTCTTAAGACATCTTGAAATGAAAACC
>CM067342.1:38371440-38411298 GCA_034190875.2 Urechis unicinctus | reverse complement strand
CTTCTATGAGCCACTCGGCTGGGTGTTAATACCTATCGCGTCATACAGATGAGCCGTACCAGTGACTTATTACAAACAATCATATAAGCCAGATTACAAGGAAATGCTTAAACTTTGTAAAAGAGAGGATTACAAAGTGTCCAAGGCTGATACACCTGATTGTTGAAGGCTCACTGGAAACGTGATTTCATTGTATTGATTTCTCAATATATAACAACTTCACTTTTTGTTCCTTTAGTGCTTCAGATCTGACGTTAGTGTCAAATTGTGCCCGTGATTGTCGTCTTATCACTTGATCTGAGTATTACCAGAAATAGTCAATCGACTTCTTGCAGGATCTGCCGATAGTTACTTACTATAATGTGTGCAAGAATTATCATTTCATGTGGAAATCCTGATCATTTCTTCCACTTATAATGAATGATTGAATAACACAAGCGGGTCCCAAGACGAAATGATACACGTATGAGTGCACTGTTTTTCCTTTTGTACGTAAAGTGATGCAGTACGTGTTAGAAATTACAGAAAAGTGTTTCCAAATGGTTATCCCATGACAAACTAATTAAATAAATGCAGTTGCAATTGGGCGTGGAATGTGCCACAACCAAAACAGCAGCTAAGGAAGATTGAAATCATGCACAGCCAGAAACTTAGCCAAACTGTTGCGTATCAATATGTAAATTAACTACTGAGGTCAGTGCTTAAACAAATCATATATACAGGAAATTAATCCCAGTAGATTTATTTAGAGTCCGGCATATTGAGAGTGCCTGCAAACCATATTGAAAAGAATGTGGATAAATCAAAGCGGCGGATGATGATGATGATGATGAGGAGAATGATGATGATGATGATGATGATTTCATGATGATGATGATGATTGATGATATCCCCCCAAACGATTTACCACGACACCGTTGACAATTAGGAGAAACGGTGTTTTCCCAACAAAAAGGATCCTTTACTATTTCCAACCCCAACACAATAAGATATCCCTGATGTGAGGCCACAATGATTGCACCGACTTACATTCTCCCTTACCTGAGCATCATTTAAATGTGACGTGTGTGATAAATGTTGATTAATTGTGAACCAGAAGTACTCAAGTTTATAACTACACGCCAATCATAAACAGCCTAGAACGAAAGAGATTTTGTTTGGCTCGCCAATAAGATTTAGGAACCACTCTTCGATGTGGGAAGGTTGACAACGAAAACTGTAATCATGACAGATTAGGGTCAAGCTTAATCGGATCGTCCCGGTAAGAATGGTCAGAAGTGTATGGGCAAAATTCTTCCGATTTATTTAGCAAGCCCTGTCCGATTGACGGTTGGTGTGTCAGATTGACCAATGATATCATATATCTGAGGCAACCAGGTGACGGGTCTTAGAGCGTCGAGTAGAGTAGCCTGACGTCCTTCCACTTCCACATTCTCATGTCATGCCCATGGCGCTGGAATTTGGGTTAGCCGGATCAAGCGGGCTTGAGTGGCCGCTGGCGAGACCGTCGCCAACCAGTTAGCGTTCATAGATGAGTGTCAATGATCACCACTTCCCTTGCACGTCATACAATTGCATACTTATTCAAACTATTCACCAATGAGAGATGCGATAGTTTACAAATTCTGGCCAATTCACTATAGTCAATACATGAGACATCGAATTTTATGTAATTCTTGGCAATACTCAATGACAATGAACAATGATGCACAAAGTTTGATAGCTAGTTGAGTCACACATTTGACATCAACACTTTATCGTACTTTTGATAATGTTTCAGGAGATTGTGCGTCTTCGAGGGGGACGCGAAGGTCGCCTCTTTCCTACATCATCACAGTCTGGTGCACACACATATAATCCGCAACATCTTCCAATAAGAGCCCTGAGTCACGAACCTCAGTAGTATTTTCCTTGATCACTGTTTATTGATTTTAATACTTTCATTGTATATTACCAATTCCTAGTGCTGTCCGGCCTCTATTCACACGTTGTAATATTTCCATCTCCTTACGAAACGCTACTAGGTACACTATTAGTGACCAACAGCAATTGAGTAGCCCCTTTACCAGACAAATACCATCTAACAGACGCACAACTAAATGCGCTGACGTTGGACGTCGACTGCCTACCAGCAACGTCCGTACTTCAAAAATTGACACTTGACAATTACATCCACGTCCACAATACGCGTTATATCGTATTCAGTAGTTGACCGTCATGACGTGAGTATAGCGCTGTCACAACCGCACCAACAAGCTCAACGACTGTTCACACGTCGAATCTCTCGCAGTATAAAGCCTGGTCCTAGTGATGGACTCCTCAGTTTAAATTTTGAGATCTTCTCAAAGCTGATCAAATTGATTGCAACGCGAATCTCATTTTCATAAAGAAATGGCACAATTGACTTTGAGGAGTCAATGAAAAACTCCTCATTCCTCCAGCGACGAGTCATGATCATGAAGAATTCTATTGCGATCTTCCCCTGCCATCGCTTGCGAAGAGTTATCACCTTATACGATACCATTCGGATTGGGCGATGAATTCAATAATTTAAGCTTTTGGACCAAATTACTGTCAGTCCCTGGCACAAGTTTCCTCAGTCAGATCTACTTAGACTTCCAATGCCGAGTTAGAAAGTTTCGTGTCGGATCAAGGCAAGCAGGAACACAGTTTTAACGGATACAACAAAGCTGGCCGCCTTCCAAACCATGAACTTAAAGATGACAAGCAATTTCTAACATCTTCTGATGATGACAAGTTACGAAACACAGAGGCTCTCCAGCCTATTGTAGTACACTTCCTCATGACACCAAACTATGTGCATGTTGCTCTAGAACCTAGTGCTGTTGTCGCTGGGCCGGCGGAGGATGACTCTCTTGTCAACTATGCCGAGTTGGAGCAGCCCAGACTCCCCGTTGCTTGACGACATTTGCATGGCTTCCTCTCAGTCCTTGTGCTGAGCCTTCCTGAGATGGAGGTCGTTTGAGGAGGACAGCGGTGTATCCACATTGGAGGACAGTGCCTCCCTTGATGACCTCCTCATCCTTATTGGACCTCTTACCGAATGCACCATGAGGACAGTATATCGGCCAGTTGTGACTCCCCATATCACCACAAAAGGCAGCACCAGCGCCTTTTGTGCTTCCAATCCCACCTCAACTTGTGATTAACTCCATCTATCGAGAAATGGCAACAGGAAAGTCAGGCCAATCCCGATTAATGACAAGCCTGAGGACTCGCTATCTCGCTACGCGCTGATTGCAACAATTCTCTTCCACGGTTGGCATTGACGTTCAGCGTCAATGATATTTATGGCTATCTTATGGACACTTATTCTTATTTCAAATCTTCTGTCTTTTGCAGAACTGGAGGAAGTGGGCATTCGGGCACACATCTGTCCTGTAAATGAATTTTTTGATTGCGGTGTCAAATAACGGGCAACGAATGGTCGAGGGTTATCACTGTCATCCACCCATCTTGTGACGAGAGCTTCACTTCAAAGACCGGTGTGTTCAGCAGGGACGTCCTGGTTCGCCACAAGCTCAGAGGCACAACCGCAATGGTTTGTCCAAGCCTCATACAACTCTGCCTGCTCACAGGCTACAGCAAATCCGTCTACTCCAAGACTTCATACCCGAGAACGCATATTTGGCAAAAGAAGTGACGTCGGACACCGTTCATCCCCAATGTAAAGCAGCAGATATGCTCGTAAACACGAGCATTGGACCTCCTAGACCAGGTGCGACCAAAGCCAGTCTTCTTTTTCGACATCCGACTCTCCACATGAATACACTGATGTGTAACCATCAACATGTGCCGCCAGTATTCTGACTATGGTATACCCATCCACAGATGCAATCAGCTCAAACTTTAGACCAAACGTAATCAGCCATCTACATCTGTATGTGATACCATATTAGTTTGCTATGATAATTGGGATACATTTTTCTCAGTCGTGATATTTTGTGTGTGAGTATTTCTCTTCTGTTCATTTTAGTGGTGTATATTTTCAACCAATAAATCATAAATCATCGAAATGCTTCTTCTATGAGCCCATCGCTGGTGTGTTAATACCTATCGCGTCATTACAGATGATTGCCGTAACCAGTGAACTTATTACAAAACACTCATATAAGCCCAGTTACAAGAAATGCTTAAACTTGTTAGAAAGAGGATTACAAAGTTGTCAAGTCTGATTACACCTGCATTGTAAAGCTTCAACTGAAAATGTGATGCCGTATTGATTTCTCATATATATCACCTTCACTTTTTGTGCCTTTAGTGCTTCAGATACTGACTTTAGTGTCATTCTGGTGCCCGTGAATTATCTGTCTTAGACGTGATCTGAAGTTAATTACAGAAATAGTCAATCTCGACGTCTTGCCGATCTGCCGAGAGTTACGTAATATTAATGTGTGCAAGAATTATCATTCATGTGAAAAATCCTGAGCATTCTGCCACTTATGGTTAATGATATGAATAACAAAGCGTGTCCAAGACGAAAATGAAAACGTAATGAGTGCAACACTGTTTTTCTTTTTGACGTAAAGTGATTGCAGTAACGTGTTAGTAAGTCCAGAAAAGTGTTTCAAATGGCTTTCCCATGAACAACAATTGGAAAAAATAAAATGCCAGGTGGCATTGGGGGCGGAAATGTGGCCAAAAACAGCAGTATACTATATGAAGATTGAAATCATGCCACGGCCAGAAACTTAGCAAACGATGCGATTAATATGTAAATTAAGCTTACTGAGATGTAATTGACTTAACAAAATCATATTTAAAGGAATTAATACCAGTAGATGATTTAGTCCGGCCTATTGAGAGTGCCTGCAAGCCTATTGAAAAGCAATGTGAAATCAAGCGCGATGTGATGATGATATGATGATGATGATGATGATGATGCTGATGATGAGATGATGATGATGATGATGACTATCAACGATTTACCAAGCACCCGTTGACAATTAGGATCACGGTGTTGTCCGCCAAAAAGGATCACTGTACGAGTTCATTTCACCCAAAACAATAGATATCCTGATGTGAGGCCACAAATTGAGAGTGCCAACGACGTTACATTCGCCCTTACATGAAGCTCAGTTAAATGGTGAATTGTGTGATAAATGTTGATTAATTGTGACCAGGAGTATCAAGTTATAAACTACACGCCCCCAATCATAAACAGTCCGAGCACTAAAGAGATTTGTTTGGCTCGCCAATAAAGATTTAGAACACTCCGATGTGGGAAGTTGCAACGAAACTGTAATCATGACAGATTAGGGTCAAGCTTACTCGGTCGTCCAGGTAGACTTGTCAGATGGTATGTGGCAAATGCTTCCGATTTATTGAGCAAGCGGTCTGATTGACGGTGGTCAGAGAGACCCATGATATCATATATCTTGGGCACCCATGTGACGTGGTCTGAGAGCGTCGAATTAGCATGACGTTCGGTCCATTCAACATTCCATGTCATGCCATTGGCGCTGAATTTGGGTTAGCGGGAATTCAAGCGGGGGCTTTGAGTGGCAGCTGGCAGACGTCGCCATCCCGTTACGTCATAGATGAGTGTCAATGATCACCACGTCCTTCACGGTCAGGACAATTGCAATTACTTTATCAAACTATTCTACACAAGAGATGCGGATATTTACCAATTCTTGGCAATTCACTATATTCAATACATGAGACATCGAATTTTATGTAATTCCTTGGCCATACTCAATGAACAATGACAATGATTCACAAAGTTTTGATAAGCTAAGTTGTCAACACATTTGACATCAACACTTTCGTACTTTTTGTGATAATGTATTCAGGAGATTGTGCTCCCAGCGAAAGGTGTCCTCCTCTTCTACACCACAGTCCGGTGCACAAACATAAACAGCAACATCTTCCAATAAGGCCCTGATTACACTCATTAGTATTTTCCTCCTTGATCATTTATTGAGTTAATACTTCATTGTAGATTACCATTCCTATTGCGTCCCGGCATCTTTCAACGTTGTCAATATTTCATCTCCTTACTGAACGCTACTATAGGTACACTATTAGTGACCACACGCAATTGGAGTATGACCATTACAAGACAATACCATCTAAACAGAACGCACACTAAGAGCCGCAGACGTTGACGTCGACTGCCTACCAGCACAGTCGTTACTCAAAAAAATTGACACTTGATCATGACAATCCACGTCACAACGCGTTAGAATCGTATCAGAGTAGTGACCGTCATGACGTGAGTATAGCGCTGTCACAGCACCACAAGACTCACGACATGTCACACGTCCGAATATTCTCGCAGTATAAAGCCTGTCCTAGTGAATGAACTCCCTCATTTACAATTTTGAGATCTTCTCAAAAACGCTGACTCAAACTTGATTGCAAAGCGAAATCTCATTTCAAAAGATGGCAACAATTGCACATTTGACGGTCAAATGTGAAATTTACTTTCCTCTTCCTCCATCGACAGGAGTCGTTATGATCATGAAGAAATTCTATTGCGATCTTCCTGCCATCGGCTGGTGGAGAGTTGAGAGTAGCAGCCTTCTACGATCCACGGATTGTGCAGATGATTCAAATATTGAAGCTTATTGACCAAATACTTTCAGTCTGGCACAAGTGTTTTCCTCAGTCAGATCTACTTATACTCCAATGCCGAGTTAGAAGTTTCGTCGGATCACGCAGCAGGAAGCAACATTTTTTAAACGGATACCAACAAGCTGCGGACTTCCACTGAAAAACCATGACTTAAAGCATGCCAGCATTTCTCTACATCTTCTTGAGTGATGACAGTGACGAAACCACCAGAGCTCTCAGGCTAATGGAGTCACGTCCCTCAGGACGCCAACTATGTGCATGTTGCTCCTAGACCATAGTGCTGTGTCGCTGCCGGAGGAGGATGACTCTCTTGTCAACTATGCCGAGTTGGAGCAGCCTCAGACTCCACGTTGCTTGACGAACATTGCATGCTCCTCTCAGTCCGTGTGCTGAGCCTCCGGAGATTGAGGTAGTTGAGGAGGACGAGCGGTGTATACATTGGAGACAGTGCCTCCCTTGATGGACCTCTCATAGACTGATTTACCTCTTACAGAATGCCACCTGAGGACCAGTCATTATCGCCCAGTTTGTGTCCCCATATCACCACAAAAAGGGCAGCACCAGGGCTCCCTGTGGTGATTCCAATCCCCCACCTCAAACTTGTGAATTAACTCCTATTCTATCACAAGAACTGGGCAACAGGAAGGCAGAGGCCAGGTCCAGATTAGATGACACAAGCCTGATGACTCGTATATCGCGCATGATTGCCAAGGCAATTCTCTTCCCCAGGTGGCATTGACTTTCAGCTCAATGATATTTATGCCTATCTTTATGACAATTAATTCTTATTTCAATTCAATCTGCTGCAGAAATGGAGAATTGGCATTCGGCCACATCCTGTCGTAAAATGAATTTTTTGTGCGGGGCAAACGGGCAACGCACATGGTCGAGGGTAGCACTGGTCCATCCACCAGCTTGTGAAGAGAGCTTCAAGAAGCGGTTCTGTTGTGTCAGCAGAACGTCTGGTTCGGACAAACAAGCTCAGAGGCACAACCGCATGGTTTTGTCCCAGCCTCAGACGAACTCTGCCTGCTCACAAGCTACATCAATGCCCGTCCTACTCCAGGGACGTCATACCCGAGAACGCATATTTGGCAACCAGTAAGACTTCGACCACCAGTTCATACCAATGTTAAAGCAGCAGATGCTCGTAACACGGAGCCTGTGGACGTCGAGAGACCAGGTGCGACAGCCTCTATTCCTTTTTCCGCATCCGGACTCTCCACATGAATACAACGTGTAACCATCAACATGTGCCGCCGTATTCTGACTATGTATACCAGTCACAGAATGCATTCAGCTCAACTTAGATAACCAACGTAATCAGCATCTACATTGTATGTTGATACCATATTAGTGCTATGATAATTGGGATACATTTTTCTCAGTCGATATTTTGTGTGTTGTGTATTTTCTCTTATGGTAATTAGTGTGTATATTTTCAACCAATATAATCTATTAAATCATCGAAAGCTTCTTCTATGGAGGCCAATCGCTGGTGTGTTTTAATACCTAGCGCGTCATAAAGATGATGCCGTACCATACCAGTGGACTTATTACACACCTCATATAAGCCCAGATTACAAGAAATGCTTAAACTTTGTAAAAGAGGATTACAGTGTGTCAAGGCGGATACACCTGATTTGTAAGCTTCACTGAAAAGTGATTCATGTCATGATTTCTCAATATATAGCAAACTCACTTTTGTTGTGCCTTTAGTTGCTTCAGATACTGACTTTATTGTCAAATGGTGCCCTTGATTATCGTTCTTAGACGTGATCTGAGTATTAACCGAAATAGTTTCGCAATCGACGTCTTGCAGGATCTGCCAGAGTTAGAGTACGTACTCCATAATGTGTGCAAGAAGTATTCATTTTCAGGTGAAATCCGGAGAATCTGCCACTTATGATGAATGATATAAATAACCAAAGCGTGTCAAAGACGAAACTGTACCCGTAAGAGTGCATGGTTTCCTTTTGACAGTAAATTGACTGGCAGTACGTGTTAGTAAGTAACAAGAAAAGTGGTTCAAACTGGTTTATCCATGACACACTATGAAATAAATGCCAGGTGCATTGGGGCGTGAAGGTGGCCACAAACAGCAGCTAAGGAAGATTGAAATCATGCACAGCCAGAAACTTAGCAAACGATGCGATCAATATGTAAATTAAGCTACTGATGTAATTGCTTAACAAATCATATATAAAGAAATTAATACCATAGATTTATTTAGTCGGCATTATTGAGAGTGCCTGCAAACCTATGGAAAAGAATGTGGATAAATCAAGCGCGATGATGATGATGATGATGATGATGATGTATGATGATGATGATGATGATGACTATCAACGATTACCACGCACCGTTGACAATTAGGAGCACGGTGTTTGTCCCACCAAAAAGGATCCTTTACGATTTTTCACCCCCACACAATAGATGCCTGATGTGAGGCCACAATGAGTGCAACGACGTACATTCTCCCTTACATGAGCAGCATCATTTAAATGTGAAGTTTGTGATAAATGTTGATTAATTGTGGACCAGAGTAATCAACATTATAAACTACACGCCAAATCATAAACAGCCGAGAACGAAAGAGATTTGTTTGGCTCGCCAAGGAAGATTTAGAACACTCGATGTGTGGAAAGTTGCAACGAAACTGTAATCATGACAGATTAGGGTCAAGCTTAATCGGTTCGTCCAGGTAAGAATGGTCAGATGTATGTGGCAAATGCTTCCGATTTATTGAAGCAAGCTGTCGATTGACGGTGGGCAGATTGACCCAATGATATCATATATCTGAAGGCAACCAGGTGACGTGGTCTCTGAGAGCGTAGATCGAACCGAGAAGTAGCATGACGTCGGCCATTCCACATTTCTCATGTCTCGCCATTGGCGCTGATTTGGGTAGCGGATTCAGCGGGCTTGAGTGGCAGCTGGCAGACGTCGCCACCCAGTTAGCGTCATAGATGAGTGTCAATGATCACCACGTCTGCACGGTCAGACAATTGCATATTATCAAACTATTCAACACAAGAGAGCGAATATTTTACCAAATTCTTAGGCAAGGTCACTATATTCAATGACATGAGACATCGATTTTATGTAATTCTTGGCACTACACTCAATGACAATGACAATGATTCACAAAGTTTGATAGCTAGTTGGTCACACCATTTGACATTCAACACTTATCGTACTTTTTATAATGTATCAATGTATAAGGAGATTGTGCTCACAGCGAAAGGTGTCCCTCTTCTACACAACAGTCTTGGTGCACACACATAAACAGCAAACCTCTTCCAATAAGGCCCTGAGTACACTCATTAGTATTTTCCTTGATCATTTATTGATTTAATACTTCATTGTTAGATTACCAATTCCTATTGCGTCCCGGCCTCTTTCAACGTTGTAATATTTCATCTCCTTACTGAACACTACTAGGTACACTATTAGTGACCAACAGCAATTGAGTCTGACCATTACAAGACAATACCATCTAACAGACGCACACTAAGGCCGCGACGTGGACGTCGACTGCCTACCAGCACGTCGTACTCAAAAATGACACTTGATCATTTAAATCCACGTCCACAACGCGTTATATCGTATTCAGTAGTGACGTCATGACGTGAGTATAGCGGCTGTCACAGCACCACAAGCTCACGACACATGTCACACGGTCGAATATCTCGCAGTATAAAGCCTGGTCCTAGTGATGAACTCCTCAGTTACAATTTGAGATCTTCTCAAAGCTGATCAAATGATCTGCAAAGCGAATCTCATTTCATAAGATGGGCAACAATTGACTTTGAGTCAAATGAAAACTCCTCTTCCTCCAGCGACGAGTCATGATCATGAGTGAATTCTATTGCGATCTCCTGCCATCGCTTGGAGAGTTATCAGCCTTATACGATACCACGGATTGGGCAGATGAATTCAATCATTGAAGCTTTTGACCAATACTGTCAGTCTGGCACAAGTTTCCTCGTCAGATCTACTTAGGACTCCAATGCCGAGTTAGAGTTTCGTCGGATCAAGCAGCAGGGAAGCACAGTTTTAACGGATACAACCAAGCTGCGGCCTTCCAAACCATGACTTTAAAGAAGACAGCAGTTCTTTCTACATCTGATGATGACAGTGACGAAACACAGAGCTCTCAGCCTATGGTAGTCACTTCCCTCAGACGCCAACTATGTGCATGTTGCTCTAGACCCTTAGTGCTGTTTGTCGCTGCGGCGAGAGGATGACTCTCTTGTCAACTATGCCGAGTTGGAGCAGCCTCAGACTCCGTTGCTTGACGACAATTGCATGGCTCCTCTCAGTCCTTGTGCTGAGCCTCCTGAGATGGAGGTCGGTTGAGGAGGACAGCGGTGTATACATTGGAGACAGTGGCCTCCTTGATGAGCCTCTCATCCTTGATGGACCTCTTACAGAATGCACCTGAGACAGTATCATCGCCAGTTGTGCTCCCCATATCACCACAAAAGGCAGCACCAGCTCCTGTTGTGCTTCCAATCACCAACTCAAACTTGTGATTAACTCCATCTATCAGAACTGGCAACAGGAAAGTCAGGCCAGTCAGATTAATGGACAAGCCTGATGACTCGTATATCGCGATGATTGCCAAGGCAATTCTCTTCCACGGTGGCATTTGACGTTCAGCTCAATGATATTATAATGCCTATCTTATGGACAATTATTCTTATTTCAAATCTTCTGCCAAGAACTGGAGATAGTGGCATTCGGCACAATCTGTCTGTAAAATGAATGTTTTTGTGCGTGGCAAACGGGCACGAAATGGTCGAGGGTATCACTGGCCATCCACCCCAGCTTGAACGAGAGCTTCAAGAAGGTTGTGTGTTCATTGAGACGTCTGGTTCGACAACAAGCTCAGAGGCACAACCGCAATTGTTTGTCACCAGCCTCAGACGAACTCTGCCTGCTCACAAGCTACAGCAATGCGGTCTACTCCAAGACTTCATACCCGAGAAACGCCATATTTGGCAACCAGAAGGACTTCGAGCAAAAACCAGCTTCATCCCAATGTAAAGCAGACAGATGCTAGTAACACGAGCATTGGACGTCGGAGACCAGGTGCGACAGCCAGTCTTCTTTTTCGCATCCGACTCTCCACATGAAATACACTGTGTAACCATCAACATGTTGCCGCCGTATTCTGACTATGTAATACCAGTCACAGATGCACCAGCTCAACTTTAGACCAACGTAAATCAGCAGCATCTACATTGTATGTGATACCATATTAGTGCTATGATAATTGGGATACATTTTTCTCTCAGCCTCCCTTCAGATATTTTCAGTCGATATTTGTGGTGAGTATTTCTCTTCTGCTTCATTAGTGTGTCTATTATAATTTCACCAATAAATCTATAATCATCGAAAGCTTTCTTCTAGAGCCAATCGCGGGTGTTGTTAATACCTAATCGCGTCATACAGATGATGCCCGTACCAGTGACTTATTACAAAAAAAACACTCTCATATAAGCCAGATTACAAGAAATGCTTTAACTTGTAAAAGAGGATTACAAAGTGTCAAGGCTGATACACATGATTGTAAGCTTCACTGAAAAGTGATTCAGTATTGATTTCTCAATATATAGCAACTTCACTTTTTGTGCTTTAGTGCTTCAGATTACTGACTTTAGTGTCAAAATTGTGCCGTGATTATCGTTCTTATGACGTGATCTGAGTATTACAGAAATAGTCAATCGACGTCTTGCAGGATCTGCCGAGAGGTTACGTAATATAATGTAGTGCACGAAGAATTATCATTTCATGGTGAAATCCTGAGCATCTGCACACTTATGATGAATGATATGAATAAAAACAAAGCGTGTCCAAGACGAAATGTACACGTACATGAGTGCACTGTTTTCCTTTTGACGTAACAAGTGATGCAGTACGTGTTAGTAAGTACAGAAAAGTGTGTTTCAAATGGTTATCCCATGACAACTAATGAAATAAATGCAGGTGGCATTGGGGGCGTGAATGTGGCCAAAAAACAGCAGCTAAGGAAGATTGAAATCATGCACAGCCAGAAACTTAGCAAACGATTGCGATCATATGTAAATTAAGCTACTGATGTAATTGCTTAACAAATTCATAATATAAAGGAAATAATACCAGTAGTTAGATTTATTTAGTCGGCATATTGAGAGTGCCTGCAAGCCTATTGAAAAGAATGTGATAAATCAAGCGCGATGATGATGATGATGATGATGATGATGTGATGATACCACGGGATGAGACTATCAACGATTTTACCAACACAGCATCCGTTGACAATTAGGAGCACGGGTACATTGTCCCACCAAAAAGGATCCTTAATTTTACGATTTCACCCCAACCAACAATAGATATCTGATGTGAGGCCACAATGAGTGCAACGAAAACGTAAACGTGACATTCTACACGCCCTAAACAGCCGAGAACGAAGAGATGTTTGGTCGCTTAGAACAGAATCATGACAGGGTCATCGGTCGTCCAGGTAAAGAATGCGTGTGTATGTGGCGCAATGCTTCCGATCTTATTGAGCAAGCTGTCGATTGACGGTTTGGCCAGATTTGACCCAAATGATATCAGATATTGAGGCAACCAGGTGACGTAGGCTGAGAGCGGTCAAAAGTAGCAGCATGACGTCGGCCATTCCACATTCTCATGTCTGCCAGTGGCGCTGAATTGGGTAGCGGATCAAGCGGGCTTGAGTGCAGCTGGCCGAACGTTAGATCGTCATAGATGAGAGTGTCAATGATCAACCACGTCTTGCACCGGACAGAATGCATACTTATCGAACTATTCTACAACAACGAGATGCGTTATGTTACAAATTCTTGGCAATTCCACTATATTCAATACATGAGACACGAATTTATGTAATTCTTGGCAATACTCAATGACAATGACAATGCATGACCACAAAGTTTGATAGCTAGTTGGTCAACACATTTTGACATTCAACACTTTCGTATTTGATACTGTATCAGGAGATTGTGCTCACAGCGAAAGGTGGTCCCTCTTCTACCAACAGTCTGGTGTCACCACACATAAACAGCAACATCTTCAATAAGGCCCTGAGTACACTCATTAGTATTTTCCTTGATCAGTTATTGATTTAATACTTCATTGTAGAATACCAATTCCTATTGCGTCCCGGCCTCTTCAAAACGTTGTAATATTTCCCCGCTCCTTACTGAACGTACTAGGTACACTATTTAGTGAGACCAACAGGCAATTGAGTATAGCCCCATTACATGAGACAATACCAGCTAACAGAAACGCACACTAAGGCCGCGACGTTGACGTCGACTGCCTACCAGCACGTCGTACTCCACAAAAAATGACACTTGATCATTACATCCCACGTCACAATGCGTATATATCGTTATCAGTAGTGGACGTCATGACGTGAGTTATAAGCGCTGTCACAGCCCCACAAGTCTCACGACATGTCACACGTCGAATATGATCGCCAGTATAAAGCCTGGTCCTAGTGATTAAACTCCTCAGTTACAATTTGAGATCTTCTCAAAGCTGATCAAATTGATTAGCAAAGCGAATCTCATTTCATAAAGATGGCAAACAATTGACTTTGAGTCATGAAAACTCCACTCCTCCAGCGACGAGTCATGATCATTGAAGAATTCTATTGTGATCTCCTTCCATCGCCTGGAGAGTTATCAGCCTTATACGATACCACGGATTGGGCAGATGAATTCGATATTGAAGCTTTTGACAAATACTGTCAGTCTGGCACAATTTTCCTCAGTCAGATCTACTTAGACTCCAATGCCGAGTTAGAAGTTTCGTAGGATCAAGCAGCAGGAAGCACAGTTTTAAACGGATACAACAAGCTGCGGCCTTCCAAACCATGACTTAAAGATGACAGCAATTTCTACATCTTCTGATGATGACAGTGACGAAACACAGAGCTCTCAGCCTATTGTAGTCACTTCCTCAGACGCCAACTATGTGCATGTTGCTCTAGACCCTAGTGCTGTGTCGCTGCCGGAGGAGGATGACTCTCTTGTCAACTATGCCGAGTTGGAGCAGCCTCAGACTCCGTTGCTTGACGACAATTGCATGGCTCCTCTCAGTCCGTGTGCTGAGCCTCCTGAGATGGAGGTCGTTGAGGAGGACAGCGGTGTATACATTGGAGACAGTGCCTCCCTTGATGACCTCTCATCCTTGATGGACCTCTTACAGAATGCACCTGAGACAGTATCATCGCCCGTTGTGCTCCCCATATCACCACAAAAGGCAGCACCAGCTCCTGTTGTGATTCCCAATCCCACCTCAACTTGTGATTAACTCCATCTATCAGAACTGGCAACAGGAAAGTCAGGCCAGTCAGATTAATGACACAGCCTGATGACTCGTATATCGCGATGATTGCCAAGGCAATTCTCTTCCACGGTGGCATTGACGTTCAGCTCAATGATATTTATGCCTATCTTATGGACAATTATTCTTATTTCAAATCTTCTGCCAAGAACTGGAGAAGTGGCATTCGGCACAATCTGTCTGTAAATGTAAATGTTTTGTGCGTGGCAAACGGGCACGAAATGGTCGAGGGTATCACTGGTCCATCCACCCAGCTTGTGAAGAGAGCTTCAAGAAGGGTGTGTTCAGCAGACGTCTGGTTCGACAACAAGCTCAGAGGCACAACCGCAATGGTTTGTCCAAGCCTCAGACGAACTCTGTCTGCTCACAGGCTACAGCAATGCCGTCTACTCCAAGACTTCATACCCGAGAACGCATATTTGGCAACCAGAAGACTTCGACACCAGTTCATCCCAATGTAAAGCAGCAGATGCTCGTAACACGAGCATTGGACGTCGAGACCAGGGTGCGACAGCCAGTCTTCTTTTTCGCACCGACTCTCCACATGAATACACTGTGTAACCATCAACATGTGCCGCCGTATTCTGACTATGTATACCAGTCACAGATGCATCAGCTCAACTTTAGACCAACGTAATCAGCATCTACATTGTATGTGATACCATATTAGGTGCTATGATAATTGGGATACATTTTTTCTCAGTCAATATTTTGTGTGTGAGTATTTCTCTTCTGTTCATTAGTGTGTATATTTTCACAATAAATCTATAAATCATCGAAAGCTTCTTCTATGAGCCAATCGCTGGTGTGTTAATACCTATCGCGTCATACAGATGATGCCGTACCAGTGACTTATTTACAAACACTCATATAAGCCAGATTACAAGAAAATGCTTAAACTTTGTAAAAGAGGATTACAAAGTGTCAAGGCTGATACACCTGATTGTAAGCTTCACTGAAAAGTGATTCATGTATTGATTTCTCAATATATAGCAACTTCACTTTTTGTGCCTTTAGTGCTTCAGATACTGACTTTAGTGTCAAATTGTGCCCGTGATTATCGTTCTTAGACGTGATCTGAGTATTACAGAAATAGTCAATCGAACGTCTTGCAGGATCTGCCGAGAGTTACGTAATATAATTTGTGCAAGAATTATCATTTCATGTGAAATCCTGAGCATCTGCCACTTATGATGAATGATATGAATAACAAAGCGTGTCCCAAGACGAAATGTACACGTAATGAGTGCACTGTTTTCCTTTTGACGTAAAGTGATGCAGTACGTGTTAGTAAGTACAGAAAAGTGTTTCAAATGGTTATCCCATGACAACTAATGAAATAAATGCAGGTGGCATTGGGGCGTGAATGTGGCCAAAAACAGCAGCTAAGGAAGATTGAAATCATGCACAGCCAGAAACTTAGCAAACGATGCGATCAATATGTAAATTAAGCTACTGAGGTAATTGCTTAACAAATCATATATAAAGGAAATTAATACCAGTAGATTTATTTAGTCGGCATATTGAGAGTGCCTGCAAGCCTATTGAAAAGAATGTGATAAATCAAGCGCGATGATGATGATGATGATGATGATGATGATGATGATGATGATGATGATGATGACTATCAACGATTTACCACGCACCGTTGACAATTAGGAGCACGGTGTTGTCCCACCAAAAAGGATCCTTTACGATTTCACCCCAACACAATAGATATCCTGATGTGAGGCCACAATGAGTGCAACGACGTACATTCTCCCTTACATGAGCATCATTTAAATGTGAAGTTTGTGATAAATGTTGATTAATTGTGACCAGAGTATCAAATTATAAACTACACGCCAATCATAACAGCCGAGAACGAAAGAGATTTGTTTGGCTCGCCAATAAGATTTAGAACACTCGATGTGGGAAGTTGCAACGAAACTGTAATCATGACAGATTAGGGTCAAGCTTAATCGGTCGTCCAGGTAAGAATGGTCAGATGTATGTGGCAAATGCTTTCCGATTTATTGAGCAAGCTGTCGATTGACGGTGGGCAGATTGACCCAATGATATCATATATCTGAGGCAACCAGGTGACGTGGTCTGAGAGCGTCGAAGTAGCATGACGTCGGCCATTCCACATTCTCATGTCATGCCATTGGCGCTGAATTTGGGTAGCGGATCAAGCGGGCTTGAGTGGCAGCTGGCAGACGTCGCCACCCAGTTAGCGTCATAGATGAGTGTCAATGATCACCACGTCTTGCACGGTCAGACAATTGCATACTTATCAAAACTATTCAACACAAGAGATGCGATATTTTACAAATTCTTGGCAATTCACTATATTCAATACATGAGACATCGAATTTATGTAATTCTTGGCAATACTCAATGACAATGACAATGATTCACAAAAGTTGATAGCTAGTTGGTCACACATTTGACATCAACACTTATCGTACTTTTGATAATGTATCAGGAGATTGTGCTCACAGCGAAAGGTGTCCCTCTTCTACACAACAGTCTGGTGCACACACATAAACAGCAACATCTTCCAATAAGGCCCTGAGTACACTCATTAGTATTTTCCTTGATCATTTTATTGATTTAATACTTCATTGTAGAATACCAATTCCTATTGCGTCCCGGCCTCTTTCAACGTTGTAATATTTCATCTCCTTACTGAACGCTACTAGGTACACTATTAGTGACCAACAGCAATTGAGTATGACCATTACAAGACAAATACCAGCTAACAGACGCACACTAGGCCGCGACGTTGACGTCGACTGCCTACCAGCACGTCGTACTCAAAAAATGACACTTGATCATTACATCCACGTCACAACGCGTTATATCGTATTCAGTAGTGACGTCATGACGTGAGTATAGCGCTGTCACAGCACCACAAGCTCACGACATGTCACACGTCGAATATCTCGCAGTATAAAGCCTGGTCCTAGTGATGAACTCCTCAGTTACAATTTGAGATCTTCTCAAAGCTGATCAAATTGATTGCAAAGCGAATCTCATTTCATAAAGATGGCAACAATTGACTTTGAGTCAATGAAAACTCACTTCCTCCAGCGACGAGTCATGATCATGAAGAATTCTATTGCGATCTCCTGCCATCGCTTGGAGAGTTATCAGCCTTATACGATACCACGGATTGGGCAGATGAATTCAATATTGAAGCTTTTGACAAATACTGTCAGTCTGGCACAAGTTTCCTCAGTCAGATCTACTTAGACTCCAATGCCGAGTTAGAAGTTTCGTCGGATCAAGCAGCAGGAAGCACAGTTTTAACGGATACAACAAGCTGCGGCCTTCCAAACCATGACTTAAAGATGACAGCAATTTCTACATCTTCTGATGATGACAGTGACGAAACACAGAGCTCTCAGCCTATTGTAGTCACTTCCTCAGACGCCAACTATGTGCATGTTGCTCTAGACCCTAGTGCTGTGTCGCTGCCGGAGGAGGATGACTCTCTTGTCAACTATGCCGAGTTGGAGCAGCCTCAGACTCCGTTGCTTGACGACAATTGCATGGCTCCTCTCAGTCCGTGTGCTGAGCCTCCTGAGATGGAGGTCGTTGAGGAGGACAGCGGTGTATACATTGGAGACAGTGCCTCCCTTGATGACCTCTCATCCTTGATGGGACCTCTACAGAATGCACCTGAGACAGTATCATCGCCAGTTGTGCTCCCCATATCACCACAAAAGGCAGCACCAGCTCCTGTTGTGATTCCAATCCCACCTCAACTTGTGATTAACTCCATCTATCAGAACTGGCAACAGGAAAGTCAGGCCAGTCAGATTAATGACAAGCCTGATGACTCGTATATCGCGATGATTGCCAAGGCAATTCTCTTCCACGGTGGCATTGACGTTCAGCTCAATGATATTTATGCCTATCTTATGGACAATTATTCTTATTTCAAATCTTCTGCCAAGAACTGGAGAAGTGGCATTCGGCACAATCTGTCTGTAAATGAATGTTTTGTGCGTGGCAAACGGGCACGAAATGGTCGAGGGTATCACTGGTCCATCCACCCAGCTTGTGAAGAGAGCTTCAAGAAGGGTGTGTTCAGCAGACGTCTGGTTCGACAACAAGCTCAGAGGCACAACCGCAATGGTTTGTCCAAGCCTCAGACGAACTCTGTCTGCTCACAGGCTACAGCAATGCCGTCTACTCCAAGACTTCATACCCGAGAACGCATATTTGGCAACCAGAAGACTTCGACACCAGTTCATCCCAATGTAAAGCAGCAGATGCTCGTAACACGAGCATTGGACGTCGAGACCAGGTGCGACAGCCAGTCTTCTTTTTCGCATCCGACTCTCCACATGAATACACTGTGTAACCATCAACATGTGCCGCCGTATTCTGACTATGTATACCAGTCACAGATGCATCAGCTCAACTTTAGACCAACGTAATCAGCATCTACATTGTATGTGATACCATATTAGTGCTATGATAATTGGGATACATTTTTCTCAGTCGATATTTTGTGTGTGTGAGTATTTCTCTTCTGTTCATTAGTGTGTATATTTTCACCAATAAATCTATAAATCATCGAAAGCTTCTTCTATGAGCCAATCGCTGGTGTGTTAATACCTATCGCGTCATACAGATGATGCCGTACCAGTGACTTATTACAAACACTCATATAAGCCAGATTACAAGAAATGCTTAAACTTTGTAAAAGAGGATTACAAAGTGTCAAGGCTGATACACCTGATTGTAAGCTTCACTGAAAAGTGATTCATGTATTGATTTCTCAATATATAGCAACTTCACTTTTTGTGCCTTTAGTGCTTCAGATACTGACTTTAGTGTCAAATTGTGCCCGTGATTATCGTTCTTAGACGTGATCTGAGTATTACAGAAATAGTCAATCGACGTCTTGCAGGATCTGCCGAGAGTTACGTAATATAATGTGTGCAAGAATTATCATTTCATGTGAAATCCTGAGCATCTGCCACTTATGATGAATGATATGAATAACAAAGCGCGTCGAAGACGAAATGTACACGTAATGAGTGCACTGTTTTCCTTTTGACGTAAAGTGATGCAGTACGTGTTAGTAAGTACAGAAAAGTGTTTCAAATGGTTATCCCATGACAACTAATGAAATAAATGCAGGTGGCATTGGGGCGTGAATGTGGCCAAAAACAGCAGCTAAGGAAGATTGAAATCATGCACAGCCAGAAACTTAGCAAACGATGCGATCAATATGTAAATTAAGCTACTGAGGTAATTGCTTAACAAATCATATATAAAGGAAATTAATACCAGTAGATTTATTTAGTCGGCATATTGAGAGTGCCTGCAAGCCTATTGAAAAGAATGTGATAAATCAAGCGCGATGATGATGATGATGATGATGATGATGATGATGATGATGATGATGACTATCAACGATTTACCACGCACCGTTGACAATTAGGAGCACGGTGTTGTCCCACCAAAAAGGATCCTTTACGATTTCACCCCAACACAATAGATATCCTGATGTGAGGCCACAATGAGTGCAACGACGTACATTCTCCCTTACATGAGCATCATTTAAATGTGAAGTTTGTGATAAATGTTGATTAATTGTGACCCTGAGTATCAAGTTATAAACTACACGCCAATCATAAACAGCCGAGAACGAAAGAGATTTGTTTGGCTCGCCAATAAGATTTAGAACACTCGATGTGGGAAGTTGCAACGAAACTGTAATCATGACAGATTAGGGTCAAGCTTAATCGGTCGTCCAGGTAAGAATGGTCAGATGTATGTGGCAAATGCTTCCGATTTATTGAGCAAGCTGTCGATTGACGGTGGGCAGATTGACCCAATGATATCATATATCTGAGGCAACCAGGTGACGTGGTCTGAGAGCGTCGAAGTAGCATGACGTCGGCCATTCCACATTCTCATGTCATGCCATTGGCGCTGAATTTGGGTAGCGGATCAAGCGGGCTTGAGTGGCAGCTGGCAGACGTCGCCACCCAGTTAGCGTCATAGATGAGTGTCAGTGATCACCACGTCTTGCACGGTCAGACAATTGCATACTTATCGAACTATTCAACACAGGAGATGCGATATATTTTACAAATTCTTGGCAATTCACTATATTCAATACATGAGACATCGAATTTATGTAATTCTTGGCAATACTCAATGACAATGACAATGATTCACAAAGTTTGATAGCTAGTTGGTAACACATTTGACATCAACACTTATCGTACTTTTGATAATGTATCAGGAGATTGTGCTCACAGCGAAAGGTGTCCCTCTTCTACACAACAGTCTGGTGCACACACATAAACAGCAACATCTTCCAATAAGGCCCTGAGTACACTCATTAGTATTTTCCTTGATCATTTATTGATTTAATACTTCATTGTAGATTACCAATTCCTATTGCGTCCCGGCCTCTTTCAACGTTGTAATATTTCATCTCCTTACTGAACGCTACTAGGTACACTATTAGTGACCAACAGCAATTGAGTATGACCATTACAAGACAATACCAGCTAACAGACGCACACTAAGGCCGCGACGTTGACGTCGACTGCCTACCAGCACGTCGTACTCAAAAAATGACACTTGATCATTACATCCACGTCACAATGCGTTATATCGTATTCAGTAGTGACGTCATGACGTGAGTATAGCGCTGTCACAGCACCACAAGCTCACGACATGTCACACGTCGAATATCTCGCAGTATAAAGCCTGGTCCTAGTGATGAACTCCTCAGTTACAATTTGAGATCTTCTCAAAGCTGATCAAATTGATTGCAAAGTGAATCTCATTTCATAAAGATGGCAACAATTGACTTTGAGTCAATGAAAACTCCACTTCCTCCAGCGACGAGTCATGATCATGAAGAATTCTATTGCGATCTCCTGCCATCGCCTGGAGAGTTATCAGCCTTATACGATACCACGGATTAGGCAGATGAATTCAATATTGAAGCTTTTGACAAATACTGTCAGTCTGGCACAAGTTTCCTCAGTCAGATCTACTTAGACTCCAATGCCGAGTTAGAAGTTTCGTCGGATCAAGCAGCAGGAAGCACAGTTTTAACGGATACAACAAGCTGCGGCCTTCCAAACCATGACTTAAAGATGACAGCAATTTCTACATCTTCTGATGATGACAGTAAAGAAACACAGAGCTCTCAGCCTATTGCAGTCACTTCCTCAGACGCCAACTATGTGCATGTTGCTCTAGACCCTAGTGCTGTGTCGCTGCCAGAGGAGGATGACTCTCTTGTCAACTATGCCGAGTTGGAGCAGCCTCAGACTCCGTTGCTTGACGACAATTGCATGGCTCCTCTCAGTCCGTGTGCTGAGCCTCCTGAGATGGAGGTCGTTGAGGAGGACAGCGGTGTATACATTGGAGACAGTGCCTCCCTTGATGACCTCTCATCCTTGATGGACCTCTTACAGAATGCACCTGAGACAGTATCATCGCCAGTTGTGCTCCCCATATCACCACAAAAGGCCGCACCAGCTCCTGTTGTGCTTCCAATCCCACCTCAACTTGTGATTAACTCCATCTATCAGAACTGGCAACAGGAAAGTCAGGCCAGTCAGATTAATGACAAGCCTGATGACTCATATATCGCGGTGATTGCCAAGGCAATTCTCTTCCACGGTGGCATTGACGTTCAGCTCAATGATATTTATGCCTATCTTATGGACAATTATTCTTATTTCAAATCTTCTGCCAAGAACTGGAGAAGTGGCATTCGGCACAATCTGTCTGTAAATGAATGTTTTGTGCGTGGCAAACGGGCACGAAATGGTCGAGGGTATCACTGGTCCATCCACCCAGCTTGTGAAGAGAGCTTCAAGAAGGGTGTGTTCAGCAGACGTCTGGTTCGACAACAAGCTCAGAGGCACAACCGCAATGGTTTGTCCAAGCCTCAGACGAACTCTGCCTGCTCACAAGCTACAGCAATGCCGTCTACTCCAAGACTTCATACCCGAGAACGCATATTTGGCAACCAGAAGACTTCGACACCAGTTCATCCCAATGTAAAGCAGCAGATGCTCGTAACACGAGCATTGGACGTCGAGACCAGGTGCGACAGCCAGTCTTCTTTTTCGCATCCGACTCTCCACATGAATACACTGTGTAACCATCAACATGTGCCGCCGTATTCTGACTATGTATACCAGTCACAGATGCATCAGCTCAACTTTAGACCAACGTAATCAGCATCTACATTGTATGTGATACCATATTAGTGCTATGATAATTGGGATACATTTTTCTCAGTCAATATTTTTGTGTGTGAGTATTTCTCTTCTGTTCATTAGTGTGTATATTTTCACCAATAAATCTATAAATCATCGAAAGCTTCTTCTATGAGCCAATCGCTGGTGTGTTAATACCTATCGCGTCATACAGATGATGCCGTACCAGTGACTTATTACAAACACTCATATAAGCCAGATTACAAGAAATGCTTAAACTTTGTAAAAGAGGATTACAAAGTGTCACGGCTGATACACCTGATTGTAAGCTTCACTGAAAAGTGATTCATGTATTGATTTCTCAATATATATCAACTTCACTTTTTGTGCCTTTAGTGCTTCAGATACTGACTTTAGTGTCAAATTGTGCCCGTGATTATCGTTCTTAGACGTGATCTGAGTATTACAGAAATAGTCAATCGACGTCTTGCAGGATCTGCCGAGAGTTACGTAATATAATGTGTGCAAGAATTATCATTTCATGTGAAATCCTGAGCATCTGCCACTTATGATGAATGATATGAATAACAAAGCGTGTCAAAAGACGAAATGTACACGTAATGAGTGCACTGTTTTCCTTTTGACGTAAAGTGATGCAGTACGTGTTAGTAAGTACAGAAAAGTGTTTCAAATGGTTATCCCATGACAACTAATGAAATAAATGCAGGTGGCATTGGGGCGTGAATGTGGCCAAAAACAGCAGCTAAGGAAGATTGAAATCATGCACAGCCAGAAACTTAGCAAACGATGCGATCAATATGTAAATTAAGCTACTGATGTAATTGCTTAACAAATCATATATAAAGGAAATTAATACCAGTAGATTTATTTAGTCGGCATATTGAGAGTGCCTGCAAGCCTATTGAAAAGAATGTGATAAATCAAGCGCGCGATGATGATGATGATGATGATGATGATGATGATGATGATGATGATGATGATGATGATGACTATCAACGATTTACCACGCACCGTTGACAATTAGGAGCACGGTGTTGTCCCACCAAAAAGGATCCTTTACGATTTCACCCCAACACAATAGATATCCTGATGTGAGGCCACAATGAGTGCAACGACGTACATTCTCCCTTACATGAGCATCATTTAAATGTGAAGTTTGTGATAAATGTTGATTAATTGTGACCTGAGTATCAAGTTATAAACTACACGCCAATCATAAACAGCCGAGAACGAAAGAGATTTGTTTGGCTCGCCAATAAGATTTAGAACACTCGATGTGGGAAGTTGCAACGAAAGTGTAATCATGACAGATTAGGGTCAAGCTTAATCGGTCGTCCAGGTAAGAATGGTCAGATGTATGTGGCAAATGCTTCCGATTTATTGAGCAAGCTGTCGATTGACGGTGGGCAGATTGACCCAATGATATCATATATCTGAGGCAACCAGGTGACGTGGTCTGAGAGCGTCGAAGTAGCATGACGTCGGCCATTCCACATTCTCATGTCATGCCATTGGCGCTGAATTTGGGTAGCGGATCAAGCGGGCTTGAGTGGCAGCTGGCAGACGTCGCCACCCAGTTAGCGTCATAGATGAGTGTCAGTGATCACCACGTCTTGCACGGTCAGACAATTGCATACTTATCGAACTATTCAACACAAGAGATGCAATATTTTACAAATTCTTGGCAATTCACTATATTCAATACATGAGACATCGAATTTATGTAATTCTTGGCAATACTCAATGACAATGACAATGATTCACAAAGTTTGATAGCTAGTTGGTAACTCATTTGACATCAACACTTATCGTACTTTTGATAATGTATCAGGAGATTGTGCTCACAGCGAAAGGTGTCCCTCTTCTACACAACAGTCTGGTGCACACACATAAACAGCAACATCTTCCAATAAGGCCCTGAGTACACTCATTAGTATTTTCCTTGATCATTTATTGATTTAATACTTCATTGTAGATTACCAATTCCTATTGCGTCCCGGCCTCTTTCAACGTTGTAATATTTCATCTCCTTACTGAACGCTACTAGGTACACTATTAGTGACCAACAGCAATTGAGTATGACCATTACAAGACAATACCAGCTAACAGACGCACACTAAGGCCGCGACGTTGACGTCGACTGCCTACCAGCACGTCGTACTCAAAAAATGACACTTGATCATTACATCCACGTCACAATGCGTTATATCGTATTCAGTAGTGACGTCATGACGTGAGTATAGCGCTGTCACAGCACCACAAGCTCACGACATGTCACACGTCGAATATCTCGCAGTATAAAAGCCTGGTCCTAGTGATGAACTCCTCAGTTACAATTTGAGATCTTCTCAAAGCTGATCAAATTGATTGCAAAGTGAATCTCATTTCATAAAGATGGCAACAATTGACTTTGAGTCAATGAAAAACTCCACTTCCTCCAGCGACGAGTCATGATCATGAAGAATTCTATTGCGATCTCCTGCCATCGCCTGGAGAGTTATCAGCCTTATACGATACCACGGATTGGGGGCAGATGAATTCAATATTGAAGCTTTTGACAAATACTGTCAGTCTGGCACAAGTTTCCTCAGTCAGATCTACTTAGACTCCAATGCCGAGTTAGAAGTTTCGTCGGATCAAGCAGCAGGAAGCACAGTTTTTAACGGATACAACAAGCTGCGGCCTTCCAAACCATGACTTAAAGATGACAGCAATTTCTACATCTTCTGATGATGACAGTAAAGAAACACAGAGCTCTCAGCCTATTGCAGTCACTTCCTCAGACGCCAACTATGTGCATGTTGCTCTAGACCCTAGTGCTGTGTCGCTGCCAGAGGAGGATGACTCTCTTGTCAACTATGCCGAGTTGGAGCAGCCTCAGACTCCGTTGCTTGACGACAATTGCATGGCTCCTCTCAGTCCGTGTGCTGAGCCTCCTGAGATGGAGGTCGTTGAGGAGGACAGCGGTGTATACATTGGAGACAGTGCCTCCCTTGATGACCTCTCATCCTTGATGGACCTCTTACAGAATGCACCTGAGACAGTATCATCGCCAGTTGTGCTCCCCATATCACCACAAAAGGCAGCACCAGCTCCTGTTGTGCTTCCAATCCCACCTCAACTTGTGATTAACTCCATCTATCAGAACTGGCAACAGGAAAGTCAGGCCAGTCAGATTAATGACAAGCCTGATGACTCATATATCGCGATGATTGCCAAGGCAATTCTCTTCCACGGTGGCATTGACGTTCAGCTCAATGATATTTATGCCTATCTTATGGACAATTATTCTTATTTCAAATCTTCTGCCAAGAACTGGAGAAGTGGCATTCGGCACAATCTGTCTGTAAATGAATGTTTTGTGCGTGGCAAACGGGCACGAAATGGTCGAGGGTATCACTGGTCCATCCACCCAGCTTGTGAAGAGAGCTTCAAGAAGGGTGTGTTCAGCAGACGTCTGGTTCGACAACAAGCTCAGAGGCACAACCGCAATGGTTTGTCCAAGCCTCAGACGAACTCTGCCTGCTCACAAGCTACAGCAATGCCGTCTACTCCAAGACTTCATACCCGAGAACGCATATTTGGCAACCAGAAGACTTCGACACCAGTTCATCCCAATGTAAAGCAGCAGATGCTCGTAAGCCGAGCATTGGACGTCGGGACCAGGTGCGACAGCCAGTCTTCTTTTTCGCATCCGACTCTCCACATGAATACACTGTGTAACCATCAACATGTGCCGCCGTATTCTGACTATGTATACCAGTCACAGATGCATCAGCTCAACTTTAGACCAACGTAATCAGCATCTACATTGTATGTGATACCATATTAGTGCTATGATAATTGGGATACATTTTTCTCAGTCAATATTTTTTTGTGTGTGAGTATTTCTCTTCTGTTCATTAGTGTGTATATTTTCACCAATAAATCTATAAATCATCGAAAGCTTCTTCTATGTGCCAATCGCTGGTGTGTTAATACCTATCGCGTCATACAGATGATGCCGTACCAGTGACTTATTACAAACACTCATATAAGCCAGATTACAAGAAATGCTTAAACTTTGTAAAAGAGGATTACAAAGTGTCAAGGCTGATACACCTGATTGTAAGCTTCACTGAAAAGTGATTCATGTATTGATTTCTCAATATATATCACTTCAGCATCTGCCACTTATGATGAATGACATGAATAACAAAGAGTGTCAAACACGCAATGTACACGTAATGAGTGCACTTTTTTCCTTATGTATGAATGTATGAATGTATGTATGTATGTATGTACGTATGTATGTATGTATGTATGTGTATGTATGTATGTATGTATGTATGTATGTATGTATGTATGTATGTATGTATGTATGTATGTATGTATGTATGTATGTTTGTATGTATGTGTATGTATGTATGTATGTATGTATGTATGTATGTATGTATGTATGTATGTATGTATGTATGTATGTATGTATGTATGTATGTATGTATGTATGTATGTAGTTTTTAGATTAAATGGTTGGGAGCAATGATGGGCAGAACCAAGAGGTTTTGTTTTGACCTTGACCTCATATTAAGTTCAAGGTCACGTTTTAATTTTTCAATCCGTGATATCCTCTTAACCAATGGTGCGATTTGATCAAGTTTATTGTTCCTTGTAGCCTGGTTTATTGGCCAACTTTTCATAACAAATGTCATGATAATATATGCATATTTCGGCCCGTAGCCCCCACTCGTGGTAGTGTTTTACCACATTTTTTCAATCGCCTATAACTTATATTCGATGGTTGATTATAAAAATTGAGTCATGGATGTCGATAACATCATTTCCGGTTACGAGTAATACAACGTCATTTAGCTGTTCAATAAGAAGTTAACACGTCCTTTCTCCATTGTCAATGGTCGTATCGTAAAAATGTTTGCACCGTAAGATACCCCATGCTCTGCCAAACTTGCAACTCATTCATCGAATTGCAAATTGTTAGTAATTATCTCACAAACTGAACTTAAAGTTTAAAAACATTTCGTTTGCCGCATATCAGCACGAATTATGCGTAGTTTTGTCACGAATCGCCGGTAAAAGTTCGTTGGTTAGCTTCTGAATAGGTGTTTAAGGTTGGTTGTCTCGTGATACAGATCGCAATTGTCAATCTTTTTCGAAATTATTTTTTTGAATGGAATGTGCAATTTGTGCGCAAAACCCAGAGGTCTTGTTTTGATCTTGACAATTTCTCCCTATGAAATTATTTGATCGTACAACAAAAACAGATTATTGTAGCTAATGGAATTGTAAGCATTTTTTATACATACAACTAAATGCAAGATTTTCATGATGATAAGGCTTATGATGATAATAATGATACCAAGGACGATTTTGTGTGATGAAGATAATTCTAAAGATAACCTTGATGATTATAATGGTGATTTAAAAAATGCCGTCTAAGTTCGCCAAGTTCCCCCATGTACCCATAGGCCTATTTACTTATATTCGTCGCATGCGACCCAAATATTCTGAAAAAATTATTTCACATTTTTTTACTTGATTCCTCTTTACAATTTTGACATATGATTGACGGTTTTAAAGCATTAAAAAATTGTGGCTTCTACTGTAAGTATCAGCTTGATACCAGAGTATATATTGATGTGTCAATGCGTCCAACCATACCTTAGGTAAGAAAATTTGAGCATTATGAACAAATATATTTGTTTAAAGCATACTAAGAAAACGTTATTTTCAGGGAAACTGTATTCCAACATCATAATTATTTTGGGATGGGATGACAATAAACAAACATTCGAAACTTACACCAACACTCACTCGCTCTTTTATAACAGAGATAATGTTAATCTGTATGTGAGTGTTTGTCACAAATTAACCGTCAAAATAGGTTTAATTAGTGCCGTTACGGCTCGGAAATATATCACCAACACTAGGTTTGATCACATAGGAGTCAGCATATTGAGTTTTGAAGTTGAGATTTATCACACTAGGTCTAGATGAAATCCTTGGCTTGTTGCGATACCTGACCTCGACACGTTTTGTTACGGGGTTATAATCGGTGTAAGCTGCAGTGGCCGAAGTCACGCATGCTGCAAATGGAATAGGGCCAAATTCTCGAGATAAGATATTCATGTTGAATGATACATCCGGGTTTTTGTCGGATTTGTGAGTCATCATGATCCCTTTTCCTTGCAGATGAAGAATGCGGTTGGTGGTAGAGGTATCGACGGTGGTCAAGTTGAAATGCTCCGCAGCCACGTACAGGAACTGACCAATTCCTCCACGACCCACCACAATATCCGGTATTCGCTGCATTGGAAACCCCCATTTCGTGGTCATAAATATATCGAAGGCATTTACTGTGTGGAACTGAGTAACTTTCGCAACTTTCTTGACGGTGTCAGGTTTCCAAAGGTCGACCGGTTGGGAGCCGTCCAACTGAATATTACACCGTCGAGCAATGACAAACGGCGCATTGGGGGGAACAGGCGGTTGAACAAAGTGCTCCACTAAACCTTTCAAAGTGTCTATGAAGTCGTTGCTGTACAATAAATCACCATTGGAGTAAGCAAACAGCGGGGTATTGTACTTTTCAAAAGCCGTAACATACATAGCTTTAACGAAGGGCGTTCCAACCTTATTGACGCCAGGTGAAGGCAGAATGTCCCAGCCGTGCTCGAAAGCTAGATCCACCAGCATGCCCGACGCCTGCGTCGTGAAGAGAACAGGTTGAACATAGGGCTTCAGGGAAGCCCAGTTTTTCACAACAAAACTGTGCATAGGAATGCGACCTTGGTCTTCTTTGAATGTGGTGAAAAGTGTTATGAGGGGCTCACTGCCTTGCTTATGTTCCATAGATCCAACAATAATCCCATCGTCCTCAGGTGGTAATTCCGATTCTTTGATTGAGGGTGATAAATCTGTTTGGGGAGATAAATCTAACGCATGAGTCTTGTGTGATAATTCCAATGGTTGGGATTTTGATTCCGCGTGAGATGATTGGTGACGGTATCTTGGTGTGATCATAACTTCTTGCGATAAATATGGCTTTATCATTGCATTCCATGATATAAAAAAAAACACACAAAGAATAATCACTGTCGCATATTTGAATATGGATTTCGATGATTGAATCAGAGATATCATCGTAGCTGTGTAAGTCAGTCCACTTTATCCGCCAACTGTGGAGGGATGCCTCTCCCGGTGAGATGATGGTCGATGTATAAACGTTTTGGTTCTTCTGTAAATAATTACAAAGTAAACGTTAATGAATGTCGTACTAAATGATATAAGACATACCTAACATTCAAGTCCCAGTTAATGTCACGACAGCCCAGTTGACAACTGTAATCGTGTCTTAAGGCAGACCATTATGATTATGCCATCATAACGGTACGGTTCAGTTGGTGCAGACTTGCCACTCTGACTAGTGATTCTGATAACACAACACGTGGATGGAGGTGCCAAAATATTGTATTGTATGAACCGTCCAGGACATGTTGCGGTTTGCAATAACACAGCACCTGGATGGAGATGCTTAAATATTATATTATGTTGAGGTTCTGGTGACGAATTCCCTCAGGATTAAAAAAAAATTTGGTATGAATCCATAATCACGAAGATGACTCCTTGCTCACCTTGATAAGCGTTCGTTTGAATGAAATTTTACCGCCCAATTGACAAAATCTCGAAGCTCTCGCGGGATTACCTATTCTCATGAATATTAATTAATATTAATATCAGCAACTCCAACGACGTGCTGCCATTATCACCCACCCCTCACCATGATCGCATTGAATTGACGTAAATCCAATCAATTCCATATCCCCGATTCGACTAGCCAGTTTCCATGTGTCAAGTGCGAAGCTGAAATCGATTGCGCGATGTCATTCGGCTCTACTTGGGGTTCATAGAATAGGGAAAGAAACAAGTAGGCTCGGGCTAACGATGTCTCGAGCGAAGCAGGTTTTCTAAGTCCATGCGGCATGATACCAAAGATCTTATTATAATAAGATACCCGACTCGGCAATTCGTCCGACAAATCCCGTGACGCCGTGTAGGCAGCGCCCCCTACGTTTGTGGAAGCTACTCGACGCGCAGCAGCCAACCAACTTCGTTATGACTGAGTATGTCTGACTAGAAGTCAAACACAAATGGGTATTTCTGCACTGCAATTAACTGTTTGAATTGACAAAGGCCTTTCCACCCAGTAAGTGAATGTTCTAGCATACGTCTCTGGCTATATTGCCCGGTAATTAAGTTGTGTGCAATAAGCAGAAACAAAATTTCTGTAGTCGATGATATACATGACCAGAAGAATTACCGAAGTGCAAAGGAAGGGCTCGTTGTCCCAAGCAAATCACTAGTAGATGCATTATGCAGGCTTAAGGAACATTGCCGCAAATTCATTGACACAGTATTATACAGTAAGCAAGTGAAAGCCACGGTTGTAAGCATTCTAGCTAAAGATATCTCATTGGAGAAACTCCAATGTGAATCATGCAGGTGTCATGTTTCTGTAAGATATATTATGGTGAACATCAGGTTGCACCATTATCTGTAAGTTAAGGGGCCATAAGGAGAGAAAACAATCGTAAGACATTGAAATTTTCCCACACAATTTGTGCTCTTATTTGTTTTAAATACTGTTGAATGTGTAGATTTCCGAAAAATCAAATATTGATATTTGTTTACTTAGTTCCTTGAAAGCACTCTATGGCAGATGTACCAGGACTATTCCATCATAAATCCACACCGGTATATAGGACTACTGCACCTTAGATTGTAGTGGTGGGGGAAGCTTGTCGAACAAAGGTGTCCATGGATATACTGTTGGAATGGTCGGTTGCATGGTACTCCAATCAGATGCGTGAGTAAGATGGGGCAGAACTATGTCTGGCTGATTTGGTGTGTTCAATGGCATAAGACAGGAAGGCATATTGTCAACCTATCTGTTCAGTGTTCACATGGATGAATTGAGCTCTGGTTTTAAATAATTGTTGTGTTCAGTGTAGTTTGTTGTTAATCTTCTAATGTATGTTGATGATCTCATTTCATTTGTGGTTGTTCTGCGTAAGCTATTAAGACTGAGAGTCTTAGTTGTAACGACCTTAATATATATATATATATATATATATATATATATATATATATATATATATATATATATATATATATATATATATATATAGCAAGAGAGAGAGATAGAGAGAGAGAGAGAAGGAGAGAGAGACAGAGAGAGACAGAGAGCGAGAGAGTAAATGATGATTAATTTCATGTTGCGTCAATGTTTTTAGTATATGCTATGTCCTGAAATAGTTCATTATTATATTGTTATTCAAAATAAGCAAGAACACATTTTACAGCACTACATAATAAAATTATATGTCTGCACAGGGCACCCCATCAACCGACTATGCAGCTTCTTGATTTGGTGGAGGTTCGGGTGACAAATCAAATATCATTCAATCGGGAAATCATGAGCATGCATTTAAATCAACTTCTTATATTCAGCCGCAAATATGACAAAAACAATATGATTCAGATTAATCTTTTAATATCAAATAAGGGTAGACTAGACGTCCGACTGTGCCTAAAAATGGGGCAAATTCAGCCCTACAGGACGTCTGAGTATGTATGTATTTTACCGTCCAATCGGGGCTAGGCCTGGGGTAGATGCTGATATATGCGACTTTGTTTAAACGTTCATTAAAAAAATATTGTAGTTAATAAATCGTCACACATATTGATAAAAAGGTGTCAATAGTAACTGGTTTTGTTTTTATGTTTGCTCTATCAAAAAGTCATTAAATTTTTGAAATACAGCGGTATTTTTAAGTACATACCATCGCCGATCGATCTTTTACTATTGAGCCACGCGCTTTTGTTAACATTTTAGCTTCCACGAAACCAGGTGGTGCGCTGGTCGCGAGCTTCACAACAGAAACGTCCGAGTCGGGTATCTTATTATAACAAGATCTTTGATGATACTGCGTCAATTTTGTATCCATTCGTGTAATGTGCCAAGCAACGCATATACAAAATACATAACACCACAACCCTGTCTGGTGACAATCACTTGAAATGAGCAAAAACATTACCGTCAGAATGCACAGCGACAATATCCGTTGCTAGAGGCAAGCCAAACAGAACACACGTTCGCGACAGTGTCTCACGGGGTAGTCGCTTGATGATTTAAAGACCGAGACACATATAAGTTTACATAATACACACCACAGGCCTAATCTGCCTACAGACTTAAAAATATATTTGATATCAGGGCAAGCTGTGACAGAGCCGCTGAGGCGCAACATGGTGTGTGTGTGTGAGATGCAAATACATGGCTATTGACACACTAGCCCAACAGACCAACAGTCGATCGGGTACTACCTGGTTGCAAGAGGGAACGTAAGCTCCACTTGGTTCAAAAGAGCTAACACACACACTCACATAGCTCCAGTCGAACGTTAATATAAATATATACCGTTCTGCTTCGATATTTTGGGCGCGCATTAAAACTTGCGTTTGACTACATCGCTGGGTTTGGCATCTAGAAAACAACATATTTCAAGATCTTGTGAAAAAATATGTCGCATCCCACCTAAAGCTTACCACCGATTGATGCAATTATTGAATAAATACCAAGCATGCAAAGCACGTTGACGCAATTTGAATACAATCTGCTGTATATTATCGAGTTCAGATGCAGGAAGCAATAGTCGTCGATGGGTAACGCAATTCTGAGCATGCGCGATGTACGTGGGCTTGAACTTGAAAGCAAACATGGGGCTGTGTTTCGGACGTTATACCCTTTCCAAATTTATCGAACTACAACTAATTACCATGGATGATCATACAAATTGGGTCGAATGTTGTTAGAGGCAGTGGCTATAGAAAGATAAGTTTTTCATCGATGTCGATGACGTCACTTCCGGTTACGAGTAAAACAATGTAGTTAGGCTGTGCAATAAGAAGTTAACACATCGTTTCTCAATTGTCAATGGTTGTATTTTCAATAGTTTTCTCACTAACTGAGCTTAAAATCTAAAAACGCCCCCCTCCATCCACCCAAAATGCATTAACAATCCGATAATACTGGGTCGATTTTGAAAAAAAGATTCCATGAATTTGTAGGTAACTCTCCTAGTAACATTTGTCGCACATAAGCACGAATTATGCGAAGTTTTCTCATGAATCGCAGGTAAAATTTTGTTGGTTAGCTTCTGAATAAGTGTTTAAGATTGTTTGTCTCGTGATACAAACCGCAATTGTCAATATATTTTCAAAATTATTTTTTTAAATTGATTGTGTAATTTGTGCGCAAAATCCAGAGGTCTTGTTTTGATTTTGAACGCAAACTAAGGTCAAGGTCATCGAAACAAATTTTAAACCATCAATTTCTCCCTTAAAAATTATTCGATCGTACAAAAAAACCCAGATTATTGTAGCTAATGGAATTGTAAGCGTTTGTTATACATACAACTAAATGCAAGATTTTCATAATGATAAGGCTTATGATGATAATAATGATAACAAGGACGATTTTGTGTGATGAATATAATTCTAAAGATAACCTTGATGATTATAATGGTGATGTTAAAAATGCCGTCTAAGTTCGCCAAGTTCCCTCATGTATCCATGGGCCTATTTACTTATATTCGTCGCATGCGACCCAAATATTCAGAGACAGAAAATTATTTCACATCTTTTTACTTGATTCCTATTTACAATTTTGACATTTGATTGACGTTGCTAGAGCATTAAAAAAATGCGGCTTCTATTGTAAGTATCAGAGCATATATTGATGTGTCAATGCGTCCAACAATACCTTAGGTAAGAAAATTTGAGCATTATGAACAAATATATTTGTTTAAAGCATACTAAGAAAACGTTATTTTCAGGGAAACTGTATTCCAACATCATAACTAATTTGGGATGGGCTGACAATAAACAAACATTCGAAACTTACACCAACACTCACTCCCTCTTTGATAACAGAGATAATGTTAATCTGTATGTGAGTGTTTGTCACAAATTAACCGTCGAAATAGGTTTAATTAGTGCCGTTACGGCTTGGTAATATATCGCCAATATTAGGTTTGATCACATAAGAGTCAGCATATTGAGTTTTGAAGTTGAGATTTATCACACTAGGTCTAGATGAAATCCTCGGCTTGTTGCGATACCTGACCTCGACACGTTTTGTTACGGGGTTATAATCGGTGTAAGCTGCAGTGGCCGAAGTCACGCATGCTGCAAATGGAATAGGGCCAAATTCTCGAGATAAGATATTCATGTTGAATGATACATCCGGGTTTTTGTCGGATTTGTGAGTCATCATGATCCCTTTCCCTTGCAGATGAAGAATGCGGTTGGTGGTAGAGGTATCGACGGTGGTCAAGTTGAAATGCTCCGCAGCCACGTACAGGAACTGACCAATTCCTCCACGACCCACCACAATATCCGGTATTCGCTGCATTGGAAACCCCCATTTCGTGGTCATAAATATATCGAAGGCATCAACTCTGTGGAACTGAGTAACTTTTGCTACTTTCTTGACGGTGTCAGGTTTCCAAAGGTCGACCGGTTGGGAGCCGTCCAACTGAATATTACACCGTCGAGCAATGACAAACGGCGCATTGGGGGGAACAGGCGGTTGAACAAAGTGCTCCACTAAACCTTTCAAAGTGTCTATGAAGTCGTTGCTGTACAATAAATCACCATTGGAGTAAGCAAACAGCGGGGTATTGTACTTTTCAAAAGCCGTAACATACATAGCTTTAACGAAGGGCGTTCCAACCTTATTGACGCCAGGTGAAGGCAGAATGTCCCAGCCGTGCTCGAAAGAAAGCTAGATCCACCAGCATGCCCGACGCCTGCGTCGTGAAGAGAACAGGTTGAACATAGGGCTTCAGGGAAGCCCAGTTTTTCACAACAAAACTGTGCATAGGAATGCGACCTTGGTCTTCTTTGAATGTGGTGAAAAGTGTTATGAGGGGCTCACTGCCTTGCTTATGTTCCATAGATCCAACAATAATCCCATCGTCCTCAGGTGGTAATTCCGATTCTTTGATTGAGGGTGATAAATCTGTTTGGGGAGATAAATCTAACGCATGAGTCTTGTGTGATAATTCCAATGGTTGGGATTTTGATTCCGCGTGAGATGATTGGTGACGGTATCTTGGTGTGATCATAACTTCTTGCGATAAATATGGCTTTATCATTGCATTCCATGATATAAAAAAAAACACACAAAGAATAATCACTGTCGCATATTTGAATATGGATTTCGATGATTGAATCAGAGATATCATCGTAGCTGTGTAAGTCAGTCCACTTTATCCGCCAACTGTGGAGGGATGCCTCTCCCGGTGAGATGATGGTCGATGTATAAACGTTTTGGTTCTTCTGTAAATAATTACAAAGTAAACGTTAATGAATGTCGTACTAAATGATATAACGCATACCTAACATTCAAGTCCCAGTTAATGTCACGTCAGCCCAGTTGACAACTGTAAACGTGTCTTGAGGCAGACCATTATGATTATGCCATCATAACGATACGGTTCAGTTGGTGAGGACAGTCATGGGCGGACTTGCCACTCTGACTTGTGATTCTGATAACACAACACGTGGATGGAGGTGCCAAAATATTGTATTGTATGAACCGTCCAGGACATGTTGCGGTTTGCAATAACACAGCACGTGGATGGAGATGCTTAAATATTGTTGAGGCTCTGGTGTCGAATTCACACAGGATTAAAAAAACTGGTATGAAGCCATAATCACGACGATGACTCCTTGCTCACCTTGATAAGCGTTCGTTTGAATGCAATTTTACCGCCATATTGACAAAATCACGCAGCTCTCGCGGGATTACCTATTCTCCTGAATATTAATTAATATTATTAAAGAGACTGTTCAGCTCCATATAAGGCAACCAGGGATCATTTCGTTATTACATTACTACGTTTAACGCAGACGTAAGTAATGCCATCTTCTAATTTGTGCCGCCAAAGTTTACATGATGGAAAATCTTGATAAGTTTTTAACATTATTATTTGACTGGAAATATTCATGATCTACAGTGGAAATCTGTTTAATTCAATTATGTCGTTCCATCGATAACGGTGCCTCCCTAAAACCATGAACCACACAAATAGTATCTGTAAATCATAACGCGCTCTGAATTTACCTCGCTATCGATGTGTATTCTTCCGCTTTTGTTACATAATGTAGATTTCATCAAATCTTCACTTATTCAATTTGTTGGCATCTTTATGCACACATTAGACCGACAAGCAGGAAAGGTAATGTCCGACAACATAAATAGCGACAGCCGAAGTAAGGAACTATTTTCTGAGAACACAGCGCCGTATAGCGACTGAAAGTCTGAAAACTCAAAACGTTTGGTTTCCAAGGTGCGATTGCCAAGCAGCTTGCTAGGCGACCTCGTTCCAAATATGGGGCTGGACAGTCTCTTTAATATTAATATCAGTAACTCCAACGACGTGTTGCGATCATCACCCACCCCTCTCAATGATCGAATTGAATTAACGTAAATCCAATCAATTCCATATCCCCGATTCGAATAGCCAGTTCCCTTGTGTCAAGGTCGAAGCTGAAATCGATTGCGCGATGTCATTCGGCTCTACTGGGGTACATAGAATAGGGAAAGAAACAAGTAGGCTCGGGCTAACGATGTTTCGAGCGAAGCAGGTTTTCTTAGTCCATGCGGCATGGTACTGCGTCAATTTATGTATCCATTCGTGTAATGTGCCTAGCAACGAATATACAAAATACATAACACCACAACCCTGTCCGGTGAGCATCACTTGAAATGAGCAAAAACATTACCGTCAGAATGCACAGCGACAATATCCGTTGCTAGAGGCAAGCCACACAGAACACACGTCCGCGACAGCGTCTCACGGGGTAGTCGCTTGATGATTTAAAGACCGAGACACACATTAGCTTACATAATACACACAACAGGCATAATCTGCCTACAGGCCTGAATATATAGTTGATATCAGGGCAAGCTGCGACAGAGCCGCTGAGCCGCAACATGAAAGATCGAGGATCGTATACTGCGCGGACGCTGTTAGTGGCGAACTGTTCTCCATAATTTATCAAGTTGACATTTATTTTCTTGCTATTTTCGCTATTCGTAAGCCTATTGTGCGACGTGTTTTAGCAGTAGCAAGGCTCTGTAAAATGATATTTTTCTCTCTCTCATCAATCTCAGTGACGTCAGCCCAGTATTCCCATGTGCTTTTGTTTGTGTCACGGTAGCGCCATAGTCAAGGTCCCCCAGCCTGATGGCTGCGGGCGCTGTTTACATGTTACTGATATTCAATAGTCTCGCCTTCAATCTAGGGCGAGAAGCGTAGCGGAACCCCTAGAGTCTGGGACGCAGACTAGTAGCGCCACCTTACGATTGAAATGTATTACCGTCAGAATACACAGCGACAATATCCGTTGCGAGAGGCAAGCCAAACAGAACACACGTTCGCGACAGTGTCTCACGTATGGTTGGCCGTGATGGACATAACGTTCAACTGTTGCGCGCAATGAAATGTGTAGTTGCGCGCAACTTAATAAGCCAATCAGAGAGCACCTTTTAGTTGCGCGCAACTTAATGCGACCAATCACAGCACAGGAATTAGTTGCGTGCAACTAAATCAGCCAATCACAGCACAGGAATTAGTTGCGCGCAACTAAATCAGCCAATCACAGCACAGGATTAGTTGCACGCAACTAATTCCTGTGCTGTGATTGGCTGATTTAGTTGCGTGCAACTAATTCCTGCGCTGTGATTGGCTGATTTAGTTGCGTGCAACTAATTCCTGCGCTGTGATTGGCTGATTTAGATGCACGCAACTAATTCCTGTGGTGTGATTGGCTGATTTAGTTGCACGCAACTAATTCCTGTGGTGTGATTGGCTGATTTAGTTGCACGCAACTTATTCCTGTGGTGTGATTGGCTGATTTAGATGCACGCAACTAATTCCTGTGGTGTGATTGGCTGATTTAGATGCACGCAACTAATTCCAGTGCTGTGATTTGCTTATTTAGTTGCACGCAACTAATTCCTGTGGTGTGATTGGCTGATTTAGTTGCGCGCAACTAATTCCTGTGCTGTGATTGGTCGCATTAAGTTGCGCGCAACTAAAAGGTGCTCTCTGATTGGCTTATTAAGTTGCGCGCAACTACACATTTAATTGCGCGCAACAGTTGAACGTTATGTCCATCACGGCCAACCATACTCACGTGGTGGTCGCTTGATGATTTAAAGACCAAGACACACATTAGCTTACATAATACACACTACAGGCGGTGCTCTCAGGAGACCGAGGTCCCGGGTCCCTGACCCGCGATTCTTTCAGTCACCTATTTCTCCGAATATCGAACACTTAAAGGGAAATGCTACAGTTTACTGCCGCGCCACCCAGCGGCCGTCGCGTAACTGCGCGTCCTTTGGCGGGAACCACCTTTGACGCGCTGCGCGTATTTTCACGCCTGGTGCCCCCGCGTCTGCGCTGCAACGAGTTTATTTCAAAGTTATTTGCGCGCTCATAGCGACGAATTATTTCCGTTAAGTCTTTTTCTTGATTTTTTTTAAAGCTGATATTGTTCTGTCTGTTAGTCAAATATAATGTAATTCGCTGTATGAACTTTT
>CM067342.1:38331440-38363940 GCA_034190875.2 Urechis unicinctus | reverse complement strand
AGAATTACCGAAGTGCAAAGGAATGGCTCGTTGTCCCAAGCAAATCACTAGTGGATGCATTATGCAGGCTTAAGGAATATTGCCGCAAATTCATTGGAACACGGTAAGCAAGTGAAAACCAGTGTTGTAAGCATTCTAGCTAAAGAGGTCTCATTAGAGAAACTCCAATGTGAACCATGCAGGTGTCATGTTTCTGTAATGTGTATTATGGTGAACATCGGGTTGCTTCATTCCCTGAGAGAGGCTAACTGTAAGTTATTGGACCATAAGGAGAGAAAAAATCGACATTGACATTTTCCCACACATGAAAATTTGTGCTCTTATTTGTTTTAAGTGCTGTTGTATGTGTAGATTTCCGAAAAATCTAATATTGATATGTGTTTACTAATTTCCTTGAAAGCTCTCTATGGCAGATGTACAAGGACTATTCTATCATAAATCCACACCAGTATAAAGGACTACTGCACCTTATATTGTAGTGGTGGGGGGAGCTTGTCTAACAAAGGTGTCCCTGGATATACTGTTGGAATGGTCGGTTGCATGGTACTCCAATCATATGTGTTTGTAAGATGGGACACAACTATGTCTGGCTGATTTGGGTCAACGAGAAATAAAGAAGCTGCTTTTGGCTCAGTATCGATTGATGCCATCTTTATGTAATGAGAATCGCTTTGTATTCAATTTTCCCAGCTGTGAGTCGAGCTCAGATTGCAAGTGACGAGCTCATCTCGGGTACCAGTCTTTGTACCAAAGAGTTAGTAGCTTCACTAAGGGTGCTCACTCAAACCACCACCCGAGAAAATATGTGTCGACGCCACCTTATAATGAGCCGCCGCGTGTTGCTCTGTCGTGGCGTATTTTACAACCACGTCAGATGACGCCATTTATTTTATGGACGCCGAACCCCGTGACGTTGGATCAACAGTTCCATGTGCTTTTGTTGATTTCATGGCATCGTCGCGTGATGACGTGGGGTGTATTTCAGGTAATTTCATAATCACCACATTGCTTAGCGTAGCTATAAACTCTCTGCTCGAGGCCTTCACAAGCACAACAAATGTAAATGTCTACCTTAAGCAAGTTCCGTCGATCTAGACGGTTACTGACAGCTTAACATCACAATTTAGAGCACATGAGTGATCGAGGATAGTAAACTGCGCGGACGCTGTTTCAATAGGTCTACCCCCAGACCGTGCAATTTATCAAGTTTACATTGATTTCATATTGAACTGGTTATTTTCGCTATATTTAAGCCTATTGTGCGACGTGTTTTGGCAGCAGAAAGGCACTTCAAAGTGACATTACCCGCGCTCTCATCAATTGCAGTGACCAGTATTTCCATGTGTTTTTGTTTATCCCACGGTAGTGCCACCTAACTGTGGCAGTGTATTGTAATTAGGGAAGCGATCACCACAGAGCCACACAGAGTGAACCCTCTTAACAAATCTATAAACTCTTTGTTTATGCTGCGTGAGACTTGACGTGTGACAAGTCGTGAGTTTGTGACGCCCTCATTGCTCCATGTTGTTGTCATGACATAATAACTGAGTACGACGTAATATTTTGTGACGCGGTCGTGATAATCACGTATCAATTGTTGAGTCGAGGTGTCAGTAGCCCTGAAACATCAACGTAATGAGGCTGTTACTGACTTCGACGTAACGTTATATAACGTGCTGGGAATGATCCCGTGTAAATTGTCGAGTGAACGTGTCAGTAGACTAGAGACGTCAACGTCATGACGGTATTGATGAGTATGACGTAACAGCCGATTACCTAGCGCTGGATGGTTCATGGCGATTAATGAGAACGTTGTGTCAGACGGCTGTCGTCCCCCACGATGCGTTATTACTACCAAAGGTTGGTCAATTGATGGCCGTTGAAAACATTTAAATTTCCTATATAACTAAATTATAAGGAGTCAATGGGCTTATTGCCATAAGAGCCCGTAGGACCTCCACGACACGTGGAGATGACGCTCATCGCATTTTGTTGACGAGTCTTGGTACAAGATACATAACCAGATTAGATCGAACGAGCCTTGAGTAGATTTAACAGTCTGACGTCATGTTTATGCACGCCCGACAGGTATAAACCCAGATGAGGAGCGTTCATCAGTTAACAGTTTCATTTTCGACGTCTGCACAACATCATCATTAACGTGAGACAGAGGCGACGCCCTGCAATTGTCAAAAACTTCGATATCGACGATATGACGCAAGTGCAACATGGAAGCTGAACAGAAGCTCTTTTACGAATTAGGTTCCAACTGCTACCAATCGCATATACCCCCTCACCAGCCTTTTCAAACAATCTTAATTCTGACATTTTTGTTCCAAGGCTTACTTTCCAGAACCTAAGACACACAGTCGTCACCATGACAACGTCGTATTTTGTTCACCAGTAAAGGCTTGATTGTCTGTTCCTGTGATTACGTATAAGAAATGAGTCGCAGATTTCAACCCCTGAGATTGAGCACGTAGATAAAAAAATATCAACTGGTTCACCAATAGTAACATACTATAGGTCATAACTCGTGACGTAAGTGAATTTTCATGATATATTATCAAATAACGAGATGAGTCATCACCTAAAGTAACTTAATGGATGAATTAATGAGCAATAAATATATTTACTTGTATATGCGGCTGTCATCATTCTAACACTGAAATACATCATCCTGACCTATTGATACTTTTGTAAGTCAGTATCTGCATTCAGCGGCAATAAGGTAGAACGTGCAGATTGGTGAATAATATTGCATGACATCAGAGTAATAAGATAGCGGGCTCCTCATGGATGGATTTATAAAATCTAATTACTTAAACAAAGTTGACCTTGATGAAAGTCCCTCATGTTTCTCATTGCAGCAATATACGCATTCATTTATCGTTCATTTGATCAATCAATGGCGATTTGTCACATTTCTATATGTTGATTATTAGAGCCAATACCGCTATTATCTCTTTACCCACTGTTTTAACTATTGCCACAGGTTATCAACAAATATTTCGCAAAAACCCTAAGCTCTCATTATAGGACATTCAAATTAACAAAACGTCAGTAACGTCACAATATTTGTCTTATCCAAATTGCATTTCTGGCCATTCAGTACATGAGCAAAGATAGCAGATGAAAACTTGACTGAAGGCACAATCCTAATCACTCATTAAACTCAACCAAAGTGATTCGCAAAATGTTAAGACACCGCCCCAGTTATTGTTATTGCTCATGGCTGGTGTGCCACAAGCAAAGAGACCAGCTTATGGTGATTTTGGAATACGTCCGACATAATCACCGGAATCCGGTTTATATGCAAAACAGAATCAGTATATGATGGTTGTTTTGTGCAATCTACACATTAACTGGATTCGCTAAACGAGAATAAAAAGCGTATAAGATAGTCTACCCCCGTATTATTGTCCAACGTAAAACGAAAATTAAAACAATAAATTGCATGCTTTTTAGAATCATTATAGCATCTTCGTATTTAGATAAACATTAACACTCTTATTATCGGCTTATATGCGAATCAAGTAGACTGTTTTTTGCACAAGAGTAAATTTTGACTTTTTCTGAAGAACATGAGCATGATGGCAGAACGCATTTGTTCCAACATAGGGTGGCGGCCGATGCGTTCCTCACAGCGATGTGGTCACAAATATGTCTGATTAGTTGGTGCTTGTACAATACAATGCCTATCAGTCTCCCACACCATGGGTATGTGATGATATCTCAGTAGTGTAATACATATGGATAGAAATGATGCATTTTGACTATTTGTAATTCTACATAATCAAAGTGATTTCCTTTCATTTACGCCGAATCATGATGCACAATGAGAGGAGACGGCGAAATAATATATGCTATTATGTAAAAGCCAATCATTATACACCGTGGCTAGGAAGAGCAACCACGTCCTGAAACCTCTTGAAATTAGAGCGGAAACCATACCTGTAAGGTCGCATCCTCATATACTGCGGTAAAACAGATTTGCATATTTGAAGCTGCATTGCGAGTCGATCAGTTAATTAAGTATGTGGATTGTAACATGATGAGGGATTGACTTGGGGATATCCACTGATATGCACATTCATTTTCGGTTACATGTTTGCGATCCATTAGTTAAACCACTGACCTCTGTAGTTCGCATCAGTACATCCAAACACTTATAGTACTGCAGCAGACAAACACTTGAATAAATCTCTTGCAGCAACCTCGCAGGTAAGGCAATAAAACCGTTCATCTCGATCTGAGCCTGACAGACTCTTAAATCCTTGACCCGCGCCTAATCACAGCATGACACCGTGTTTGCTGGACATGATTGTGCAGGAATGATACACGCAGCCAATATCATATCGTGACGCAGCTTTTATATGTTTCTGGTGTTGAAGCATTGTGCATTAAGCAATAAGGTAGCGGGCTCCTCATGGATGGATTTATAAAATCAACTTAAACAAAGTTGACCTTGATGAGGACATTCTGTATGTATTGGCGACGACCATCATCTACAATAATGTATCCAACTATGCGTTGATGAATCGTCTACGTATTGTGATTTCGAGAGACTGAAAACACTGAACCCCAGTCACGCAACTATCAACATGTGTCTGTTTGCGTGACGACTTGACTCATCCATTCTGTTTGACATTTCGGGAAATAACTTGAAGATGTTCAGATGCTATGAATTAAATATGGCTGTATTATTACAGCATGTCTATATCATATGTCAATTAGTTAAGATGTAGTTGCTGCTGTAACTAATCAACTGATTGGGGCACTGACCAGTAGAGTTATGATTGCACTTAACCATGGGTTGACCAATGTGAAATATAGATAATTTTAAATCAAGTGCAGGAAGTGAAGATGTATTTACATGCCGGCATCAGTCCCCGTGCAGTACAGGTAACCAATATATCCCTAGCATCCTGGTTGTGGTTTAAATTAGTCAGCGACATTCTGAATGATATGATACCTCATTAATGCCTTGGCCCATTACTGACCTACTTTTCATTATATTTGATGCGTCTTTTCCCAAATCACGGTATAGTGCTTCAGGCGAGCCGACTCTCTTAAGCAACCTTTATTCACAAGATTTGTGATCAGATGAACGAAGGACGACCTCGGATACAGGATCCATTTTCCTCTCGCTAATTGTGACATAAAGCCGCCACGATTATGATAAGACGGTACATTGGGTCGAAAAGGGGAGCTGTTGCCGTTCAAGGACGGGACAGACTTGACTGAAGCGTTTTTCATAAGGGTGGTAAAACATCAAAGGCATAGGCGATGCGACTTACAATGTGGAAATTTCATCATCAATACCTTCATTCCTACCAAGATGGACAAGCTTGAATTGCTTTGCAGTATATAGCCTTATTGTGTACAACAGTTAAGACAATTTTCGCATGATTCATCATTGTAGGTGCGCTTGCCATGAATGAAGCCAGTATTTCTTAACAATTCAACATGTTAAAGAATCACAACAATATTCATGCAATGTGTGCGAAACTTGTTCGCTTATGACAAGCAGATACAAGCTGTGAGCATAAAATGCTTGAAATGCTGGAGGACGAAGGAGGCACCCATTGAGACCTAGCAATATGGAGCAGCGCATTTCTGTTCTCATGTCCGTTCCGCTTTACATTGTTTACGTTAATGTGGTGTTCACCACCATAAACATCGCCAACACAGTTGAAGTAACAATTTCATAAAAGGGCCAACTAAATACCACAGCAAGTATTCTCCTGGTCACAATCATCTTCTGATTATGACAAAAGTAATTAGTGGCAATTATAAAAGGATGGGAATAATCAAACAGAACAACACGCTTTCATAACCCACTGACCTTTACCAAGTGAGGAACTATTTCATACAAGCAATTTTTTTTCTGTATACAGATGAAATTGTGGGAATGGTGTTTTTATACGAACAGCAAGACTTCAACGTTGTCTTGGTCCAAATGATCGACGATAAATTAAAAATCGAATTACACGTGTAACTGACCTTGTCCCTTGCCTTATCAATTTTCTATCATTATTATGCATCCAGGAATCCTCGCCCATATTTATTGAGGCATAGACATGGGAGTTTTTCCTTTATGAGCCCTAGGTGTGTCACTGCGGATTATAGAGCTGAATATATATGCATCCTATGTACAGGTAGAACTTATAGACATATTTCCATGGATATCGAGCAAATGCTTGAAAATCTTTGTTGCTGATACATCGTCCGAAGTCCTCAGCGGTCATCATATAGACCGTGACTTTTGTCATCATCGGCAACCGCTGCAGCACGTAAGTCTCTCTTTATGCAATTCCACTGTAAGTTTCATTCGTCGAAACCGCTCGTTATAAAGCAAACTTAAAGACTTTCAGTATGTATTTCTTGGTAAAACTGTGACACATCGAGGAGTAGATACAATAGCTGAATAGATACAGGCCTGCAAAGACACAGTGGAATTAATATAACTCATTAAAACATCTGACAGCATGGATATCTGTTAAATGTGCCTTCCTATTTTCACATATGGAATAGCGAACAACTTAGACCAGCCATAACTTTCATGCGACGCTATCCTCATTGTTAAGGATACCGAGCGAAACAAGATTGCTGTTTTCTCAAACAAGAACGTATGTTACCGCCATTCATTTCCTGGACATAATAACATAACACGTATTAACGGGTAGCTAGCTTGTAACGCTGGCTGTTGCAATGAAAACCCGGGGATAGTATTATACTATAGGAAAACGTTGCTGCCTGTGGTTGCTGGAGTGGGACTAGCCAGAGAAATAACGCGAGTCCTGGAGTAGAGTTGTCTATTGGGTTTATCCAAATTTCAACAATGAAGCTCCCTGGAATCTCGGTCTGAATCTTTTCCCTGACTAGATGATCTCTCCGTCTGACCCATGTGTTCTCATGATAAAGGGTCACCGGTCAGCTGGCTTGCTTTCCCGTGACCCTTGAGCAGTCTACACGATAGGCTAGGCTAAAACAATCCCCACCAGTTGGCATTCCCTCATCCATCCGTAGGTATCAAAACCTAATTTATGCTCCAGAGTGCTTCCTCAAAGGTTGATTATGTGTATGGAACAGGCCTTTAAAAGGCTCCGTCGGACATGAGCCTCACAGTTGGAAGGGTTACTGGGTATAACAACCTGATAACCATCGTAAGTGAGCAACAGCAGATCGGCAGCAACACTGCCTTAAGGTATTTATATCCTGAACTTCATTTTACTGCTAGTAACATGCTTGACTACAACGTTAGTTTATGTTGTGGTGTTATCTTTTTGGACGGATTCCTTGATTTCCGAATAATTCATGAATATAGTTTACAGTTGGGCATACACTATGTCTGGGTGTAATATCGTTCAGATTAATGTCTCCGGTGATTTATTTGCAAAATAAAAACAACAACAAACGTTCCAAGTGATAATAATGTTTCGAGTACTACTGGCATACTGCTTATGCACTTACCTTTGAACACAAGCCTATTGAATTATGTAGCAAGGTCATATGCAAAGCGATACAATACGCCTGCCGCACGCCAGCACGCTATTTGAAGATCGCTGCTAAATCCCGCAAAAAATGAACGAATATAGAGAGCACATGCTGACCAGATGTTAATATGTATTAAAAGTAAAGTTACTACGATGCCATAGTTTATAAGTTGCACATAATACACTCATGTAACTCACATAACGTGCCATTTACCAGTAAGGATAACAATCCTTTTTAGATTTATAAATTTTGCTTAGTGTATGCACACGCCACAGACTCGTTGGAGCATTTGGATCCGTTTTCAGCGTGAAATAAACTCTTGAAATCGATAAATACTGAGAGTACTAAATTCATATTTTACTCAGCATTAACTGCACTAAGTTGCTTTTGGTGGCAATCATATGTACATACAAAGATTGTCTGTGAGAAACCTATTATAATATGCAACCGTTGCTACTGCCATCGCCCTCACGGCATTTGTTGTTCCTCAATTGGTTTTTCGTTTGGGTGCAAATGCACTGAATAATATCTACCTTATCTTAAAGCTGGGGCACCCAAGTTACGTAGGTGCCCAACAATCGGTTTATAATTCACGATCAGAATAGCATCGTTGTGGTGTTATCTTGATGAACGGCCTTTGTTGAATGATGTTGGTGTATAGACACCTTTATAGTGCCCGAGTGTGCTCAGTTGTGTTGCGATGTTGGTACATGATCGATTACCTTCATAGAGCTTTAAGCTTTACGATCAAGTCACGTAAGCGTACTAATGTATTTGTTTTGAGCCAATGAAGGAAAAATGTCCAAGCTAAAACTGTACAAAGGCACATTTATTTTCATTTGTATTTGCCATATCCTGTAACAATACGACTTCTTTGCTGACATGAGAGAACGCCAGTCGTGATTTCCACTGAAAAGGCAACAAAGTGTTGGTGGTGAGGTTGAGCAGAGTAAGATGTGCGGTGGTGGTAGAATGGGAGGCAGTGGTGTAATTACTTCGGGTATATATGTAATCGTCCGTAGCATTGCACTAAAATATAATGGTGCTTATTTTTTTTTCCTTTGATCGACGCACTGATTCTGCCGATAAAATGTTTGGTACATAGCATGCATGCATCTGTTGTGTTGCAGTCCAGCTGCCCTGTTTGCATGTGAGACGGTGTCATGAAGACTAGTAATGCAAAAGTGGTGGCCTTATATATGGTTATTGATATACTTTAAAATAGTTTGATAAGCATTTGAAGGGGAGATTTCCACTAAATATTCAAATGCGCCAAAACAACGTTAACATGCAATTACATCCGAGGAGCAATGTCTAGCGGAAGGTCATAACGAGCCTCATGCATATTACTTAATATATAATGCTATTGCTACTGCGCATTACCGCTTCTTTCTCTTCTCAGTTCAAATATCATGTTCTGCTAGCGTTGCATATGACCTAAAGTAACAAGCTTACTGTCTCTGCAGCGAATCTATATCATCAATATCTGCATACACTGGCTTATAATGTGCAGCCTTGTTATCCTCATGCTCTTAAATTGGATGATTAATCGAACATTGTATGTCATCAGCAAATAACGGTCCCGCTACCAACATCTCGTCTGGGCTTCTCTCGTATCGTTTCTCTTGATTCATGTGCTTAAGTTCCTATATCTGACACAACAGCATTTTCCAACCTTGAGCTAGGTATCAGTAGGAAATCAACTTTCCTTGTATCTATTCTGATCATATATATATGGGTAAGAAGTATATTTCAAATAGATAAATAACTAGCGATATAGCAAACTGCATTTTGTATGGGTGGGGTATGACAATTTTGTTATGTTTACCGTTCGCATTCACATTAACAATCGGCAGATCGGTGCCAATCCGGAATACAGCACTTAAGCCTATGTCCTAGTCACAACTAGCCCTATCCCCCTCCTCCTTGAACAACAATTGCGATGTCAAAGGGGTGCTGTCAAGAAAAGGCGTTTATATATTTTTTTAGTATACAAGCGTATTTTTATTTATACATGCCATTTATTGGTAACACCGCCTAAGTATGTGATGTCAGGCAATGACTTACTGTGATTAATTTTCCCGAAACTCATATTTAATCAATCGTAATATCTTAATCAAAGTTGTTCATGCCATGAATCCTTATATTAGATAATGGGCCATAAGGTTAAATTCGCTTCAGTTTTTCGGTTCCATGACCACCATCTGGGGTTGGGTAAAAAGTTGATAAAATGGGACCAAAACCCCTTCCAAGGAACAAGTTTGTTTCCACAGTCGCAAATGTTGCAAATTAACGAGAACCACTGCGCTGAAATGCCAGTTGACATCAACTGTACCTTCAAAAAATATTTTCTTATTTCAGAACAATTGGAGAACTGAAATTATAACAAAGACTTTGATATTGTAATTGGAATTCCATTATGTAAGCAATGTTTATTTATTATGGTAGAAAATAGCGAAGAAATAAAGAATCAGAACCAGTCAATTCCCTTCAATAAATGTAGAAGATGCACCAATTAAATGCAACGTGCTGTTCAGGGTTTTTGACAATACATGCCTTGAATTCTTGTGAATATTATGCCATAAATTTACGAGTCAACTCTGCAATGACATATCTCACTGTTCTATACTTAAAGCTGATTAATGCTGCAACTGAAGCAAAAACAGAATGTAGTGAAAGGAGTCTATAATGGTGCCCCATGCAGTAGCATAAAGTCGAAACATAATAAAGGATGTGTAGCAAAATATTCCCTCAAAGGTATTTATCATAATGTATTGTCCTTAGCTTGAGAGAAATAGGCATGTTCAAAGTTTGACGCAAACATACATCTCAAAAAGCTTAACCTTCTTCAAGATCATCATCCTCATCGTCATCATCCTCATCATCAGCTGCTGGGTCAAGGTGACTTGTTACATTGCTACAGTTCTCCCTGGCACGCTTACAAAGTTCTGTACATGGAGCGTTATTCTGCAAACATGCGCACGTGCTAACGTTGCAAGTCCCAGAACAGTAGGCCAAATCCATTACACTATCTGGTGCTGGTAAAAGGGTCATCCAGTCAATATGGTGAGAAGGTTGTGGTGTAGATATCTGTACTGGCGACGCTACTTGCAAGTGCTTCTTTGCTCTTGGTGAAACGTTTTTGCACTTGCAAAAGGTGTTGTTTATTTGTAAATCTTGCATAGCAAATGCCATTAAAGCCGGCTTCCATTGGAGTGCGCACCGAAGCTGCAATGTCGTCACCGTATCTTTCTATTTCTGCAGCGTGTGTGTGCACAAAACCTTGTGCAATTCTGGCCTGACTGCCCTCTAAATGTTGGCACTGCAGTACAAATTCGATGCACCGAAGCCATTTTTTGTTTGCAGGGGAAATGCACATATAGCAACGTTTCTGACACAATTCTTTGTCGCTCGATAAAACTTCATCGGTAGACGATATTGCTATCTTACGGCATCTCTGATTGGCTAGACATTTTTTTGGACAGTCATTTTTTCCCGAAGAATACCTTCGCAATGTTGAGACTTTCTTTACAATATTGTGAAATAATGCATATATATCAAACGTGTGAAACGTCATGGAAATCGAATTGTATTTTACTCAATATTTTGATATTCATAGTATGCAGTTGGATTATGGATAAATAACAAGCATTACATTTCGGCAATATGCAAAGACACACGGTGATGTCGTGTTCTAATATCTTCCAACGCTAGAAATGCTCGTTAAAGGCGTTGTAGTGTCAGCGCGATTACTGGGGGAAGGTGAAAGTGATAAATTCTACCTGGGTAACCCAAAGTGCAGTCATGGCCTTTGCTTGTCTTGCCTTGTTGCAGTCGTTTTATCACTCATGTTACTTACTGATAACGATGTGTCGTAGTCCTATTTGCTTATAATTTCGCACCAGCCAACGACTCCTATGTATAGCTTGCACCCTAGTTAAATTTAGAAGCGGCCATATGGTGAAATGGCAAATTTGCCATATTCTCAGTTCATATATCCAGCTGAATTACAGCAATAATGTACAAGGCCCAAGCTTGTTATTTCACGTCAATAACACGGCATGACAACCTGATAAATAATTGCTGAGTAAGACTTTAGATTAATGAAAAACATCAACCGTACCTTGTTGCTCACTCCTGAAAAGAGTTTCAGCAAATTTGGATGTTATCAATGTAAAGAAGTACCACTAGATTTTAGAAAGCCGGAACATTACCGATATAACCTGTCGGCACTGAAATACCATTTAATTTAGTAGTCCTAATCAGAACGGGATAGTGCCAATATGGAGAATGCTGCAGAGAGACGCCTTCAGAGTTCGGGATGCCTGTTCCTTCCGATTAATGACTAGCTGCTAACCGCAGCGTATGAGAAATTACGATAACGCTGCTGCGCCTCTCGACTGACCCTCAGAAAAAGCGACAGCGCTATCTAAAAAGACTCCTTTATTTATGGCCCTTTTCACTTATGTCGCCGACCTCTATCAATGTTGACACGAGAAAGGATGTTCCGAGTGAGCTATATACCGATGCACAAGACTTTTTAACTGAGGCAACTCTTTGCTCAACCCTGAGAATGACATTGGGCCACGACTCACCCGAAATAGAGCTCTGCAGTAGATATATTGTCAATACAAAAACTTGAGATCAGTACGTGGCGGATATTGCATAATCCCATGAATGATTATTTGTCTGTTGGACTGCGCAAGTAATGTATTTTTGTATCGCTGGCTTAGTTTACTGCTTTAGTCATGGTTAGATGTCGCCGATTGTTGGTGTCAAATAAAACTATAGATTTGCTGCATCTTTGCAGGCCAAAAATACGAAATGTTCAAGTATTGCATTCTGAATGCTCTGCTCCATATTACCATCGAAAACGTCGGAAATGTTGAGAAGAATTACAAAACATTCATTGAATTATTATCAAAACCAAGTGTCGTATGTACACCTCACAGTATTTGAGTTTTAGTACGCTTTATTTCTGCAGTAAGAGCTAATTTTATATTATTCCAATGATAAAATGGTTCACATAGGTGGAGAAACTTAATGCTATAATTCTCCACAGTTCAACCACTTCTGCAGCGCAGGGCCTAATTGGCATATGTGGGTATATGATTCACGCATAAAATCATCGCTGTCGCTGCAATAATACTTGGCAGGTTTGCTACATTAATAGCACTAGATGACAACAAAATTTGCAGAATTTTTTCTGTTGGTTGTCTTGAAATATCCTTGTTGTAAGTAGATTTTATTACACAGCACTTGCATCAACTCACCTGCACCTAATACCAAAATCAACATCTTCTACTTCATATAGGCAACACTGCGATTATTGGTCCACATAAAGGCGTGCCATAGCATTTTCTTGTGTCTTATTAACCACACCTGAATAGGTATTCCATGTATGATGTGACTTCTGACTCTACCCGGATATACAGGCCTAGTAATGGTTGTGTTCAAGACGAAACTACAATATAAGCTACTGTTGCGAATTCGATCACTTGGCGGCATGCGCTTATCTATAGTAACAAGGCTTATGTTACATATGCCAAGGCACCGCCATGGCCATAGACACTTGTGCCGTTCATCACTAGAACAGAGAACCGTTTGCCTGTCATTGATCACAAAGTTATCAATTTCCACCAGTTTCATCAGATCACACATTGATTACCTGTACACAATATAATAATGCCAACATGCAACATAAATTAGTTTAGCTACTTCAATCGTCTATTTTTATTATTATAAGTACGCGTGTATAGTAGGTGTTGCAGTAATAGTACAGTTCTTTATTTTCATGCGCTACCTTATAATTTTGTCGATAATTGTAGCTGCAGATCGCGCATGCCAACGTGGTATGAGGTGGACAACAGCTCACAAAAGCACAGCACTATATTGCTGGGTTCCCACGGGTGCGACATAAGTACTCAATCATTTTAAGAAGCATTAAGCCCTCAGCTGGGACCTGCTTATCCTGCTTGGCCACGCTTTGCACCTTTGACATGCATGTCGTTGCATTGTTGTATGAAGCACATTGAATTAATTTCATGGCGACTAGTATTGACTCCAGTGATTGCTAACAATAACGAATATTACGCGAATAATGTCGCGGTTGTTGCACATGAACAGACCACATGCTGTCATGCAAACAATAGCCTATTAGTTGGATAGAATGACGTCAAATAGTAAGTTAAACCTCGGACATGTGCCTCAGCATTAGTCAGGCTATATGATGTGGGATGTATGGATCTACCTGTAACACACGATGCCAGGTTTGCATTGCCAGTGCGGCAACTGATTGCTTCATGCAGCCATGTCATTGCATCATTATATTATTTTTTAACACATGACATCAATGCAACTACTGCAACCAGCCCCCACGTACAAGCACCCAGTCGGTGACGCAACGAATAGCCACAACTGCATCCTGACCTCGATATCCAAGCTTGTTGACATATCACATTTATATTCTTAAATGGTAGAGCCATATTCCAGCCATGTAGTGGTAGTTCATCATGCCCGTCGAATGCTTTTAATGTTTTCAGTTGCTCGAATTTACAGCGACCATTGCCCACTAGTTTGGCTGCATTTGAGACGACAACGAGAGCCACAACGTTTCGCTGTCGTAGTAGACATTTTGATTAACATATCAAGCTATCATTGAACGGGATTACCCCGCGTTAACCCATGAATTCCAATCAGCATATTCCACTATGTCAAGTATATATAGAGCTATTTACGGACAGCATGATGATTATCTGAGCTGTGATGATAGAATATCGTCGGATTTCAAGAATCTGTATTGGCTGCCCGAATACTCTCAGCCGTATCACGCGCTGCGTGCGTCAGGTTGATTAAAACATGATGTCCAAGAGTGATAAGCTACCGTACAGCCATGCAGTTACAACGCTTTTGATCTTATTGAATTTGATGCATAATGCACCAATGTCCATAAAGTTATGTGCATGATTAAATATGCTGCTCATTTTAAACTGTAGTACTAGATCGTTGCATATGCACGTAATATACGCGTATGGCTTTCCGCAGGTATTGATCTCCGACATGAAACCAAACCAAGCCGAACAAATAAGGTTAAACAATATTTTGGCGATCCGCAACATGGATAAGCTTCGGTCGATTATATTAAGTCCAGTGTAGTTTAACACGTGCACACTCATTCATCAGGATAATAATATAATACAATCAGCAATATATTTTCATACACGACATATTTATCAGGTATTTATCCATCAATTGGACTCAGACATCATGCTGTAATTGAAATAAACTTAATTTAGTAATGAGATCAGCAAAATGAATCCGGAACGAAAATAAGGATTTGCTAATCTGGTACATACACAGCTTTTGGTGGAACGCATCAGCAGCAGCTTGGCACTTTACACTAGCTATTACTCATTACTATTCGTCTATCGATTTGACTGGATTCCTTGAAATGTTATATTAATCAGATAAGATTTTCATAACGCATAGCGGCTGAATAGTGCTACATGCCACTGGAATTATGCCGAATAATATTTGCAACAAACCGTGGGTAGCCAGATGATAATCGTGTCAAGGAACCCAGATTTACTATTTTGGTCGCACAACACTTTGGGCAATGGAATGCAAGGGCCAAAAAAACTTGCGTCTAGAAGACACACCATGAAAATTTCAGGCTGATCCGGAACATATTAAATCCCGGCAGATTTAGCCACAACAGTATTAGAACCATTTCCTTATAACAAAAACTGTCGCTTTATTAAGAAAAACTCCCCGACGGTTGGAAATGTTCTACGGTTTTGCCAATATAGTGAAAATAATATGAGGATGCTTCCTAGAAAACGACATGCACTATTAAACATTTAAATTTCATAGACAACGACCCAAAGACGTTACATATTAACGTATTGCATCTGTGTGTTTTCATAACTCCGGGTATTATTTTAAGCAGTGATGACACATGACCAAACCTGCTGCTTTGAAGTGCGTTTAACCAAGCAGTAAGTCCGTTAATGGGTTCGCATAATGTGTCTGTTAGCGTACTTCAACCAATAATGTACAAATTCACCTAATCACCAAAAGCATCGGCAATGCTTAACAAATCTCGTAAAATCTAAAATCTCACAAAAAGTCATCAGCGGCACAACAGCAGTCACATAATATGGTTAGGAATTCTGTTTTATACAAAACTCACTCTGGATATAGAATTGTATACCTGAGCATAGAAATGATAATTTGAAATTGAATATCACGGATAAACAAGCGCTGTATGTGCACAGGTATTGGATGATTGGCGCCATGAAGTTCAATGCATTATGTCGTATAAACAAACCACGTTATATGGACATATCAGTCAGGCCTCAGAACCTGTGATTAAATCAAATATTGCAATGCATGAATAATCCATTGTGGACTAGTCCCATTTTGCAAGATGACCATATCCGTTAACAGAAAACTATATTAATGCGATACTGTACCTCTGCATAGCAAGCTTAAGTCCTTTGTTTTGCCAGAAACTTCTTGTAACTCTTTTGCACAAATCTGATGTAGTCTAGAATTATCTCACCAATCATGTGTGCTCATCTTATGTATCACACCCCGGTCACATAGCACACATTGCGAGTAGGCGAATTATGCTACTGTCGGCAAACACCATATCGCCGTGCTTGTCAGGCGCTCTATTATAGCCTGGCAGCCCAAGGCTCCTATTCTGATGGCTTAACTGATTTGATGTACAAATACTGAGACAATTAATCCATTAAGTGCCGATGACGCAAAAAATGCCGTTTTCTATAAAGGCGTTATGGTAGATGCTGCACAGAACCGGTAACAATGCTCCCTCATATAGACGTCTCAAGCAATAGAGAAGACAAAACGACTGCTATGCGAGCCATTATCTAATAATCTTCTGCATGCACTAGTACATTCTTACAAACGAAACCTATGGAAGGTAGGCAATCGAGTTGACAATAAAATAGAGACTAAATTATATGCGCAGCGACTCGTCATGTTGGTAATTCGGTAGGTCGGTGCATATGTGCTGCTTAAAATTCCTGACATACTCCTAGTCATTTTGCGCTTGACTGCAATCATATTGCGATCCCTCAGGAACTTCGTCGTGTCATTTACTGGACCTGCCCCTCTGCCGCCGTAATATAATACATTATACCTGTGGCGCCAATGTCATTTGCATGTCATTATCCCCTGTCTACAATCGGGCAATTCGTTGCAATACTTCATCAAACTGTTGACTAATGCCTGTTAGTTTCTCAGACCATTGCTAGTTGAGCTTAGAGTAGGAGCTGTGATGGTGCAGAATTATAGCGCAAGCGGTTTTTACTGGTACGATAATTTATGATCCTTATTTTAGGGCAGTCATTCAAACGTAACACTCTATCAACAAGCTCAAACATCGTATAGTTGCGGCCGAGGGTTGGTGTACATATACATATATGTATACGTATTCATATACATACGCATACACATAAACATACATATACTGTTTAATTATGGCGTGTTATAATGTATTTTATATGAAGGATTGTGCCTCGTGATGGTTGTTCTCGGCGGTTTTCCATACCTCGCGCGCCAAGTTGATAAATCGCTAAGCTACCGTCCCTACAATCATAGGCATTGCTCCAGTCACGTGGCCTGTTTTCGTCGCGCTCGCCATTGGGAAACTTAGCCTCAAAAAGTTATCATTAAAGCTTTTGTGTTTTTCCACATTTTTCTTCTCCTCCTCGCCGATTTATTTGGCCACTGCGACTAGTTCCGTACAGCACTTGACAAGGTTATATTATAATAACTTATTTGGCTGTAAAAGTGACTTATTTCCCGATTTATCATGGCTGATGCCATCATCGGTCATTTGTACATACGCCGTTCCAACCATTTTGTGTCGAGGAATGGCGTGCAAACGCACAATCTTCGTTTCAATAACAAAGAGGTTTTGTTTCATGGGTGTAGAGGTGCTAAAGTTCGTGGCCAAAAACCAACAATACATCAAATACATGGCCGGTTAGAGTCCCGGGCCCGAAGGTCGTGTTCCGTCAGTTTGGTAGCAATGACCTGTGCACTCAGTCGTGATATTGCTGGCCATTGCCAAGTCTATCAACAATTCCTATCATGTCACAACAGTTGTGATTGGCCAGATCAACAACAGAGTTACCTGTGACAAAGGTTTTAATGACAGAGTACTTGAAGCACATAAGCTTCCGTTTCATGATCAACGACAACCCGGGAAATTCAGTGTTTTTCCGTGCAATGAAACCAAGAGAAACGTAGTCAGTTTCAAAGAAGTTAGCCAGCCCTAATATCAATTACGGTCATGTTATTAGTTCCCTTGCAATCTCCATGGTAATGGTGCAGCTGTTCATAACTTTTTGTTTGCACTGCTAATGTTCCTAGTCACCTGATCTCCCTTCACTGAGGAAACAAGCCGCTAAGCTCCTTTCAGCATCCTTGGCTCGTATATACATATATATACTATGCATATAAATATGCATATTATACATATACATTTATGGGTGGAAACCAACATTTTCAGCTACCTCCAGCGGGTCGGTACCTAAATAAAGTTACCGGCCCGCCTATAAACTAACAGGCCCAAAAAATGTGTATGGACATACTGCTTCAAGTGTCAAATTTATTCGAACGAAAACGCATATACAGAACAAATACGCATATACAGAAATAACAAACAAAAGTGAAAAAACAGGTGGTGCTCATACGAAAACCTAAACAAACAAATCACAGATTAGAGGTCCTTTGGCTCCTCCCCGTAGGCAAGTTTTTGAAGCCTATCAAGAGCGACACACATATTGGATGTGTCATCTTCCACACCATCACTCTTCTAATCAGTCTCATTTCCCCTCCATGAACTTCTATATAGAGCTACCGTAACTCAATGGCCCGTGATGGGTCATAGCTATCAATGTCTGGTGAATGAAGAATTATTGTCATGAGATAATTTAGGGTGGTTGTATTGAGGCTGGAGCATAAACATATACATATACTTATATATGCTTATTGCGGAATCAAGGAAAATGAAACCGCAGATTCAGAAGCCAAAATATATCATTATAACCCCTTTATCCAACCCATACCCTTAGAGCTAAACACACACTATTCTATCATAAATAAACACTTAATGCAAACCTTGCAAGAAGAGTGGAACAACTCCTCCTCAACCCTCAAATTTATTGAATCCACAATAGACTATAAACCCAATACCTTCAGTAATAACATATTTTCTGAGAAGATCTTAACATTGATAGCATTAGATATCCCCCTCCAACAATTCTACAAAAGCAAACATTATCGCTCCTTACATCCCAACCCTATCTATCATTACTGTCCTTTGCAAGAAACCTCTCAGGCCCCAATTACTCACTCATCAACAAACTTAACTCCCTTAATTACACACTAAACATCTATAACTTGTTTCAACAAGATATCATTAAATACACAACCTTATACATTCACATGAGCAAACGTTTTGTTTCATTAAACCCATGCACCTTTTAGTTATTTTCTTCTATCCCTCACTAATTTTTTATATCCAGAAACCCCACACAAGTCCTTATAAGGTCATGGTGTACTTTAGGGCCAATTCATTTCTTACTTTAATCACTCGAGCGTCTTCCAGTGTGAGAAACCATCTATATTTTGCATCCTTCGGCACCCTTATTAGGAGCACCTCATATAATTTTTTATTACTTTAATTTGATTTTATACTTTAGTTTATTAACATTAAAAATTAAAGATCACGGGGCCTGTAAAGAACCAGAATTTGGATTATTTTAGTCTCACTTCTATAAATCTCGTCTATATTTCAATATACAATATAAATCAGTCTCCATCCTCGTACAACCACTTCTACCTGGCGCCCTATGATGGCATGTTCATACATGTTTGTTTTTTGGTTTTTTTCAGCAGTACGCGGCCTATAGTTGCCGAACTGCTTTACTGTAAAAATAACAACAACAACAACAGCAAGCCACGACATGGTCCTACATGTGAGCTGATGAGGCTTACGCGTCTTAACTTTAAATACTCCCTTCGTCAATGTAAATACAGGGAGATGTTTGCCCGTGCAGACGCCAAGGCGCAATCGCTCGACGAAAATAATACTGCCTCGTTTTGGAAAGGAGTGAAATGCGCCCCAAACCGGTCGATACCACAAGCGTCAACATTTAACGGCTGTTCCGGTGCTGGAAACATCGCCGACATGTGGTGTGACCATTATTCCGCACTCCTCTATGTTCCAGTTTCTTTCATGAAGTCTGCTATTATACCAATATTCAAAAATAAGAGTGGAAATACAAGCATTGATCAATCAATGTTTAAAAAGCTCATCATGGTTATCAATGATTGATCCACCATGCGCCTGTTCTGTTAAGGAGAATTTCTTCTCTTGTCCCTTTATTTGATTAAATGGTAAAACGTTATCGCAAATGTTAACTGGTACTAAATTCAATGGGGATTTCACTCGATATTTCGTTTTATATAATTTCAATAAATTGTATTCTCGTTGCCAACAGATAAGTAGATACTACTTTGATTTTAAAAATTGGTACTGGTATTGGGAGCCGATATCTTTCAGGGAATAGCTGTTACAATTAAATATTCCTCCCCAGTGAGTTGTACAGAGGGACTTATGGCCCAGAATCCAAGTTCAGTGCCATATGTTTATGACTACATATATCATATGCCTTTAAAGAGTTCAACGCCTTACACTGGTTCTTAGTCTTACCTGGGGTACACACCTTAATGATACATACTTTATCTTGTCCTTATTAGGTCTATATTTCGGCAGTTGGTACAGTGGTGCTGGGGGTATCTAGGCCGACATCACAGAGTGCCACTGTCAGCCTGTGCTGTACTGAGAATTTGAGAAGTTTTTCTCCCAAGGACGAATCAGTTTATGTTGGTTTTAAACTGCCAGCATTAAAATAATAAAAGGACAAAAAATTATAATGTGTCTTATTCTGTAATTTACATTAAGCTTTGCTCAAAAATATTAGAACCTATAAATGACACTACACACTTATGGCAACCAGCAACAAAATTCAGTCAAATGCAGTCCACCTTATTTATTATTCCATATGTAAAAAAATGGTAGGAAGCATCAATTCTAAAATCATGACATACCTGCAGGATATAAACATCTTGTTCCTGTATCCTGTATATTGCACAACAGATGTTGTATCACTCAAATAACGGGTATTTTATCCATCCTGTGTCATTGCACAACAATTATCATGATTGAATTTTGTAGGCGCATGATACAAGTAATGCTTATTCAATTCTGCTCACAACTACCAAACAGGTTTGGTTCTTATTCACTTGTCGGTGATAATGGAAATAGCAAAATAGATACACCAGTCCAACATATACATTTACAAGATTAGTTCTCAGCAAACCACAAACAGGAAGCATTTAGCAGTTTTGAGTTGCACCTCAGCTTAGCTTACCTCAGACCCATTTAACATTAAAATTAAGACTTTAAGCCATACACGTGCTAGATTATTTGAAAACAAAAATGATTAATACTGTTGTTTAACATCACCTTCAACATCAGAGGTCATATCGGGACGGTAACCTCACCAATGATGTTTAAAATGATGGGCCGGCAGGTGTGGTCTAGCAGCGTGGGTGTTTGTCTAGTTGGCCAAATGTGGCAAGTTCATATCCCACTGTGTGCTATGCACGGTGGTGCCATTTGGGTTATAGCATCTTAAACTCCAATGTCTGTTCGTCATCATACATCACCAGTTTGAAATGACCTTTGATGATGAAAGTGAATTTAAACCCCAATATTTGCCATTTATGTTTTGTAAGTATGACGATAAGAAATATTTATGTCCTTGTGCACCTGTTAACAGACGGGTAAAATTAAATGTTACAAGCTTGACTTAGCTGAAGCCAAAGCTGAAAAATAAACAGAACTTAGATATTACTTTTAAAAAGAAGAAAATATCAATAGACCAACCACCCAATCACCACCACCACCATCATTCATCATCCCCTTTAGAAACATTACTACATGACTAATCTAAAGAAGAAACCTCTCCATATGCTTCCTCTCAGCCTCCTCCTTATCAGGATAGTGCTCCTGGTGCATTCCCCGGAGTTCTTCAATTGAATGCTTGAGCGGGGTAGGACTAGCGGAGAATTGTTCAAGAAGGCTCTGGATCATTCCCTTTACATATCCTGCATAAACATACACATAATTCCTTCGGGTAAACATACTCACTGTGTCTTGTTAGATGCGAATAATTGCAGTACTAGGCCTCACATATTCACACCATGATGATACAGACTGGAAGACATAAGGGTAAAGTTATATGAAGCAAATTTTGCAGTAGGCCAGGACTGATTCGCTAAGCACTGGGTATCGCCCGATGATTGGCAAGCTACTGTCAGGCAAGCATACATCTACATACAGCAGCCTGACGAGACAAATCTATATTTTATCTGTGGAACAGCTTTATAAAACTTGAACCGCCCCACACTGATCACTACCGGTCATGTCAATTTTGTCAATGAGCAAGATAAAATTCTGACCACTTTCCCAAGCAGACAAGCGATAGCTAGAGTCACAGTACTGGAAATAGGCTACCGATATGTAAATGACTTAACTTAATTGTCTACGAGGAAGGATCATAGCTTCCATATATTCAACCACAGATGAAACGTCTCGAAAGGCAGCATTCCACCGCTGCGACAATTTTCACATTTTGTTTTCAACATCAGCACAGAAACATAACTAATGAATTATAACTCGACTTTCATATGGGAAAAGTCAGGATAAGTATACTCATATAATCTCAAGAAACCATGAACAAAAATACGCTGATGAGTGTCTGTAAATAGCGGTCAATTAGTACAAGAGCTAGTTCGCAAATAGAAATGGCGTCTGTGGCAACATCTTTTGGTGACATATGACGTCACAGCGCCTTCGTTCATTTTTGGCGTGTGATCGGGAAGTTTCGGAATGTGTTTTTGCTCATTTCTTTTTTACTACGCGTCGGGTCGAAAAAAGAACTGCAATTTATTGATCAGAAAATCGCGTTCTATATGATCCCGAAAATTCATATTTTAGCCATTACTTGCATTTTAACAGCACGCTATCCAGGCAAGTCACGTCTGTTGGAACATAATTCCTTGCGACGCGATGCGATGCCCCAAAACTTTTCACTGTGATTAAATCGCCAGACAATTTTGCTTAAATTCCAAGCATTAATGTGTATTTGGATCAAATACTGTGGTTTCGACTCCATATTAATGAGATAAAAAGATAACACTGATTTGAATCTTTTTGGTTAATAACATTCTGTTCAGGCTGCTGGCTGATTATCTGTTATTTTAGCTATGCGCGATAGTTGCGCCTACCCACAAAAGAAGTATTCTTAAATCGACTGACCATTTGCAGCCAAATTTGGTGACTGATTTCATTACGCGATGTGTCAATGATGAGAAAGTTACTCTCAGGCATGCGATATTCCAGAACATGATGTCAGAGCAATACACAAACATCACAATTCCTCCTTGGACCTTTACTTTTATACTTTTGGGGAACGAGAGCTAAGTTAGGTGTAAAATGATCTGGCTTATATGATAACTCATGATAGAGAATGCGCTCAATATCTGAATATAAAACGTAGCCAACCCAAAGATAGAGCCAAATGTGTTTTTCTAGTTGACTATATAGTTTCGGGGGAAAATGTACACATAAGATGATAGGTAATAGAATAATTGATTGGAATTATCACAACTCGAGCATATTTTGGCTAACCATTATTTGGTTAGCGTTAGCATATATATCACCTGGCAGGCTGAGCCGCATTGATAACTTATGTAAATGACTGTTAATTTTTGTATTTTTATATTTGTACTGCCGGCAGACAGCTTTACGGCGACATTTGACCCATATGTTCTAACACAAAACTGACTTTTTGCTGAGACTCTTGTTAAAACATTTGGTCAGAGACAATAAACAGAATATCGAATAAAGACTCTTGGCAATATTGATGAACAATGATCACATCATCAAGAAACAAAGTAAATACTCGGAGATATTAACTTACCTTGCAAACTAACTTGATTGTCTAAATCGCGGTATCGTGAGTATATCAAGGATTCTTAGACTTTCACTTTTCTTAAGAGAGCTTTGAAGAGGACAACGCAATAACTTGCCAAAGTAAATCCGTTTATTGGCTTACGTCATAGTCATAGAACATATGATGTTTAACGGAAAAGGGTACTTTGATATCAACATCTTTTGAGTGTCATTGCCATCATGAGGTTTTTTGTGCTTCTGGTTCAACGCAAGCACAATAAATGCTCAAAGCGCCAGCTGAATGGCGAGATAAAGAGCATCGTGCCAAGAAATTTTCAAGCTTGCTTGTGCTGAATTAGTACAATGCCATGGTGTTTTCTTCTTTGCAAGAGTTGCAGCTTGGAAAACCAACAAATTGTACACCAGTTCATGTCATTTCAATTCTGTTACAATTCCAAAGTTATGTTACTGTGTTACTCAAAAGATGCGGTTATTTATACGGTATAGTGCTTCCGATTATTCAATACAAAGGGTTTTCTTGCGCTGTCTATTTCTTTTTACATTCTGATATCACAGCAATATAAGCATCTGGCAATGGATATTTTAGTTTAGTTTGTGGCATAAATAATCAAAGGTTTTCGGTCAATATGACTTTGTTTGTCGAAAGAAAATGATGGAAGTTTATTTCTCTTTCGCTCGCAGCACAAAACCGTTGAAGTTCATTAACATATGATTTCGGTTGTTGCTGTTGTTGAGGTGCTACAAATTTAGTCATCATTTAGTTGGCATTGCGAGAAGGGCTAACAACTAGAAGGCGAAAATTATTTTGCTCAGCAGCTGTCACGATTAGGATTTGTATTGCACACATTATCTCGATAAACATAGTTTCTAATTGCATTGAATTTGTGGAGTGCTTTGGCCACATGGACATGTACAAGTATATGCGTCACAGTACGTCACTAAAATGCTCAACTGAATTGCTCTACTCGTCGCATATTCCATTAATGTATATCCTGATTCATGATACTCGACGTATAACTTGGCTTGTTTTCTGCCGATGTCATTGTTCGGGTGTGAGCAGCTCGAATATGATGTCGCTGCGATAGAAAGTCAACACAACAGCAAAATATGATCAGCTTTAGCGTCGATGCAGGGGATTTACAGAGGTCAATAAGCTTACTCTACTGCACCAATCAGGGCTTTGAGTCAGACTGTATCCTCTTAAAATATTCAAAGAATACTGAAGCTGACACACCTGGAAAGCAAGGCCACATTATGACTGATATATATATATAACACTAGGTGACAGCAAAGCACTAGCTGAGTATATGATCAGTTGAAATGTGACATCTCCAAGAACGATCGGCTAACCTCTGGCATTCTATTTAATTACAGAAGGTAGGTTTTCGCCAATACAAGCCCCTTATGGGTGATTGGGTGACAAACCGAATCCTTTCTAACTCCTCACTCATCAGGATAAAGAATCGGGAAGCTAAGAAGGTCTTGCCATACACCAAGTATGAGGATAGTCTTACTCGCACTGCCTCGGGAGATATGTTAGCTTATTTGTGTTAATTCCAGAGATTGTTGTATTTACGAATAATATATGTGAGTGTAGCTGACGCAAACAGCTGCATACAACTATATAAAGTGATATTGAATAAGTACATGCAAATGCCTCAATTGTAGATAACCTTGACCATTTGATTACAGCTGTGATAAGTTACGTAAAATGGCTTCTGATAAATTATCATGGAGACGACACCCAATGGCACATTAAATGTGTCGATGTCATTTTTCAAGAAAACAATATCATTCAAATAATTTCCGTCGTAGCCTTCATACGAATAACAAATGAGACAGGGGGATATAAGGGTCAAATGAAAACAAAATGTCATAAAAGCTCCTATTATTGATTATCCCCGCGTGCAATACACTACCACTAAGCCTCCCGCTGCTTTCGTCGGTCGGATGCACAGAAAACGGTTGTAATTCTGTACAATCATTTCTATCACTCGATAATCAAATAACTAAAACCAGAAGGAGCGGCATGCTTTTACTTTCCAGCTGACTGTACAACCAAACCTACCAACACGACTATAAGAATGATTTGATGAGGTGCTGCGATTTATCGCAAGCATTTGGCATTGGAACTTCTGGTGAGTGAGGATACAGATAAGCTTGGTATTCAAAGGGTTGGATGGAGCAGTTTCATAACATAATAGTGCGACTACGAGTGCCTTTAACTTTGACATATCCGCAAATGCGTTCCCAATGTGACAAAGAAATGTTTCCCAGAACAGCAGGCAAAAGAGAGAAAAAAAGGGTATACATACCGCCTCATATTATACTTAGTTATTATGGAGCAGTTACTGAATGATAATTATTCAAAGCCCCAAAGGAATGTTAGATCATGTTTCTCTAACTATTTGCAAATGCCGTGTATACTTTTCCCTGGCCTCAAAACGGAAGATAACACTTACGCAAGCTTATTCACAACTACGATAAATGGTCAAAGGAATGATTGCTTCATGATATCATATACACTTTTAGCGACCACTTTTAGCGGGCATGGTTACAGTTCATTAAGGTTGGGTCTGACCGCATCACATGTTGACATAGAGTCAACAGAGTTGGTTATCCTCATGCACCCTGGCTGATTATCAGGTCGTTAATCTCGCTTTCATGTGTAAGCTGCTTCAAACTTTTGGGGAAGCTTCTGTGCTTGCATCACACCATTATCTATGACTTAAACGCTTACAGTAATCAATATTGAGACCAGCAAATGATCACTTTGTCCAGCAATAGGTTAAGCCTGATATAACGTACTAGATGGCTGAGTTACGACGTATATGGATGTAGCGTGCATTGCATTACTGTACCATCCTGGGGTAATATCGCAAACAAGACACAATATATATAGCAGTCATTCGGCTCTGATGTTCCTCGTGTTAAGTTACAATTAACATGCAAATGTTCTGTCACCGCATAACCTCGACGATCCCAAAATAGAGCAAAGCCCGAGTTTAGCCAGCACTTTCGACAGTACACATTTTCCTCACGTCTTCCTCGGCGCCTCGTGCCCACCTCTTATTAGCGATCATATGAATGGCAATCAGTCCAATAGTAGAAGTTATCAGTGTAATTGTGAGCAAGCTTTACATAGAAGAAGAAGGGGTGTGTTTGACCGCCAACAGTAACTATGCAATAAATACAGCCACAGAATCGTGGCTGTTTGCATGTTCCCCGTGTTTATAATCACATTTTTTCTTGTTCTAATCAATCGGCTTAATTGTCGGCGGAATAAAATCCGCTTACTACCATATGGTTCATTTGAACGACAACTTGCTCGGCGTCATCGGACACCTGATTATAAATTATGTTTGTGGACATAAACGCGTTTGTATACATTTAATTCGCTCAAAATTCTTGACCTCGATTCTCGGCAACACTAAACATATCGCTAAGCAAACGTAAATAGGTCAAATATGAGTGATGCGGATTGCACATTATCAAGGTAGTTAAATGTAGCAACGGACATCATAATGATTTAAATCAGTAGCCACGTCTACTCAAGGTTAATGCCTCAAAGCATAAAACGATTCGCCATACAGTTGTTAATCATACATCTGAGATAAGAATAATAGCATTGTCATGGTACTTTTGACGTCTTGCAATTTGTGTACATAAAGTTGTGACACTATAGGGTCGTCTTGATATCGTCTATTTGTATGACGTCAGTCCACGCTCAAAGTGGTCCAATACGCATGTCAAGCGCGAACTTCTAACTGTAATACATCATTACTTGAATATGGCTCTATTATCGGAGTAAGTACAAAGTGTCGATACAATGTGCCACGTATGCATTGCCAAAATGACTCAGAGAGTGTGAAGTAAATCTCAATATTGTTGATAATGTGCTATTTAATGATCAAAAGAATTGGGGTCACACCAGCGAAAAAAGATCATGCCGTGTAACACATGGAGGGGGAAACGTCCTTCATCACCACCACCACAGTAGTTGAGATGAAAAGCGCCGTAATCCTTCAACCGAGCTACAAATCATGCTAATTGGTACGACATGTTTTCTTAATCAAAGTATTATATGTGTGCGGATGACCAGAATATTAACAGTAAAGCCCTAAGTTTGACTTCGAAATCAATGATGCAGTATTTATATGATTTGTGTAAGATGAAAATATGTTAGTGAACAGAGGAACAGGATCGATAGCAACGTATATAAGGAATTGCTTATTCATTTCTTTTAAGCCAGTATGTTAACACTTAATGGCTTAAGGGATATCTGTAAATGCAGTATAGTCCAGACGTACAATGACATATACCTCTAAAAATGATAAGCCTTGACATACGTTCTGAATAATACATGGGCGTAGGATTTGCATTTGATCATAATGCATAACGTTATTTTGGCAACCGAAAGCATTAGTAATACCAGAAGGATCTAGCCGTCTTAAAATATAGGGGGCTCTGATTTCACGAAGCTGTGTATTAATCGCGTGCTAGTAAGCATCGTCTTTGTTCCCCGTTTGCGAAAGGGGTACGAAGCATTGTTGCCGCAACATAGAGGAATCGCTATTCAATATCTATATTGCATGACAGTGTAAATCCCTGCATAGAAATTGGCTTACCTGCGATGCAAGTTGAAATCCCTAGACGACTGCTTGTTAAACCCCTCCAGCAGTAGTAGTCTTTTCCACCAGATATCAAATTGTGATCATTACAGAATGCTTCTAATCAGCCCGGACTCTTATTCACCTTTTGCATTGTATGCATAAGTATTGGTGTTGTCATTTGTGAATTGATTGGAAATTGTTATCAGTAATGCGAAGGTGTGACTGTTTGGTCCAGCTAATAAAAGATATAACATATATTAACAAATCACAACTGTATACTAGCAATATTTTGCGTTAATGCAACATATGTTTACGTGGCGTCGCCATAAATGTAAGCGACAAATCTTGTCAAAACGTATGTGGTGTATAAGCTAAGAACATAGATTGTGTCTGGTATGTCGCTACTAAGATGATTAATTGGATATCTCGCATGGGTGTGAAAAATATTCATGAAATAGGTCATATGTGATCGAGAATTAGGACAGAACTAGCAAAATATAGCTTCTCACATCACGTTGTAACGTATAGAAACAGTATATCAACGCATATAATTTCAACTAGCTCCTTCTGAAACCAGATTGAAACATTTTCCAAGGACGAAGGTTTAAATTAATGTCAGTAGCTAGTTTTTAAGGATATTTCTCGTAAACCTTTGAGATGGCCGAACGTTCCGATGCTCTAGTCACCTATCACCATAATGGCCTTATGGGTGTTACATATTACAAAACCGCTTAAACATAACCTCACGTGTGAAAATGCAGAAGTTAGGTTTCCGATGCGTAAAATGTGAAGTCTTCAAAATACGCACTTGGCTTCCAAAAAACATCCCGGAGCCCAATGCCCGGGAATGACTTACCTTTGTATTCTGGTAACAGAGATCTTGTCGAGTGCACTCGTAAATGATTGCGTCGATCAGGTCATATATAAGTAAAAAACAAGCCTGGCCGAGTGCGTTTTGATTGGTCATGGTAATGATCCGATGTCGACGTTAATATACAGAAGTTGATATGCATATAAGGGAAACTGACGTCTTATATAAGCTATTGGTGTACATTATTATGCCATACACAGTGTTTTTTCGGTTTATAAGTTTTCTTCCATGTTTATATTTCTTTCCGTTACATAATCTAGCATCTTGTATGTTGTTGTATAAACCGTTCAGCAAATATTTGTGCATTGCAGCTCGTTGCGTTATAGTCAAACTGTGTATCCGGAGAACGTTTTAATGGGCTATTACTTTATGATAGTCAATAAAGTGTTACCGGATATCTTTGTTATTCTTTTTAAAACGTTATTATGCGCTATGATGCCATGCGAAAATGTCATAACACATAACAGTTATTCATCCAAAGGTCAATAAGGCCCAGCAGAATTTCATATCGCATTATTACTTGATAGCGCCTTTTCGTGCTTCGGTGATTCGGTTATGAACCTTTGGTTTATAGAAGCGTTGTCTTCAGTATTTATAAATCATCATGGTGATACCAAAGTAATCTTTCCCAATGATTGTTACCGAGTGACTCAATTATTTGCAATGAAGTCTGTTATGTTTTTTCATAAGCAAGGGAAGGGGTTATTGCAGCACCAGCAAATGCGAATGACAGGAAAGGTTTCTCCAATTCCGCTGCAATCGCTTGTTTTGCGCAATGGTTGAAGGCAAGATCTTCTGTACAGAATTATCTATCCACAGTATCAACAACATTGATTAATACGCCTACAAAGCAATAAAACATGCCATGGTTGCGTCGCTTGTGACAGTTTAGCAGCAATACACTTAGAAAGTGGTCCTTGATATTCGATAGCCAAGCACGCTAATAAGAACCATGGGTTTACAACTGAATCCATGTGGTTGACTAGTATTGGCTTGAGCGACCGTTTGAATCTTGAATTGAATCGGCCATCCATGGTATGTGGCGTTGTCAATTAGGAATTATGATATGACAGCTAACGTCACAGCTATTTCAAGTTTTCCGTGGTTGATTATTGATTATCATGCAGCGCGAAGATCATTAATGGCAGCCAACTACTCATCAGACGCTTCTACAGAAGAATCACCCTGTTGCATTAATTAACATGCTAGTTTTCTGGTTTTCCTGTCAATAAGTAGCCAATCAATGGCAATATACATTTTAGTAAAATTACATACTTTGAAATGTGTATAATTGTGTATACTTATAATTCAAAATAACAAAGGAATGTATCCGTAAAGTTTTGTATTCTTATATAGTTGCTAACGTTGCTATAAATTGTAACCTGTTTTCACTCCATGCTTCGTAATGGAAGCATTATTTCTCTGGTGGTTATATGGTTGTGTAGCACCATTAGACTGTTTTGTACGTGCATTTTCCTTCGGGGGCTGTATTAGATTGATGTCTTTGTGATGCATAATGCACTTGTGGGATGAAAATGTAAAGAGTCGCTCTAAACAAGAGATCATTGACCATACTGCAGTAGCCCATATAAAAACAAACCTGTCGTTTATCACTTACATGCTGTCACACTGGTTCGACAATTGACCAATTGATAGCCATGCAGGTTTAGTTTAAGTAGATTTAACTTATTATCTACATTAGCACGAAATAGTTACATTAGTTAGCTCTTACAGAAGGTTTTTGTTCATATCTAAAATTATGCATAAATAAAATGCTCAAAGATGGAACATTTTAACATATGTGTGGTCCTATGCCAGATAAGCGGCTGATGTCGGCAATAATACCCAAGTTGTTCTATGCAGAAGGGACGTGCTGACTAATTTCCTTTTGTCTACAACTGTATATAAAAGCAATGTTTGGCCATGATAGAAGGACAAATTTTGGAAAATTTTGCCTGCAGCTTTGTTAAACGAATTCTTATCTCCGTTTACATTGTGAAGTTACGTTATATGTTTATATATATATATATATATATATATATATATATATATATATATATATATATATATATATATATATATATATATATATATATATATATATATATATATATATATATATATATATATATATATATATATATATATATATATATGTTTAATAATTCACTTACTCTGCACCTGCCCACAAATGGGGCATATTCTCACTTGCTCTGTACATGACAATATTTATTGCTACAATGTACAGACCGCGCTTACTAATGAAGACCTACGTGAATTCTGCGGGACCATAAACCGTGAATCACTAACCTCTATAATCGTATGTTCATGCGATATTATTGATATCTATGTTGGGTTCTTTTAATGGCTAACTATGCATACATATGCATATACGGCTGAACGCAACTAAATATTCATATGCTGAAATACGCAGTCGAATAAATATTTACACAAACTACTGGCTGATTTTAGCCAAATTTTACTCTTATCCAGCGAATCCATGCAATAAATAATGCCAAACCGGACACATTCCTTGTTTCAAACGCCATAGCGAAACTGTCGAAGGTCGCACAGGGTCTGAAAATCACAGAATATATGAATATCGGGCGACCAGATTTTGCGCCAAACTCGCATGAATATATACATAAAAATCTCAGCTAATTGAGTTATGGATTCAATCTTTACCATTACTTATCTTTCTCTTCCCCATGACAGTAACATGCTCTGCCAATGTCCCACACGGTTATTGGCCCTCCGGTCCGCCAAATGTCAGCAAAATGTTATCTCATCATCGCAGCTTGCGACGAAAGAAGAAGGGCAATTACTCGACAGTCATTAGGTTAGAATGAAAATTAAAGATTGGACCTGGAGAATACACCCCAATACACACAGAGACACAAACATATATGTAAATATACATATAAATACAATAATATATATACATAAACATGAAAATACATATATTTATATATATACATATATATATATATATATATATATATATATATATATATATATATATATATATATGAATATATATATATATATATATATATAGATATGTAAATATATATATATATATATATATATATATATATATTTATGTAAATATTTACACATATGAATATATCTGTATATATAAATGTATACATATATGTATAAGATATATATATATATATTATATATACATATGTGTGTATAAATATATCTTTACATATAATTGTATATATATGTATAAAATATATATATATATATAAACATAGATATAAACATAGATATATACATATATTTACATACAAACCTAAATGCTTTTAAAATTATTTACATATATATATATATATATTCATAAACATTGTATGCATAAAAATCAATATACATATACACATATATTTATATGTAAATATATATTTACACACACATATATATATATAAATT
>CM067342.1:38186440-38326440 GCA_034190875.2 Urechis unicinctus | reverse complement strand
AAATGGCAAAAACATTGAATTGAGATCAAATTGTGAATTGTTCCACATAATTGATGTCGAGTTTTACTATGATTCGAAAAAAATAAGAATTATGACGAAATATTCATAAATGTATAACCGAGTGTATAACTTACCGATTGTTTTGATAATATTGGCTTTTAGGCTTCAATTATGTGCGACAGGTAATAAGACCATAGTAGCAAATACCGTCGAATATACTTTTTGAAGTAAGTTTTATGCTATCTGTCCTCTATGCCAGGCATAGATTAATAGCGCAGTAATTATGCTTCAACAAAAGCTATCTTGATATAAACGCTGACATACGATCAGATGCTAGTTCAGAGAATGGATGTTAATTGAAAGCTCCCTGCTTTCATTTCCTTGATTTGTGCATTGTTGTGCATATTTTTCATGCTATGGACGATTGGTTGTGCGTGTATCAAATTACCACAGCAAAATGGATGGCTCACCATACTATTCGACCAAGGAGAACGTTTTTGGCATTTGGAATTTTCCTCTGTCAAATTTCAATGCGATTGCTTTTGTGAATATTCCATTTCTTTATGATTCCAATGCAATATTTATATCAGTACATGTAATTACGACGTTTGTCAAATCTTTGTATTGTTTCGCATTGACTTATGTTTCGACTCTCCACTCAGCATACTATGTTTTATAGTGTAACACAACAATATTTCTCCTTGTCGATTACTGAAAATGTTTTGAAATGATTTGAAATCATCTATCACTAGCTGTGAACTGACTTTTTGCTTTGAAATATATAAAACTGATTACAAATTCAACGACACACAAATAATCTGTAATATAGTTCGAACCGTTTACACCGGAAATAATTAAAAAAACACATTTAGGTGCCTAACCTTCGCATCAAGGCGGAAAAATAGATAATGGCAGGTTGAAATAAAATTATTCATAAAAGGTACCAGCATTATAACAGAGATCATGTTTGTGTACCTTTACTAAGCCATTGTCTTTAAAGAACCGGTGGCCCTCAAAGGTTATTCAATAATATTTTGGGGATTTTATTTTGTTATCACACCTTTCGCAAATAATGTCATGCTATCATATTGTCACCACAAAAGCATTATGGAGTACACTTACTTATGGCTTCATATATAGTAACCAGAGTCATAAAATATGCCACAAGCAAATAACTTTACGCCGTACAAGCACTTTATAAACTACCGAGGTCCCTTTTCGGGAATCGTGACTGAAGATTGATGCAAATTTAAGTAACTGTGTATCAAAATGTTACATTTATCTGAGCCGAATCATTTGTGGTATTAATAACGCTGTCGACGCCTAAACCATGCAGCTTTCCGTTGCTATCAGAGTACTAGCGTTTGTGGTCAGGTTAAACACCAATCAACAATTAAAAACTATTCATAAGTAGCTGAATGGATTCCGAAAAAAATGGCGATAATTCCGCGAAACCACCACGTTGACAATTACATTACCAACACAAATAGCTAAGAATGGTGAATGCATAAGGATAGGGCATTCTAAAATCCCTGTCCTTGTCGGGCGATAACGATGTCAAGTTAGAACTGTGGTCGATATGAAAGTCGGTAATTTTATTGATTGAATTTATGCAGCGGGAATTATTTTATGTTAAGTTCGTCGATTGCACAAAATACAGGCACATCGCGTATTATTTTCACCAGTATGTCATAAAAGTCTTCCTTTAGCTTAGAAAGCGTCGTGATATGAACGATGTCGTAGCAGAATATGCAATCACATGAATACATTAGAATTTCTTTCACAAGTTATGCTTTTATCATAGTCTGACACCTTGATCGCTAAGCTGAGCATTTTTGGATGATTAACCCTATTGTACTTAATTACAGGTTTACAAGGCCATTCGAGGACATCAAAATGTTGGTTGTAGAAGTATTTTTATCGCAAAGAATGTTGAAGTCAAACAAAACTGATTAATTAAACCTACAATGCCTCAAAGCGTGGCCTTGAGAACATATTAATCACTGCTCACACGACAGCTCGAGGCTGTAAGCTGCATCAATCGCCAGTAATATTACAATGGTTAGACAATTCACAGAGCTTGGTGAACTATATAAATCCCTCCCAAGGTTACATGTGTTCACTGCCAGCCCATCAATTATGGTTCTCACTACCTATATGAGATACGTAGTTAAAAATAACCTTAACCTATGTTATCGATTATCTTTAGTGAGACACCATTTCATCCGCCTCTAGGGCTTCCAAATTGTCTTTAGTTCCTTCCTGTACGGCACGATGCTATAAATGAAATAAGGGACTGCAAATATCATGGCTCAAACTTTCTATAGCAATGCTCTCAGTAATTTACCAATGACTCTCGCCCTGCGCTTAAAGTTGATGCCCAATGTACATATTCTATTGATTTGAGCCAGTTTTAGATTATATGCATATTTTCCACATATATTATCAGAAATGTTAGCAAATTGCCGAATCAAATCATGCGGCGATCGCTAATATTTTCATTCAGAATATATACCATACGCTTAACGTATATAGTAATACCGTCAGGGTGTAGTGCTCCCAATGGATATGTTTTGCGCGATAGAGCACAATCTCGCGCATGATTTTATCAATGCGCTCGGTATTGGCTAATTCAATATCTTCTGACATATGCTGTAGCCACTGAATTGCTAATCGTGACCTCACCTCCATAACGCGATGAACCATCGAGATATTTTACCTCTTTAGGCAATATCCAATGCGCCCGAGTAAACGTAACAGGAACTATTCGACGATTGACCATGATTAAATGAAGAGAAGTGGCTATCAAACGCCATTTGATTAACATTTACTTAGCTCTGGAAAACAAGGGTCTGCCTACACACTGCATATTCGATCAATTACTAGTGGGGAGCCTTCTGTGGCGGGTTGACTTTACACATGTGAATTCCATGTACCATGTCTGCATAGATTGCCTTCCGATTGACTACAGAATGCATGCAACGTATCGTCGTTAGAATGTTACTATAATCTGGGTCGGCTTTATGATAGGATGTGCTTCGAATCTGGATAGATGGAGGAACATTGTATACAATTGGGCTGTAAAATAAATGCCCCTCGGCAGCACAACAGCAAATGTGACAATATATCTGACGAAATGTTTTCAAAGATGAATGTCTATCAGACTAGGTTTATGATTGGTACATTATCGAGTTTCAGTCACAACGATCTGGCCTAATTATTTGCCTTATTGATTATCTATGAACAATTATTCGTGGTTTTTTACATAGTCTTTTTGTAAATATAATTTTCACCAAAATGCACATTAGCTCTCCACAATCAGTAAAGTTGAACAATCACACCAACAACTCGCAATCAGTAAAGTTAGCGTGCTACACCAGTCATTTCGCATGAAGTGGCGGTCTCGAAGGGTCATTTTGTATCAACTATGACAATTAGGTGACTGACCAATCTTTGTCTGTTACTTTTGGCCAATGACCTCAGAGGAGGAGTTGAGAATATAGCCATGAAATCAAAATTGGTTATATTTTAGCAACAGGTATAATCAAGCTTGATCGGTCCACGCATACCGGTCGAGGAAAAGTTATGCTTTAGAAAGGGACCGGACCAAACATTGTCAAAAATGTCTACGATACGACAACGAAGTATTTGTGCCTTTTACATCGTCGACCACTGTCTATCCCCGGGTTTTCACATACACAGCCCGCATGTTATGTTATTATATCCAGGAAAAGAATTGCGGTAACACACGTTCTTGTTTGAGAAATCAATTTTTTTTAGTTGAGAATTAACTTGTTTCGCTGTGTATCCTTAACAATGGGGATAGCGTCGCACGGAAGTTATTGTTGGGCTAAATTGTTATATTTTCCATATGTGAAAATATGAAGGTACATTGAACAGATATCCATGCTGTTAGATGTTTAATCATTATTTTCACAGCGTGTCTTTGCAGGCCTGTATCTATTCAGCTATTGTATGTAGTCCTCGATGTGTCACAGTATTACAAAAAGATACATATCCAAAGTCTCTTGGTTCGCGTTATAAGGAGAAGTTTTGAGAGATGGAACTTAACGTGCAGCTGCATACAGAGAGGCTTCCGTGCTGTAGTGGTTGCCGATGATGACAAAACTCCACGTCTTTATGATGACTAATGAGGATTTTGGACGGGTTCCCACAAATGAAAGGGAATGGTTAAGGTCAATTACACATGTAATTCTAGTTTTAACTTATCGCTGATCATTTGGACCAAGATGCCGTTGAAGTATTGTTAATAATAAAAAGACCATTCTCACAATTTCATATGTATACACCAAAAAAACTGCTTGGATGAAATAGTTTCTCACTTGGTAAAGGTCGATGAATCGCGAAATCTTGCTGTTCTGTTTGATTATCCCCATCCATTTATAATTGCCCATAATTATTTTGGTAAAAATCCCCTTTCCGGCCCAATGTACCGGCTTATGTCACAATAAGCGAGAGGAAAATTGATCCGGTATCCGAGGTCGTAGCTCTTTCATCTGATTACAAATTTTCGGAAAAAAGGCTGCTCAAGAGAGTCGGCTCGCCTGAAGCATGATACCGTGGTTAGGGAAAAGACATCAAATACTATGAAATGTAGCTCAGAAATGGGCCAAGTCATTGTCATATCATTCAGAATGTCACGGACTAATTTATACCCTAACCAAGATGCTAGGGATATATTGTCTACCTGACTGATGCCGGCATGAAAATACATCATCACTTCCTGCACTTCAAGTGCAACCATAACTTTACTGGTCAGTGCCCAATCAGTTGATTAATTTGCGGCAGAACTAAATCTTAACTAATTGACATATGATATAGACATGCTGTAATAATACAGCCATATTTAATTCATAGCATCTGAACATATTCAAGTTCTTTCTCGAATGGACATGTTAACCAGACAGAATGGATGAGTCAAGTCGTCACGCAAACCAGACAAATGGTGATAGCTGCGTGACTGGGTTTCAGTGTTTTCAGTCTCTCGAAATCACAATACGTAGACGATTCATCAACGCAAAGTTGGATACATTATTGTCGATGCTTTTTGTTGCAAATTGTAACCTAAGAGGGCAGTTTTCCCATGTGTAATAAAATTGTCTATTTCAAGCATGAATAATAACTATGCATATACAAGACAGGAGGCACTCTACACCTCTTATCATACATCACATTTGCACCATCGAATAAAGCCATTTTTCAAAGCTGAAACATGAGTTAGCTTTGGATATATTTGTAAATGCCGTCCATAGTAGTTCCAGGTGTAAGAATCAAAAGCATAATTTCCATCACTCATACAATGGCGTGTTTATTTGCATATACAATATCATGCACGTTATGTTACTTGAAAATTCCACTCGAATCGTAAATAGTAGCAGGTTTATCAGTATCGTGTATCGCGATTCTAGGCACACGATTAATTGTACTACCATTGTCAGCCCTATACTATTGTAATTAGACATAGCGGTTAAAGAATACTCAAGCATACTGCCATTGGTTTACGAATGCTCTATATACGTAACAGGTCGATAATCGGACTAGAGAACATGTATTGAGATACACTGAAAGTATTTATTAACAGCACGGACATTATACAAAATTACCTTAAGCGAGATATCGTAGTGAAGACAATGTTTTTGAGAGTGTGATGTTCCCACTTCACCAGAATAGTCAGCTTGTAGCGTATGTACTTGTTATTGACGTAATGTAATGTATTATTTATTGGTCTATTGCCCATAACCATTAATATATGTGGTGATCGTAACGTAGACACTGCAAAAACTAAGGCAACAGTAAATATGATTTCTTCTGACTTAGCCATCTAGCTTGCTGAAGCTCTTGTGGTGCCTTTGGTCAAAGACAAGCTCTGAAATGATTTTAAAATATTGACATATTGTTATTTTTGCAATTTTAAAGCCTATTGTGCGACGTGTTTCGGCAATGGAAAGGCTTTGTGAAAAGACATTTACCCCGCTCTCAGTCCAGTATTTACATGGGTTTTTGGTTATCTTCTAGTAAAGCCACCTAACGATGGCTGTGTATTATAATTTGAGAATCGATCACAGCAGACTCACACGGAATGAACCTCTTGTAGCGAAGCTATAAACTCTTTGCTTTGAGCAACTAGGTATTAATTATGTTGCTTGCTTGAATAAAATTGATACTTATGATGATGCGTGTGTAGCATGTGTTTGATGGACCAAGATGTTTTTAACTAGTATAAAAAATAAATCATCGTTCCAGCATATGATCCAGCTCACAAATATGATTATCTGCCGATGGTCTTTTTTATGTATAGATAACAGATGACAAACTTAATATCTCATGGAATAGTTGTATGCATTATTGTACATCCCATAGAAGAGTGGATGGTGCATTGTTGTGAATATCAAACAACTTAAGGTGATTGAGAGGTCATAACGGAGTATTATAAACTAGAATAAAGAATGTGTTCGGTCGGAACAGCAGGGTAACTTTTCCAATGTAACTGTAGATGTGTGGTGTGCAGAAAACCAAATACAGATATCAATACTGTTAATGAACAAATTATTGAAATCGTAAGCACGATCATAGGAGAATTTTATTGTATTTGAATCCTGCGGCACCAAACATGCTGTGAGCAACTAGTCAAAGGTTCTAATCCATACGATTTACAATGTTACTACCGTAATGGTGGGCAACGGTTAAATTTAGGAACACAAAGAAATCAAATGTTATTCCTTAGACTTTATAAAGGCCTTGGTGCGGTAGACTTGGCGGACATCGTCCCTCCATAACAGCAAACATAAGCAACAAGGCACACTTTTGGAGGATTACTACAATGGAGGTTATGAAGGAAGAAAGAAAACTCTAGCCACATGATAGGTGGCATATTTATTGTTGTATAGCAAAGAAGTTGTCATTGCACAGTTGTACGCGATATATGATACTAACAGCATGTAATATGCTTCAATAATCTATATATGCTATTACATGTTCTGGTATGAACACGATATAACCTCATATATCTGCGGAGATTGAAAAATATCGCAAGCTACCAGCATTAGAGCCAGCAACCTCACGCACTGTTGGCAACAACTAGATAGAAACTAGATAGAAAATGCAAGTAGTGCTGGCTCTATTTGACATAGTACCGTTGCGTTGGTTGACCTACATTTGCCAACACTGCCCGATTGCCCAGTATCACTGCCTCAACACAACAAAGCCTACTTTACCACGGGCCAATCCAGCCCCGCTCTATTTATAGGTAGTTAATACTCCCTTTTCATTACAGTGTGATATTGTAAACCTCTCTTATGACAGGACTAAAAGTAAGGGACAGATGAGAATAGAAACGGTTAACCACGGAACACTTTGCACCGCGATTTTTCTCCTCAGTGCGATTTACAGTTTTTTTCAATGTGAGCTTAAGGTACGAAGACGGTATGCACTTTCGTATTTGACAATATAATTTTGTCCAAAATCAACAAGACTTCTGATTGGCTGATTGTCTTGAAGGTGTGGTGTTAATTCATCGTGATTTGTTTCGCGGATGTGAGCTTTTAAGCCGGCAATACGTCGAACATGGTCAACTTTCTTAAAACGTAAACTCGACATTTGCATGGAGGCACTGGTATCATGCAGGATTACGCAGTATACAGGTAATAGTGAATTTTTAACATCAGGCACGGATTGCGTAGCATATTGGTAATAGTGACTTTCTAATACAAGGCATGGGTTACGTAGTATACTGGTAAGAATGACTTTCTAGTCAATAATGAAAGTTTTATTACTTCAAAATGACTGTGCAAACTGGTAGGAAAAGCAAGACAAGATATAATATTATGACAAAAGTTAAATCTGATAACTGTGCCAATATACTATCCATTATGTGATTTGCTCATGTTTGTTTTGACGCTGACTGGGTGACAATGACAATCATTAGTTTTAGTTTGTTTTAAAATTTTATCTACAGTTTTATTTACATATACGCTCGTTATAATTTTAATCGATTGTTTTGTTGCTAATGTTTTAAATGAAGTTGCTCTCTCAAAAAAACCTTAGTTCATTATTTGGTAAAATTTCAGTTATCTATGTATCGCGTTGTATCGTACCAAATGTACAGAGCCGTGAAGGTTGTACTGCGATCTGCATCGTATCGCGATGTAGGTGTTGTTTCACCCCTCCCAATGACGCTGTAAGATAGTCAGAGCGCTTTTGGCCGGCGGTAATCGCCCATTTATCATAATGCTAATTAATAATGCAACACCGACTGGGCAAAGGTATATTTTGGTGAAATCGTACTGACATGAAGATCTTGTAGAAGAACACAGCCTCATATCCATACATATAAGAAATGGCAAATAATAACACTTCGCCAGTATATTTGAAGTGATATGATTTGTAAATCAGCAACTCCTTAAAGATGACTGCCGTTGCATTTTTCCTTCAACATCTTTCGTAAATATATATTCACACGCACCATGTTGTTCCCACCAAACTCATTTGTTAACGATCGCATTTAGGTCATATATAATGTTGTCTGGCCTCTTTATTGCTCACAGAATGCTATCCTAGCCATGGTTAATTGAATTGCTTGGGCGCCCCAAGTTACTTATAATGTCTAATACCACTAAGTATATCGTATATTCCGGATGTCCACATGAAATAATATGGCAAGTTACAAAGAATGATAGATCGCTTTGACTATTCACAGAAATACGGTTAACTGGTTATTAACTGTTGATAACCGTTTATTTTTGTCGATATTGATGTGATATTGGTCTTATATTGTGGCCTCGGGGTAATATAATATTGTATGAAGCTCGGAGACTCAAATAACACCCAGTAACCTGAATGTGGTATTCTATGCTATCGTTAAACATTATATTACATGGGGTTCACCCAGGTTTGTGGTCAACTCCAATGCAACAACCATTGCACAAAGGTATATTAGATATAATAATAAATCCGACATACGTCGCCTGGTTCATCGAGCGTACGCAATAATCAAAAACGACTGAGATTGCTTATTTTCCTCAGACAGAAAGTCACTGTGATGTAACGCGATCACAGGGGAAATTATAAGAACTGCCGATGCTAGTGCTATATTATCCACAGCAGACATGTCATCCTTTAGACACGATTTTAGAATCGATTACATTTGAATAGATTACTTTTGGTACTCGGGAATATGCTCATTTTCACATCCATGAAATTTAAATCGGCAGGCAATGCTTGCAAACATTATACTGCAAATATACAAATTCTGTTAAAAACCACCATAATGAGCTGCGGTCAGTTCATCGGTAGTTTTTGTAGTGTGCAGGCACAATCGTCTTCACCACGAATTGAACATAAATCTAGCGAGGGTTCTGACATGGGTGTTGATGGCCGCTATTCATTCTGAACCACGGTCGTTCATTATCACTTTGTTACTCGGACGTAGTAGTTACTAATGAATCAGATCAAATTGCTAATGGCAATGAAGTTAATGCAAGATATGTGAGAACCAGATTGAACAATGTATCATGGGCGTCTGGAGCCGCATCTTAAATCACAAGACAGTGCTTCGATATAGCTCGCATTCAACATATGTATTAGGATAAGCAATTGGGTGCAGATTATGTTCTCTGAGGTAACATAATACCAGATGAATGGATACCTACATGTATTAGATGAAATGCTAACAGAATCGCGCGTAATTAAGCATGATATGTCCGACACGTACATCTACTGAAAACCACATTGTTCATCCACAATAATGCAAACATAATCTTAATATGCATGTCTGTAATTGCGTGAATTTTGAATCAGAAATACTTCAACATTTGCAATACCATTTGAAGAACCAATATCTGATGCCAAACTGGCCTAACCTACTGAAAAATGTATGTGGCCACCAACATTTAGCATATATCGATAGCCACTGTTAGTCTTTATATACACGTAATAATTGTGCAAAAGCAGGTGCTAGGAATTAGTCATGCAGTCAACAAGTGCAAACATTCATCCTCTCGCGCAAATTCATCTACTAATGCAATATACAACCATGTATCTACTGCAGCCTATTATTCAGAAATGGGAACATGATTTGGTACCAACACATATCCTTATATAGCAGTTGAATGTAGAACAAAGAATTGATGCCTACCTTAAACACTGCATAGACTTCGTTGGGAATTTGCCATCTATGTTATAAGCAGTCACCTTCTAAGGGAAGGTCAGGATGATTAACGAGACCTGTGAGAGAGTCTATGGTTACAACATAGAGCGACAATACGTGTTTTACCAAGTTTGCGACTTTTGTACAACGATGATCGATTGCAATCACATTTTGCATGATCAAACAATTAAAATGATGTAAAACTGTCTCACACAAGTTAAATTTCTGACCAATTTATGTTTAAGGAATAGGATGGGTTCAATAAAAATAATTTGATATTGCTTATGACTTATGGGTATTTACTCCGCAGCTGTCACGTTCATATACGTGACCAGTTTTATTAACCATTTAGAAGTTGTTGTTTCCTATTCGTTAAGGCATATGTCATTCATAACATTTCGATAGAGGCTGTTCATCTGTAACACAAATAAAACAGTGGCACTGTTGCTAATTTGGTAGTTTATCAGACCCTACATTCACTTGATTACATGCATCACTCAGGGATGTTTTGAGTGCTTTGGGGTTATTGAATCACATCAAAAATTTGTATTATAAAATTATTGCTTTAGAACATTACATTTACTTATACTGAGTAACATTCGCCCATAACAAAGTATGAACGGTGGTTATGTAATAATCCTGTTTATTGAATGATGACCAAATCTCTATGAAAATACTCGAGAGTGAAAACAATTGATGAATATGTATTCTAATGCAGACAATATCCATTTAGGAAAAAGGGAACGGGATAATTAATTATCAAGTATATTATCTAGCAATGCGCATGCGTCTTCATAAAGTGGAAGTCACTAATAGTCGAGTTAGTATCACATGCCGATGTAAAAACTGTTGGATGTTTATATCCGTCATGCCTGAGATCATAAAGTTTAAAAAGATTGTATGACGCTGATTGCATTTCATTTCTTGGCAAAGGGCAAGCTCAACATAATGCTATAGCTAAATACTTACTTGTCCTGACCAATTTGAGGGGAAACTTTTCAGCAAACTCAACTCGGATAGGATAGCTGTTTGGTTGGCAGGTTATGCCCAGACGCTGTATGGCATGGTATGACGTTATTCGTATCGCACTTTTGTAATAACCCAACGAATGAAATCGACAGTGGTAATAATCAGAACACATTACAACATTTGAACAGTGATATATCGCACGGATGCTAAAGTGCGTTTGTACCTTTCACAAATGTGATGGCGAATCGCCTTGTTTCATTTGCTCTTAAGTGCGCCAGTATACACAATAAACATCCACATAAATAGAGCAGCAACCATGGTAATTGTTATAAATGGCTTAATTTCGTTGCTATTCATTATTATCCGCGGCCAGCTTACTTTTTGAACTCGACATTAAAACCTACTGTAACTTGTTTTACCGCTTGATCCATGCCAAACTGCACGTCTATTGCGCCATGGTTTACCGAAGGATGAGCTTAGGTATCCTTTTATCTAATGGTTGTCATCGGCCATACAGCCTTAGAGTTTATAATTTCGCCAAAGAGTTTATAGCTTTACTAATAGCACCCACTCAAGCCTTCCATCCGAGGAAATATGTGAAAACGCCACCTGTCAACCAAAGTGGCATGTCATAGCGTATGGTCGTAGCGTCTCAATGACCATAGATTTCTCTGTTTAATATAGAAACTGTGGTCGCCTCAACTCATCAGATGACTCCACATCTTTAACAGACGCCGAGCCCCGAGACGTTGAATCAGCAATCCGATGTGCTATTGCTGTTTATTTCATGGTATCGTCGTCTGATGACGGGGGTGTATTTCGTGTCGTTTCAAAATCGCCACACAGCTTAGCGTAGCTATAAACTTTTTGCTCAAGAGCTTTTACATGTCCCTGACAAGCCAACAAACGATAATATATACTCAAAGCCAGTTCCTTTGCTCTAGACAATCATTGACAACCTAAAACCACCATCTACAGTGCGGGCATGAAAGATCGAGGATCGTAAACTGCGCGGACGCAGTGAGAGGTGAACTGTTTTCGATAGGTGTACCCTATCAGCTGCCCATACCGGTCAATTCATCAAGTTGACATTTATCATATAGTGTAGTTGTTGTTTTAGCTATTTTTAAGCCTGCTGTGCGACTTGTTTTGGGCAGCGGAAAGGCTCTGCAAAACGAAATTTTTCCCGCTCTCATCAATGGCAGTGACGTCAGCCCAGCATTCCTATGTGCTTTTGTTTGTGTCACGGTAGCTCCACCTTAAGAGTTCAGTGTATGCCAATTAGGGAAGCGATCACCTCAGTGCCACTCGAAGTGATCCCTCTTAGCGAAGCTATCAACTCTTTAGGTACACTCACTCCGAAGGGCTGTACAGTAAACTTGCCGATGAGTGAACCGCATGCTGTTAGCTCTTTGATACAAATAAATCATTTGTCAAGCGAAACACACCCCCACCCCTCTTAACCTCCCTTGGCGGACTTAATATATCCACAGCGCAATGATTTTTTTATCTTCAACGTCTAAAAGACATCAGATGTTATCATATGCGCCAGACGATACCGCATTGGTCATTTTGGCATTCCGCGGCTTCAAGTCATTTAGCCTAAACTTATACTGTATACCTCTGGGAATGACGCTGAATAACATAACACTGCCTTGGATGTGCTGTGTGTTGTACCGTTACCTTGCCTGTAATAGTCCTACACCGTTTGTTTTTCTTTCCTATTGTATTTTACGCTACTATATTGTTAACCCGCCCTCATTCTGCCTTTCATATTTGTCTGATGCAATAGTTACTTTTACCTGCATATTTTAGTCACTCACGCATTCTCAAAAGCAATACCAAGCAAATACGATATAAGCCCCCACGGATATCGGATTTTACTTACTTTATTTCTGAAATGCACTGAACTAGCCATTTAAAAATCACGACTATTCTACGCAGTTGTTTCTTACAATTACCAGTGATTGTTCTGACTGTTCTGTATATTTTGTAAATTGTTGTAGTTTACTGCATCTAGGCTATTTACTACTGGATCTTGACAGTAAATTGACGCAAATTAATGAAAGGTACATTTATACAGTGTGTCTAGTTAATATCAATATAGACGGGGATACGTCGCTCGGGAATTCGCTAACTATTTAATTAGCAGTATACTTCTACAGCAACCCCAGTTAAGTAACGATGATTCATGCGATGTTCTGCATATCGCCATTTGCACCAAAGAGAGTCTGCATAAATAGCAATTGTCGTTAAGATATTATATTTGTTCCAGCTATTAAAATGCACGCTGGCTAGTTGTGCGTTACTTTCTCCAGACCATTAACATTTCGAATTTTATCTTGAAATATAAAGCACTGCAATTGGCCGAATAATACCGCTTGATTGCAACAGACGAATGCCGTTTAACGTTTTTCATAGCAGCAGTCAATTCTGTCCTTTGAGTGGGCAAATGTTAAGTGTCCATTAACACATTTTAGTTGCCTAGTCTTTGTTACGTTACAGACCATAAAACGCAGTCCAGTATCTGCTGTTTGTCTGCAGCAAATGTAGCAATGTCATCATTAAGATATTTTCATCATATCCGTACAGCCAGACGAGTTACGCCTGATGAATGACTACATTGCATACATCTTGTTAGCTTTCAATACCTTTAACAGTCCCATCACTTAAAGTTAATATATTAAATACCGCCTGATCACACATGACCTTCCCAACCTATTGAGAATGATGCAAAGTGATTAGTCAAACTATATATCTATTCTACTGCTTTTAATTTCTAGGGTCAAACTCATCACAAGTCATAAAAAGATGTTAAATAGTTGACTGGCTATGAACGGTGATTCGAAATTCCGTTAAAAATCCTTTGTAATTCTCGTGTTCAGCAATTAACGCATTGTTTGCTTGTCTCTTTTAGAATAGTAATCTACGTGACATTTGTGAGGCGGCTGCGACCCAGAACGACACAAACAAGCATGGTCTAAATAGAATATCGTACAAAAAAACCGTATCGTACAAAACATCCTATATCCGTTCGGTTTATTGACAGTGTCTGTCACAATTAACCATCACAATCGATATTGTATATCGGAAGCCAAAGCCTTCGTTGTGTTGTTTTAATCAATAATGCGTGATGAGGTATCACATAGTTAGTTACCACACCATCTCAGTTTTGAATAAGGTGACAGCCTACGTAAATGTGTCATATTATGTTAAACCTAACCTAGCTTTACACACTATGTTAACAGATGCAATGGGACTGCAGCGAACGAGCATTAGTGCCTCATCAACTTATATGAATAAGGATTCAAATACGACTCATTATGACGATATTCGAACTTAGATTTACCGCTGGAATTGCTAATATACAATGTCACTACTTAGATAATCAGCCCAGATAAGATAATCAAAACGTTTTAAGACATGTGCAACTGTACTAGAAGATACAAGGTAAATGAATCCACCCAGACTTTTATGCTCCTCGCTTAATTATAATGTCTTAGATACAGTGGCACGGGTGTGTGTATTTTCTTTGCCGTCATTGTGTTAATTTATCCGTGGTTTCAAACCATTCGAAAACTATTCAATAAACTCGATTCAGTAGGTTAATTGCATGCAAGCGCCTCGAATCGTGACTTATAATCATTGAATTGACCTCGCCTAATTTATTATGGTTTGATTCATGAAGTCTGTATGCAATTGCTCAGTATGTCACAAATACATTTGCCAACATGTACAATGTCTTTATTGAGGTTGACAACAATAGACACGTAGCACTAACATAGAGTTACTGATAAATTTTAAAAATGTTTGAACACTGCGAAACATATTGTAGCTGCACGTAATTGGCTGACGTGGTATTATAGAATCTACATGAGCGATGTGTCCCGTTTTGACTAAGATGTTTCTAACCAGCATATCCAGTAAAGATGCTCCAACGTCAAAGTTTGTCGAATGTTTCTTTGCAAGCCAATGTTATGATTACAGTGAGTCGCGCTTCCAATGTTTCTGGTAACCATGCGTAAAACAACAATAAAGTCCATCCGCACCATAGCCATTTTTGATGGAGGTAATATTTGATGATCTTATATATTGGTAGCCATTATTGTGGCGAGACGCAAATTAGCATCACTAAATGTGTAAGGAACGCCTACTCGATGTTCAGGTCATTTAGAGTGTCAGTCCTACGCTTACATTCTAGGTTTATACATTGTAGTAATACCCAGGCCCAAGTAAAGGTTTGTGCTGTCAGGCAAGCTTTACCAGGAAAACTAAGCTACTCAGCAGTGGCACCAGAGCTGGTGTCTTAGGGTATTACTGCTACTGATGCACCTCTGCCGAAGCTACAATACTGATTGATGTTTTGCGGGTCATATAGTTTACAAATAGCATGGGTTTCTGCTACACACAAAAGCAACTCATCAAGAAGAAACCAAGAGTATGTCTCATGTGCTAGCATATTGTACCATAGCATCAACTCATATAATATGAGAGAGTGAGTCATGGCAGTATTTTTTCTACTTTACGATTTTTACTAATTCCGTATTAACACAGCATATTCCTAGAAAATAAAGCATTTCTCACATTTGTGTTACCTCGTAAAGAACATATTAATATATAAATATTATAATTATATATAAAATTTATATATATGTATAGAAATATATTCATGTATATTAACAAGCATGTATATATACATATAAGTATGTATAAACATACATATGTACATAATATTTATATATATCTAAATATATATCTACATATCTAAATATACATGTAAACATTGTTATGCATACTTATATAGAGATATTTTTATATATATAGATATACAAATATATGCGCTTATTTCTATATACATAAATATATATCATATATATATATATATATTGATATATATAAATAAAAATCATCACAATTATAAATATATTTGAATTTATATATATATATATATATTTATATTTATATATATATATAAATATATATATATATATATAAATATATTTATATATATATCTCCCTCTATATATATATATCTTATATATTTATATTTACATATATATCTATATATATCTATATATATATATATATATATATATATATATATATATATATATATATATGCATATATACATATATATATAAATATGTATATACATATATACATTTATATATATGTTTTTATACATTAATATATGTATATGTATATATATATTTAAATATGTAAGTATATGTAAATATATATCTATACCCTACAACCTTCTTTATTGAGGCCGCACCCGATCGTCGCCATCATGACCTCAACTTAATCCTAGCACTGACGCACCTCTAATCCCCGCCAGTAGCAACCCAGTATCAGCCGCACCCCTCCACGCACACGTCGCTCCCAGACCATATACTTTCCCATACGATGATCCCTCAATAATGTTCGTCGTTTCCTTACTCTAATGGCCTACATTTACCCATCAAATGTTCCGCTGCAACCGAAATGAAATTGTTTCCACTGTTTGTATAGCAATCGGCGTCGAATGTAAGTCATGAAAATCAAGATTTGGGCATTGACGAGCCTCCGACCTTGGAATCTGTTATGATGTAGATCATTTTGCAATGGGCTAGGTGCAGACGTTGGGAGACGAATATGGATATATTTGCAAGCAAACAGGACGGTAGAGAGAAAAATGGACAGACACGCCAACCGCCTCAAAATTATATCACATGTCGGTCATTAAATGATAATTAGAATGCAGATATCGCCTTTTTTGATACAGCACACGCGTTGATTAATAAGTGTGCCTAGCTTTAACAATGTTTTGTAAGTTTGACTTTTGGCATATGGATTTCATGGATTTTAAAACAGAACATATTTTTTTCGTTGCCTTGTCGCAACTCTACATTAACTTGACTAAATGTCAGCAAATATTGCAACAGCTGTACCTAGAGTGGTAGCTGCACATTTACTTTGAAATGCGCATTAAGTTAAAGGTATTATAATCATTGAGAGCAAGATAATATTAAGGGCTGTCACATGTCGTTTTGTCATTATCTATGTGATTATAGCAATTTGACACTCACTTTTACCTGTATTGATAGATACACATAGAAGACATTCTGCGTCATCCTTTCATGTGGGAGGATAGATTACTATATCGGATGCTAAAGTGCGTTTGTACCTTTCACAAATGTGATGGCGAATCGCCTTGTTTCATTTGCTCTTAAGTGCGCCAGTATACACAATAAACATCCACATAAATAGAGCAGCAACCATGGTAATTGTTATAAATGGCTTAATTTCGTTGCTATTCATTATTATCCGCGGCCAGCTTACTTTTTGAACTCGACATTAAAACCTACTGTAACTTGTTTTACCGCTTGATCCATGCCAAACTGCACGTCTATTGCGCCATGGTTTACCGAAGGATGAGCTTAGGTATCCTTTTATCTAATGGTTGTCATCGGCCATACAGCCTTATAGTTTATAATTTCGCCAAAGAGTTTATAGCTTTACTAATAGCACCCACTCAAGCCTTCCATCCGAGGAAATATGTGAAAACGCCACCTGTCAACCAAAGTGGCATGTCATAGCGTATGGTCGTAGCGTCTCAATGACCATAGATTTCTCTGTTTAATATGGAAACTGTGGTCGCCTCAACTCATCAGATGACTCCACATCTTTAACAGACGCCGAGCCCCGAGACGTTGAATCAGCAATCCGATGTGCTATTGCTGTTTATTTCATGGTATCGTCGTCTGATGACGGGGGTGTATTTCGTGTCGTTTCAAAATCGCCACACAGCTTAGCGTAGCTATAAACTTTTTGCTCAAGAGCTTTACATGTCCCTGACAAGCCAACAAACGATAATATATACTCAAAGCCAGTTCCTTTGCTCTAGACAATTATTGACAACCTAAAACCACCATCTACAGTGCGGGCATGAAAGATCGAGGATCGTAAACTGCGCGGACGCAGTGAGAGGTGAACTGTTTTCGATAGGTGTACCCTATCAGCTGCCCATACCGGTCAATTCATCAAGTTGACATTTATCAAACAGTGTAGTTGTTGTTTTAGCTATTTTTAAGCCTGCTGTGCGACTTGTTTTGGGCAGCGGAAAGGCTCTGCAAAACGAAATTTTTCCCGCTCTCATCAATGGCAGTGACGTCAGCCCAGCATTCCTATGTGCTTTTGTTTGTGTCACGGTAGCTCCATCTTAAGAGTTCAGTGTATGCCAATTAGGGAAGCGATCACCTCAGTGCCACTCGAAGTGATCCCTCTTAGCGAAGCTATCAACTCTTTAGGTACACTCACTCCGAAGGGCTGTACAGTAAACTTGCCGATGAGTGAACCGCATGCTGTTAGCTCTTTGATACAAATAAATCATTTGTCAAGCGAAAACACACCCCACCCCTCTTAACCTCCCTTGGCGGACTAATATATCCACAGCGCAATGATTTTTTTATCTTCAACGTCTAAAAGACATCAGATGTTATTATATGCGCCAGACGATACCGCATTGGTCATTTTGGCATTCCGCGGCTTCAAGTCATTTAGCCTAAACTTATACTGTATACCTCTGGGAATGACGCTGAATAACATAACACTGCCTTGGATGTGCTGTGTGTTGTACCGTTACCTTGCTGTAATAGTCCTACACCGTTTTTGTTTTTTTCTTTCCTATTGTATTTTACGCTACTATATTGTTAACCCGCCCTCATTCTGCCTTTCATATTTGTCTGATGCAATAGTTACTTTTACCTGCATATTTTAGTCACTCACGCATTCTCAAAAGCAATACCAAGCAAATACGATATAAGCCCCCACGGATATCGGATTTTACTTACTTTATTTCTGAAATGCACTGAACTAGCCATTTAAAAATCACGACTATTCTACGCAGTTGTTTCTTACAATTACCAGTGATTGTTCTGACTGTTCTGTATATGTTGTAAATTGTTGTAGTTTACTGCATCTAGGCTATTTACTACGGAATCTTGACAGTAAATTGACGCAAATTAATGAAAGGTACATTTATACAGTGTGTCTAGTAAATATCAATATAGACGGGGATACGTCGCTCGGGAATTCGCTAACTATTTAATTAGCAGTATACTTCTACAGCAACCCCAGTTAAGTAACGATGATTCATGCGATGTTCTGCATATCGCCATTTGCACCAAAGAGAGTCTGCATAAATAGCAATTGTCGTTAAGATATTATATTTGTTCCAGCTATTAAAATGCACGCTGGCTAGTTGTGCGTTACTTTCTCCAGACCATTAACATTTCGAATTTTATCTTGGAATATAAAGCACTGCAATTGGCCGAATAATACCGCTTGATTGCAACAGGCGAATGCCGTTTAACGTTTTTCATAGCAGCAGTCAATTCTGTCCTTTGAGTGGGCAAATGTTAAGTGTCCATTAACACATTTTAGTTGCCTAGTCTTTGTTACGTTACAGACCATAAAACGCAGTCCAGTATCTGCTGTTTGTCTGCAGCAAATGTAGCAATGTCATCATTAAGATGTTTTCATCATATCCATACAGCCAGACGAGTTACGCCTGATGAATGACTACAATGCATACATCTTGTTAGCTTTTAGTACCTTTAACCGTCCCATCAGTTCAAGTTAATATATTAAATACCGCCTGATCACACATGACCTTCCCAACCTATTGAGAATGATGCAAAGTGATTAGTCAAACTATATATCTATTCTACTGCTTTTAATTTCTAGGGTCAAACTCATCACAAGTCATAAAAAGATGTTAAATAGTTGACTGGCTATGAACGGTGATTCGAAATTCCGTTAAAAATCCTTTGTAATTCTCGTGTTCAGCAATTAACGCATTGTTTGCTTGTCTCTTTTAGAATAGTAATCTACGTGACATTTTGTGAGGCGGCTGCGACCCAGAACGACACAAACAAGCATGGTCTAAATAGAATATCGTACAAAAAAAAACCGTATCGTACAAAACATCCTATATCCGTTCGGTTTATTGACAGTGTCTGTCACAATTAACCATCACAATCGATAATGTATATCGGAAGCCAAAGCCTTCGTTGTGTTGTTTTTAATCAATAATGCGTGATGAGGTATCACATAGTTAGTTACCACACCATCTCAGTTTTGAATAAGGTGACAGCCTACGTAAATGTGTCATATTATGTTAAACCTAACCTAGCTTTACACACTATGTTAACAGATGCAATGGGACTGCAGCGAACGAGCATTAGTGCCTCATCAACTTATATGAATAAGGATTCAAATACGACTCATTATGACGATATTCGAACTTAGATTTACCGCTGGAATTGCTAATATACAATGTCACTACTTAGATAATCAGCCCAGATAAGATAATCAAAACGTTTTAAGACATGTGCAACTGTACTAGAAGATACAAGGTAAATGAATCCACCCAGACTTTTATGCTCCTCGCTTAATTATAATGTCTTAGATACAGTGGCACGGGTGTGTGTATTTTTCTTTGCCGTCATTGTGTTAATTTATCCGTGGTTTCAAACCATTCGAAAACTATTCAATAAACTCGATTCAGTAGGTTAATTGCATGCAAGCGCCTCGAATCGTGACTTATAATCATTGAATTGACCTCGCCTAATTTATTATGGTTTGATTCATGAAGTCTGTATGCAATTGCTCAGTATGTCACAAATACATTTGCCAACATGTACAATGTCTTTATTGAGGTTGACAACAATAGACACGTAGCACTAACATAGAGTTACTGATAAATTTTAAAAATGTTTGAACACTGCGAAACATATTGTAGCTGCACGTAATTGGCTGACGTGGTATTATAGAATCTACATGAGCGATGTGTCCCGTTGACTAAGATGTTTCTAACCAGCATATCCAGTAAAGATGCTCCAACGTCAAAGTTTGTCGAATGTTTCTTTGCAAGCCAATGTTATGATTACAGTGAGTCGCGCTTCCAATGTTTCTGGTAACCATGCGTAAAACAACAATAAAGTCCATCCGCACCATAGCCATTTTTGATGGAGGTAATATTTGATGATCTTATATATTGGTAGCCATTATTGTGGCGAGACGCAAATTAGCATCACTAAATGTGTAAGGAACGCCTACTCGATGTTCAGGTCATTTAGAGTGTCAGTCCTACGCTTACATTCTAGGTTTATACATTGTAGTAATACCCAGGCCCAAGTAAAGGTTTGTGCTGTCAGGCAAGCTTTACCAGGAAAACTAAGCTACTCAGCAGTGGCACCAGAGCTGGTGTCTTAGGGTATTACTGCTACTGATGCACCTCTGCCGAAGCTACAATACTGATTGATGTTTTGCGGGTCATATAGTTTACAAATAGCATGGGTTTCTGCTACACACAAAGCAACTCATCAAGAAGAAACCAAGAGTATGTCTCATGTGCTAGCATATTGTACCATAGCATCAACTCATATAATATGAGAGAGTGAGTCATGGCAGTATTTTTTCTACTTTACGATTTTTACTAATTCCGTATTAAAAACACAGCATATTCCTAGAAAATAAAGCATTTCTCACATTTGTGTTACCTCGTAAAGAACATATTAATATATAAATATTATAATTATATATAAAATTTATATATATGTATAGAAATATATTCATGTATATTAACAAGCATGTATATATACATATAAGTATGTATAAACATTACATATGTACATAATATTTATATATATCTAAATATATATCTACATATCTAAATATACATGTAAACATTGTTATGCATACTTATATGAGATATTTTTATATATATAGATATACAAATATATGCGCTTATTTCTATATACATAAATATATATATATATAGATATATTATTATGCAAAATCATCACAATTATAAATATAAATTTATATATATATATATCGTCGTTTTATATATTTATAGATATGAAAATATATATATATATAACATATATATATATATATCTATATATATATATTATATATATATATACATAGAGATCCCACAATAAATTCACATTACCCCAAAGCGCAACCGAGATTATTGCATTCATTGTCATGAAACCATTGCTATGCTTGTGTAAGCATTTCCTCCTCTTATCTCAAAACAACATGCATTACATTCGTTTAAACCTGCGCCCGTAGATAAAACTAGCTGTAAGCACTCATAACATCGCAACAAGGCCAAATTGCATATGGATGCTGGTCCGTGTAGTATGCTGTGATTGGAATGTGGCAAGGCTTGGTCATCCTTTCATGTGGGAGGATAATTACTATATCGGCTACTAAATCAGCGCTGGCCATTTGTTTTGTTCTGTATGGAAGTACGTTTGTAGCAACATCTCACGACATGAACTATATATTGTAATCCGATAAACACAAAATTCATGAGATGATATATATGTTTGAACTAATCATCATTTCCAATACCTGTATTGGAATTATAGTCTTGTATAAACCATGCACCTTTACTGTACAAAGGTGCTGCTACAGTTGACCAATTGGTTAAACACAGGCACTGTGGGCGCTGAATTGAACAAGTGTTTATTAAGGCAGGTAGCGCAGTTCTCAGTTAAGGGAAACAAATTGCATTGCTACTTACTCTACTTCATAAATCTCATTTCAATTGAGAATGGAGTCCAGCCACCAATATCAATCAGCATACAAGGTATAAACAATGAGCTTATTGATTCGGGGCTAGGTCTCACATATACACACACAAACACCCAGGAATGGCCACATTGTCCTTGACGAACACTAGATTTCCTACTCAGAACCACATGGCTTTATCTCAATGTATCACTCCGTAATTGACAGAAGACAATGTTCTGAAACAAACTTCACCAAATATCTTCTAACATTAGGATGATTAAAAAAAGTCCATCAAGTTAACGTTCAAAACTGTGTTCCCGATCGCACCGCTATACGGGCCTTTGTGAATGTGGAGTTAGACCACAGTGGTACTTGAAACTTCCTGTTGAGGCCAACTCATGTTGAACATCTAAATTTGGGCGTCAGGAGATGATAGATGTTGTGAACAAAAGCATTCCTTTACGTTGGGAATATCAAAAGTTAACAGCAAGTGTAATGATAGGTGTAAAGACGCGATGGTTACAGATGATGTGAATACTTCCTGTTAATCTGAAAACCTCATTCAACGAAGTGAATGATTTTTCCTTATAACGCACACAGTAATTAAACACGACAGCATTTGTACATACATTTGGCTTTTGATGAGTTTTTTTGTATTCCTCGGTGTTATTATGCAGTGGGCAAGGTGATAACTGATGCATAAATGTGCAAAACGATAGAATCGAAAGAAGGCTCTCCTCGTTCCGACTCTAATGCCCGACGACCTTGCCCATGTAGCACCCCCCCGTTGATTTATATACAATAACACAACATCTTGCCAGCCGATCTACCATGTAGACACACCGTTTGTGTTGACTTCAATGTGATACACAGCTGCATATATACAACCACAACGAACACAAAGGTCACCCATGCAGGATAAATCGGTTCTCACGTCCGAGGAACCGTCTTGAGTACGAATTAGGTCAACATTATGCGAGATGGTAAATCGCTGAGTGAACAGAAAACCCCAATACAGAACCGGACTTTTGGACGGCTATTTCTACATGAATGGTAAAATTTATTTGATGGCGATTGATAGATCAACAATGCCCATTGCATACGTCATGTTTCTATCCTTTATTATTGCGTAATACAAAGTGTTTCACTCACAACGCAGGCTGGCAGATGTCAACAATAACGCAGATTATTGTAATTGTATAAGCATCCAGCAAAATATCGTGTGATGAAGTGCGATAAAGCAACTAAGCACGAATAGGGGATTTTGGGATGATTCCATGCTGACTGCTTAATTCATTAGAATTTTACAATCCGAACCATGCTTATTTCGCCACCGCAAGTAAAACAAATTACCAGCAAAGGGGAAAAGGCCCATACAGATACAAGTAGGCGGACAAGTAGGAGACCCAAGTTTTAGGATTACTCCGCGATTTTCCACCCGTAGTTTATGCGGAATTAAGTGGAATATCTGGCTGTTTCCTGCCATGTATTTCCGCTAGGCTATTCCGTCCGATCTTTCGAAAACACCTCTTCAGCATGTCGGATCAAATAACGCCAATAAATGCGGCTTTGAGCGTAGAACTACAGTCGTGGTGATGCGTAGAACTACAGTCGTGGTCATGCGTAGAACTACAGTCGTGGTCATGCGTAGAACTACAGTCGTGGTCATGCGTAGAACTACAGTCGTGGTCATGCGTAGAACTACAGTCGTGGTCATGCGTAGAACTACAGTCGTGGTCATGCGGTCATAGCATTCTTTAAAGGAAGTACTTACATGAAAGGCTGCTCTATATATTATTCTTAAGTGGACAGATGCATCTGTCTTTAGGTATTACTCTGTCAACACATAAGAGCCGAATAACGTATTGTGCCGGAAATTAGTGCAATATATACTTTTATAGCTTTCACTATCTCCCATAATGCATATAGATTTACGTGTCATCCTATCAAACGTCGCTGAGTATTATTGGCGCCCAGTGAACAACCCATCCCACCTTAGGGCAGGTAATCATTTGATGGGCTCAATTCCATTCGGTATGGCGATTGTATTTACCCGTTGCAGGACTGCCAGCTTATAAATGATATCATATATCAGCAGTAAGCGTATGAAGACCCATATATCAAGAACAATCATGACTGTGGTGATGGCATATGTGCATACGCACTCATATGTATGTGGACATTCACTGGAACCCAAATACGTACTCGCTCACCAACTCACTCACTCCCTCATTCATACACTGGCTCACCCTCTTATAGTACTCACGCCGCGTTGCACTCAAAACTCACTCAATCACGCACTCAGATATTCACTAGCTCCCTCATTCACCTAGTCGCTTGTTGTCGCAATCACTTATTAGCTCGCTCAATAACGCACACATTAATTGAGTTCATCGCTCAATAACTCAATCACCCACTCTCTCATTCACTAAATCCACTCACATGCCTACTCTCTCATTTACTGTATACTGACTGGTGCATTTACTGACTGACTTATTCACTCATACTCACTTACTCCTCATTCACTCCTCTTTACTTGTATGCGCTTTATTATTTACACGCTAAAAACACTCGTTCTCATATTCATTCACTTAACCATCCATATACTGATTCACTCAATGACACTATCTCTTACTCAATCACTCGTTCACTACCACACTCACTCCCCTACTGTCTCCCGAAATCATTCAGACACCCACTTACTGATTCGCTAACTCGCTCACGTTTTGACTAACTCACAATTTTTCTTTCTCTAAATCGCACAGTTAGAATCCATACTCTTTTAAGTAATCCTGTCTACAGTGCACATTGATTCCTAAAGACAGAGTGGTGGAGGGAGGGAACCACATTATGTAAAGATTATCGCTATCACTCAGACACATTTAATCGATCACTTATTTCTAAATATGCGATTGAATCAGAAGTTACACATCTTCGTGCCTAGCATGGCCTGAATGTCTGTGCATAATTCAGATAAGCATTTTTTACCGGCAGCGCTTAAGTGATAGATTACGGCAAGCCCCCTTGGCAAGTTGACAACAAAACCTGCCAAGAATGTTTTAAGTTGCTCCCGAGAACGTACAGAGCCGAACATATGAGCATTAAATATGTAAGAAGCAACATATCATATAATTGGTTTCTTAAAACCACAAAACATAACGTCCTTTTAAGAGGTGCTGTTGGATATATAATGCATTATTTTCTATTATGCAAAAGCTACTGCATATAATACGATCTGCAATCCCATCGGCATTTCACCATTCCTCGGGATATCAATTCCTTTGCCCTTATCAATTGTGGGCAACATCATGCATTGACACTAACGATAGGCCAATGTTGCATAAAAGTCGATGGCCTTATCGACTCCTGCAAATTGGGATTGGATAAGGCTTTCGGTACATCCAGCCAGTTCCTCATTTTCTATGAGACAGTTGACGCAAGTAGAAGGGTATTATTGCCTCATAACAATTTGAAGTAGTTTATCCGATATACAGAATCATCTTACCAATAAACTCTGCCTGATTACATGCTGTGTCATTGATTGTGTAGCACAGAACAATAACGCTGGTCATAGATCAACCGATCCCGGGTATCAGAACCTCTAGAACTGAGTCTCACGACAACGTGAAATCATCAAACTTTGTATGTGATGAGGGCAGACGCATGCAGTGTGCTCCAACATTTCGAAAACTATGAGTATTAGATAAAATTTTCAGCAGACGTTATATTCCATCACCATTTGTTTGCAGGCAAGCGCGAGATGACAGGGAACAATGTTTCGAATTGTAAGGAATCTATCGGTACTGAAGAAGCAGCAGATATAAATACCACATCACGGCGCAAATGTTCATGCCATCTCTCATTAGACTTTTTTCAAAAAGCGACAGCATAAACAGCAATTACACGGCAAACATGTTGTCAGCATTATGACAACAGAACGCCGCGCACTATTTCTCAGCATTTTTGCACCATCGTAAATCGTAGTGACTTATTCCTGACCTGTCATGTTGGATAGTTCACTTGGGGTTCTAGGCCTTATCTATGATGACCTGGGTTCGAATATTGCAGTTTGGAACTTAGAAACATTCTTCGAGAGATTGAGAAAGCCGAAGACCCTTTGCCACACAGCCGTCATGTTTTTACGTCTTTTTTATGGAGTTCTCCGTTAGAAAGTCGTCGTTCACTATTTGGTGGTACTGATTGGATATTTGCGAGAGATACGGTATAAATACACGGATTCGGATAGAAATTTGCCTTACTTTGGAATGATTATTAAATCAGAGCTTGCGAATTCGGCATCATTGCATAATTGGATGCACTAAATTGCATGAGGCTTTCCCAGTAATGGAGACACTTAAAGTGAGGATAACGGCTGATTCAGTGCCAAATTCGTCATAACGCCTGGCAGGGGGCATTTTATCAACGAGTGTATAGCTTCACTAAGAGCAACACTGGGCTACTATCTGGTTGTTTATTCCGCGAATATTTGTATTGTCTCAGAGCAACATTAACCTCGTCTTTATGGTCAGGTATTTATGCGCCTGTGTAGCGAATAGTGCATGTGGGCCCAGAGAATTGGAACATACGGTGTACAGGCTGGTAACTGGCTGTGAGCAACAGTGCGAAGGAAATGATGGGTTGTTCATGGTCTAGTGTCGTCCCAGGGTTCGGGTAAACTCCTATCCATTTTAACACAGCAACGTCTGTGACCAGTCACTGAATGCGAGATATACTATAACTCGTCTAATATTATTTGTCCGTGTTTGAACCAGGGTCAACTTAGTTACCAAGTCAAACGCATAGGTTTGTAGCTCACTGGGGACCTCAAGGGGAGTATTTGCAATGAGTTGCGGAAGCCAATGATTGATGGGACATATCTAGGAGAGTTCATTGAAATAGCGCTGTTGCTCCGCTCCAAAATATAACCATAGGGTTTATAACTTCGCTAAGAGGGTTCACTCCGTGCGACTCTGTGGTGATTGCCTCCCTTATTATATTACACAGCCATCGTCACGTGGCGCTACCGTGGGATAAAGAAAAGCACACGGTAATACTGGGCCGACGTCACTGCGATTGATGAGAGCGGAGAAAATATCGTATCGCAGAGCCTTTCTTTGCCAAAACACATCACACAACAGGCTTAACAATATCAAAAACGATATGTACAATATGTTATAAATGTCTGGGGTAGACCTATCGAAAACAGTTTGCCCCTCACAGTATCCGCGCTGTTTGATATGCTCGATATTTAATGTCCAATTTCCGTGTAGAGCGAGAGAACTGGCCTAGGCTGGAAATTTGATGGCGTGTCAGGAACTTGGTAAGGTGTCGTTCAAAGAATTTATAGCTACGCTAAGGTTTATAGTGATTATCAAATTACATGAAATACACTCCTGTCATCGGCGACGATACCATAAAAGCAATAAAAGCAAATGAGACGTCTCGGGGGTCGGCGTCTGTTAAAAATACGGTGGCATCCGATTTGCGGAGGCGACCTCAGTTCCGAATTAATCGGATAATTAAACGTGGTTTTAAGAGACTCTATGACAAAGCAACACGCGGCTACAAGGTGGCGTCTTTACATATTTTCTCTGGTGGAGGCTCGAGTGAGCACTCGTAGTGACGCTATTTTTGCTTGAACCCTCAGCTTTTCCTGGTCAATCGCAAGACGTGGCGCAACACGTGGGAGTTTTGTCATTTAATAATCATAATTGTGGCTCTGGTCATTGCGTTATGGAGTTTCACGATTACCGTGTGTCATTCGCTGATGGCACCATTTCTATTAGCTAGCTTCACTGAAATTTCTCACTGCGGTTGATGTGTTATTTACTGTCTACAGGAAACCTTAAATTTTACTTGATCGATTACAAAATAACTGATATCTATCCATTATAGCGTAATGGTGTGTTCTGTATTTATAAATGTGGCTGTAATTATGTTTCAGATAAGTAGGACCATGCCAAGTTATATTCTGATGTGTTATTTATTAACTATTATGGATGAATGAATTCAGACGCAGCAGCATAGAAGGGAAAATGTACTGACTGATTGGGAAAAATCAGCTTTATCAATCGACAAGATCGACGTTATTACGTCAATCTGACAAAAGGCTATTCAAATGCTTAGAATACTTCATCGGTCTGAGAGGCTTTGTCCTTTCATTCTTTCCGTGATATATTGAGATTAAATTTGTTGAATTGCAGTACACAAAAGGCGTGACCTTGCTCGGCGGATTGATTAATTGAATAAATGAATGCGTATATTGCTGCAATAAGAACCATGAGGGACTTGCTTGTTGTCACAAATTTATACCGAATGTTTTCATCAAGGGGAACTCTCTTTGAAGAATTAGATCTTATAAATCCACCCATGATGAGCCCGTTCTACCTTAATGCCGCCGAATGCAAGTATTAACTTACAATAGTATCAATAGGTCAGGATGATGTATTTCAGTGTTAGATAGACGACAGCCGCATGTACCAGTAAATATATTTATTGCTCATTAATTCATCCATTAAGTTACTTTAGGTGATGACTTTTCTTGTTACTTGATTATATATCATGAAAATTAATTTACGTCACGAGTTATGACCTATAGTATGTTACTATTGATAAAACAGATGATATTTTTTATATCTACGTGCTTAATTTCTGAGGTTGAAATCTGCGACTAATTTCCTATCTGTAATCACAGGAATAAACAATCAAGCCTTCACCCGAAACAATGACGACGTTGTCGTGGTGACGACTGTGTGTGTTAGGTTCGGGCAAATTAGCCTTTGAAATAAATTTCAGAATTAAAATTGTTTCAAAAAGCAGGTGATGGGGTTTATGCGACTGGTAGTAATTGGAACCTATTTCGTAAAAGAGCTTCTGTTCATCTTTCAAGCTGCACTTACGTCATAGCGTCGATATCGAAGTTTTTGACAATTGCAGGGCGTCACCTGCCTCACGTTATTGATGAATTCGTGCAGCCGTCGAAAATGGAACTGTTAACTGATGAACGCTCATCATCTGGGTTTATACCTGTCGGGCGTGCATAAACATGACGTCAGACTGTTAAATCTACTCAAGGCTCGTTCGATCTAATCTGGTTATGTATCTTGTACCCAGACTCGTCAACAAAATGCGATGAGCGTCATCTCCACGTGTCGTGGAGGTCCTACGAGCTCTTTTGGCATTAAGTCTATTGACGCCATACAATTAAGTTATATGGGATTGAAATGTTTTCAACAGCCATCATTGACCAACCTTTGGCAGTACTAACACATCGTGGGGGACGACAGCCATCTGACGCAATGTTCTCATAAATCGACATGTACCATCCATCTCTAGGTAACTGGCCGTTACGTCATACTCAGCAATACCGTCATTACGTTGACGTCTCCAGCCTACTAACACGTTCACCCGACAATATACACGGGACCATTCCCAGCACGTTATATATCGTTACATTGAGCTTATTAACAGCCTCATGACGTTGATGTTCTCCCGGTGACTGTCACCGCGACTCAACGATTGACACCACCACGTCACAAAACGTTATGTCATACTAGGTTACTAGGTAACAAACTCACGAATTGTCACACGTCAAGACTCACGCAGCATAAACAAAGAGTTTATAGATTTGTTAAGAGGGTTCAATCCGTGTGGCTCTGTAGTGATCGCTTCCCTAATTATAATACACTGCCACAGATAAACAAAAACACATGGAAATACTGGTCTGACGTCACTGCAACTGATGAGAGCGCACTCTTAACCCAATCAAGTCAAAATGACTAGCTAACCTGGTCACCCTGCTATCGAAGTTAGTCAAACTCTGTAGCGACTAATGCCATGGTCAAATCGACTAAGCAACATAGTCACAATGACTAGCAAGGCTGGTCGGGTGTTATTTGACTAGTTACCTAGTCAATTTGACCACCCTGAGAGCGTTCTCTGCTCTTGTTGAGAGACCGCGATGCGCGGATCACACGGGATGGTTACATAACCACAGATGCGCGCCGCGTCAGCTGCAGCGGCGGATGAATGCAGCGATATACCGGAAGCTTGACCTTTGCGGCGGTTCTTTAATCAGTTGCTGAGGGAAATTTGAAATCTTCAGTTGAAATCTTCTGACAATCGCCTCCATACTATTAGGTGAGAATATTAAATAGTTTTCTGTATTTTTGTATGTATTGTCGTGTACCATTGCTGGTATCAGTATTAATGAGTGCTTATCTTCAACCATAAGTCTACTATGTGTTTTAGAATGTCGCAACGGATGAAGAGACCAGCAATAACATCTGTTGAAGAAACTGTGGATGTAACAGAGGTCATGGCCATGGACATGCTGATGGCCGACTTTAACGTGTTTATGTGCCTTACCACATATCGACCAAAAAGACGTTTCGTTATGTACAGAAGGTGATGCTGGTCGTTGATGATGAGGCTAAAGACCCAGTTGATGCGAAGCTTCTTTGTGTCAGGGCTAGTATTAACAAAGGCAAGCATGCATGTGTTTATGTACAATACAAGTCTTCTTTTTTTTGCATATTATGTTGTCTGACTTGTTTTTACTCTGGTTCTTACACTGGTTTGACCTTCAATCATAGTCAAACTGACCCTCAATCATAGTCAAACTGACCAAATCTTCTAGTCGGTCTGACTAAGTACAATAGTCATTACTACTTGCGCTATAGTCAATATGACTAATAAGATAGTCATAATGACTAATAGATTATTCATATTGACCACTCTTTGCTTGACTAGGTAGATTAGTCATTTTGACTAATTGATATTTGACTAACTGCATTAGTCAAATTGACTAACACATTAGTCGTTTGGTGGGCAGTCAATATGACTAGCCAAGTTAGTCAAGCTGACTAGATTACATAAAGAGTGCGGGGAAAATTTCGCTTAAAAATGCCTTTCCGATCCCACAACACCTCGTACAATAGGCTTAAATATGTACAACATGAAATCAATGTTTACTTGAACAATTGCACGGTCAGGGAGTAGACCTACCGATAAAAAGCGTCCGTGCAGTGCACTATCCTTGATCATTCATGTATGTGCTCTAAATTCTGATATTAGCCTGTCAATAACCGGCTAAAGTGAGGGAACTTGCTTACAGTAGACATTTACATTTGTTGGGGCTTGTGAAGGTCTCGAGCAGAGAGTTTATAGCTACGCTAAGCAATGTGGCGAATATGAAATTACATGAAATACACACCCCATCACGCGACAATGCAATGATATCAACAAAAGCGCATGGAACTGTTTATCCAACATCTCGGGGGTCGGCGTCTGTAAAATATATGGAGTTGTCTGACGGGTCCGGGCGACCACGGCTCCGCATTCCACGTGGTTTTAAAATAAGCTACGACAAAGCAACACGGGGCGGCTCATTATAAGGTGGCGTCGTCACATATTTTCTCGCATACCGTTGCAAGAACATTACATTACATATGGTACGCTACAAATAGAAAAGATGATGCATATGCGATTGACTCATATCATTCCCACGATGATGCTTTCGACTGAATATTTATTAAACTGGAGCAAGTTGTGCTACCCACGACATACAAAAACGCCAATCAGGTTGGATTTTCTTGAACGGTGCCTGTTTGTACAGAAGGTCACGGGCTCGATACAAAAACGAATAGGGTCTCAGATGGCCTTGCGAGTCTTTTGGCCGCGATGTGTTTAGTGGGAAACTATGCAATACCTGCGCATCTCTATTTGAACCCGTGCTGTACTAAGTGCTGCCTCAATGGTGACTACAGATTATCATATTAGTTACGCCATCGTCCAAGAATTGTTTGCCTGAGGTGTTAAGCTTATTCTCGGGTCTTGTCGGCAAAACGGTCCTTTTCGATTTTTGTTTCCTTCATATTGATAGACGTTGGTGCCATGTACAACTTATTTTTGAGTCACACATATTCAAGCCTGACACACAAACAAACACATACACAACACCCAAGCAAACACATACAAACACACGTGAACAACTACGATCACAGCACGCGTACACAAACGCATTCAAACACACACTCCGAGACTGACATTCACACATACACACACAAACAGACCCACACATATATATTAAAAATATATATATATATATATTACGGTGCAAATTACATTTAGTTTGATAAACAACAAGACATCATGCCAACCTACATAACTTTCGTTCGAGGCGTGCAGTTAAAACAGCGCTTTGAATGCAGCTATTTGCCTTTGCCAGTGACATGTCTGCACCCATTTAAGTGTAATTGCCACTTGTGCGATTTGCAATAACCTTCAAGCCCTTTTAAGGCCTGATTGCTCATGCCTAAGTATCTACTTAGTATGTCGAAGTAGGCCGAATGACATACACGGCATTGCGAGATATTCTGTTACGCTTACTTGCCTCGCCTCTGAATCAACATGACATTTATCCTGTCGGATTTTGGATGTTCATTACATGTCTGCAAGTACGATCGTCAAATCTGTGGTCTATGAATAATGTCAATCACACATGGTTTTTCCAATTGATAATTGATTGATGCTTTAGATTTGCGATAAATGAGCCCATTTGTAAGCACACTATGTTATCTGGGCCCACTTCAACGGAACAGGAAAACGACAATGCTCAAACTTATTTTGAAGTTATCCCTTGCAATTGTTTTGTAATTCATCATATCTAGTATAATGACACAACGGATAGAAGAATTTGTTTCATCTTCGCCCAAATGCACGTTTATCGAGTTAATCATAATTTAGTCATAAGGAATTGGATTTTCATTTTTGTTTATTTGGGGTACATTTATTTGCAAAATTCGCACCACAAACAAAAATTATTATGTCACCATAAGATAATTAGCCACGTAAATTTTTGCAAATCCATCAATAGCAATATGAAATGAATAGAATAAAACACCGCCACAAATACACCTCCCTTAATTTGGGGTAGCCATCGCACATTCTAATTAAGAATCGCAAATGTATGTTTAGACATACACAAGAGGTAGTGAAGATCGTGACAATAATTAACCTATTCATGAGATCATACTATCATTTTACAGACACAAGGCTAATCCTGACGTCATGAAAATATATACAATTTTTGTTTTACCATGTTAAATATGGCGTAATTTTTTTCTTAAACATAAATATTGTTGGTAAATAATTTATATCTGGGAGAGTACTCCGATGCGTTGGTCCGGTTTTAAAGCAGTATGAATTTGATTACCGTGGATTGTGATCATGTAGATCCGATTGTAGGGCAGATGTAATTTTTTTAAAACTGTTTAGTAAAGATAAACAACACGCACCTGTCATTTATTCAATAATAGAGCTTATACTCTCGACGATGGTTCTCGTAAACACTTCCCCTAAGGTTGACGAATAAATCGTGAACGAATACATTCATTCACCAATCCAAAGATGATAACCTATTAGAAAGTTTGAATGCTGTTCAATTAATTTAATGATGATTTGACTTTATCCAAGCATTAGCATAATTGTCCAAAAGTAATTACCAGTGCCTAAAGTCCATTGGTTTAGAATTTTTTTTACGATAATGGCCGATAACATCCAACGCATTTTTTCCATATCATACACAACTGTACAAAGAAAGACCAACGTTTGATATTTGCAGAAAGATGTTGCCAGTCAACATAAAAGGATATTTTGTTATAAAACTGCAGTTTAATTGGTAAAAGCTGTCTGGGGCATATCCAAAAATATAATTCGCAATCAAAACAACCAAATTGACAACACTTGCAAAGTTGGCTGATATACTTGATGAATGAGTAATGTGTTACTTTACTGCTGTCTTACTTAAGCAGTTATGTACGAGTTTTATATTTGGAAATTTAAATACGTTGCAAGAAAAAGCGAATTACATATCATATTGTCATTCAGCAAGAAGATGAATGTTTTTTCGAGTTGCTTGTTACTAAAGGCAATGAGAACATTTTTGCTGCATTATCATCTACATGCATTTGCAAATCCTATGGTTATTATGTAAGCATTTACAATATGCAGCTAATCGCCCGTATCCGATATGCAGCTTCCTATATGGGTGTATCATTAAGCCACATTCAACGATTTACACTATTATATCTCAATGTGTACTGTCTTGTCATCGTTCCATATGCCATCCCGCAACAGTTTGGTTTACTCTTGAATGATTTTTGAACAGCCGCGATTCCTCCTCACAAATCCAACAACTCTCTGCAGAGAGCTTTCAGGCAGGTAACATTGACGCATATATTGATATACTTTAGAGGTGGAAAATAATTCATTAAATCAACAACAAATGTCAAGCACCATTTACACATCTTCATCAAGCTTGGATAAGATGCTTCCGTGTCGAGATTGACGAATAGTCAAGAGTATTGCTTGCTTGCCATAAATTTTGTGAATGAGTTCGTTTTCGAAATATTCTGCTTCTTGACACAACATTAATCAACAACAACAACGGACGCAGCAATGAAATAGAAGCTTGAGAGTGGTCGGAGGGCTAAGGGTGAATCTGGGGTTTTATACGTATTTCCCATTAAAATGTCAATATCACAAAATGAAGCAGTTATGTAGTTTTAAACTTTCATAACAATAAATAGCATGTGCTCACCACTTTTAACTTGGGATTTATTTATACAATCGTGCCTTTGTGCGCCTTTATCTGAAAGTACCTGGATCACAACGATCGACTACAGAGTTCAAAGAAAATCGTTCCCAGGAGCTGATCAAAATACCAATTTGCCTGGAGGCATGCTTTTTTTCGTACCTGTACATTGTGTTATCTAAGATATTTCAAAAATAGTGTTGAGACAAAATATCGATTTTTAAGAACTTGTTAATCATATGCACAAGCTAACTTTCAAAAACTTCAGATACCACTTGAGGTGCATAAGCATTGATTAATCATATATAGTATGGAAGGGAGTGATGTGCTGAAATAGTTTATAGATTTAGGCAATAGTTATTAAAATCAATGGTTGGATGCCAATTCCGAAAGCTGCAGTTAAAGTGCCTTTGTTAGACAAAAGTGAAGAGGGTAAAAACATACAATGAGATAATTTAGCAACAGATAAAACTGAGGGCTTGATATTATCCCCACGTGCAAGTACTTGGCTCCTAAGTTTCTCACGAGAAGGTGATTAAAGGCTGCAGCTAATGGACACATCAGTGACGTAAGTGCCAATGTGACTTACATGTTTGCTCTTCCTTCTAGCTAAGCATGTTTCTAGGTTGATGTACTTAACTTTTCAGCAATTGAATTGTGCAAAGTATACGCACAGATACGTAGTCATAATGACATAATGACACAAGTACATCAATACAGACAACCGTAAATAAAGGGTATCTTTATCTTATAACAGTGACGTCTTCTTTGACAAGCCCAAGACCAAAAACATACTATACTATTTCACTGCACTAAATGTCACATCAAAAATGACTGTATTGACATTTTATGGAAAGACCCAATGAAATCGAGGAATTTTCCCTGCAATAGCGGAGGAACGAGCGATAAAGAGAACGACACGTGCGCTGACGTTTGCCTCGCAAACGCATAATAGAAAACATCATTTGGACGAGGTGCGATATTAAGCACACGTGACTATCATATGCCAATAAAGGAACCATGGGTACCGAATCCGCATATATATATATATAGATATATATATATATATATATATATATATATATATATTCATGAATATATATATAATATATATATATATATATATCTATATATATATACATATATATATATATGTACCTATATATATATATATATTCCTGCCTATTATATATATATATATATCTATGATATCTATATCTCTCTCTATATATCTATCTATCTCTAGAGATATATAAATGTATATATACAAATACATACTAAATATATATGTACAAATACATACTGTATATTTAAATATAAATATATGTATATATATACATATATAAATGTATATATACAAATACATACTAAATATATACACTAATTTATAAATATTAATGTATAAACAAATATATATGTATAAATATACACACATATGTATATGAATACCTATATGCAAATAATATATATATATATATATAAATAAACATATATATATCATTTATAAATATATGTAAATATATTATATATCATATATATATATATACATAAATATAGCACATATATGAATACATGTATGCACATATATATAAATACATACATATCATTTATAAATATATATATATATATTTATATATTCATACACATATATATATATATGTATACATATAAATGTATAAATATAAATATATATATATATATATATATATATATATATATATATATATATATATATATAAAAATATTATATGTATTCATGGAGATATATATATATGTATATATATATATATATATATATATATATATATATATATAGACATATATATATATATATATATATATAGATATATATATATATATATATATATATATAGGAGATATATATCTATATATATATATATATATATATATATATATATATATATATATATATATATATCTCTATATATATATATATATATATATATATATATATAGATATAGTAATCCACCTCGTGATATTGATGTTTGCCGACATATAGATAGTATATGCTAACGTACATTTCATCATTGGTAAATGCTGATGGGTATTTAAACATCAGTACATACAATCAAATGACCTTCTGTCGTTATCGTAGAGTTCCTCACCATATACTATCAATGTATTGTTTAGGGTCAGATTTAGCCAGTATGACAACTATGTTCAGATTCCATCTTAAAGGTATGTAATTATATTCTAGCCTTTTAATTCCAGGCGTACCAAAAGTCACCCAAATGCTAGATGTGCATTGTCTATTGATATGTTTATCTACAGCTGATAATATGAAGAGTATTCTGTTGGCTATCAGACAATTTGCTCTCGTAATGGTCCCAAAATGGCAAAAACATGATAAATTATGTCTAGTTTTAATTTGATTGGTAGAAATAGTGGTCATGACGAAATATTCATAAATGTATAACCGAGTGTATAACTTACTGATTGTTTTGATAATATGGTTTTTAGGCTTCAAATATGTGCGACAGGCAATAAGACAGTAGTAGCAAGCGTACAAATACCGTCGAATATATTTTGTGAAGTATGCTGAAGTATTTCTGCTCTCTGTCCTCTATGCCAGGCATAGCTTAATAGCGTAGCAATTATGCTTCAACAAAAGCTCTCTTGATATTAACGCTCACATACGATCTGATGCTATATCAGAGGATAGATGTCAATTGAAAACTCCCTACCTTAATTTCCTTGATTTGTGCAATGTTGGGCACACTTTTCATGCCATGGAAGATAAGTTGTGCGTGTATCAAATTACCACAGCAAAACAGATGGCTCACTATACTATTCAACCAATGAGAACTTATATTTTGTGTCATATGTGAATAACTCTGTTTGCCTCTGTCAAATTTCAACGCGAGTGCCTTTGAGAATCAACTTTCTCTTTATGATGCAAATGCAATATTCATGTCCGAGTCAGTGAATCTAATTACGACTTTTTTACTATCTTTGTATTGTTCTGCATTGGCGTATGTTTCGACTCTCCACTCAGCATACTCTGTTTTATTGTGTAACACAACAATATTTTCTTCTTGTCGATTACTGATAATGATTGTAAATGATTTGCGATCACCTATCACGAGCTGTGTATGGACGTTTCGCCTTGAAATATATAAAACCGATGCCAAATTTACCTGAACAAAAATTGTCTGTAATCTAGTTCGAACCGTTTACACCGAAATAATTCAAAAACACGTTTAGGTGCTTAACTTTTGTATCAAGGCGGAAAATTAGATAATGGCAGGTTGAAATAAAATTATTCATAAAAGATGCCTGCATTATAACAGCGATATTTTTTATGTACCTTTCCTTAGCCATTATCTTGAGAGAACTGATAGCTCTCAATGGTTATTCAGTAACATTTTGGGGATTTTATTTTGTTATCACAACTTTCGCAAATAATGTCATGCTATCATATTGTCACCACAAAGGCATTATGCTTACTTATGGCTCGGTATATGATAACCAGGGTTATAAAAGCAGCCACAGGCAAGTAATTTTACGCCATACAAGCACTTCATAAACTACATAGAGAATCGTGATCAATCGTTGCAAATTTAAGTAACCGTGTTACATTTATCCGAGACGAATCATTTGTAGTATTAATAACGCTTTAGACGGCTAAATCGGCAAGCGTTCCGTTGCTATCACAGCACTAGTCTGTGTGGTCGATTTCAACTACCTCAGGTTAACAGCAACCAACAATTAAAGTATTCATAAGGAGCTGAACGAATTCCGAAAAAGAATGGCGAGAATTCTGCGAAACCATCACGTAGGCAACTTCATTAACAACACAAATCGCAAAGAACGGTGAATGCATAAGGAAAGGCATTCACAAATCCCTGTCCTTGTCGGGCGATAACAATGTCAAGTTAGAACTGTGGTCGATTTGAGAAGTCGGTAAATTTATTGATCAAATTTATACGACCAAAGTTCGACGATTGCACAAAATACAGGCATATAGCGTATTATTTTCACCAGTATGTCATAAAAGTCTTCCTTTAGCTTAGGAAACGTTGTGATATGAACGGTGTTGCAGCAGAATATGCAACCACGTAATTACATGCAAATTACTTTCACAAGGTACGTTGTTATCATATTCTGACATCTTAATTGCCAAAGCTGAACATTTGAGGATGATAAACCCTATTGTACTTATTTACAGGTTTACAAGGCCATTTGAGGGCGTAAAAATGTCGCTTGCAGAGGTATTTTTATCGCAAAGTATGTTGAAGTCAAACAAATCAGATTAATTAAACCTAAAATGCCTCAAAGCGTAGCCTTGAGAACGCATGTCATCATATTAACCAGTGCTCCCACGACGGCTCGATGCTGTAAGCTGTGTCAATTGCCAGTTATACGATTATGGTTAGACATATATTGGGAGTACTAATAAACTATTCCTATTCCTAAGTCGAGAGTTTCAAGTGTTAGCTAGCAACTGACATTACCGAGCAGTTTCTTTAAAAGAAATAGATAATAATAATCATGGGGCGAATGTATTGATGGAATAATGCCACGTTTTACAGGTCTTCGTCTAGATATATCATGTTGTAGCACATACTTCCGACACTGACTGTCAATCGTCTCCCAATGATACCAAAATGGTAAAATAAGTCAGGGTTACTTATGTTGTATCTTGGAACGTCAGCGCATAAGTTCCTTATGTTATTCACTATACATTTGTGTTCTAGTGTTATATTCTATTTGTATTTTAATACCGATAGTATGAGAACCAGCAGTTAGCTCGCAATAGATGATTTACGGACACAAGAATGTAAACCTTCAGAATGTCACTAGTACAAAGTAATTTCTATCTCGCAGTCTATAACCCCCACCTCCTCCCCACGCGCTTAGGCAAATGCCGTAATGTCATATGGTAGCGGGTGTTCACCGCTGCTGCTGCGATCATGAAATATTGGGCTGATCAATCATCAACACTTGCAAGTGGTTAACATGTTTCTTTAGAGATTGTTGTACTCTCAAACAACTTTAACTCGCAATCACAAAGCCATGTGACCTCGTCGTCGTAAATATGACTGAATTAATCTGATTCATAGGTCATTAAGCAAGCGATGGTGGAACAAGCGTTGCTTCAATGTAGGGTTCATAATTCAGAAATATTATTCTGTTGTTGTCAACTTATATTGGTAGGGCTATTTCGGCACATCATATAAGGTTATTCACATAAAATGCCAAGATCAATATGCAACACAGTATACCTTAGCTTTTCTAGCTTTTTTGCATTAATTATACGGCAATTATGCAGCTTTTGATTCTCCAAAGTGTAATTGTGTGATGAAATCATGCCATCTGCCAGTGTATATGTATAGACACCATTAAGTGCTAACGTAACGATGTTGGCCGGAAACTATTCCCAGTATTGTGTTCAACACCTATTTCCACAACGCTTGTTGCAAGCAAAAGTGCGGGATGAATGCTATCTCCATCCTGATTCGGTTAGCGTAATTGCTTCGTTGACGATAAGGGAGGATATCAAGTGCATATATATAGCTCTCGGAGTCTGTGGTCAGTTCATATCAAAACCAAACAACATTACTCTTTTTCATTTAACAGCACGCAACTAAGGCGCAATATGGAAAAAAATCGACTAAATGTGCAGTCAGATATAAACATGAATGCAACTGTAAGCATAGCGTGTACAGACAGTGAGCGTAGTTAAAAAGTGGTCCTATAATAGAAAGCTAATATTAATTGTTGGTTGAAGTATTCGTGTATATCTGGTTCGGAAACAATTAATTTGTCTGTCCTTCCAATGAATATTCGGAATACTAAAATATGTACTGTATCTTTATAACAATGGCCGCAAGCGAGGTGACGCATCTCTATCGATGACGATGTGATGTGTTCCTAACTTTATGGCGCATTGGCATATAACAACATCACTAATTATATGATCATCAGGGGTACTTATAGATTGCATCAAGCATTGCAACAACAGTTTGGTAACGCTGAGTTGTCACGGATCCTAATTGATTGAGTAAGAGTATGATATACCATCCATATGCCGCACCAGTGATTTAACTACCGTCTCCTATCGTGCGGCCACAACGTGCCATGCCTGTTGGCATTGCCTATACAGCACCTGCATCGCACCTTGTAACCTTTAATGAGTAATTTGTTGCATGGGAAATTGTCATACCCTGAGGCCTTTATCAACTAAAATGGATTATATGATATATATATATATATATATATATATATATATATATATATATATATATATATATATATATATATATATATATATATATATATATATATATATATATATATATATATATATATATATATATATATATATATATATATATATATATATATATATATATACGAATGCAACCCTTTTGATACAATCGACCAAGTTTTTGGGCACACAGTCACATCTTGGCACACGATGTGAGTGCCAAAAAAGTCAAGATCTTTTTGAGTGCTTTGTTCAGCAATTTTGATTGATGTTACCTTGTTAATTATCTCCATTCACAGTTATCCATTGCAAGGTTTTCACCCCTGCATCGCGCAGGTGTTAGTTAGGGACGTTTGAAAATTTTTATATGTTGGACTGACGACCATTTCTGTACTCTACATTTAACAGCTTGTTTCTCGTTATTATCCGATATATCACAATCCCAACTTCTGATATAGTGCTTAGAATTACTTCCTTCACAAATATATTCTATTCATGTGACATTCGATATGGAGAATAAAAAATATATATATTTGGTTTCGACGTTTTCTAATAAGCTGGAGACAGATATATATTCGCCCGGACAAACCGAAATGCTTCGGCTGGTCGGATAATTCGTAAGGCACCTCGTGCTTTGAGATGAAGTTGCGTTGCTGGCCGAGAATATCTTATGATTTGGTAAGCAATAACCACAACTCTTGAATATATATGGCGCAGTTTGTCAGGTTTGCAGTATCATTATTATATGTCCGCGTAGGGCTAAATCAGATCTTTTTTTGAAGCAGAGAAAGTTTATATATTAGACTGTAGGACAACATTTTCTTGCAGGATCGCGTTTAACTGGTTGTGTCATGTGGAAAGATAATGGTTCTATTCCACAGATAGATTACTATCGTTTATGTAGTAAGAATATCTCGAATAACACCCGCTTTGTCGCATTCTGAGTATCATGACCGAATTCTACCGTATTTGTTAAAAGATACGGGATGGAGAGAGGAGGTGAGTTTCCCAAACAATGCAGGTCAAATAATTTATTGGGATGTTGCAATAAGCAGGGTTGATAGATTCAGCGGGATGACATAAAAAAAAATTAAAGCATGGCAATAGTTTCTGTCACACACGCCAAATGGCTGCATGTGAATCGTGCAAATGACTACAACAGTCCAATTGATTTTGTGAATCCATATGGACTAACTTAAAAAAACGTGACCTACTCAGACTCGCCAACCTTTGACAAAGTCGCCATATGAAATCTCCCAAGGACGCGAATCGTTGCCATGACGCCGAAGCTATATGGCGTTGAGAGATTTCTCTGGGAAAATGAGCTGAATACATGGTGTCTTTAAATTAACTGTACCATTTTATTCTTGGTCCCACAGAAGAGATAATCATACGGATGTGTTGAGGTGGGTCTCCTTTATGTGGATCCGAGTGATAATCTAAAAGTTATCCGGTTATGAAGCGGCAAAATCGACAACTTTTATGGCCTCGATATATTAAAAGAACAAAATGTATCATTGCATCGCTTGTTGTCAGTGGTCATTTACATGAGACTACCAAACGGCCCAAAAGCGGTCCTGTCCAAACTAGATCGGCGCCGCGTTTGTCCTACCCCAGGTCAAAAAATCGTGGCATCGGTCCGAACGACAACATAACTTTCATGAATATTTTGAGCGCCTATAAAACCGTCAATACATGTCCGATGGTAATACAAATTGGGTCACGTGTACTCTGTGACAGCTTAAGTCGGATCCCCAAATTTCAAACAAAGTCTAGTACTGTTGTGTAGATTTGAGTTTATATGGTCAAGTGTGCAATTTGATTGAATGAGCTTATGTGTCCAGACTTCGTAGGTGGGACATAGTGTGAATACAATTTCTTCAATATTCATATTGCAGGTCTGACAGATAAGTCATAATGTCGTATTATTTCATCTATCAGTAACATTGTTCCCTATTCCCCGGTTTTATTGACGGAAGTCTACACTAAAACATTTGACGTTTTCTGCAGTTGTATGCATATTAAATGTGGTTCACATTATTATGATAACAATGTATGAGCTAGGTCAACATTTTTATTTATTTCAGCTTCGTGCTTTGTGTGAGGGGTTTATTAGCTTGGGCATGGTAGCCAGCACGCGCTGCAGGTAAATCCTACCGCCATGAACGACGTGCGTAGCCCATTGGAGTTTGTCGGCGAGGCTTTGCAACCGCTTTAGAGAGGCGCGGCGTTTTGTGCGAAATTGCTGCAGAAGTTTGTTTTGAAGCCTGGGCCTTGTCGAGCGGGAGGCTGAGGGTGCAATCGGAGGTGTCGATTTGAATGCCATTTCTCGTAGTATCTTCTCGTTCTGCAAGGGCGGATTTGTAGTTATTTGTTCACCTGATGGGGCATGTCTGCATGAGTGTTGCCGGATTGTTGGTCGGGTCGTTTTCCAAATGCGTCTGCCAGAGGTTCGAGGTGGGGGGTAGACTTCGACCGCAACCGGGGTGTATGTTGTCTTGCCCCCATTTGCATTTGGTCTGTGACTGCTATTTGCGATATTCCTTGTCGTATATAAGGAGTGATTGCCAGGTATACTTGGTGGCCAGCTCGGCAATCTTCTCCATATAGTTGAGGTACAAGTTCTGAAGGGACAGATCGCCTCCCGCCATGAGTTCTCGCATGATTGTTAAGCTGGCACCCATCCACTGTAGCCGCGTGGTAGATTTCAGGCGGGGTTTGCTTGCACCTGAGTGGAGGACGACGCGCTCTTCACCGTCACTGAATATCACGCGCTCGGGTGACGGGAGAGAGGGAATGTAGTACGTAATGGCCAGGTGACGAGTGAGCTTAGCAAAAGGATAGTCACCTGTTTCGGCTTGTTTGATGTTAGGTATGAGGAGCTGCGCGACACTTTCCACGCAACCAACGTTGAGGCACCTCCCCCCCCCCCCCCCACCTAATAAAATAACCCATGGCCGGTGACATAGCAGGAGGCCAAGTAAGAAGGCTGTCCAGATGCCATAAAACATCAAAGGTATCAGTTGGACACAAAGACCCCCCCCCCCCCCCCGCAGCGTCGCGCCCGTCTGTTTAATTCCTTACAACAAACGTAAGCATGTCCTTGACTAAAATCGGTCCCAAATCGGACATGTCTTAAATTGGACTTGACCAAAGTTTGGACTTGACCTAACTTGGACTTGACCCAGTTCGTGATGCAACAGCGATAAGTGTATGATATTGAAAATATGCAGAAGCTTTTATAATGACTTCCCGTATAATACTTGTAACATAATTCAATAACCCCGGGTCCCTCCATGGAGCTCACGTAGTCTACACATGCGCTCTTATTCTCAATGACCCCGCCTTGTTTACTTTCTGTATGGTCATGTGACCAAAATGATCAAATGCGACCGTAAAAGTCAAGTACCTTCTTGACAAACTACTAAATATACATTATTCACACATTATTCAACACTGTTGGATCATTGAATACCATATAATAACAAAACACTTGATATAAAAACCCATTCCTACAATCGAAGCTACCAAATTCACTCTTTGACCCTAGCCATGATAACTTTGCTTCGAACTTTGACCCCAGATGAACGAAAGATCGGCGAAATATAGAGCAAAAAACTAGCAGACGATTACCAAAGTCAAGTCACATAAAATTGCCAATTGGACAAATAATGATCATTAATATTAAATTTAACTTATTTTATCACAGCCCTGGTTAAGAATAATACGATTGTTACAGTATTTCGGCTAATAATGACATTTCATAAATTACGAAACTGGTAAACAATAACTCTACATTAGGCTGCCTACTTCGTGACTTCGCGGAAAGCATAGAAATTTGTAAAATACGGATTTCCCAACAAATACATTCTGACATGGACGGAAAAGAAGCTGTGTCGTAAAATAATATACTCTCTCTATTACTGCGTGTTCTGTATTACCTAATCCGCGTTTTACCTCTACCCAGACCGAATTTATATCCATGACCCAATTCCCTCGATGGACGAGCGCGATCATCTGATCCACAATTTAGGCGTTTGCAGTAGCCCAACAGACCAACAGTCGATCGGATACTCCCTTGTTGAGCATAAGCTCCACTTGATTCATGAGAGCTAGTTAGCAGCTTTCGTTTCAATACTGTTGGATGGTTCTGTTAAGTTGAAAAACAAATTGTTGGTTGACAGACTTGTTTTGCTATTATAGCTAAGACTGTTCGGTGATATGTAAATGCAAAGAGAACTTGACTATGAAACATCAACAATTTTAACAATTAATGGATGCCCTTCACTCCCTTCACTAGGCTTCAGCCATGAAGATAGATATGATGTTATATGGACATTATGGTCAGACATAACCATAATGTGTATGGTACTGTGCTGTTTGGCAAGTTGTGATTGAAGAGACTAATGTTGCAGCACCATTGATGGTTTTAACTGCCCTGTATGATTTGCATGGTAGGTTATAAATTTATCAACACATATCAGTGGCTGCTTATCCACTGTCACTTGGTGTTTCATAAACTTAAACTATTGCCAATTATCTTAATATGATAGACCTCAAAGATCAAAGGGTCCTCAGATTGCAATTATAATCTATACATGGGGATAGTCATGACATCACTTGCATATTGGGCTGTTGCCTGACCAGGCAATGGCCAATGTGATGGTCTATCAAAAGAGGGAATAAGTTAATGTGCTATACAAACCATGACTATGATTATTATGTAATTTGACAGTAGATAATATTGAATGTTCTCAGCTAAACAGCTGATGTGGCCCCATATAAGTTTCCTGGCATTGAATTATGTGATCTGACTTCTGCAGGTATCCTATAAGTGAGTGTGGAAACATTTTATGAGGTGTTATATTGTGAAAATAAATAACCAGCATCTGTATACTGGGTCTTTTTTATTTTCCAGCCACATTGCTCTCCAAGCTTCCATTCCTATTTAATTATCTAATAAAGATGCAGATTGAAACGCAATATCATATATATAGAGCTCTGTTAAAGTTTGGGCACATGTACAGTGAATATGGAAGAAATTCTTTTCTGAACCAACCAGATATGTATACTTCCACAAATCTACCCATATATGTTTCATTAATATAGGTACCTATGTCAGATATTAGCTTGGGAACCTATCAGAGACCAATGCCTGAATTGACCATAACAAAAGTGGGCGTGTACTTGGCACAAATGGATTGCCTTGACAGTTGGTTTGTTTGCCTGTATCGAGAGACATTATTTGATGAAGTATTTTTCAATTTTGTACCACAACCATACCGACATTTTTGGAACATGGTCCGATTGTCATCAAATGATCAATTAAATGGTTCTGAAAACTCACACAATATGCAGGTCACATAATTATGAACATATGTGAAGCAATGGCAGAAATATGCAGTGATACAAACATTGTTCCTCATTGTTACATCTGAATTGATGCATAGTCTGTAATGTGTCAATTATATTAATTTTGCAATGCAAGATTTATTAGATACTGAACCAGCAGCCCAAGCAAGTACCAGCTATGCCACAAGTGTGCCTAGAACAACAAGCCCTGTAGACCCAAGACTTAAAGATGCTAACAAAAACAACTTGATTTTGAGTGACTCAGAGTCAGATCATGATGTCTGGAGCAGAACATGCATCAAAGATACAAGTGAGTATTTTTCATTCCTCTGTGATCTGTTAACTAGTGACAAGGTATAAATCAAAGAAAAAGCTTCACCTGGAGTTGTTCTACACCATTCAATCAGACAAATGGTAGGTTATAGCTGTACCAGCAAGGAACACTACCTAACATTCTGTGGGATGACCCATCAATCTCAACCGCAGATCTCTTGCCTCCAGTTTTGGTTGAATAATAGAACTGTAATCTCTGGATTAGTGGTGCCAAGTAATTTGCTTAATATGTGTACATGTTGATTGTTTCAGGGAAAAAAGAAGTGCTTAAGTGACAGCTGCCAATGGGACGTTCCCAACTTGGAAAAAATCGTGAATGAGCAGCGCAAGTTCCAATGGGCCTTGTACCACCTCTTAATTATGCTTGAAATGTCATTAACTATGCATATTTGTAATGAGCAGTGCTGGTTCCAAATGAATGTGCAACAAACTCTTAATTATGCTTGAAATGTCAATAAACATGCTTAATTGTCATACAAGTGACCTTTTTAATCACTATATAGTTTATAGACAATATTACACATGCCCAGTTTACTCAGTTAATGATGCAATAATATTTCATCATAGGTTTTGGCAGTAAAAAACGATTTTTAAACTATGTTTACCCATGGCCTCAATGTTAGAATTAGGTTTACCAGTGGCCTTACTTGTTCCATAACTGTGATATTAATGTTGTGTTACCTGCATTTCAAACCAACCCCTTTTAAACAAATTATGGCCATATGAAACCTGTTCCCTAGGGAGAACTATGAATTTATTACTGTAACAGATGATATAATCAGAAATAATAGAGATAACATAGCGGTATTACGATTATCATTAAGTTATTAGCGTATATTTCTATGAACTAGAGCCAAAAAACGCATTCCTGTCTGTGAGCTACATTGGATGAGAAAAAACTTGAAAGATTAAGCGTTATGATGAACCACGGAGACACCTCCATGGACTAACAAACATACACATTGAGCTGAAGAGTGGGAGCCTCAGGGATTTATATAAATTGTCTATTACTATAATTACAACGGTGTTGTTATATTAGTAGCAGAGGATGACCATTCGATATAATATATCCATATGCGGAGTGTGTGCAAGATTGGGGCTTAACTTCGATTGCAACATCGAAGATCACTTAGCGACGGACATACCCCATGGCATAGATGCAAACATATAATTCCCGCCACAACAAGTTCACCATACTGTCGCATAATGGTTGGTTTTTGTTGTGTCCCAAAGCGTTTGGGTTTCTGTTATATGCCAAAATAGTAGGTTTTTGTGATGTCCCAAAATAGTTATTTTTTTTGTGATGTCCCAAAATGGTTGGTATTTTATGTCCCAAAATCGTTAGTTTTTGGCTATGTTCCAAAATAGTTGTTTTTTTACGTGTCCCTAATATCCGAACTATTTTGGAACACCCATTTTGGTACACAAAATATATAAGTTTAATAAAACAATGAAAATCCAAGAAAAGTTTACGAAACCGAAACATGTTACTAAGAGACCAACAGAAAACAAGAAATGATCATCATATTGACTGTATGTTTTTTCGCCTTCAGTGTCCCAAAATGGTTGTTTTTTTGCTACATATAAAAAATATATATATATATATATATATATATATATATATATATATATATATATATATATATATATATATATATATATATATATATATATATATATATATATGCATATATATATATATATACATATAAATGTATAGATATACTGTTTAACAATGTGACAATTATATATATATATATATATATATATATAAACATGTGTATTTATATATATATATATATAATAAATATATATATGTATACATATATATATATATATATATATATTTATGAATATATACATATATATATATATGTATATGTACAAACTTTTATATATATGTATGTAAATGTGTTTTTAAATATATTGATATATTGTTATATTATTCAATATATTATATATATATATATATATATATATATATATATATATATAGATATATGCAAGTGTATCTGTATATATGAATGTATATATATATATATATATATATATACATATTTAAAAGCAATCATTTAAACATATATTGGAATGATAAATATATACACGTAAGTTTAATATATACACGTAAAATGAGGTAAAATTGTTACGTAGGTCATGATTGCATGCCTAGTAGAGCTCGATTTTAGGATTACAAAACCCCTATCATGGTGCAACAAAGTTATTGTAATGTTTAGATGTATCTCGCAAATCTGTTTGGTGCTATTCCAGATTCACAATAGTGCTCTTTCAAATAGGATCGTCCACATTATTTGACTGATGCTTTGCAGGGTGGTTGTGTTATCCCAGTTATCAATAATAAGTATATTCTACGCGATGTATCAGTAAGTACAGATGGATTTTTATAAAAGAGCAATGCATTTGCCAAGTAATATATCTTTTCGGCAAAGACAAAGCGAAATCAAATATTTTTTTCAAGCAAGTTGAATTTTGTCCAATCTCTTTTTCGTATTGCTACAAAGAGTTGGCCTACTTTCCGTCGCATTTAGTATTCAATTTTTCTCAGATTTCAACCAAATCGCTAAAATCATTACCAATTTAGTAAATGCAGTAATTTAAATCAGCAATGCAATCAGCGTTTTCATGATGGTGTGGCAATTATTCTTGGTATGATGCACTGCCCACTCACACGTAAAATGGTTTTTGTCATTTTTTACTTTCGATTGTTATCAAGTTGCCGTAAGGTCTTTAGATCCTCAACTTGATTTGACTGCCAATAACATGGCTGACTTCAACGTTTGTTTATGTTGTGGCGATATCTATTTTGATGCATTCTTTAATTTCCTAATTATTCATGAATTTAGTTTACAGTTGCGCATACACCATGTCCGTTTGAAATATCTTTCAGATTAATGTCTCCGGTGATTTATTTGCAAAATACAAACATCATCAAACGTGCCAGCTGATATTGATGTGGCGAGTACTACTGCCATACAGCTTATGCACTTACCTTTGAATACAAACCCATTGAAGGTTGAAAGGTTTATTGACTTCGCATTTCGCTGCAAGAGTTCCGCACAATAAAACAGATTAAGGGGACACATGCTAACCAGATTTTTATATGTTATTAAAAGTAAAGTTAATCCCATGCCATAGTTTATAAGTTGCAACTAATACAATAATGAATACTCACATAACGTGCCGTTTTACCAGCAAGGATAACAGCAATTTAGCTTGCAAACAAAATTCATTAGAGTTTGCAATCATTTTGAGCTATATAGCGTTTGCATAGTGTATGCACGCGATACAGACTCGTTTGAGCATTTCGATCAGTTTTCAACGTGAAATGGACTCTTGGAATCGCTAAATACTGTGAGTACTCAATTCATATTTGACTCAGCATTAACTGCACTAAGTTGCTTTGGGTGGCAATCATATTTACATACAAATATTGTCTATGTGAAACCTATTTGCAATATGAATCCGATGTACTGCCATCGCCATTCCGGCATTTGTTGTTCCTCAATTGGTTTTTCTTTTGGAAGCAATGACGCGTATACTGTTGAGCCGCGGACGGTAACTTTTTCTGATTGCATTATTGTCATACATTGTTTTGTCAATCGTCTGAATAATGCACTGAATAAAAACTCACTAATCTGACATCTGAGGCGCTCGAGTCACGTACGTGCCCAACAATCGGTCTATAATTCACGATCATAATAGCATCGTTGTGTTGTTATCTTAATGAACGGCCTTTGTTGAAGTCTGATGTTGGTCTATAGGCACCATTATAGTGCCCGAATGTGCTCAGTTGTGTTGCGATGTTGGTACATGATCGATTACCTTCATGCAGCTTTTAGCTATACGATCATGTCGTAAATCCATGAATAGTTTGATAAGCATTAGAAGGGGAGATTTCCGCTTAATATTCAAATGCGCTAAACAATGTTAACATGCAATTCAATGCGAGAAGCAATGTCTAGCTAAAGGTCAAAACGAGCCTCATGCATATTACTAAATATATAATGCTATTGCTGCTGCTACTGCGCATTACCGCTTCCTCAGTTCAAATATCATGTTCTGCTAGCGTAGCCATATGACCCAAAGTAACAAGCTTACTATCTCTGCAGCGAATCTATATGATCAAAGTCTACATACACTAGCTTATAATGTGCAGATGTTGACATCCTCATGCTCCTAAAGTGGATTATTAATCGAACATTGTTTGTCATCGGCCCCGCTACCAACAGTTTGTCTGAGCTTGTCTTTTATCGTTTCCCTTGATTTCCGTGCTTAAGCGTGGGTGTAAAGTTACAACCTGGTTTATTCCTATATCTGACACAACAGTACATTCCAGCCTTGAAATAGGTATCAGTAGGAAATAAACTTTCATTGTATTTATTCTGATTATATATATATGGGTAAGAAGTATTGTTCAACCACAATGACAACCCCTGACAAACAAATGCTGAGTAAACTTAACACGACTGAAAGACATCAAACGTACTTATGACGGCCCGTATGGATCCCTCCTGAAAAGCGTTTCGGCAAGTTTGGATTTTATCAATATGAAGACGGTACCATTTATTCCAGCGTATTACGAGAAAGCTATTGAAATAACATTGATCTCAGTAATCCAAATCAGAACGGGACGTTAAAGCTCAGTAGTTTCCTGAATAATTGACAGCTAAGAAAGTAATTTATTATACCTATCCCAACTTTCGCAGTAATGCAATGGTAACATTTCAGTTTCACTTCAGTCTCAACAAACAGGCAGAATTGCGATGGCGATGTATGAGGATGGTTGTGATGATCCCCGTAAATACCATTGCGCATTTGGGACAAAACCATTACTCAGGCCGGGTCGCAATACTTTTGCTGCTGGTCCAGCATGATACCATTATGTCACTGCATCGGGTGCATTACCTCTCGGAGATAGTACTACCATTTAACGTGATCATCCTAGTCATGAGGAATCCGTCAGGTTTCCATAACATGGGCTGTGTCGCTTCGAAAGCCGACACAACTAACCACTTCACCACGAAAGCCGGCACCCAATATTCCCAGAGACATGGATTCGGTGTTTGCTAGACGTGTTAACGCCGAAATGATTATCAACACCAATACCACATAGGAACATTCATTTTTCCCTACCCATTCATTGGCCCCAATGCGTTTTAAATCATTTGCTCTCTACAAATGAAAATGCGCCTCTCAAAGGATTTGCCACCATGAGACGTTGATATGTATGAGCTGCAATTTATGACATAGTTATAATGAAAATGTATGCATACAATGATGTATCTTTGGCAAGGTTACATGTACTTTCGTCCCCAAAGTTTTGTTTGTGACATGCAAAGAAGAGCTAGTAACACAACAGCTCATTCAAGTATGCATAAAATGTAAAACATTAGTTACAAATATATATGCTCAAGCACAAAGTTTTATAACAAATGTCATTTAACGGTTGTCATTTGATCAGTAGAAGCATTTCCCTACCGGTCATCGCTCATATATTATATCGTAATGGACAAAGAGTATCACCCAAACAAAAATTAATACATCCGGTAATATGAGAAACATACAAGGGTTTTGCAGCTCGAACAAGCAGTCAATCGGTATTGAGTTAAAAGGGGCATACTGTTGCCAGAATGGTATCTATGAACAGTAATGAAATACCCCTATCGAAGTATTTTCATATTCCGACCATATCACCAATATTTTATTGGCCCTTAATGGATTTATGTTGTCAATGGAGACAAACCAAATGCTTGATGATAATCATCGTCATTTTAATTCACCTGATTTATAACATTCAGCATCACTATTTTGGGGTATCAGTACCAATCAGAAGAAAGCTGCAGGGAGTCGCGTACAGAGTTTGTGATGTCTGCACAGCATATGGGTAATTACGACAAAGCAGCTGCGCCTCTCAGTCGACCCGGAGATAGAGCAACAACGCTATCTAAGACGACTCCTTTATTTATGGCCCTTTTAGCTTATGTCGCCGACCTCTGTCAATGTTACCATGAGAAAGGATGTTCCGAGTGAGCTTAATACCTATGTGCAACTCTTTGCTCGACCCTGAGAATGATATTAGGCCACGACTCACCCGCAATCGTTGCCGCTGCTCTGCTTCCAACTAGATGGCAGTCTTAGGATATCAGAGCGTAAATAATGGGATTGCAGAAAGTAATCGCTTTACAGTAGCTCAAATACCTGGCCATAATAATGAGATGTATGTGGCCTTGTAAAAAAGACAAACAGCCGGACATAAATGAATATGGAAGCTGCTAGAGGGCGAGAAACATCTTACAATCTTAGAGATGTGGCGTAGCTGCCGCACCTTCACCAATGCATCAGAGGCGTGTCAAAGTGGAACCTTTAGTTTGTTTTTATGTAGCTTCATGTCTTCAGAGCTCTGCACTAGATATATTGTCGGTACCAATACTTGAGATCAGTACGTGGCGGATATTGCATAATCCCATGAATGATTATTTGTCTATAGGATTCAACGTTGTAGATTAATGAATAAGGAGAAAAATAGATATTGAATATAATAGCGAAATAAAATTTTAACAACTAACCATTCGTTGACATAAGCCGCAAACTTCAATATCTTCCATACAACTATATATACTTCGACCCAAATTTCTGAAATAATGTTTAATCATGTGTATTGGATATGTTTATTTGAAAAATTAAGATATTCGATTTTTTTTTAAATTTCATTTTCGAAATCTATATTTTCCTCCTTATTCATCAATCTACAACATTGAATTAGATCGTGAAATGCTACCAATGGTGCATAAAGATCACATCTACAACAAATATTATGTTTCTAATCCATGATGACCGAAAATTATTTAAAAATTTCCGTATTCGGCAAATGTTCGAAAATGTATATGGGCACGAAAGGTTGGATTTATACATATAATTTAGTGTATTGACCTTTCGTGGACGACCTTTCGAGGACCAAAAGTATATACCAGAATAAAAAGTGACCAAAAGGTTTTTATTCAAATAAAACTATTTCATTGTATCAATTAAAATATGCCAAATAAATAATTGATAATTAATGATAGCAAAAATGTATTATAACAATTTGTCCACGAAAGGTTTGAGTCCACGAATGGTTGCAATCGTCAGTATATATATATATATATATATATATATATATATATATATATATATATATATATATATATATATATATATATATATATATATATATATATATATATATATATATATATATATATATACATATATGTATCTATATACAATGTGAGCACAGATCTGCTATGCACGCATATGACTTACGTGCAAGGTTACCTCACTGCAACATTGACTCTTGTCATTTAATCAGGATGATATTTCACCAGCAGTAAATTTCTGATATAATATGAATGGATTTATCGCTAATGTTCGCTTGATTTCAATTGCTGTGGCACTGAACCTCATGTTTTATACTCTAATAAGCGTAATTAAGGATATACGTTTTGCAAAACGCTTTAAATGCAGCATTAAGTCTTGAATAAAATCTTAACATTGACTGCATGGCATGGCATATGAAAGCAAATATTGCGATCACAGAGATTGCGCTATTATGCCTCAATAATGGCATCCGTAGCAGGCTTTTGATTGTTTTGCTATATCATCATCCTACACGACCATCAGTGTTTTTTGTGTTGCTCTCTGTGGCTCTTTCCTGTGTAATATAGCATCAAAACATTTTCCAGCATGGAACCGTGAATATTGATAATAAGCACCTCATTTGTTGATGAAAAGAATATGCTGCTTGACATTTATTTGTAGCTCAAACGAATTAGTTGCATCCTCTCAAGCATATGATTGAATGAATTCAACAAGCTGTATCAGCAGTTTTTAGTTTCAGTATACGCGATCACAATGTGTTGAATAAAGATATTGTGGTTATACTATTCGATGTTAACAGGTTATCTGCTCACTGTTGCATGACATTGCAGTAAAAGTGATTGGTTGTTCTCCTGAAATACGAAGCATTTGGTGACTGCATATGCGAAACGTTAATATTGTATTGCCATATAATGACAACTCAAGTCATTACTACCTTATCATATAGTAATAATCTTTTGACTTAAGATGCATAGCTATGTGCATATATTTCGTTATGACAACCTTGTGAATTGCTTTATCACTGAAGATGTATTGGTTAAGTGCCAGATGCAATTTGTGCTCTTTTTTCCAGGTTTTTTCCTAGCTGCTAAAACGACACGATATTAATGCTGTGTTCGTATTGGAAACCATCAAAGATTTTATGAAAACGGAGCTTCAAAAATATTCTCTAAAACTTGGCTTACAAATACTACGCCAATCAATTTGACCTGGTAGCGGCTTCATGTATAGCAGGTGGCGCGAATTAGACTCGGTTTTGCGAAAATCATTAACAAAAGTACTTGAGAATTGGTCAACGAAATTCCTTTCAAAACGAATTTTGATGATTTATGATGAACTGAAGTTTTAAGGCCGATCTCTAAATGAGCTGCATTTTTTATCGATATACATATATAAGAGACTTTAACAGGACCTGCTTTTGCTCCACAGTATATATTTGTTGTGTTTTGGCACAATTACTCACACCTTTGTTAGCTACAAATACATCAGGTCAGTCATTGGAGTCAATACAAGAGCCGTCTCAACATAATAAATCGTCACTTGTTGTCATGCCCCGGCTAGCAATATGTCCCGCTAATATGCATAATTCGACTGATCGCCATTGACTATTTATCGTCCTGACGTTTTAGTTGTGCCAGATATAGATACAAAAAGCGAAAGCAATGTGCAAGGGCAACACAATTTACCAGCAATTTAATCATAATTTGAGGGCAAGTGGCAAATTAACTATTAACTTTAAAATAATAGATAATGTTAAGTGCTTAGACTCTGAACACAAGTGATTACGTTGAGCTGTTCTACTCATATCAGGTTGTTCTCAAATCAATGAATTAGCAATGGTGATGATCGAATCATGCTGCGCGTTGCAATCGTTGAGTTTGTCGGTTAGGAATCATGTTGAATAATAGGTTGAATAATATAATAAAACCACCATATAAATTATGCTATGCATTTGAGAGCGCACGAGTGCATTATCTGATATATCAATACCTCACCTAATCCCCTAACACTTTTAAAGTTTTGATTGCCTGATAGCTAGACAAATATATTGCGCACCTACGTGCAGATAAAACCTGCTCCAGGATCGTGTACAGTCAATCCATTCGTTCTTTGCCATAGACCTACGTATCATTATCAATCGATTGCTACGAGCTGGGTCTATATAACCAATGAATTATCGTATAATCGACCAAATTTGATGACACAGGGTGTGATATGACCTGTATCCCGACCAAATGAATTAACTTCGTAGTAAAAAAGGGGGGTTAGGGATTTTGAGTCAGCCAAATTATGCAGAAAATGTAGTCGTTGGATTTGCATAAGCCAACAGGTGCAAAGTTGTATTTCCTGTTTATATTGCTACGCTAGTCCTTATGGTGGGCACACATATAAGCAGCTGTTTTAAACCTAGTATAATATTTTAATCTGCAATGCGTAATGAAGGCTATGTGAAACTTCTGCAGACATTCCTCAACAATCGTTGGACAACCACCAAGGTGGATAGAAAGACCGCAAGTATGCTGTGGAAGTATGGTAATATCTTTTTAAGAGGAGAGGCGTCATTTGAACATTGTAATACGTAGTACGTCGCAGCTGACAATTTGTGACACGAAATTAATCCTGTTTTCGTATTAAAAACCATCAAATATTCTATGAAAACGGAACTTCAAAGATATCCTCTAAAACTTTGCTTACAAATACTACGCCAATCAAATTGACCTGGTAGCGGCTTCATGTATAGCAGGTGGCGCGAATTAGACTCGGTTTTGCGAAAATCATTAACAAAAGTACTTGAAAATTGGTCAACGAAATTCTTTTCAAAACGAATTTTGATGATTTCTGATGAAATGAAGTTTTAAGGCCGATCTCTAAATGAGCTGCATTTTTTTATCGATATACATATATAAGAGACTTTAAGAGGACCTGCTTTTGCTCCGCAGTATATATTTGTTGTGCTATGGCACAATTACTCCCACTTTTGTAAACTACAAATGCATCAGGTCAGTCATTGGAGTCAATACAAGAGCCGTCTCAACATAATAAATCGTCACTTGTTGTCATGCCCCGGCTAGCAATATGTCCCGCTAATATGCATAATTCGACTGATCGCCATTGACTATTTATCGTCCTGACGTTTTAGTTGTGCCAGATATAGATACAAAAAGCGAAAGCAATGTGCAAGGGCAAAACAATTAACCAGCAATTTAATCATAATTTGAGGGCAAGTGGCAAATTAACTATTAACTTTCAAATAATAGATAATGTTAGGTGCTTAGACTCCGAACACAAGTAATTGCGTTGAGCTGTTCTACTCATATCAGGTTGTTCCCAAATCAACGAATTAGCAATGGTGGTGATTGGATTATGCTGCGCGTTGCAATCGTTGAGTTTGTATGTTGGGAATCATGTGGAATAATAGGTTGAATAATATAATAAACCCACCATTTAAATTATGCTTTGCATTTGAGAACGCCCGAGTGCATTATCTGATATATCAATACCACACCTAACTCCTAGTCGTATCTCAGTAGAGAAAAATAACCTTCTAATGCAATTTGTCTTGAGCTAATTCAATTTAAGTTCAACTGTTGATTCATTCAATATATTACTGTACTGACATATTACGCGGCCCTTTGCAATTATCACTGAAATAGCTCTGTTTAGGGCTGGAACGACGCATTGATAAGCGCATGATTTTAGATATCGGGCCCAATCGCTCACCGCCTTGAGCCTACAAAATGTCATTTACCAATATATACTTCATAAGAGTTAGTTCTCTTGATGTTTTAAGTATACTTTACTCTCTAGTGATCGGCAATCACAAATGGTTACCACATATTGCCGAAGGCGATAGTGCAAAGCCTCAAACGGAAGATACATTTCTGCAGGACTGTACCTACTGTAGACAAGTTACTGCACAAGGCTAATTTAGCAGTATATACATTAGGGATTGCTATATGCTCGCGCCTCAAATGAATCAAGAAAGACATGGAGAGGCACAGGTGATAAATTAGTATAACCACCAGTAGCGGCATTTGGAAAGAAGAGACACTATTTGCAAAGTATTGGAGTTTCACTTTTATGCTTAAATCATCACTAGGGACTCATTCATAGAATATTACTTTAGCCAGTTGAATGCGCAAATGCTGGCGTGTTGAATAAATGAGTGTCATCGACGGTTGCATTTACTTCGAAGCAGTGGTTGCTACCGCAAAAAATTCGAGTGCGCCTACTGCAAGCTAAGTTGCAACATATGATCCGGCGTTGCTTGTAAATTCCTACGTCCGTTGATCCCATCATCGTGATATATACAAAACAAAGTCCATTTTTAAAGTTATACATGGAATGCTATTGAACAGAAGGATAAATGCTCTGTGTCTGCTCGTCAGTATATGTGCAGACGCTTAACAAGCATGATCAAGCACCATCTCTGAGTGCTCCGTTTGTAATTCGCACATTTACGTCTAATTTGTTAATGATATGAGTTTCAAGAAAGCTTGGTATCACAAAAGCAACATTAATTTTGTGGCTTATTTGTCTAGAATATACAGCGACTAGTTCAAATCGTCGCACATTGGATACTTTCATACTAGTGGCGATGATACCTTTTCTGCATTGTATTTCCAACTCAGTTTGTGAAATGGTTTAAATTTAATTGCCCTTTACTTCTGGTACTGTTGCCGCCAATACTTATCTACGCTAACATGCTTAATAGCTCTACACACATCTCATGTCTTGTCCCACCTTTTGTAGCTCTCTGAGCAATGATTGTTTAGGTCATCATTTAAACTACTCCGCTGACAATAACATGATTAAAGTCGCCATTATGTTTGCAACCATCATTTCTGTGGGCAAGCATGGGCAATACGTCAACATATAATATTGCGTTAGCTATAGCTTTCTTATGTCAAACGTACCAAAGGCCAAGACACTGATGCATGTCCCAAATAACAATACCTGCTATTACAATACCAACAAAGCAATGTGTGCCTGCCTCGGCTGTGCTATATGACCGTATAAACAGCAATAAGCATAGCAAGTAGTCGGTGGTTTGCGATAGTCTAGCACCCTAACTGCGACAGCCAGCCGAGTTCTAAATTGATTCCAAGTGATAGACTACAGTTTGCTATTGAGCCAAAATCCAAACAAATTCGCAGTTTATCATCGGCCATTGTGCAACGATATGGTCAATAATGGCATAGAAAGGGTTCTTAAAGTATTTCTACATAAACAAGGAATAACCACTCAGCTATTTTGCGTCGTGAAAAACGTAATTGCTTTTCATTACGCAGCCATTGATAGCGATCAAAAGTTGCTTTAGAAAATGACAATTGCTTGTCTTGACACTCATAAACGAAAGTCACGAATAATTATACTTTGTTTTGCATTAAATCTTTATAAGCTCGATCAATCTTATTCTAATAACTTTTAAAGTTTTGATCGCCTGATAGCTAGCCAAATATATTGCGCACCTACTTGCAGATAAAACCTGCTCCAGGATCGTGCGCAGTCAATCAAATCACTCTTTGTCATAGACCTACGTATCATTATCAATCGATTCCTACAACGCTATTTATTTCAACACTAAATCAAGATATTCTATGGTTAGTCAAAGCAATTATGACCCAGCTAAGTTAATTTCCGATATAAGTGACCGAATTGTCAGAAATTTGTTGGGTGGAATATCTCACAAATAAATTGTATTAGAATCTATGATATGAATGTGAGAACAATCGTAACACACTTCCTATCCGAAAAGAAACGTCGAGTGGATCATCAAAGCAATGACATTTCAGAAGACTTGTAAATATTTCCCGAGGTATTGTTAGGTACACATTGAACAAGAATGATCCTCACACAAAATGTTGAATGAATACATATCTTGTTAATCTGCTACTATGATATCGGCTATACTGCCCATCATCATCAACTGAAGTAAAAAGAAGCAGGGACGTTTGAAATATGATTATCAACTAACAAACATCGATAAATTAATTGTGCCGGGTGACAGCTTATTAGAGAGTAATTATTTTACAAGTACGATTACCTGGAAGACAGCCGTAATTGACTTATATTTGCAATGTGATTATTCTATGATTCTATGGGACTCTTGCTGAGTACTCCAATTATCTGCTACAATTGCATGATAATTCGGAAGCGTACTACAAAAGTTCTGCGATTGGCAGTGTGTTACGTTTTTTGGCGTACGTTAACAACACCATTACCTTAATTGCAGTCAACTAAAGTGTATGATATAAAGACTTCCCCTATATTCATGTCAAGTATTTGACAAATAGAACTTATTTGACAAATCTACTATTACACTTCTGATTTATATCACGTACGGTTTACAATTGTGTATTATGCCTGCTGTTAATCATGCCACCATTAGCTGTATTGGTGATAATCCAGTTTAAATGTTTGGGACTATGCTTTGCGGTTGAGAGTCGATACCCCCTTCGAACCAACACGATGAGGCAAACGCTTCTGCTTGGTGCAAAAAGAATAGGATTGCAAAGAATCTGGTTAATCGTTAGCATTTATCTAACTCAAGATAGTGCCAGCTAATGTCATACTGAACTGACTACGATACTTTGTGGGACTGGATGCATATTAAACATGAAACCACCTTGAACTTAAATCATTATGCACAATGCCTCAAACGATATTTTAATCATTCAATAAAACATAGCTCTCTATGTTTTGAAATGTTTTATCCTGACATATTCCTGTTAGTCACTGCCTCAATAATTAAACATTTAGCAAACTGACGAAGTTTCTTAAGACGAAGAAGAAATCATTTGTCACCCGACAACAAATTTACATTAACAACTCACACACACTGCCAGGAGACGGGCGTGGTTCAGCCACAAACGGCTATCTTCCAACCACCCTGAGTACGCTTCAAATTTCTTTTGCTAGCATTTCTCAATGCAAGTATACAATATAATATATGTGAGTGAACAAGAGCAAAATATAGACTGCGAGATGCTGGTTTAAGGAAAAAGTCTTTTACTTGCTTGAGCATAAAAGGCCATGAGATATCTTTTTATTGAAATGATTTATTGGTGTTTCCCAGGATAGTTTTTCGTCTATAAATATGCCCAGAAATTTATGCGCACCGTTATCTGTGTCTATACTGTTGATTACTCCATCATCTGTTTTTACCTTTAGTTGCTTATATTTAGGTTCTTATTGTGTCTTCTTATCACCGTGTAACTTGTTTTCCTAGTGTTTTATTTAAGGCCATTGGTTTGCTAGCCATATGTTAAAGTTGCTAACTGGATTGTTGGAAGGGCTGTTTCGATATTTGAGGATGAAACGAGTAGTGTTATGTCATCAGAAAAGGAAAGAACCGCTTCATTACAGGCATTGGAAATGTCATTGACGTAAAGTTAAAAACACCAGAGGCCCTAAAATGAAACCCTGGGGGACACCTATAACTACATCGGACACAGGCGATTTAATGTTTTCTATTTGCATATATTGTTTACGAAGTAGAAAATAACTTAAAACCATCTATGTTCAAGACCGCTTATTCCAAGCGAATACATTTTAGTTAGAAGTATTTCATGGTTTATTATATCGAAAGTTTTAGAGAGGTCGTCAAATATTTTGAGTACATATTCATTGGGTGATTTATTGTAAGCATCTGCGCAGTAATTGGCATATGCGATATTGGATGAATAGTTATTTTTGTGAATCCATATTGTTCCGGATACGTATGTTAAATTCAATCATTGAGGACATAGTTCAGTTATACATAGTTTTTTTCAATTGCTTTTGCAAACTAGTAGGTCTGTAGTTACTAAAGACGCAGTCGTCACCGGATTTATATACGGGCATAATTTTTGATATTTTTAGTTGGTCGGGGATGATTCGTGTTTTAAAAGTTGCATTACATATATGTGAGAGAAGAGTCAACATCCTTGGATGGGTTGCTTGTATAGTTTTAGTACTGATTTCGTCGTGGCCATAACTTGTTATTGGTTAAAGACGATTCACTACAGCTGCAACTTTATTTTCTGTTACCTCTTCTAGGTACACTGTGGTAGTTGAATTGGCAAGTAGAAAGTGAAGTGTTCATTAAGCGAGGGGAAGCTTTCAGATATTGTTGGCAATTATACTTTTATCTGATATTTGTTTACCATCAATTTTAAAACTATTGGGGAATTTTTTTTTGCGATGTGCATTTACTATTGTTTTGCTAAGTACTGACCACAAAGACTAGGTGTTCATTTTGTATTTTTCTATCACTTCAGAATAGTAATTACACTGAACCTTGTTAGGCAGGCTGTTGTATGTTTTGTATTTCTGCGACTTGCGCTGGGACGGGTTTTACTTGTATTTTCTATATAATTTTATTTTTAGTTTTAGTTGAAGCTATCAGACCAGGAGTCATCCATGGTTGATGCATAATGCGATTTTTTTTCTTTTGTCCGAAAATCGCATATGCTTGATTCAAAGCACATTCGTATTTATCAATGAACACATTATACGCCTGATTAGGACATTCATGCTCTGAGACACCCGAAAAATCCGTTATTTCTACATAATTTATGAAATTATATTGAAATTCTTTGGGGAGAAGTTGCGTCTTAGCGTACGATCCTCACATGTGTTGTCAGTTTGTTCTGTATGTGTCGTGTAGAATGTGGCGAAGTGGTCTGAAATGTCAGTGTCTATAATTTCAGATGTAGCTTGTGTTAGGCCATTGGTAATATATGTGATAAATGAGTGTGGCTGATGTAGGTGTCACCCTTGTGGATTTCGTAATCATTGGAGCAAACCCATTAACAGATAATTGTCAGTTTGAGCATGCATTTTGAGCTTTAAAAGATTCATAGCTCCCATTATACAACATTTGTGTCTAACTGCAGATGTTGTATATTTTATCTAAGCTAATGGTTGAAAATACGTCGTTGTCAGCAAGAGGTGTCGTATTTGGTCGATAAGCTATTCCAACTATACATTGTTGATTTCGAGCTGTTTTCATACTCTATAAACACTGTTTCGATAACATGAGGTATGAAGACCGATATATCATCTCTTCTACAAAATTCAATATGATCAGTGATAAAAAGGTCAACACCACCTCTTGCGTTATCATTACATGTATTTGCAATAAATTGGTGAATATTTAAAAAACTTTCGAATTAAACTTTAAATATTTCGTTTTAACCAATAAAGTCAAATGAAAATACATCAGAAGACAGACTGCTTACCAGCTCTGTTAATTGTTCCCAATGTGATACTAGTCCTCTCAAGTTTAAATTAAAGTGCGATTTTCCCTTTTTGTGTTTTTTGGTTTGTTTCAGAAAATCATGTAGGTTATGATACGTGCAAATGGAATGCGGAAGATGTCCATTCAAAGATTCAAGTTCACCACTATCTCCCAACTGGTTGACAGATGAGTAAGTTCACCATTTGTAGATGCTGATGTACCTCCTCACGTGTTTGTGTGTTTCGTAGGCGGTCATATTGTCGAGATCCTCATAAAGCGTTTTACAGGCGAGGCTAGTTCGTAGAGCTGAGGACGATGCTTTTGTCATCCCGAGGTTAATATCCCCCTGCTGGGGTACTGGTTGTTTCCAAGATGTTGACTATTTCAGCTGGTCATTTTCGCCAGGAGATAAAATTTTCTTGAATTAGCTGTTCTTAAGTTTCACGAAGATATATCCATCTCGAACCCAAGTGTCATTTATTCTTCTTTTCCTTTTTGAGCGTTCTGCAGCTTTGAGCCATTATGTTTCCTTTATTGGTCAAATCGTCGTTGATGTAGATGCCTGTTACATTTAGCCGATATCGGTTTTTTCATTATTGTTGTCTCTGTCGTCCACCTGATTAAACTGTTCCTACTGGATGAAACCTGTCAATGTTGTTGGTGGTATCGAAATCGAACTTGTCTTTTATGAAAGAACAGACATCTGCGTCTTTTTCCAAACCCGTTATTTGATCACTATGGCGTCTGCCATACTGCTCATGGTCGCCAAGCATACTTTAAAGGTTGTTCACTGGGTCTTTATGTTGTTTAATCTCAACGTTCTTTTCATTTAAAGGTGGACGAAATGCTTCTTCAGCGATGCGTTTTGATCCTAGAACGAAGTAATTAAAAGCTCAGCTGGGACCGATTAACCGGTTCAATTCTTCAAGGCTTCGTCCTGCGGGTCAAGCGGTGACGCATCTTACGTCCTTGCTTTACACTAACATCTTTACACTAACATCCTATTCCTCTCCAGGTCCTCTTTTTAATTCGTACTTGATTTTTCGTACTTATGACCCTGGGATTTTTATGAATCTTGTTGACCCATTTTTGCTGTTATCAAGTGCACCATACAGGGAATACATTCGCTTTTTACGTGAGACACGTAAGAGGTCACGTTTATTTTTCATGTTTACCAGTGCATGCATTTATTTAAAGGAGCCTAGATCAGCTAACTTTCATAACTGAAGGCTTTGTAGGTATCCATACAACAGGCTGATACATTTTGCTCACTCTCAATGTGCCCGAGTGCGTGTTGATGGGTACATTCGTGCGTTAGTGCATGCACTAAGTGCGCATGTCTCTCTCACCTGATGTGCCCTATTGGGGTTATCAGATATCGTGCACCCCTTCTTCGCCATGTTACCTTCCCTCAGACTCTAGTTGTGCATTACTAAGCGCCGAGGAACATCACAATATCATATCCGCCGGAAACTGCATGTTGCTTTTCAGGTACCTGCTTTCGTTAAGCCAATGTTCAGTGTGGTACGATTACATGAGGGACTGAGGTGTTATGGTTGTCCTTTCTTCTGAAATTTGAATTCATATTTCGACACGAATGAACTATAGATAATTTATCCACTATTATTCCAAGATTAGCGGACTTCGTTGATCGTATCGATGATTGTTAAACAATATGATAGAGTACTCTATGATTTGTGAGTACAGAATATATGATTATCTCAGTATGCAGAGTTAAGGCATGTGACGCTGCGGTTTTGCTTTTAATGGCTTAAATCCGAGCCTGTAATAAACGACGAATAAGTCTAGGTTACTAAAACATGATAGAATGCAGCCCACAGACTTACAGGCAATGCAATGGCAAATCATGTTCGTCGTAAACTCTTTGTCAGCAATTAGTTGGAATGGGTGCCACTCAAGCCGTTCAAACGTTATTCGAATATTGCGGAAATTACGGTGCTCAGCTGTAAAGATGTCAAGCAACGAAAGCACGATTGAGCAATTGACATGGATTAATATCTGCGTCGGTCATAACGCGCAAATGTGCAACACATTATTTCGACTATTGGATGAAAGCTCGGTCTTATTATCTATGTATCAAATCATTATTCTACTCAGTATGAGTTTGAGAACGCTGACGAAGGCCCAAAAAGTCGTATGTCGGGACTGAAATGTTTTTATAGTTTTAAGGACATCTCCAGTAGGTTCTTGGTAGACTAAGCATATGTATCAGTGCGATGCGACATTACTACACTGACGATTTAGACATTATGTCTGTAAAGCATCAAATCTATAATGCAGAGGGGATATCTTGCGTCAATCTATGCCGTGTTTTGTCCAGTATTAAATGACTGAAGATATTGCATCCTTAAGTCTAATTTGGTCTTCAATTTGAAGGGTAGCAACAGGTGTAAGGAATTGAATGTGTTAGTGTGGGCATACTGGAATAGCCAGATCTCTGAAATGATATAATGCATTACGCCTGCAGCACTACATTGTATAGCATTTTAGCTTGCTGGGGTAGTCCCTGTGGTTTGCAAGCCCTGTTTGTTTAAGGATAAATCACTGTATTGGCGGATTCTTAGATGTAAGTTGCAAACTTAGGAACCCCTGACATCAGCGTGACTGATCAACTATCTGTCTTATTAATCTATTTGCGCCCAGAGGCGTACCCATGATAAAGTGAATTACCATTACTTGCAAGTCACACATAATTAAATTGGCTGTCTTACAACGAGAATGCAAGTTAGTGAGTCTCCTATTCTTGTACAGCACATATGCTGCCGACTAACACTTCTCAATTATTTATTCAATGATCTTTCGTTGATCACGCTATATGATCAGAAGTGGGGTGGGTAAAAAAACCTGCTCTGGACTCCTTAGTTTTCTTGGTCAGCCAAATATCTATATAGACCAGGGGGCCATTTTTATCCAGCGGCCACTTCCCACCGCTCAAATGTCCGCCACTGTATTATATCTCATCCAACCTGGTCTGTGGCTTACTTGCAAGCTAATTTGTGGGGTAATTCTATATTCTGGACATTTAACCTGGTGGACTAAATATGAACTACGTGTCTGCATTTTAAACAACGATGAAAAGGCAATATTGTATCCATCGCTTTGACCTGTGAAATTCACAATTACGCCTATAAAGAATAACCATATGTGCACACGGCGATATTTATGATGGACACGTTTCAATATCGATAGTCAAGTATTCTGAAAAAAGACAGCTATATAGTCTCGCTATATATCATTATTTTATAAATCAAATTATTACAACTCGCAAAGTGTTTTGATTGTGCATCGATACTCGAGTCACGTACATCTGTTTAACTGACAGGGATAGTATGTTTCTACGAATTGTAGATTTGCCTAAGTCACGAGTTAGGGATGTAATATTACCTTATTTCGATTTAATTGGAAGCCTCTTGTGGGTAGATAGATGTTGTTTAATATTTTATTTGTTGTTAATTCCATTAGCTATGTGGCAAATTTCAAGCGAAACCGACCTCGAATATCCCCTGTAATAACCGAAATTTGTCGGGCTTGTTTCAATTTATAGAAAATAAGCTGCATATAGTAACTTCCTTTTAGTGATATATGGAATAACACCTACGGCACTTTAAAAATATAACTGTACACGTCAAATGATTGGTTGACACTTTATCTAGAAGTTGATTTGTATATCACAAAAAGTACTTAAACGCCCAGTTATATAGTACATCTATATTGCTTTCATCATAATATCTGCAGCAATTGATCTGTTGCATTAAATGGTGTGGAAATGAAGCTGCTACGATAAGATGTTTATTTATTGTTAATATATTGTCTTGATTACATGTTCTTGTGAAAACATTGGTTTGCAGGCTGCAACACACGTTACATGTCATTAGGCAATGGATGACAACGCATAAATATCGCCAGGCAAACGTTTTTAGGTATGCTATTCACTGACTGTACCAGAGTCCGAATAATGATGCTCTGATAGAAACAAACTAAACTGAATTGCTCACAAAATACCCCATGCTGGTCACGAAACCGCAAAGAAACCCGATGTTAAATAAAAACCTCTCCGATTACATTTACCTAATTTACGCCTAAACAGCATAACTACTGGCCTTTGGTGATTCTGGTGCTCATAGAATTACCACCTACAATTGTCATAAATGTGATGGCTAATAATGGTATTCGACCAATGTGACCTGATTATTGATTACTCTGTGCAACCTTGTCTCATGATGATACTTGTGTCGAAAAAGATTTTGATAAAATTTGCAGCGCACTAGCTGTATGTAAAAACAGGTTTATGATTGATGACGTCGGAACAGCATAAAACGTACTCTTGTCTTATGTATATTGTACCACTAATGATACGTGTTCGTTATTGCATGGTCTCGTGTGTTACATTGAGACAGCACAATAGGGTGTGGTGCATCCCATTTCATCAGCGCGATCATGCAATACAATGCTTTTTATGGCCCCAACCCCCAATAACAAATCGCAAGTTCACGTTCAAATGATCCTCAAGGATTTTACGCTTCCATGACGAAAATTACACCAGGGTTGTCTAGGTCGCTGGAGAGTTGAAGGTGTCTGATTTGTGGCAGAGAGTCCGGTGGGATAGATAGAGTTTTCTCAAATAATTATTTAATCACTCCAAAACCAGCAAACATTAAAGTACTGTATCGGGTAAATGTCAAATTAAAACGTCCCTAGAGCTTGAGGAAACCACTTCATGTAAGTTTCGCCAATTTGAAGTAATCGATTCAAAAACATAAATGTTATTGCGCCCTCTCCTCTCATTCGCATCGAGGGCTCTGCTCGACGCCAATTAATGTCAATGCCAATGCGTGTGCAATAGCCAACCAAATAACATGTACCATATAGCAATTCATCATCATTTGTTTCCTTTACGGGCGACCAACTACGTTACAACGGGCAAACACACTCATCGGTTCAACCATTTCATTACAGACTCATATACCACACACACCTTGAATACTGTATTAGCCATTGTTCTTCTAGCGTAGATCCGGACTTGATCAAAAACCACCAAGTCTTCAGTCACAAAATAACTCGATCGCCACAACACCCTCGCATGTTGCAGTCAGACTACACATTAAAGGCTTTACTCTGAGCCCGGCTTATTGAATGCTTTCATCCGATAACGCTCAGCTTGGAGAAAGGTGAGATTGGACAATGACAGCACTTAAATGGAGCTCAATAATATTGTGCAGGAAAGCAAACCCGTGATAAGCCCAACCAATGCATCACGACATTTTTGCAAATGTGCATTGTGTATAATAAAATGAAATGACTCGAAAAAGCGTATCCTAAAGGCTTTTGTGAATAAAATGGATCGTGAAACATGCGATGCCTTTGGCGTCGCTCCATGATATCAACTTGTAAGCAACACTTGTCCTTGCCTTAGCTCTAATAAATAGACAATACGTATGGTTGAAAATCGACTTTTGCCACACAACCACATAATTCGCGTTAGACCTTACAGCAGCGGCAGATGATGTCCCCATAGGAACAAATTTGCTAACTCACAGCAAACAATGCCCAAGATACCCATCATCCAAAGAGTTGTCCGGCAATAATAGCATGTGTGACGTTCTATTTTTCCAAAATGCATTCAAGCATTCGTATTTGATTTCTTTTGCTGCATGATACACATGAATCCAACTGAGAATGGATTTACCGCCCACACAGCTTGATACAATGAACATGTTAAATGTTAAGTGGTATATTGCGTCGTGCATGTGTAGTGACTGAGTAAGTGAGTGAGTAGGTGGCTGTTAGTGAGTGGCTGTTAGTGAGTGTATGGGTAAGTGAGAGAGTGCGCCAGAGATGGAGTGTGTTAGTGGGTGAGTGAGTAAGCGAATGGCTACTAGGGAATGTCCCATTAAAGTTAAGCTCGCAGCTGAAAATTGACCCAGTTTGTTCACCGAAACATAAAGGAGAGCATATGGCTGCTGTTCGAACTCCGTGTGCTAGCAACTACAGAACCAGCGATATGCTGTAGCCACTTAAGAAAAATAATATTTACTGGGTTGCATCTTTGTTAAATATAGAATGTATTCTAAGGATCATTTGTGTTGCTATAATGCTGCTAAAATATGCATCTGATTATGTGTGAGTAATGGGGCGGTACAGGGCACTTAATTCAGGCATCATGGGTTCCAAATGTTCCATAGGTAGCAATGCCTTCCGTCGAGTGGTGAGGATGACATTTATTGGAAGTCTTTCTTTCCGTTGTTTCATACTAACAGTTAAAGCCCGTTTTATAAGTTGCTCATTCTTCCGATAAATAAGAGAGTCCCTTAGATGATCGTAAATGCAACGACCCAGAAAAAGAATGCAGACAATTTCGGCATCAATGTTGAAAATGTATTCCTCTCACAGGAACTAACTAACCATGCCATGTAGATGTCACTAGAGGGTAAACGCCGTACCTCACAATGCCAGACATACTGATGAAATAATGTTTTACATAACATTATTATTTTTAGTTTTACGCATTGAAAATATAAGAATATACGTCTGTTTAACACTGACATACGTAGTGATGAATTGTCATTGAATGTGTGGAAATGGAAAAGCGTCCGCATCCCTTTCTGCACAGTTGATTCGACGATGGCTATCTTTCATTCAAATATGAATTCGCCGGTAGATATATTCCTTTTACATTGATGTTAATGGCTCTGCTGATTCAGCATGCTTCAATCAATTGTTGTGCTAATCTCATATATTGGTTTCCCTCTTAAGCATTAATGTAATCACCACATCACGGTTATTTATATTCATATTAGTCCAGGTATACAGCTTGATAATTTGTCAGTTCTCTTTTTTCGATGTGTCCAATTCGTTAACGCATAGTTTACAATGCTGCTTTTGAAACAATTAAACAGTATTATATTGTGAGCTGACGCATTAATGATTAGTCCGATACATGACAAAAGAAGGTAATAGTACTGTGCATGTCATGGTAATTGAACAAAGCTAAGTTGCTACCTTGCAAATTTATGTGCGACTTGTATATCAGCGACTGTTTGTCTGTTATGGTGACGATTTGTTATAGATTGTATTGCCTATTTTGTGTAATGGCAAGGATTGGCTAGTGGCAACGTCCGCAGTGATATTAACTAAAGGCGGACGCTAGCACAGTTGGCACAAAACTGCTCCATGGGTCACGCTAGACAGCAGCTTAGACGTCATCGCGAGTAGTATTTATCCAGAAAGCCAATAATTCATCAGAAACCTTGGCTTTGGCTCCTCATTGAATGGGCTGTATGACGTAACAGATCCTTGTATATAGCCAAAGTGTTAACAATTAAAAGATTATCTGCTGTAAACACATGAAATCCCTTTAGAATACCGAAATCTTTCTTAAACGACGGCGCAATAATTATATAATATAAAGCTCACAAAGGCAATGTAATAATACGATTTGTTTCCAGATTCACATTTGTTCGAACATCCTTCACATGATTTGTTTGTGTTGCGAAATAACCTGACGGCAGTTATGTCAAATAGATTGTTTCATAATATTTGTGGGCTTTGAACCGGATTTTCTGGCTAGGGAGTTTGGTATCCTGAAGTAGACCTAGGCCAAACAATGTCTCACGAAGCGTAATAGATTTGCAAGCCTATCTAAATACCTATTTATATTGGCGAGTAATGGCTTCTGAAGCTGAAAGATGGATATCTTATCGAGGTACTTATACCAAGGGCGATTGAGTGACACCATAAATGAGAATATTCGGGGAGAAATTTGTCTGGTGCTTTTAAGTATCAAGACGACTGCTTTGATTTGCAAATGAAAGGATAAAAATCGCGTATAATGCTACCATGTTTTGAATGTTTTTAAATCACAATATCCCATCCCATCACTATCAATGCGTCCGAAGTGTCCACCAAGTAGATGTCTCCTGCCTTGTTCATTCGCTTCGATTGTTAATCAGCGTAAAGATTAACATGAAAGAAAGCAACGGATAAATCATTGAATACCAACTAAGGTATCACAATGTGCTAGCTTTCATTCATCGTGGTATAAATATATTGCACCTGTATCCTTGCCTTGGTGATTTCTCTGATGTGATATTGACATGTGAGCCTCACTCTAAGATGAGGGATGAGAGTTGTTTTTGAATTAAGCGTACATAGGCATGTAAGCATAGAAATTCGTGTTGTGATTGATTTGGTTAATATTTACGATCCTGCAAACATCTGCACAGAAAAGAAGAAAACTTTCCCTTCATGTGGCCGCGCTATCGAAATATTGAACATTTAGTTTCCGCAAGCTCATTAATTGGGCTATTACAATAGATACAATAAATAACGTAAATGATGATATAGGATTGTTTAAAGAGGTATTTCACGTCACTGTGTTGCAAAGGCGCAAAAGCTAATTTTATTGTAATCTAATGCCCAGGCTGTAGTCAGTGCGATGGCTAGGCAAAGTGTATGTATTGAAGTGCCGGATAGACCTCAATACAAGCTTCGAAAAGCGTTCGTGATTTTGTTACATGTACATTTCATTATCTTGAATCATGATACTCGACGAATAAATTGCTTGTTTTCTGTCGATGGCATTGTTTGAATGTGAGCAGCTCGAATATCATGACGTTGCGATAGAAGGTCACCACAACCTCAAAAGATGAATTAGCCTTAGCGTCGATGCTTCAGACTTATTGAGGACAGTAAGTTTGTTCTACTGTACCAAGCAGGGCTTTGAGTCAGAATGTATCCTCTTAAAATATTCAAACAATACTGAAAATCACGCACCTTGAAAGAAATGCCACATTTATGACAAATATGTGAAAAACACTAGGTAACAGCAAAGCACTAGCTCAATGTATGACCAGTTAAAATGTGACATATCTAAGGACGACTGGCCATCTTCTGACATGCGCAGCATCCTATTTAATTACAGCAGGTAGGTTTTCGCCAATACAAGCACCTTATGGGTGATTGCATGACAAACCAAAACCTTTCTAACTCCTCACTCATCAGAATAAAGAATTAGGAAGCTAAGAAGGTCTTGCCATGCGCCAAGTATGAAGACAGTCATACCCACACTGCCTCGTAAGATATGTTAGTGTATTTGTGTTAATTCCAGAGAATGTTGTAATGATGAATATCATATGTGAGTGTAGGCTGGCGCAAACTGCTGGATACAACTTTATAAAGTGATATTGAATAAATGCATGCAAACTCCTTAATTGAAGATAACCGTTAACATTTGATTCCTGCTGTAGTTACGTAAGATGGCTTCTGATCAAGACGAAACCCAATGACACATTTAGTGTTTTGATGTCATTATTCAAGAAAACCATATCATTCAAATAATTTCCGTCGTAGCCTTCATAAGTAAAACATATAAGACAGAGGGAAATACGCGTCAGATGATAACATAACGGCCATAAATTCTTCTATTAGTGATTGTCCCCGCAATACACTACTACTAAGCCTCCCGCTGCTTTCTCTGGTCGGATGTCCTGAAAGTGGTTGTAATTCTGTACAATCATTGCTATCACTCGATATAATTAAAGCCGGCATGCATTTACTTACTAGCTTACTGTACAACCAAACCTACCTGCAGGACTATAAGAAGGATTTGATGAGGTGCTGCGATTTATCGCAAGCATTTGGCATTAGCACTTCTGGTGAGTGAGGTTACAGATAAGCTTGGTATTCAAAGAGTTAGATGAAGCAGTTTCATAAAATGGTGAGATTTCGAGTGCCGTTAACTTTAACATAACCGCAAATGCGTTCCTAATGTGACAACGAAATGTTTCCCAGAACAGCAAGCATAAGAGGGAAAAAACACGAATTGTACTCATGAATGTTCATTAGGAGGGTCACTTTTTAGTGCATAGACATTATCACTAACTGTGTGACAGCTACCAGACAAGCCATAGGGTGGTTGTCGTTCCTTATCCTGAGCATGCTTATAGGACGGATGATTGGCAAACGTTCTCGTGTGCGCTTGTCCTGTCAGTTAGTTGCGCTGCAGTATAATGCCGAGCATCTTAACTGACAGACTGATGAACATTCTTTAAAATCAGGATCTTACTAAGTGATAATCAGCTTATCAGGTCGTTAAATACACTTTCATTTGTAAGCTGCTTCAAACTTTTGGGAAAGCTTCTGGGTTGGGATCACCATTATCTGTTTCATTGTTATTAATGTGCCATCCTTGGGTTATATTGCAAACAAGACACAAACTATGTATTGCAGCCATTAGGCTCTGATGTTCTTCGTGCTAAGTCACAATTAACATGCAAATGTTCTGTCACCGCATAACCTCGACAATCCAAAAATAGAGCGAACTCCGTCTGACTTGTGTTGCTGGCAACTGAGTTAAACCGACACTTTCGACAGTACACATTATCCGCACGTCTTCCCCGGCGCCTCGTGCCTACTTCTAATAAGTGATCTTATGAAGGGCAATCAGTACAACAGTAGAAATTATCGGTGTAATTGTGAGCACGCTTTGCATATATGCGCATAGAAGGAGAATGGGTGTGATTTACCGCCAACAGTGACTATGCAATCAATACAGTCCCAGAATCATAGCTGTTCGCATGTTTCTTGTGTTTGTAATTACATTGTTTCTTGTTCTAATCTATTGGTTAAATTGTCTGCGGAACAAAATCCGCTTACTGCCATAGGTTCATTTGAACGAAATCTTGCTAGGCCATCAAAGGCCACCTGGCTATAAATCATGATTGTGGACATATACATGTTTGGATAAATAATTCGCCGTTTATTCGCTCAAAAAAATTGATCTCGATTCTCCGCAACTTTAAACCTATCGCTAAGCAAACGTTTATAGGTCAAATAGGAGCGATGCGGATTGCTCATTATTAAGGAGGTTAAATGCAACAACGGACATGATAATAATTTAAATCAGTAGCCACCGTCTACTCGAGGTTATTGCCTCAAAGCCGAAAATGATTCGCCATACAGTTGGTAATCACACATTTGAGATGAGAATGATCGCCTTGTCATGGTAATTTCGACGTCTTTTGATTTGTGGACATACTATATGGTCGTCTACATATCGCTGTTTGTATGAGGAAAGTCCACGCCCATGGTGTTTCAATATGCATGTCAAATGCAAACTTCTAACTCGAATACTTCATTACTTGAATATGGCTCTATTATCCGGGTGTCCAGTTGAAAGCCAGAAGGAAATTGTTGTTCACTGGTATGTAATTCAAGAGCCAGTAGCCGGTCAACGTAGGTTTGCGGTTGCGTTACATGGCCATAATGACTCAGAGAGTGTGGGTAAAATATAAATATTGCTGCGTAATGGCCTTATAATGGATAAAAAGAATTGTGGACTTACCAGCGAAAAAAGATCATGTCGTGTAACACAGAGACGGGAAAACGTCCTCCATTACACTGGTTGCGATGAGAAGCGCCGTAATCCTTCAACCGAGCCACAAATCATGCTGATTGGCACGTCTCTTAATCGAAGTTTTATATTTGTGTGGATGACCAGAACATTAACAGTAAAGCTCGATTTTTACTGAGAAAATCAATGATGCCGAAATTATAGTATTTGTGTAAAATAAAAATATGTTAGTGAGCACAGGAACAATATCGAAAGCATCGTATTTATGGGATATGCTTATTCATTTCTTTTTAGCTAGTATGTTAACACTAAATGGCTAAAGGGCTGTCTGTTAATGATAAGCCTGGACATGCGTTCTGAATAAGTGCGTTCTCTAATGGACAAGATATTTTATTGGGTAGGATTTGCATTTGGTCATAATGCGTAACTGTTATTTTGGCTACCAAAAGCATTAGTAATAACTGAAAGATCTAGTCGACTTAAAATATAGGGGGCTCTGATTTCACGAAGCTGTGCACTAATCACGTGCAAGTAAGCATCGTCTTTGTTCCCCCGTTTGCGCAAGGGGTACGAAGCGTGTTTGCCACAACATAGAGTAATCGTTATTCTTCTGTAACTTATATCAGTACCTCATATCACAACTATATTGCATGACAGTGTTAATCCCTGCGTACAAATGTACATGCAAAATGGCTTACCCGCAAAGCAAATTGCAATCCCTATACGGCTGCTAATTAAACCCCTCCACCAGTAGCAGTAACCATGCTTTATATGCAATCGTTTTCCACCAGACATCAAATTGTGATTCTTACAGCCCGGATTTGTATTGACTTGTGTATTGTATGCATAAGTATTTCTGTTGGTATTTGTGAATTGCTTTGCAATGATATCAGTACTGATATCAGTATTATGGGTGTTACATTTCTCCAAACCGCTTAAACATAACCTCAAGTGTGAAAATACAGAATGTGATGGCTTTAAACACGCACATGGCTTCAAAAACGAAAACATCCCAGAGGCCAATGCCCGGGAATGACTTCGCGTTGTATTCTGGTAACAGAGATCTTGTCAAGTGCATTCGTAAATAATGGAGTCAATCAGTCATACATAAGTAAAAAACAAGCCTTGCTGAGTGCACTTTGACTGGTCCTGGTAATAATCAGATGTCGACATTCATATGCAGTAGCTGATATACATATTAGGGAAAATCACGTCCTATTCAAGCCCTTGGTGTACATCATTATATCATACTCAGTGTTTGTGCGGTGTATAAGTTTTCTTCCATGTATATATTTCTATCCGAAACATAATCTAGCACCTTGTTTAATAAACCGTTCTGCAAACATTTGAGCATTGCAGCTAGTTGTGCATCCGGAGAATATTTAAATGGGATGTTACTTAATACTTGTCAATAGAGAGCTTCCGGATATCATTTGTTTTCCTTTTAAATGCGCTATTGTGCCTTATGATACAGTTATACAACCTTAGGTCAAAAAGGTTCAGCAGAATTTTATATCACAATATTACTTTATGGCGGCTTCTCATGCTTCGGTGATTCGGTTATGTATCTTTGTTTCATAGAAGCGTTGTCATCAATATTTATGAATAATCATGGTGATACCATGATAATTTTTCCACATGATTCTTACCGCATAACACAATTATGTGCAGTGAAGTCCGTGATGTTTTTTCATAAACAAGGGAAGGGTTATTGTAGCACGAGCAAATGCCATTTATAGGAAAGGTTTCTCCAATTCCGCTGCAATTGCTTGTTTTGCACAGTGGTTGAAATAATGCTCAAAGCGCGTTCGTGCTAGATCTAAGTAATGATGCGATGTTTTCACGATTGTTGCGTGAGGATTTAGTGCTTCGGTAGTGGACACCAATTTTCGTTTTACTGCACCGGTACTCAAGAAGTTCGTGGGGTGTATTCGCGAAGATTGAAAGAGGCACATCCTTAAGAAACAATGTATATCATACATTCAGCTTAACAGAAGAAGCGGGTGCGTTATTATAACAATATTTTATGGTTTTAGAAATATCTTCACGCAGCCTACCGAAAGGAGAATAACAAATCAGCCAATATGAGATCCTACATTATGTTTGGAGATGACATGAATCATATAATTAAAGGGCATGCTTTTGTAACGCACATAGTCCTCTTAACTTAACTGCGTTACCCTGATTTAAACATCCAACTTTCGAACCGCTTGAGCACCTGGCTGAGAACAGCACGCCGTCATTGTTTTCATGATGTGATGTCAGTTCAGGAACGCAACCATCAGCGGGGGCATTACGTACATGCTTGCTATTGAAGAAGGCTGTCAGTTCTAATGAAAATTTTGTGGTGTGAGGTGTTCATTATGGCAATGCTAGATAAGATTTATTCATGAGGTTCTGATGAAGAAGGCTGTTAGGTAGCGGAGGGTGCAGTTTGTGACAGTGAAACGAAGCAAGAACTCAAGTGAGAATTCCACAGTCTACAAAAACAGGATTTGTGTATGTAAGCACATTTCATTAAAAGAGTAGTATACACAGCGGTGGTTCTGACCCAACAAGCTCAGACGCATTTGTATCAATTTCAGCCCTTATAACCCTAGTTTCTTCTTTGTTACATTCATTTTGGAGAACACAGTTCATCATAGCACAGGCACGCTCACCACTATTTTTTTACCCATATCACCTCTTATACTTAATCAGGTTTAATTTAAGTAGATATCCGCCCGGGGCTCGGGTCGGACCAGAGGCCCAATGGTGCTACCCGATTGCTGGCATATTACCGTGACCATTGGTTTATATTCTTTGGGGTTATCCACCACTTTGAGTCAAGTGGGGGTAGTGATATTTTACTTGCATGTTATCAATATATCTTGCGTCTACCACTGCGTAGCATCTTATACCAGATGATCGTCAAATAGCGTTTCACTAGCATAAGCAGGGCTAGCCACTATTCTACGATGTTTTTCCTCTTCAGATGAGCGGACGATTTTCACGTTGACCAAGGAGATTCGCCATTGTTTTACCAGACACAGAGTTGTTCATCAGCTTGTACAAGTCCTTCTCAAAATCACTTGTAGCTGTTAACCACTTATTTAGCACAGCTAATCGCTCTGGGGCTGGAGGATACTCGTTATGGGCATCGTTTGACCCTGTAGGCTATTCCAAATCAACTTATATATCCAGTTTTTGCATCGTAAGGATGTTTCTCTATCTCTGCATCGATTAACTGGGTCACCAACTCAATTGCCCCAGAAGATAAAGGCTGACTCATTGTCCATCTACGTCCCCCACGTAGGCCCTTCGCAATGATCAGGTGCTTGTCATAGTTGGTAAGCAACTCAAGCGATACACCTGTTCTTCTGAGCAATGAATCCCGCGAGACCAGGAATGGTACAGTAGATGGCTGGTTCAAGACTGTACTGCTTTAGACAGGTCTTGCGGGATATCTCAAACACACCCGGAAGGATCAGCATGTCTGTGCACAGGTATAGGTCATTGTAGTCAAGTACAGGTCATGGCATTAGAACATGCCACAGACCTTCTGTGCATATTTATCGTCATCAGCAGATATACCCTGCCAAAACAGCTTGCTGTAGAACTCCGGTATAGGAGGTAGGGGGTATAAGAATTATTCCAACCATCCATCAATTCACTTTCACAGGAGCAGCTGTCACTTCGTTTCGTCGGGCTCATATTTAGCCGCCACTGCAAAGGCGTCGGGGTTGTTTGCTTGTCAAGCAAGGTCAGGAAGAACAGTGCACTGTCAATGAAGCAAAGATGTCCCAGGGACAGTGAGATATATTGTTGGGGATGCAATTGATTTGACCTTTCACCTTTCTGAATAACTGCATCAAGAGGTGGGAGTCATAGACCCGTAGGTTAAGAAAGACAACCGGTATAGTTGTTGTTTTGGGATTTAACCGCAGCGTTAGGTTGCATGCATTGTGGGCTGGTACTCTGTACTTGCCTGTTATATTGACAGTGGTCCCGAACCGAGTCGCCTACAAGTGGCTTGCTGCATATATGACATTGAGTCCAGTGGGCTCGTTTACCCTGCACTATCATTACCATGGTAGCTGGCTGGGATATGTTTGTTGGGATCATACGCTCTTCCTACTGCATAGCCTGCAAAAATTTCGCTGCAGCATTCGGTCTTCTGTACGCAACTGATTGTTTTCACCACTTTATACCATTAGCCACAAATTTCATGTTGCTCCGTTTTCTGGATGTTACTCTTAGTCGGAACCAGTGCAGGGCCGGGAAGTTTGACTGTGGATGCCTCAAAGTAGGCGCAAATTATCTAGGGGGCGGAAGTAGCTTGTGCCAGTTTTGGAATGAGAGCGTGAGTTAAAATATCGCATATCAACCCGAACTGCTTTTGGACCTATTCCTTGACATTCTGGCTTGTTAACCTAAAACAGGTCTTCTCAGGTGTATTCGGGTAGGCAACGCTCGCAAAAGTTCATGCGGCATTAATATTCATTCTTGTCGTATTGTAAGCGGCTAATGTCTTTGATCCATGTGTGGTGAAACCTACCAGCCTTCTCAATCAACATGAGGTTAATGCATGGAATGTCGGCTGGCTGTTTGCTGATATAATTGTAATGTTCTCTAAGTGTTTAACACATGAAAGGCTTATTTATTATCAACTTCAAAACCGAACATAATTCTAACCGGCGGAACTCCAACTCCCCGGAAGTTAACATGTATCCGTCATAACGTTATACAACGATATGATGACTAACACTACAATAATGTACCATCGTCATACACTTATCCTTTCCGACAACATTTAAGGCTGAGATGTTCAACTTTGACAAACTTGCTCGCATATCCGGCATCTTAGCCAGTGGTGCCATTTCCAATTGAGCTTGTACTTTAATCATACAGTTTTGAAGACACCAACCACAACTAGTATTTATTAAAAGTTGACCCCCCCAACAGTCTGCATTTTCGGCAAATGGAATACCATTGCTCACATTGTATCGTGGTTGTTGTAATATATTTCCTTTTTGGTGCCAAGTAGGCCCTCTTAGACAAGCCTGGCCTGAGCTACTGTTGTATGCAAAAAGAAGTAGTCTGGACCTAACGACATGTTCATGGCCTACCCAAACTCTCTGTATTCAACATTTTCAACAGAATGTTTACCTTCAGATGCAAAAACACTTTTTTGGGTATTTTCATACTTATATATCATAATGTATACATAAATAAATATATAATATATATATATATATATATATATATATATATATATATATATATATATATATATATATATATATATATATATATATATATATAAATATGAATATATATATATAAATAATATATATATATATATATATATATATATATATATATATATATATATATATATATATATATATATATATATATATATATATATATATATATATATATATATATATATATATATATATATATATATATATATATATATATATATATATATATATCTATACACATATATATATATATTTATATATATATATATATATATTATAAATATATATATATACGTATATATGTGTTATATGCATATAGAAACAAATACAAATGTTCATATAGATACATGATTATACAAAAACATGTATACATATGCATACATATATACATATGCATAAAATATATCAACATATATGTATATATATATTTACGTACATATACATGTATATTTATATACATATATGCATATTTTATATATATATGCATATATATGCATATATATAGATATGTTTGAATATATAAATATATGTATACATAGACATGTATTAATATGTATAAATAGATAATATGCATATGGATACCTTTACAGGCATTCATTTAGATTTAGAATTGCATATATACATATACATCTATATGCATATTTTGTTTATAATATATATATATATATATATATATATATATATATATATATATATATATATATATATATATGATAAATATATATATGCATATTTATGCTTATATAAGTACATTATATATATATATATATATATATATATTTATAATATTATAATATATATATATATATATATATATATGTGTTTAATTATATGTATACATATATATATGTATATATGTTCATATATAAACATAAATATGTATATATATAAAGTTTTATAATATATATATATATATATATATATATATTGCATATATATGCAAATATATATATACATAAATGTTTACATATGGATGTATATGTATATATGTATTAACATATCTACATGAATGCATGTATCTGCATATATATGCATATATATTATTTATAGATATATATATATATACATATATATGCATGTATGTTTGTGCAGATATACTTATAAACATATACATATACATATCTATGGATTAATGCACTCATATATATGCATGCATATTTGCATATATCTATATATATATCTATATAGATGTATACATATATGAATATATATGTTTGTATCTATATATATAATTATATGTGCTTGTGCTCACGCGCGCTATATTTGTTTGTGTGCATGTGTGCCTGATTGTGTTTATATATGTTTTTGTGTTAGCGTCGTGAATGAGTTTGTGTTTGAATATCATCCTTGGTTAATGGTTCTTGACCGAGGATGAATTCGATTGTTTGAAATGTTTCATACTCAAATAAGGATAAAAGTTGCAGCGAGCGGTAACGCATTTAATCAGCAAAATAATCAATAATATAGAGCCATACACTCTATTTGTGCGGCAACTAGGTCAACAGCCAATTGTTAATAACACTTCATTCATCTTTACTCAAAAAATAATTGAAACCATATGTAGTTATTAATATAATTGATATAATTACTTCCAACGATTATTTGACACAAATTGCATTTGTGTAACAGACAGACAGCAAATACTGTCTATTTGTAATGGTATAAATCCTTAAATGTAGGAACCAGCAACTTCGTATCAGTTTTGTAAAGGAGCCATCTGAGAAATGGTAGTAATGGGACCGCTGGTGAGTAAATACAGCGATATCATTTTGATATATGCACATCTTTTTCAAAATAAATTTTAATTCGTTTCAACCTGATATATGGCTCTGGCCTGTTTGCGTCCAAACTAAGGTTGAAAACCAGATATCTTAGTGATAGTATAAATAATTTCATTGCATTGGACTACTTATGTGCAATTGGTGTTATCCCCGTTAATAAACGTTTATGGAAAATGTGTACAGCTTGTTCTGTCAGTTGTCATTACTGAGCAAGCAGCCTGACTTCATTGCATATTAGTGTACTGCTATGGACAAGTCATGACTGAAATGAGATATATGAGAGATAAAAGACCTACAAGAAAGCGACCACAAGACACTACCTTAAAAATCAACATTAGAATTGGGTACGACAGAGTGGAACTCATATGCAAACATAATCTATATACAGTTATCCAGTACATTCAGCGTAAAATGATAATATACCAATGACTATAGAGCCTCTAGCATTGCCGTTCATTTAAGTTTTCTTCTTCTGAGCTGTCCTTCATGCACATATCCTGCATCAACATTAGCTCATTCATCGACCAACGTGGTATTTTGCTAGGTCTCCATGGGTGCCTCCGTTGACCTCCATCAATTCCAGCATTTTATGCTCACAGCTTGTATTTGCTTGTCATAAGCGGACAAGTTTTGCGCACATGGCATGAATGTTGTTGTGATGCTTTTAGTGAAATGTTGGACTGCTAAGAAATACTGGCTTCAGTCACGGTAAGCGCACGTACAATTATGCTAACAATGTCTCAACTGTGCACACAATAAGGCTATATGCTGCAAAACAAGCTTGTCCCTCTTAGTTAGAAATGAAGGCATTGATGATGAGATATCCACATTATCAGACGAATCGCCTTTGCCATTGATGTGTTACCATCCTTATGAAAAGCGCGTCAGTCAACTCTGTCTCGTCTTTGAACGGAAACAGTTCCCCTTTACAACCCTATGTACCGGCTTTATGTCACAATGTATCCGGCATCCAAGGGCGTCACTCTTTCTTCTGATCACAAATCTTCTGCAAAAAAGGTTGCTTACGATAGTCGGCTTGCCTGAAGCACGATACCGTGATTAGGGAAAAGACATCAAATACAATGAAAAGTAGCTCACTAATGGGCCAAAACATTAATTAGGTGTCATGTCATTCAGAATGTCACGGACTAATTTAAACCACAACCAAGATGCTAGGGATATATTGGTTACCTGTACTGCACGGAACTGAAGCCGGTATGTTAATACATCTTCACTTCCTGCACTTGATTTCAAATGATCTATTTTTTTACATTGGTCAACCTATGGTCAAGTGCAACTATAACTATGCTGGTCACTGCCCAATCAGTTGATTAATTACAGCAGCAAATACATCTTATGTACTACAAATATAATATAGACATGATGTAATATTACAGCCATATTCATCATCTGATCATCATGTCGTCACGCAAACAGACACATGTTGATAGCTGCGTGATAGGGTTTCAGTGTTTTCAGTCTCTTGAAATCACACTACGTAGACGACTCATCAACGCAAAGTTGGATATATGACTGTAGATGTTTTTTGTTGTAAACTGTAGCCTGAGAGAGTTATGTTTTTTCCGTGTGTGATAAAATTGTCTATTTCTAGCATGAACACTAACTATGCATATGCATGGAGGAACCTTGCTCCTTTTATCATTCATCACATTTGCCCCATAGGAAAAAGCCATTCTTCAAAGCTATAATATGAGTAAGCTTCGGATATAATTGTAAATACAGTCCATTGTGGTTCTAGGTGTAAGCACTCACAAGGGTAATTTCCATCACTCATACAACAACGTGTTTGCATGCATGGACAAGATCATGCACGTTATTTTACTTGAAACTGAATCGTAAATTGTAGCAGGTTAAACAGTACCGTGTATCACCATTCTAGGCACAGGATTTATTATACTTCCATTATCATCCCTATACTATTGCAATTAGACATAGCGGTTAAAGAATACTCCAGCATAATGCTAATTGCTTCATGAATGCTATATAAGAAACAGGCCGATAATCGGACTAGAGAACATGTATGGAGAACATGTATAGTTGCAGAAAGTTAACAACGCGGACCGTATACAGAATTACCTTAAGCATGATATCCAAGTAAAGACAATGTTTTTAAAAGTGTGATGTTCACACCTCCCCAGAATGGTCCGCTTGTGAAATATGTAGTTGTTATTGCCTGAATTTAATGTATTATTATTTGGTCTATTGCCAATAACCATTGATATATTTGGTAATCGTAACGTAGACAATGCATGTACGGGTATGGAACACGATACGATCTAATATTTTTGCGGAGTTCGAAATATTGTGCAAGCTGCCAGCATTTGAACCAGCGATCTCTCGGATTTTTGGCTGACACCTTAACCACTAGACCTTTTTTTGTCCCACCACCATCCCCAATAATAATATTTTACCTGGACCATACCAGGCGGCAATACCATCCTCATTACATTATATGGCAAGTATATATACATTTCAAACTCCGATATATCAATTGCAAACTTAACCACACTCTCGTGAAGTCGCACGATATTGTCATGCACTTTCATTTTAAGCAGTTTTCATTGTTCTGGTGCATTTATGTTCTCCTTTAGGGCGGCATTACATTTGACCTATTGAAGGTCATCATATCAGAAGTCAGCAGAAAGGTTGGGCAGTAAATAAATATTCACAATCATAGTTTTTATGAAAACATTATGTACATGTACAATAGCATATGTATAGCATATTGTACATGTACTGGTATGAACACGATATGATCTGATATATCGGCGGAGATCTATTTCGCAAGCTGCCAGCTTTTGAGCCAGCGATCTCACGCACTTTTACCTAACCACTAGACTATTTGTCTCATCACAATCCCTAATAGTAATAATTTACCTGGACCATAGCGGGCGGCCTGCCATCCTCATTACATTATATTGGTAATTTATATACATTGCTAAATCTAATACATCGGCTGCAAACTAAACTACTAATACGTGAAGTCGCACAATATTGTCACGTACTTGCATTTTAACAAGTTTTTATTGTTCTGGTGCATCTAATGATTACATTGAATCCCATATTTGAACCTGCTTCTAAGCAAACAAGGTGCATAGTGTTCCATCTCGAACACGGCGTCAAACTGACTTAGATTCATCACATGTTATACGTGTGATATATTTGATTACATTCATTTGGCTTCAAATTGAACTGTAGTGATATAAACACGATATGTGTTCATTGTCCGCCTGTCATTGTCGTTATAATGTGATTGGAGGAAATAAATATGAACAAGTGATGTTCCAACCTTTTAGTCAAGCTATAAAAGTGAGCTTATAATTCAAAATTCCTCCAAAATTTAATTTAACAGTATGCCATATGCTTCGACAGTTATATATACTATTACAGGTACTGGTATGAAACACGATCTTATGATCTTTGCGGAGATCGAAAAATTTTGCAAGCTGCCAGCAATTGAACCAATGAGACCAAGTACAATTAAAATAAGTCTTTGCGATAGTAAATAATAATGCTTATCGCCATTATTGTCAAGTTAAATTGCATAATACAATGCCTACGATACAAACAGCTATGGCTACGATGATGTTACATAAATGAGGCGCTAAAATCGATTTGTTGACTTCCTGTCTGTTGCACTTTATTGCATTGTTAAAACAAGGAGGAAACTGGTTTGGTGTGATAATGAGTACCTATGCTTCATCAAAGCAAAGGTGCGAACAATGCAGTGCATAAGTATGCATTACAGCATAATCACTGAGACGTATATCTATGCGTGTTATTTATGTCTAACTCGTATCCGTTTACAAATTGCCTGTCGAATTTTTATCGGAGAGTTCAATGGGTACTTGATGCGGCTTTTTCTTTTAGAAGTCCATGAAATTAAATATAAATCTTTGTCAATTTGTCTGGAGCCTCGACATTAATGCAATGCATCCCCGTCAAGACTGTCGATATTTAGTATGATGCCGGTTAAGAGGTTGATCAAATACAGTTTTATTTAGATCGTGTCGCGACGGGGCACTCATAAACAAGCGAACATCACCGTCATGTATCTTAAAACCATTAGCACCAAAAAACTCGGTGCGAATTGTTGCATTTATTTTATTTTCCGTCACAAATGAACTTCGTAATGGCATTAAGTGTGGAAAGATCACATAATATTATTATCATAATTATTGTGCAGAAAAAACTTTGCCTCTTGATATTGATTTGGCATTTAAACATTCAGCCTAGCGAGTCCATGGGATTCAATTTGTAGCAGCGATTAAACGAGCTATATACCTCAACCGCGTCTTTGAAGGTCACTTGCACTGGTTATGTAGTAACTTATCAGCAAACATCTATAATATGTTAAACTCATACCATACAACTTGTCGATTTTAAGCAGGTTTAGATTAAGTTGATCAATATCATCAATCACTTGACAATTGGATGGAGTAAATAAGGAAAGAGTGCATATGCATACGCATATGTAATATCGAATCGCTTAAGTATTCAAGATACCTTTAATCTAGTATAATAAGATACTTAGACATCGAACCCCGAATGGCATTCCAATCGGGTTCTGTTCGACAAAGATAACGAAGTTAAGTAACGCTGGTACCAAACCTTAGTTAAGATTAAGACGCGAATCTTTGTAAATACAGACGCTGCACAAACGGATGAAATGAGAAGCAGAACAGCGTTTGGGCGTTTTGATTCCAAGTTACGATTGACAACCCGATGACCTCTTTAGCGAACAAATGTATCGTCCATGAACCACCTCGGTCTTGTTTGAGATCCTATTAAACATATAACATGTTTAATTGTAATTCACAGTGGTTGATGGTGAACTCTAAAGCAACAACTTTTGTTCAGAGCATATTTTATTCTAAACATAGCATTAAAAACGACAACTCATCATGCGGATATTATAACTTTGACATTACAATTCAGACACCACCTGCAGATGGCTGGGGATAAATGTTTTTGTGGCAATTAGTGCAAAAAAAGTGCGGTTTTCATTTCAAGAAGTCTTAAGGTCCTCTTAGGAGTAAGTGGCATGCATAAGCACTTTTATCATTGTATTTGGAGTATTATATGTCTAATGGCGGTTGCTGACAAGTTCTAGTACGCTCACTTGCCTCTCCATTAGGCCAGTCTGTCACATGGCTTTGCGAGACAACGGCTGTACATTGCTTGTCAATTGAAGAAAACAATAAGTTAGAAACCGTCGGCCCTTCCACAAGCAGAACAATGCTTTATAAAGGCTACCTGAGCATTGCTAATCTAAACCGAAGACATGAAAGCTCAGCTATGTTGTCCAAGTGGTTACCTTACGCATTAGCACCAGCTCTCTATCTCCCCCGACTGTGCCGCTGATGCTATCTCCGATTCCGCAGTGTATGGATATGGTCACCGAAAAACGAATGCACCTCCAAGCTTAATCATAACAACTGAATTAGAAAAGCGATGGTTGGAACATAAATCACACACAATTGGCCCCACACCAGTGATTACAATTGTCATGAGACCTAACCTTATACTGTATGCCTCTGGCAATAATGTTGAATAACATGACCTTGCTTTGGATGTGCTGGGTGTTGCATCGTTACCTTGCTAGTAAAAGTATTGCTCCGTTTGTTTTAAATTTCTTTTGTATTTTACGCTATTCCATGGCTAACACACCTTCATTCTGTCATTTTTGTCTGATGTCAATTGTAACTGTTATCTGCCTTATATTAGTCACTGGTGCATTTTCAACGGCAATACCAAGTAAGTGCGATATAAGCCTCTGCGGATATCGGATATTACCTATATATTTGCAAACGTCGACGTTGGTTTATTATCATGAATGATGTATTTCTGAAATGCACGACTATTCCATATAATGATTTTATTACAGTTTCTAGTGATTTCCCTGACTGCCCTGTATAATTTGTAAATTGTTGCAGTTAAGTGCGCATAGGCTGTTTACCTAGCGATACATCGTTTGCTACGGTGTCTAGACAGTAAATTGACGCTAATAAATGATCTGTACATTTGTACAGTGTGCCCAGTTAACATCAATGTGGACTTGGATGCGTAGATTGGGAATTCTCTTATGATGCAATTAGCAGCAACCTTCTATGGCAACCCCGGGTAAAGTCAAGATGATTCATGCAATGTTCTGCATATCGTCATTAGCCTCCGTCATTCCGCTATGTTTGGCAAAACATCGGTCGAATTCCGTTTGAGCGGGCTAATGTTAAGTGTCCATTAAGACATTTCAGTTGCCTAGTCTTTGACGCTTCAGGCTATAAAACACAGTCTAGTGTCTGTTGTTTGTCTGCAACAAATGCAACAATGTCATCATTGGAATGTTTTCATCATATCCATAAGGCCAGACGAGTTACGCCTAATAAGTGACTTTATTGCATAACTCTTGTTAGCTTTCAGTTTATATGCTTAACATCGCCAGGTCATAAATGACCTTCACAACCTATTTAGAGTGATGCATAGTAATATGGCACACTTTATAGCTAATCTACTGCTTTGAATTTCTAGGGTCAAACAAATCGTGAGGCGATGTTAAATAGTTGGCTGGCTATTAACGATGATTCGAAATTCGTTTAAAATCCTTTATAATTCTCGTGTTGAGCAATTAACGCATTGCTTACTTCGTCGCGTTGTTTTAATCAATACAGCGTGATGAGGTATCAAATACATAGTTACTACACATTTTGGACGGAGGTAAAATTTGATGGTTTTATATATTGGTAGCCATTATTGTGTGAAGACGCAAATTACCGTCACTAAATGTATAAGGAAAGTCTTATCGATGTTCGGGTCCATTTGAATGTCAGCCCTACATTTTAGATTTACAAATTGTATTAAAAACCCAGGGCCAAGTCGAGTTTATGCTGCCAAGCAAGCTTTACTAGGAAAACTAAGCTACTCAGCAGTGGCACCAGAGCTGGTGTCTTAGGGTATAACTGCTTCTGCTCTCTGACGCTACACATCTGCTGAAGCTACAATAATACTGACTTATGCTTCGCCGGTTGTATCGCTTTCGCAGAGCATGGGATATGTGTTGCAAAACCAATAGTATGGCCTAAATTCTTGCAAATATGATTTATATATATATTATATCATAACATCAATTCATACAACGAGAGAGAGTGATTCAAGTAATGGTAATACTTTACCATTAAACGATTTTTACTTATTCCATTTTAACACAGAATATTCCTAATGAGTGAGGCCTATCTCTCATTTGTGTTCCCTCGAAAATAACATATTAATGCAAGTAATCTGCTGCAGGAAATTATTTATAGATACATATATATATATATTATATATATATCATATATATATATATATATATATATATATATATATATCTACAAATACACCATAGGCCGATAATTTACAACAAATATGATATATATATATATATATATATGAGATATATATATATATATATATATATATATAGATATATGATATATATATATATATATATATATATATATACTATATAGATATATATTATATCAAATATCAATATAATAATAAATATATATATATATTTATATATATATATAGTATATATATATATATATATATAATATATATATATATATATACAGATACAAATATATATATATGTACATTTTTATATATAGATATATATATATATATATAAATATATATATATGTATAAATATATATATATGCAGCATATATATAAAATATATATGAAATATATACATCATAAATGTACATACACATATATATATATAAATACGTATATATATATATATATATATATATATATATATATATCTATATATATATATTATATATATATATATATATATCTATATATATATATATATATATATATATATATATATATATATATTCGTATCATATATATTTATATATATATATGTGATACCCATATATCATATATATTTTAGGGCCGAAAGCGGGAAACATTCTTCTAAAGACAGGATAACCGCCCGGAAAAGGATGATGTCTAAATATGATTGGTGATCTCCCTCTGATCCTGTTACATTTTCTCAACTATTGGCTGAGAGGCTTCTAGCCGGATCACCAATTAATCCTTGCATATATATATATATATATATATATATATATATATATATATATATATATTTATATATACATTTCGAACCCCGTCAATAGCAGCCCTAATCTCAGCCGCACACGTCGCAAAGTTCCTTGCGTAGAAGGTAGCAATAGCCGAGCAACTTTAGCTGAGTATTGAACTTTAGCTGAGATTTGAATCAGTACCCATCTTTAAGAATTAAACGGAATTGCTTTTTTTTTTCTTTCGAGAAATTTAGGAATGTAGTCTATGCACTTGGTTTACCCACCGACCAGCTTTCTCATTAACTAGTTTATTTTGGAATATTCAAGTCGTCGGAATAAATCTATGTTAACTGAACCAAATATACCAATGAACTAAATGTTTACACCCTGTATTGATAGCTACACATAGAAGACATTATGCGTCATTCTTTCACGTGGGAGGATGAATTACTATATTCGCTTCTAAATCTGTCCTCTTACCTCTTTCATGTCATCGCAAGATGCTGGCTATTTTTGATTTACTCGTTTATTACGCAATTGTGAACGGCCATCCTCTTGAGTGTTTTTTTGCCCGTAAGAGTACCCAGGAATAACAATTGTTTGGTAAAAAGGCGGTCTCATCCTTAGCCGTTGTCACTGGAGGGACATATAAACAAGAGAGGAAGTATGAAGAACGCATCAGTAGTAGAAAGACGTGCCTCTTCACACCCTGCATTTTTATCTGGGGATGACGTGAAAATGACGTGAGGAACCATTGCGCAATATATTTTTCGCTGGCAGATCGTTTATTTTGCGATATTTTGGTGAGTCATTTTCTATTCTCGGATAAGTCGTCATCTTTGCTGACCTTGGCTAAGTTAAGTAATACCTCATGTCATGGGAGAGTATATGAGCTGGAGCTGGTGGTCTCAGTTCAGCATTTACCATTGCTTGGAAAAGGATTAGCGATACTGACTTGTTAAAAGTGGTGGAGCAAATCGAGATGGAGGAAGTGAAAGTGCTATACACTCAATACTTTGCACAATATTCGATAGTTGATTGGAATAAAGATTTAGTGTTTTTGAAAAACAATTTCAAGAAATGCCACGTAGAGTTGGGGATGAACTGTGTATTGGACTGTGGTTACGAAATAGCTGCTGTCACAGAAACTTTGAAATAGTTAGAAGCGGGAGAGGAGAGTCGTGTGGAGGTCTCAATTGGTACAGACGTGACGATGAATGTACGATACCCGGTCCATATGGTGCTGATAAAGAAGGGTCACGTGACAATGCAAATGGACGGTTACTCGTGGCATATGTTTGTAGAAGCGTGGGACGAGTTAAAACAGCTCTAAGTAACCCACGTGGAGAGAGCAAAATTAATACAGGAATATCTGACGGTAGTGTACACAGACACGCTTGTCGATTTAATCGAAACCCTAATACCAGAAAAATGCCACGGATGTCGGATAGACCATCCAAGTCAGCGACAGCATAATCTTTGTTTGATGGCAGAACGTGAAGAACAAGTTCGGATGTGTATGGCGGATGCTCTCGAACGTGTTGATGAACTGTATGTGTCAAGATTATGGGAATTGAGTATAGCTTTAATTAACCCCTGCCCCTCGTGGTTGGAACGTAGCAAATGGTTGTGTGTGGACTATAGGAAATATTGGTTAGAGTCGGTGAAATCAGATATTGAAATACGTGTAATTAACAGATTGTGTAATAAATGAGTGAAAATACAGGGCAGTGTTTTTTTATTTGGAATGTATGTTATAAAGAGTTAAAATTTGCTGGGTGGTCATTCATGACTAAGATAGTCTGAGAGTGTCATCAACATGACGGTTGCGTACAGCAGGTGGTCTGTTTCAAAAGACAAGTTGCATGCACAACTTACTCGAGAACTGAGAGACAATAAGATCTATAGACAAATAAGTATGAATCAACAGCGCTTGATGGAGCAAGGTTACGATTTTGATACTGCTCTTAGTAAAGCGTTGAAGCTAGAGAGTGTTTAATGGATCGTCAGTTGACTGCGATTGTATCTGAAGATGAGGTGGATTAAAGTAATTATAAATATCGGTTAACAACAAGTTTACTGTCAATAAAGGTTGACAACATGGAAACTTGTGTAGAATGTGACGAATGTCAGAGAGTCGCTGAGACCCAACAACCATATAGACCCAAGTCACCTGCTCAGGGTAAACACAGAACCCTGAGGCTAAGGCGTTGTTCTCTGTGTCAATGTGGGTTTGTTACGAAGGCTCTTTTGACGCAACACTTGATATATCACTGTAATTATAAGCACTACATTCACAATCGAAAATTAAGAAAAACAACAGACACAACAAAGCAGAGGAAGGTTGTGACATAATCAGAAAGCTTAATTTCCATGCTTGAAGAACCCCACAACCCAGTGTGTGTGATTTACCGGATCTGAAACACCGCTGACATCAGCCAAATTAATTCGTCACGTGAGCATGAAAAACCTCTTACATAACCTCGATCAGAGGGATAAATAAGCGAACACGGACAGATTTTTGTTTCATTCAGGATGGCGGAGGAGAACAGCAAGGAGTATGATTACATTGATGGACCGCTGTCGACGTCGGGGTCACACAGTAGTTTAGTTACCCAGAACATTTGACCAATGATTTACAAATTCGCGATAGATGGAGCGGACATCATATAAACTTACCCACAAACGCCTTTCTCGGAAGTGGGACGCTCTTACATCACTTACTGTATCGTTGATTGACGTTGATATGGAGGTCACAGTGTTTGACAATGCGACTGGTCGAGTGAAAGCCTCACTCCCCTATATTGAAATTACCCATGGAAGTGTGACCATGCGCTTTGATAATTTCAATTGGTGGCATATCATAAAAGCTTACGAAGAACAAACAGCGCGCACACAAATGACGGGTTATATATGAACGTCGCCTGATGGGTGAGATATGATAATTAGCCTTTACAGTGGTTTGATGAAACCATTGATATCTGACATAGCTCAAGAACTATGTGAAGAGTGTGGAACGGGTGTATGTCAAGCCGGGAACCAACAAAAGATGGATTCACACTGCGAAAGAAGAGCCTTGGATATGGTGGACGAACATCACTTAACTTTATTATGGCGCGTGTTGTGTGAACAACACAATTTGACTGAACTATGCTTTTGGCTCTCTAGAGCATATCAGCGTAACATGTTAGATTTTTATGTGACCGCCGAACTCTGGTCTAAAGTCTTAATGGGGGAACCTTATGAATGTGAATATAACCGAATTATTAGACGCATGAATATACATGATTGGTGATTGAATAAAAAGTGACAATATATTTTAGTTGAATTTCTTTTTGAGTTCTTCTTATCACGACACCCAATGCATAACACATATCACCGTGAAATTCGTAGAGGGGTTGAATTTTGAAACAGACCCTCAACAAAGAACCGTGTTGATCATCCATGATTCGATGCAAGAAATTGTATCGAACAAGGCGTGGATGCATATGTCTGCTGGTCCGTAGAGTATGCTGTGATCCAAATGTGTCAAGGGGTACGTAATCTAAAATCTTCGAAATGGATAAATGTCGGCGTTCTGGGTGTTTTGTGTTGTATTGAAGTACGTTTGTATTCAACATCTCACGACATAAACTTTATATTGTAATCCAATGCGGCAATCGATAAACACAAAATTCATAAGATTATATATGTGCGTACTAATTATCATGTTCTATACCTGTATTAAAGTCATAGGGGTATATGAACCATGCACCTTTGCTGCACAAGGCGCTGTAGTTAAGTCCAATTGACCAATTGTTTAGATAAAGGCACTGTGGGCGCTGAATTTAATATTGAGGCAGGTAACGCAGCTCTCAGTTAAGGGAAACAAATTTCATTGCTACAGTTCTATACTTCATAAATCGCATTTCATCTGACAAAGGAGTCCAGTACAACATCAATCAGCATACATGGTATTAACAAAGAGCTTATTGTTTCGGCGTCATGTCACACATATACACACACACAAACACCAAGGAGTGGCCACATTGTCCATGTATTTTCAACTCAGAACCTCATGGCCTTATCTCAATGTATCACTCCGTAATTGACTGCAGACAATGCTATTAAGTGAACTTCACCCAATACCGTCTTATATCAGGGTGATTAAAAGGTCCATCAAGATAACGGTTAAAGCTTGAATTGTTCCCGGTCGCACCGCTTTACGGGCCTTTGTGAATGTGGAGTTTGACGACAGTTGTACTTGACACCTCCTGCTGATGGCAACTCATAATGTTATACATTTTAATGAGGGCATCAAGAGGAGATAGACGTTGTGAACAAATGCCTACCTTGACGTAGGGAATATCAAAAGTTAATAGCAAGTGTTATGATATGTGTAAAGACGCGACGATTACAGATAATGTGAATACTTCCAATTAATCTTATATCATCATTTAACGTCGTGAATGATCTCCTTAACATGCCAACAGTGATTAAACACATCTGGCTATTGCCGAGTTGCTGTATTCCTCGGTTTTTATATTCAACGAGCAAGGTGATGACTGCTGCATCAATGTCAAACACGATAGTCGAATGTAGACTCTCCTCATTCTAACTAAAATTCCTGACGACATTGCACATGAAGCACCTGTGGCTGGTAAATTGGATAGCGCAAGCACGCCTCTGTCCGTATTTATAGCTCCCCCCATCACATTTCTGCTTCAATAAAAGCATCAGAACAATAAATAGAGGATGGTGATCCCCTGATTTTTATACAATAACGCGACATATTGCCGGCCGGGGCACGTCAGTAAGAGATTATCTATCATGTAGACACACCGTTTGTGTTGACTTCAATGTGATTAACAGCTGCATATATAGTAGTACAACGAACACAAAGTCACCCAGGCAGGATAAATCGGTTCTCATGTCCGACGAACCGTTTTGAGTACGAATTGTGGGCAAAAAGTTCAACATTAAACGAGATGGCAAATCGCTGAGTGAACAAGACTCATTCCTTGCATCAGACATATACTGTGCAGAAACGGACTTTTTGACGACATTTGGTACGTGAGTGGTCAATTCGATTTGATGGCGATTGATAGATCAACAATGCCCGGTGCATACATCATGTTTTTATCCTTTATTATTGCCCAAAAAGGCTGACTTGTTCGGTTTCTTTGCATACTACAAAGTGCTTCACTCACAACGCACCTTTGACAGATGTCAACAATAACGCAGATTATTCTAATTGCATACGCATTGCCAGTGAAATATAGTGTGAGGCAGTGCGATAAGGCAACTAAACAAGAATTGGGGGTTTTCATAGAATCGTATTAGAAGCAGTTGTTGTTCGCTGAAATGGTCTTTGACAAGGGCATAAGGTGGTGTTTGGTAAACAAGAGTAATCATCAGCGCAATATATTCGCACACTGTCAGCCGGCAATGTTTAGAGTACGATACGATGGAAGATCACTGTATATTCTCATTATGCAAACTATTACCCCCTCCCCTGCTCGCTTCTCAATCTACTCTGGCTATATCCTATTGTCGAGATGCCTGCAAGCTGACTGCTGAAGCAGTCATCATTAAACTCGTTGCTGTGTACCATCCAATGCCGCCTGTCTGATATACGTATTACACATACACTTTTTTGTCTATCACGTGAACTGGTAGCTAATTATGTATGTTCAAGTAAACACATTTGAAGATTTAGCTGTAGCTCACGAACCAACTTCTATGGATAAACTTACTTGTGATTTAATGCATTATAAAGTATGCCTTTCACGTGCGCTTGTAGTGATATGCAAGCAAACGCACATAGCACAGAAACTAATACCGGCTAGTGCTCAAAACTTAGGAAAACAAGGTAAAAAGTTTGAGTAGTTTGAATTTTCAGTAGAGTTTGTTAATGGCGGCTGCTTGATTTATTTCATTTTTACCATCCGAACCATGCTTATTTGGCCGCATTAAGTAAAACCAATTACCAGCGGAGGGAAAAAAACCCTTGCTGTTAATTATGAGCATTCGATCGTCTCGGTACTGTAAATCTGCCACCAAATAGGTTTTTTATTTTCTCTAGGTAGCATAGTAGACAAACTTGTGTGCGAAGGTCCATATAGCTCATACGTTGGTCACAGCTGTATAAAAAGCCGAAATGATTAACGCTTTGTCAGGAACATAATATAACCCACTTTTAGATATTCCGATGCAAATAGCAGACGGTTGTTAAGGCGTTGTGATAATCGGCGTCACCTTTCGACCCACAGGTAATATATATATATATATATATATATATATATATATATATATATATATATATATATATATATATATATATATATATATATATATATATATATATATATATATATATATATATATATATATATATATATACATATATATAAACATGTTAACATATATACATATATATAAATATGTGTTAACATATATATGTTCACATATGTATAAATGTTCATGTATATATATATATATATATATATAATATATATATATATATATATATATATATATATATATATATATATATATATATATATCATATATATATATATATATATATATATATATATATATATATATATATATATATATATATATATATATATATATATATATATATATATATATATATATATATATATATATATATATATATATATATATATATGCCCATATATATTTGAAATTGTTAAGCTACTCGTGGGTCCTTCAAGAAACCGCTTTGTAACTAAGATTCCCGTTACAGTTAATTGAATAGCAAAACTGCAACCTATCATTAACAGAGATAGGTGATGTGATATAGTACTCCCCCACTGCTATTGCACACTTGGGAAAGCACATTACTAGGTGCAGCATCTAATATACATTAAATATGTTCAGCTGAATGCAATTTGTAGCCCTTTTAAAATCATGTTATGTTTAGTATACAACCAATTTTGGCGTATTATACACTTTAAGCATATTGCCAAGGCGGTAGTGCTCAGCATTTATGACAAGTTGCGATGCAATGACAAATAAGCCGAGATTAATAGATACATGGAATTGAGTCAATTGCAAAACATCCTTCATGGCCAATCTGTAGACATTCGTTATGCTTCGCAGGATAGCATCTCCATACTGACCCAAGAATATATGAATGGTACAGATTTTTGAATTAGCTGGCAGACAATATATTTTCTACTTGCATTTCATCATGTGTAACTATAACGTCATCATCACAACATTTGTAGCAACCTTATGAGATCGATCATCATGGCAGGCAATCGGTTCACCGCAAATAGCAAACTGTAGCGTTTTCAGTGGTATAAAAGTTACCTATCAGGTCTTAAGCATGGCGCGGCTGATTGGCGATAAAGAATTTCTTCATACGTGATGTAATGTTCTCATTGAACCCTAGAGCCGTTGTCAATTCCGTACGGTTTGTTGATATACAATTTTACCAATTATTCTTGGTTAAATTGTGTTTTTTGTTAATCGTAAATCCTGTTATCGGACTATCAGGGGTTTTTATTATTCGTTGTTCTAAATTGTATTGCTGCATTTTCAGGAATAATTTGTCAATTTTCAAACAATCTAATGCGTGTACCAAATGCTATTAAACGCAAATAATCTGCAACCACCACGCAATGTCAGACGCGATTGACATACACCATGCCAACCTAAATTGCTTTCTTTCCAGGCGCGCAGTTAAAACGGCGCATTTCAATGCAGCTTTTTTCCTTTGCCAGTGACATGTCTGTGCCCATTTAAGTGTGATTGCAAAAACCTTCAAGCCCTTTTAAGGTCTGATTGTACATGCCTAAGTATCTACGAAGTATGTCGAAGTAGGCCGAATGATATACACGACATTGTGAGATGTTCTATTACGCTTACTTGCCTCGCCTCTGAACCAACATGACATTTATCCTGTCGGATAATGGGATGTTCATTGCATGCTTATCGCACGTAAGATTAGGTCTGCAAGCATGATCGTCAAATCTGTGTTCTATAAATAATGTCAATCGTGCATGTTTTTCAATTGATAATTGATCGATTGATAATATTTAAAATGCTTTAGATTGACGATAAATGAGCCAATTTGTATCCACACCATGTTTTTCAGGGCCCAGTTCAACTGAACAGGAAAACGAAAATGATCAAAATTATTTTCAATTGTGTTGCAATTCATCATATCTAGAATTTGTTTCATCTTCGCCCTAATGAGCGTTGATTCATTTAATCATGATTTAGTCATAAGGAATTGGATTTTCATTTTTGTTTATTTGGGGTACATTTATTTGCAAGATTCTCGCCACACACAAAAGTTATTATGATCCCATAAGATAATTAGCCACGTAAATTGATGCAAATCCAACAATTGCAAGAAGAAATGAATAGAATAGAACAGCGCCTAAAATACACCTCCCTTAATTTAGGATAGCAAATGTATGTTTAGGCATACACAAGAGGTAGTGAAGATCCGTGACACGAATTCACCTTTTCATGAGATCATACTAACATTTTAGTAACACAAGGCTAATCCTGACGTCATGAAAATATATATAATTATAGTTTTACCATGTTAAATATGCCGCAACTGTTTTCTTAAACATAATTATTGTTGGTAAATAATTTATATCTGGGAGAGTATTCCGATTCGTTGGTCAGGTTTTTAAAGCAGAATGAATCTGATTACCGTGGAATGTGATCACGTCGATCCGATTGTAGAACAGATACATAATTTTTAAACTGATTAGTAAAGATAAACAACACGCACTGGTCATTTATTCAGTAATAGAGCTTATAATCTCGACGATGTTTCTCTTAAAAACTGCCCTTACGGTTGACGAATATATCGTGAACAAAGTTTGAATGCTGTTCAATAAATTTAATGATAATTTGAATTCATCCAAGGATTAGCATAATTATCCAAAAGTAATTACCAGTGCCTAAAGTCTATTGGTTTAGAATTTGTTTTACGATAATGGCCGATAACATCCAACGCATTATTTATCATATCATACATAACTGTACAAAGAAAAACCAACATTTGATACTTGCAGAAATATGTTGCCAGTCAACATATAAAGATATTTTATTATAAAACTGCAGTTTCATTGGTAAAAGTTGTCTGGGGAATATCCGAAAATATAATTCGCAATCAAAGCAAAATAAATTGACAACACTTGCAAAGTTGGCTGATATACTTGATGAATGAGTAATGTCTTACTTTACTGTTGTCTTACTTAAGCAGTTATGTTCGAGATTTACATTTGGAAATTTAAATACCGTCGCAAGAAATAGTGAATTACATATCATATTGTCATTTAGCAAGAAGATGAATGTTTTCTCGAGTTGCTTGGTAAACTAAAGGCAATGAGAACATTTTTGCTAAATTATCATCTACATGCATTTGCAAAACTTATGGTTATTATGTAAGCATTTACTATATGCAGCTTATCGCCCGTATCAGGCAGGTAACATTGACGCATATATTGATATACTTTAGAGGGTGAAAATTATTCATTAAATCATTAACAAATGTCAAGCACCATTTGCACATCTTTTTCAAGCTTGGATAGGATGCTTCCGTTTCGAGATTGACGAATAGTCAAGAGATTTGTTTGTTTGTCATAGATTTTGTGAATGAGTTTGATTTCGAAATATTTTGCTTTTTGATCCAGCATTAATCAACAACAACAACGGACGCAGCAATGAAATAGACCGGTCAACCACCTATAAAGGTTGGTCGAAGTTTTCAGCGGTCCTTCGCGTTTTAGTTTTAACAAAAAAGGCCGATGCAGTGCTCAAACAGGTTGACAGCCCCAAACGAAACTATCTGCTTGACAATGGCAAAGTAGAGTTTCCTCTTTCTGTACACTTAAACAACGTACCCGGAGATGCAAGCACGAGCTGGGCGCTATCGATGAGACAAAGGTGGACCTGACAGACGGCGATATGCCATTCCGCGTTAATCAGGATGCAGGAGATCCTACTCTCGACCTTGAAATTCATAACAGAATAGGACCTAGGTTAGTAAATCCAACAGTCTGCTTTATGCGTGCTTTTTGTTACGTAGCATTCTCTTAAAATCTAATCAACACACTAAGACTCCGAAATACCTCAGACCATGTACGATTCGGCGAAGATAGACAATTTGTCACTCATTAGCCAATTTGTATTGCCATAAACAGTCTTATAGAATCCATATCGGTGATTCTTTTTCCCAGCCTAGTTCGATACTAACACAAAGTGGAAATGACGAACTAGTAACTCCCCCAGTTGACATAGATCAATGACCCTTTGTATCGATGCGCTGCATATGTTTAGTCAAATGAGAACCGTTAAAGAGAGGTCAATTGTTTTAATTGAATGACAGACTCATAGAACGTTTCTCGTCAAAACCTATGGCAAACATTGCCAGACGCCACAAAAGTAACATTGTCTCCAAATTATCGTAGCTTTTGTTGAGAACAAGTAAAATGCTTTACAGGTCAAGACGTTAGTGCAAAGAAAGCGATGTTTTCTTCGCCGAACGAGCCCATTCACAATAACGTTTATTGGTCATGCAACAGATATTATAGTTTCCGAAAGCCCGATAACAGTACTTAATGTTAGTCTTCAAATTATCTGCCATCGTACGGTAGGTCCAGATGCTATATCTGTATGATATATAACCTATCATTTAAAAGAGAAATTATATAATGATGAAATGGTCTCACACATTTAAGGCTTTTAAACCACGTAGATTGTTGCCGAATTAAATGTCCGTGAAAGACCCGCTGTAATTGGCACATATCGATGATAGTTTACGCGTTTCTACATGTGTTAATAGAGATTATTACTGTTAGGCATAGCATCCATCTGATCATGTATGGTCACATTGCAGGACGGTGAAGCTAAAAGTTACTCAACGGTAATAAAACACGAACTGAAACAACAACACAATTAAGCACTCTGGCACTTCAAGGCGTTCGTACCCTTTCCAAACGGGCTTAAAGGTTACGGTTAAGGGAACGCCAAAGCAATTCGCTACGTGATATTAATGTTTGCCGACATATAGATAGTATATGCTAACGTACATTTCATCATTCGTAGATGCTGATGGGTATTTAAACATCAGTACATACATTCAGAAGACCTTCTCTTGTTATCTTAGGGTTCATCACCATATGCTATCAAAGTATTGTTTTGGTTCAGATTAAGCCAGTATGACAACTATGTTCAGATTTCATCTGAATGGTACGTAATTATATTCTAGCATTCTAATTCCAGGAGTACAAACTGCCAACCAAATGCTAGATGTGCATTGTCTATTGATATGTATATCTACAGCTGATAATTTAAAGAGTATTCTTTTGGCTATCAGACAATTTGCTGTCGTTATGGTCCCAAAATGGAAAACAAAAATGGAACTGGGTTAAAATTGTGAAATGTTCCACATAAATTATGTCGAGTTTTAATTTGAATGGTAAAAATAAAAGTCACGACGGAATATTCATAAATGTAAAACCGAGTGTTTTGATAATATGGTTTTTAGGCTTCAAATATGTGCGACAGGTAATAAGACAACAGTAGCAAGCGTACAAATACCGTCGAATATATATGAAGTATGCTGAAGTATTTCTGCCTTCTGTCCTATATGCCAGTCATAGCTTAATAGCGTAGCAATTATGCTTCATAAAAGCTCTCTTGATATACGCTCACATACGATCTGATGCTAGTTCAGAGAATAGATGTCAATTGAAGACTCCCTGCCTTAATTTCCTTGATTTGTGCAATGTTGGGCATACTTTTCATGCCATGGAAGATAAGTCGAGCGCGTATCAAATTACAACAGTAAAACAGATGGCTCACCATGCTATTCGACCGACGAGAACTTGTATTTTTGTGTCATGGGTGAATAACTCTGTTTGCTTCTGTCGAATTTCAACGCGAATGCTTTTTTTGAATCATCTGTCTCTTTATGATACCAGTGCAATATTCATGTCAGAGTCAGTGAATCTAATTACGACGTTTTTACTATCTTTGTATTGTTCTGCATTGGCTTTTTTCGACTATCCACTCAGCATACTATGTTTTATTGCGTAACACAACAATATTTTCTTCTTTTCGGTTACTGAAAATGTTTTTAAATGATTTGCAATCACCTATCACTAGCTGTGTATAGACTTTTCGCCTTGAAATATATAAAACCGATACCAAATTCACTTGAACACAAAAACACATTTAGGTGCTTAACTTTTGTATCAAGGCAGGAACTCGATTGTAGGATTGCAAAAACCCTATGATGGTGCAACAAAGCTTGTGTTATGTTTAGGTGTATCTCGCCAAGGTGATTCACGGATTAGCTCTGGTTATTTGTACTGGCTGGTTGGTGCTGTTTCAGATTCACAATAGTGCTCTTTCAAATAGGATCGTCCACATTATTTGACTTTTGCAGAGAGTTTGTTTTATTGCAGTTATCGATAAAAAGTATATTCTAGGCGATGTATCAGTAAGTACCGATCGATTTTTATTAACGAGCAATGCATTTGCCAAGTAATATATCTTTTTGGCAAAGACAAAGCGACATAAAATATGTTTTCAAGCAAGAAGAATTTTGTCCGATTTCTTTTTCGTATCGCTACAAACAGTTGGTCTACTTTCCGTCACATTTAGTATTCAATTTGTCTCAGATGTCAACCAAATCGCTGTAATCATTACCAATATAGTAAATGCAGTAATTTAAATCAGCAATGCAATTAGCGTTTTCAGGATGGTGTGGCAATTATTCTTGGTATGATGCACTGCCCACTCACACATAAAAAGGTTTGTGTCATTTCGACTTTCGATTGCGGTTAGATACATGATCGTTAGATTCTGAACATTTTACTGTCAATAACATGCCTGACTTCAACGTTTGTTTATGTTGTGGCTTTAGCTATTTGGATGTATTTCTTAATTTCCTAGTTTTCAGGAATTAAGTTTCAGTTGGGCATACACTATGTCCGTTCGAAATATCTTTCCGATCAACGTCTCCGGTGATTTATTTGGAAAATACAAACAAACGTGCCAGCTGATACTAATGTGGTGAGTGCTACTGTCATACATACCTTTGAACACAAACCTATTGAAGGTTGAAAGGTTTATTGACTTTGCATTTTGTAGCAAGGTCATATGCACAGCGATACAACACGCCGGCCGCACGCCAGCACGCTATTTGACGATCCCTGCAAGAGTTCCACAAAAAAAAACAGATATAGGGGCACATGCTAACCAAATGTTTATATGTTATCAAAATTAAAGTTACTCCCATGCCATAGTTTATAAGTTGCACGTAATACAAGAATGTAAACTCACATAACGTGCCATTTTGCCAGCTAGGATAATCGCTATTCAGCTTGCAAATAATATTCATAAGAGTTTGCAATTCTTTTGAGCTATATAACATATGTATAGTGTACGCACACGATACAGACTCGTGGGAGCATTTCGATCAGTTTTCCACGTGAAATGGACTCTTTGAATCGCTGAATACTGTGAGTACTAAATTTATTTTTACTCAGCATTAACTGCACTAACTTGCTTTGGGTGGCAATCATATTTACATACAAATATTGTCTATGAGAAACCTATTTGTAATATAAAACCGTTGCAACTGCCCTCACCATTTGTTGTTCCTCAATTGGTTTTTTTTTTGGATGCAATGACGCGTATACTGTTGAGCCGCTGAAGGTAGGTATTTATGATTGCATTATTGTCATGTAAATCGTCTAGATAATGCACTGCATATTATCTCCCTAATCTGAGAGCTGGGGCGCTCGAGTTACGTACATGCCAAATTCACGATCATAATAGCATCGTTGTGTTGTTATCTTAATGAACGGCCTTTGTTGAAGTCTGATACTAGTCTATACGCACCATTATAGTGCCCGAGTGTGCTCAGGTGTGTTGCAATGTTGGAACATGATCGATTACCTTCGAGCAGCATTTAGCAATGCGATCAAGTCACATAAACAAGCGCTAATGTATTTTTTTAGCCAACCAATGAAGGAAAAATGTTCAAGCTAAAACTGTACAACGGTACATTTATTTCAGTTTCGAATTTGTATTTGCCGTATCCTGCAGAAATACGACCTCTTTGCTGACATGAGAGAACACCAGCCGTGATTTCCCCTGAAAAGGCAAATACATGTTTGTGGTGAGGTTCAGCGGTGCTTGGATGGGAGGCAGTGGTATGATTGCTTCGGGTATATATATAATCGTCCGTAGGATTGCACTTGAATAATGGTGCCTAATTTTTTTCATCTTATCGACGCACTTAATCAGCCGATAAAATGTTTGGCACATAACATGTATGCATTTGTTGTGTTGCAGTCCAGTTGACCTGTTTACATCTGGGACTGCGTCATAAAGACTAGTAATGCAAAAGTGGGGGAATTACATATTCAATTAAATGCTTAAAAATAGTTTGATAAGCATTCGAAGGGGAGATTTCCGTTAAATATTAAAATGCGCCAACACAATTTAACATGCAATTCAATCTGAGTAGCAATGTTTAGCTAAAAGTCAAAACGAGCCCCATGCATATTACTAAATATATAATACTATTGCTACTGCGCGTCACCGCGACTATCCCTTCTCAGTTCAAATATCATGTTCTGCTTGCGTTGCCATATGACCCAAAGTAACAAGCTTATTATATCTGCAGCGAATCTATATCATCAACGTCTACATACACTAGCTTATAATGTGCAGACGTTGACATCCTCATGCTCCTAAAGTGGATTATTAATCGAACATAGTTTGTCATCAGCAAATAACGGCCCCGCTACCAACAGTTTGTCTGAGTTACAGTTACATTGCCTTATGGCAGTGTATGTACATTGTTAATTCATCACAATTTTTATGTTCATGCTATGAATCTATATATAAAATACGGCACCAATCGTGTTAATTGTTGATCATGTAACGTTGCCATTCGATCAATAGAGGCATTTCCCTAACAGTCATCGCTCATATATTATATCGTACCGGACAAAGCTTCTCACCCAAACGAAAATGAATGCATCCGGCAATATGAGAAACATACTAGGGAATTGCAGTTCGAACAAGCAGCCAATCGGTATTGAGTTAAGAGGGGTATGCTGTTGCCAGAGTGGTATCTCTGAAGAGTTATGAAATACCCCTATCGAAGTATTTTCATATTCCGACAATATCACCAACATTTTATAGGCCCTTAATAGATTTATGTTGTCAATGGAGGCAAACCAAATGCTTGATCATAATCAACGTCGTTTTAATTCACCTGATTTATAACGTTCATCATTATCACCATTTTGAGCAGGTATCAATATCAATCAGAAGAATGCTGCAGGGAGTCGCGTACAGAGTTTGGGATGTCCATTCCGACCGATTAGAGACTAGCTGCCCAGTGTATGGGTAATTACGACAAAGCAGCTGCGTCACTAGATCGACCTGGAGAAAGAGCAACAACGCTATCTAAGACGACTCCTATATTTATGGCCCTTTTAACTTGTGTCGCCGACCTCTGTCAATGTTAACATGAGAAAGGATGTTCCGCGTGAGCTTGATACCTCTCTTTGCTCGACCCTTAGAATGACATTTGGTCACGACTCACCCGAAATAGTTACCGCGGCACTGTTTCTTACCAGATGACAGTCTTGGGATAGCATAGTGTAAATCATGGGATTGCACAATACAATCACTATACAGTCGTTTAAATACCTGACCATAATAATGAGATGTATGTAACCATGGAAACAAGACAAACAGCCGGACATAAGTCAAATGGATATGGAAGTTGCTAGAGGAAGAAAACACCTTACAATCTTAGAGATGTGGCTTAGCTGCCGCACCTTCACCAATGCAACAGAGGCGTGTCAAAGTGGAACCTTTAGTTTTTATGTGGCTTCTTGTCTTCAGAGCTCTGCAGTTGATATATTGTCAATACCAATACTTGAGATCAATACGTGGCGGATATTGCATAATCCCATGAATGATTATTCGTCGGTAGGATCGACAGGCTTAGTGTACTGCTTTAGACTTGGTTGGATCTCGCCGCCGATTGTTGGTGCTGCATATATCATAGACATAGCAGGAATATATTTTCTGTAACTTATGCAGGCCAAGGATACGAAATGTTTATGCATTGCGTTCTGTATGAACTGCTCCATATTACCGTCGAAAACGTCGCAAATGATGAGAAGAATATCAGAGCGATCGTTTGATTATTATCAAAACAATGTTTCGTCTGTACAGTATTCATGTTTTAGTGCGCTTTATTTCTACAGTCAGAGATAATTACATGTTATTCCTATGATGAAATGGTTCATCGAGCTGGAGAAACTTCATGCTATAACTTTACACAGTCCAAGCATTTCTGCAGTGTAGGGTATAACTTGCCTTTGACTTTTAACTCACTATCAAGCTATTAACACCGAGCCCAGAACCGGAGCTTTAATTTTTTTTAAGATAAGGACCGGCTGATGAATAAAATCACCAGTCCTGCTCGCCTACTTACAGTATTGTAGGCGATGCCTAGCATGTCACTCACGAATTCTCTATCGCGATATTCAGTTCTATGTTCGTTGTTGTAGCTTGCCGTAGTTGACGATTATTGGTCCCCATAAAGGCGGGTCATAGAATTGTCTTCTGGTTTGTTAACCAAACCTAAATAGGTACTCAAAGTATGATGTGACTCTACACGGATATACAGGCTTGATAATAGTTGTGTTCAAGACGAAACTACAATATAAGCTACGTTTCTAATTCGAGCACTTCGCGGCATGCGCTTATCTACAGTAACAGGGGTTATGTAACATATGCCCAAGTACCGCCATGACACTTGTGACTCCTGTCATACCTTGTCGTTCATCACTAGAATAGAGAACCGTTTGCCTGTCATTGATCACAAAGCTGGCAATTTCTACCGGTTTCATCAGAGTAAACAATGATTACCTGCCCACAAGAGAAAAGTACTAACATGCAAAACAAATAAGTTCAGCAACTTCAATCTTTTTCCATTTTTGTTATTATGAGTACCCTTGTATAGTTAGTGTTGTAGTACTCGTACTGTTCTATATTGCCATGCGCTACCTCATAGTTTTGCCGTTCATTGTAGTGGCAGATCACGCTAGCCATAACACATCCAGTGTGGTATGGTGCGGACAACAGCTCACAAAAGCACAGCAATACATTGCTGGGTTCCCACGGGTGCGCCATAAGTCGTCAATCATTTTAAGTAGCATTAAGCTCTCAGCTGGGACCTGCGTATCCTGCTTGGCCATGCTTTGCATCTTTGCATTTTTGTATGAGGCATATTGAATTAATCTTGGTTGTTGTACATGAACAGACCACGTGCTGCTATGCAAACAACAGCCTATTTGTTGGATATAATGACTTCAAATAGTGAGTTGTAGCTAGGATATGTGCCTTCAGCATTAGCCAGGCTTTATTGCGCCATCATGTTAGGGATGCAGCTATATAGCTATAGTAAGGTTAAGAATGACGTGGGATGCATGGATCTACCTGTAACGCACGATGCTAGGTTTGCATTGCAAGGACGGCAACTGAATACTTCATGCAGCCATGTCATTGCAGCATTACATTATTTTCCACACATGCGCCAGGTATTCTCACCTTCTTATTCGACAACAAAGCAACTAATGCAACCAGCCCTCTGCTGACCCAGTCAGTGACGCCATAAATAGCCACAACAACATCCTGACCCCAGTCATCAAGCTTGCTGATACATCACATTTACATACATATTTCCAGCCATATAGCAGTAGTTCACCAGGCCCCTCGAGTATTTTCAGTTGCTCGAATTTTCAGCGATTGACAACAAGAACCACAACGTTTCACTGAACGGCGTTGTTATTATTTTTGCGCTTGACTGAAATCATATTGCGCATCCTAGGAACTTCGTCGTGTCATTTACTGGACATGCCTCTGTGCCTCCATAATAATATATATATATATCTGTGGCCTTAATGCCATTTGCATGTAATTATCCTCTGTCTCCAATTGGCTAATGCATGTTAGTTTCCCAGACCATTGCTAGTTAAGCTAAAACGGGGATCTGTGTTGGTGTAGAATTCCACCCTCTATATTTTAAATCTGAGTATGTGGTCATGCAGTATGGAGCAATTCTTGTATAAAACTATAATGTTGATATTCAGGGTTTACTAAAACATGCAAAATAGCCCGCTTACATTGTGTTGTTGCGATTTTGTCATTTAAAACCTCTCTCTAGAATTAAACGCACATATATTGGGGCATTTGATTTCTACGCCCAGAATGCAATGCACAGTCATGCTGAGTAAGCGCAGTATGTGGCAAGTATCATGTCGAATATTTCGCGGCAAACGAGTGTTCGTCCAATTTAAGTGCCTATCGCACGGTTATAGGTACTATCAATTTATAATGTGATCAATAAACTCAAACCGGATTTATTGCAACATTCATGTAACTTTGGTCAATAAATAAACTTCCGTGGCTTTGGATCTCACCAAGCTCCCACAAAACGCAATGGTCAATAAACATGAAATGTTGAAAATTGTATATTTCAATGGATTCACAACACATTTGGATTGTTTGCATTAAAACAAGTGTAGGGAAATGTGTTCAGGAAAAGAGGGTACACTTTCATTGTCTGTAATATTTATGGATTAACTTATCGCGCTATATACCAATAATTATAGGATTAACTGGAGCACCAAAGCAATCAGACATAGCTTACCAAGTTTGTTCTGCAGCTGCACTATGTCCTAGGCAGGATGACCCCCGTGCGCAGCAGTGGCATCGCTGGCGTCTTTATTCGCTTCATCCGAGACGTCTGATTCGCTCATTTCTGGTTCGAATCTTTGAGAACAAATTTTCCCTGCCGAAGCAACGATGGCCTGCGAATGATCTGTGATATTCAAGATATCGCCGTTTCGATACTCCCAAATTGTCTTCATAATCGAATATCCATCCGCAATCGCTCAATAATATGGATATATCCATATTGATATAGATGCAGAGATATATAGTGAGAGAGATAGAGAGAGAGAGAGATAGTGAGAGAGAGATAGAGAGAGATAGAGAGAGAGAGAGGAGACATAGAAGATATATATATAGGGAGAGATAGAGAGACAGAGAGAGGAGATGTAGAGGGAGAGAGGGAGAGAAAAGAGAGAGAGCGAGAGAAAAGACATAGAGAGACACAGAGAAGAGAGAGAGAGAGACAGAGATAGGAGAGAGAGAGAGAAACAGAGAGGAGAGAGAAAGACAGAAAGAGAGAGAGAGACAGAGAGAGAGAGAGGAGAGACAGAGGGAGAGAGAGAAAACGAGAGAGAGGAGAGAGAGAGGGAGAGAGAGACAGAGAGAGAGAGAGAGAAAGAGAGAAAGTAGAGAGACAGAGAGAGAGAGAAGACAGAGAGAGAGCCAGAGCCAGAGGAGTAGAAAGAGAGAGAGAGAGAGAGAGAAAGTATATAGGAGAGACATAGAGAGAAGAGACAGAGAGCGAGAGAGACAATAAAGAGAGAGAGGAGAGCGAGAGGGAGAGAAAGAGAGAGAGAGAGGAGAGATCAGAGACAAAGATAGCGAGCGAGAGGAGATAGAGAGGAGGGATATATAGAGATGAGGGAGAGAGATAGAGAGGCTAGCCAAGCAGAGAGAGGAGAGAGAGAAAGAGGAGCGAGAGAGAGGAGAGATATATATATATATATATATATATATATATAGATAGATATATTATAAATATATGTAATAATGTCATCAGAAAGAGAAGCTTTTGGTGTTTTGCTTATCAACACATCATATACGATCATTAGTGTATTTTGTATTTATATTCTGTGGCTCTTGTCTTTTTAATATAAATTAACCAATTGATGTACTACAACCGTGATATATGACAATCTACGCACCTCATATAGAATTTAAAAAGAATGTGCTGCTTAATATTTATTGGTAGCTTCAACGATAATAGTTGCATCCTATCCAGATATATGATTGAATACATATTCAACACGGCTGCATAAATTTGTTAGTGTCAGGTATACGCGGCATCAGCATGTTGTAAATATAATATTCATTCTTACTGATCGATGTTAGTAGATTATCTGCTCACTGTATGATAACATGGCAGTAATAGTGGGTTTTTCTCTCCTGAAATACGAAGAATTTGGTGGCTGCATATACGAAACGTCATTTTTGTATTGCAATTCTAATGACAACTCAAGGTCATTACTACCTTGTCATATAAACAATAATCTTTGGACTTAAGATGCATAGCTAAGTGCATATATTTTTGTTATGACAAGCTTGTGAATTGCGTCTCATGACAAAGGATTGTTAGTGCCAATAAACAATAAAAAATTTAGCCTAGCATGTAGTTGGGTTTTGTTATAGTGCTAGCAAACCTAACTGGCGACCGCCAGCATTTCTAATTGATTCAAGGCATATGACTGGTTTGATATCGTCTAGCAACCAAACTGCGATCGGTGGCCTTGTTGCGAGTTCAGTATACGCGGCCTCAGCATGTTGATTCATTCGTAATGATCGATGTTAGTAGATTATCTGCCCTCACTGTTGATTTGGGCAGTAATAGTGGGTTTTCTCCCTGAAATACGAAGAATTTGGTGGCTTAACGAAACGTCAGGTTGTATTGCCAATAATGACAACTCAAGTCATTACTACTGGTATTAACATAAATCTTTGGACTAAGAGCATGGCTAAGTGCATATATTGTTGATATGACAGATTGTGAATTGAATGTCTCACTGAACAAGCATTAGTGCCAGGTCAAGAAATAAGCCTAGCAAGTAGTCTGGGTTTTGCGATAGTCTAGCAACCTAACTGCGACCGCCAGCCGATTTCTAAATTGATTCCATGTGATTGACTAGGTTTGATATTGAGCTAAGTTTAACAAATTCGTGAAGTTATCGGGTGGCCATGCGGGACGATATGGTCATGGTTAATAAAATATTTTTTACATAAACAAGGGGCCACTCAGGCCTTTTTCGTCGTGAAAGCGTAATTGCTTTTCAATACGCAGCCATTGATAGCGATCAAAAGTTGCTGTAGAAACTGACACTTGCCGCGCACAAACGAAAATCACGATTTTTTCTCGCATTATAACTTAATTAGCTCGATCAATCTTACTCTAACAACTTTTAAAGTTTTGATCGCCTTTTAGCATGACAAATGTAATGCGCAACTACTTGCAGATAAAACCTGTTCCATAAAATTATCAATCGATTGCTACGAGCAGGGTCTATATAACCAATGTATTATCCTATAACCGACCAAATTTAATGACACAGGGTGTGATATGACCTGCATCCCGACCAAATGAATTAACTTCGTAGTGAATAAGGCGGTTAGGGATTATGAGTCAGCCAAATAATGCAGGAAAGGGGATGCGTCATTTGATTATTGTAAATTGTAGTACGTCCCAGCTTACAATTTGTGATATCTAAATTAAGCTAACTGAATATTACTGACCTTGGTTTCCCTAGGCTTTTGGTCACCTGGCAATAAATATCCTACAGCGCTATTTGTTTCAACATTGATTCAAGATATCCTATGGTTAGTCAAAGCAATTATGACCGCCTAAGTTTAATTTCCGATGGTAAGTAATAGGAATTGCCAGAAATTTGATGGGTGGAATATCTTACAAATAAATTGTATTGGAATCTATGATAAGAATGTGAGAGCAATCGTAACACGCTTCCTATTCGAAATGAAACGTCGAACGGATCATCGAAGCAATAACGTTTCAGAAGACTTGTAATTATTTCTCGAGGTTTTTAGGTACACATTGAATTAGAATGATCTTCACACAAAATGTTGAATGATCACACATGTTGTTAATCTGCTACTATAATATCGGCTATACTGCCCATCATCATCAGCTGTGGTAAAAAAAGCAGGGAAGTTGTATTTCTGCGTATTGCGCTGTGACGGGTATTGCTTGTATATCCGATATAATTTTAATTTAGTTTTAGTTGAAGCTATCAGACCAGGAGTCATCCATGGTTGAGGCATAATGCGATTTTTCTTTTGTCCGAAAATCGAAAATGCTTGATCGAATGCACATTTGTATTTATCAATGAACACATCATACGCCTGATTAGGACATTCATGCACCCAGACATCCGAAACATCGGTTATTTCTACATAATTTATGAAATTATTGAAATTCTTTGCGCAAGATCTTCACATGTGTTGTCAGTTTGTCCTGTATGCGTGATGTAGAATGTAGAGAATTGGTCTGAAATGTCAGTGATTATAATTCCAGATGTAGCTTGTGTTAGGCAATTGGTAAATATGTGGTCTCTGATTGTGGCAGATGTAGGTGTCACCCTTGTGGGTTTTGTACATTTTGAACTTTAAAAGATCGAGATTCATAGCTCCCATTATACAAAATTTGTCTCTCACTGTTGACCTTGTATATTATATCTAAGATAGCGGTTGAAAATCCGTCGGTATCAGCAAGAGGTATAGTAGTATAGCGGTTCCAGAACATCCCTCTAAATGGGGAGCCACCCACCAACGATAAAGAAATCCCCCCCCCCTTCAGAGCATCATTTACCCACTTTTCGGGGTCTAAGGTCTCAAGAGCTAACAACAGCTGGAGTCTCCCTCTGGCGGACTAACAGCGGGGAGCCTATTGCAGGGCCACGACAGGGGGGGGGCATGAGATGCAGGGGGTAGTGGAGCCATGAGTCGCAAGGTAAGGGGGAGGGACAGCCATGAGTCGCAGGGGAGAGGGAGACCCACGAGTCGCAGGGGTAGTGGCAGAGGGAACCGCTATTACCTATACTACCAACCTCCAGGGTCTTTATCCATAGAGGTCCTTAAGCGTAAACATTCCAGGGCCGGGACCACCCGTGTAAGTTCCATTTTTGACGTGGTCGAGGTCCTGCATAAACTGGGCAACTTTAGCGTCATTCTTCTCGATAAAGTCGGGATCGGGTTATCAATCTCATCGTAAAGAGCTTCCACCAGTAGAACGCCCCCGTCGGCCTCTCCAGGTTCCTACTCGGTCTTCCCAGCCAAGGGCCGTGATGTTCCTGTTCCACGTCCAGGCAACTATTAAACCTCCCGTTCGCACCATAGTCGCCGTCTTCTTGGCCTTTAATCGACGCCCACCCCCAAGCCACCGTCTTCTTATACTTATTCTGATCCTCCCCAGGTCCTTAAAGGAGCACAACATGAAAACACAGTCAACAAACAACCCGATGGTCGCCACCGGACTGTGGTGCAACCCCAACAAAACCTGAGGCTTATACATGTACGGAATCACCCTCCCAGGACTCCGAGTGTAGGGGCACTTTATCTTGAGCAGCACAACCTCCTCAGGATGCCCCAACAGACAGCCTCCACTCCACCCCCGGTCACCCCCTGTGCCCGCCGAATCGGGAGCACACAAAAGCCACCCGGAGAGTAGGCCGTTGCGCCGCCCTGAATATAAATATTTTTTCTGTAGACCTTGGAGTCGTACACCTTCTCCAATACCGCAATTGCAACCTCCTCAAAAGTCGTACCCCAGAGGCAGGGCGCGCTAAAGCTAACACCCTCGCTGCTAGTTTTTACAGCCAGCTTCTTGCTATAGCTGCTGAAGTAGTTTTGCCCTGTGATGGCGGTGTAGTCACTTCCTCCAACGCAGCCCTTCCACGTGGTTTCCCACTGGTCCGTATTTTGTTTGACTCTGGTATGATCGTTGTAGAAAGATTTTATTGCCACCTCATTTATACCCAGCAACCCCCACTCTTTAAATGGACAGTATGGGGTCATACCTAGGTCTAGGGGGCGATTCTGCCGCTTTCAAACATTTTGCCTTAATTTCGCCCTTCATTTTGGTATATTTTATGACCTCAGCCGAAACGAGCTTAAACTCATCATCTGAGATCTACCCATCTTCAAGCGCCGCCGATACAATGTCAGCAATGGTATTCTATTTGCTCTGAGCAAGAATGCGGATCTGGTCATGCTTTTTCAACTTAATGGTCAGCCGCCGACTGAGGAATTTTCCAGCAATTACAAGTAGCCCACAAGCGGCCCCAGTAGCACCCAACACTGTGGCAATAGGAATGGCAACTACTGTAGACATTACACCTGCACCACCTGCACGCCTATATATTGTGTACACAGCACCATGTGCTGGTCTAAAGATATTACAACAGCCCGTTGGTCAGCAGGCTTACTTATTCCTACCACTTGGTTCGTTCCATTAATAACCGGAACGACTGCTACAGGACCAGTATCAGCACCAACACCCGAAGACAACCCCATAAGAATGATCCTACCATTGGATAACATGGTATATCGACAGCTTGAGTCTCGTAAGTCTCGACCGCTAGCCCCATGGCCAAACGACCACTCATATCCGGTCCGAAGGGGGCCACTTGCTTCCTCCCAAATAGTAATGAGATGTTGCGTTTATGAGTTTATGTGTTTTCTTAGGTCCCTGCGATGTTGTCTGTGTTGTGCATCAACATACTTTTTATTAGCATCATCTTTAGACGATATTGGGTCTCCCAACTGAACGATTTAATTATCTCCCATTTCAAGGTCTCCAGTCATAGTGACGCCTCTTTTTTCCATTTTTTGTGAGTCACCAATAGATACATAGGTCTTTGTGGCATATTCCGAGAGGTCGGCGCCATGAACAGTGCTTGCCAGTTTCTGCCTAGGTCCATCAATACTCGTTTTTATTGACATCTTGTAAATTCAAGAACAACGCTAACAGGTAAGTCGTGGTTATCCAATAGCATTCCTTTATTATCACGTAACTGAACCTTTAACTCATGCACTGTTCTGCTAGTGATACGCTTACAGACAGGATTAGTGATGTTCGTGGTTATAATATCCCCGAAAAGCCACCCTCTAAGCCAACAACTTGAAGAAGCGTAGTGGGCGCACCATCTAGCATGTTGTGTGTGGTGCTGACTTAATCGAGGTGAACATTAATTGTGCAGAACATGCTAAACTTGATGGTTCGGTCACCAGTGTAAGTACCTGAATAAATCCACCGCCTTCGTCATCAAGACCCAACATTGTTAACACTCCGTCTGATATATTCAAATTCCCATCAGGAATTTCGTGGGTAATAACCCCATTTACAGCATCAACTTCTAAACCAAGACCTAATTATGTAATTTGTTGCTGAAGAAGGCTGAAACTCCAGAGGCTGGGTTTTAATTGGATTCTTCCTCCTTTCCCAGCAGTTTCAGACCGCTATGAAATGTTCTCGTCTGTTTCGAGATTGTAACAGCCCGCAGTATACGTGATTGACCTAAGACCTACGTATAGATCACCTGCACTATTGTCAATAGGATTTTGCAGGGACACAGCCTCGCCGCTTTGAACATTAGACATAGTGTGATACATAGCACTATGAATAAACAAGCCTTTAGTTTCAATAGAAAAGCTACATATAAAACGGGTGGGGTGTATCCAGCCATTATGATGGGAGATGAACTAACCCGACAAACAATTCAAGTCATTCACAATGGCGGTACATTCACAGCAAAGTTTCCTGATCTATTCAGTAACTATAAGGTGCCGCTGGTAACAGCGGACAAAGTAGTAAAAGACTGGTTGCCAAATCCATTCCAGTTTTGGTAGAACCAGTTTAACCTTGCCGTGTGGTGTGCAACATCTGGCTGTGGCGTGTCATCCCACGACCACCTCGAGGCTAGAATTCCTCTCGTGAAAGCTCTCTACACCTTTCACCTTTATTACACAGTGCGTAGCCTTTTGGAAGAACTGCAAGCGCCTCTACCTCAGGATCATGCCTATAACTCCTATAACAATCCATATGACGTGAGGGCATATGAGAGACTCTGCACTGACTTTGGTTTTCAACCAAACACAGACTCGCGCCAGAAGGCAACCGCCACTAATAGTGGCCTTGGTGTCTTATATGCACATGATGTGTATGTTTACGGGAGTGTCGTCAAGGTTGCTGGTCGAAACGGTTTGTAATGACCCTACACGGATGGCCTTTGAGGCGGAAAAGGATAAAAAGCCAGGTTTTGCCCGCGTGAGCAACCTACAATCCTTTCAGGAGAAAATGGGTGCTGTTCTACATCTAGCACAGGGACCTGAATCAGACGAGGCCTGGAGCACCTTCATACTGGACATGTCTGAGGGTTTTACACAGACCGGCGTTGCGCGAAATTAACGACAGCATCAGAACCTATGTATGGGCCATTCTTGTGCTCAGGCTCAGACCCACTCAAAGATACTAGGTGTTGGAAGGTCCTTTGATACACAAAAGCAATCTCAGGCTAACGTTGAGGATACCATCAACTCCCCAGTGGATATTCAGTCATCCATCCGACCGTATCAGAACGTCCTCCAGAAGGCTTCCTCTAGGGATGATTATGTGTTTGGAACGGGCCTTTACATGGCTTGGCTGAATATGAGCCTCGCCATTGGAAACGTTGCTGGGTACAACAATCTGGTTACTATCGCAACTGTGGAACAGCAGATCGGCAGCAATACTGATGTCCACACAGTTACTGCTCTTCCAGATAGAGGAAGCTTTGAGCCGCCGCCAGATACAGATATGGGAATCCCCTTTCAAGGCGTTCCAATTGGCGTGGCCGAGACTGGTCTGCGTGGGGCGCACGAGGATGAGAAAACCGCCCTTATTGTAGGGTGGATCGCTATAGGCTTAGCTGTGCTTTGGTTTGCTACGTAGTAGGTCACTGAGCATCAGGAGGATAACTCCCCTCACCGCCACAGATGCGGCCCACAAATGTTCTGCCATCCAACCAGCTACTTTTACAGCTGACTTAAGCAGCCAGGATACAATGGAGCCAATGATTCCTGGAAAAGCAGCTGCTGCCTTACCGGCTAGGCCCTTCAGGACGTTTGCCAAGGAGTTCAGCTGTTTTTTTAATCTTTTCCTTTTTAACTTTCGGGCTTATCAGCTGGTGCCGGGGTTGCACTAGTGCTCCCTCCGCCCGTCAAAGCAACTACCAGGGTCGAGATTGCCTATCCAATCGCAGTGAGGATGGAGGCGATTGGTATGCCCTGCTCCCGGAACAGGGTGCGTACACGCTCAGCTAGCGTTGTTTACTGGTTAAGAAGTCTGTTGATCGTTTCCCTGATGCAGTTAATTTGGGTTCGCAGACGTTCACGGTTTGCAGAGGCAGCCTCAACACGGACACGCCGCAGGTCCTGCAGCTCTGCAAGCTCATGTGCTTAGAATTTCCATGCTCGATCTTCGCTCCTCCCTTCCTCCTTCAGGCTTGCCATTTTACCTTCCTGATGTTTTATATCCCTTTCTATCTCAGTTATCTTAGCTAGGTAATTGACCAGCTCACCCCTCTAGGTCTGCATAGTCTGCACAATATGCTCTCTGAGTGGTAGTTCGTAGTCTGTTTGTGTACCTAGGTCTTGTATGGCGTTATGAATGCCCTCTATGAAGCTTGTTTCTTCCACACCACCTTGCTCTCTCATGGCTTCGGGGCTGCTCATTTCTAACATTGGAAGTGCAGCTTCCGCTTTAGCAGCAGCTTGGTCAACGCCTTGTAGGGCTTTTGCTGTCATTGTGGATAGTTCAGGGGTCACTCCAAGAGCCCGAGCAAGCTGTGTACCACCGTAATCTAAGATACTCAAAGGAGAGAGGAATTTATTGGGATCGTTCTTCCATGTCAGAAGCTTCCAGTATTGCCCCCATCTAACCCAAAGGTCACCTCCTTTAGACGATCTAAACTCTAGAGTGACCCGCAGCCCATGCTTAGACATTGCCTTCTCCCACCTCATAACTAAGACTTTGGTTTCAATCAGGTTAGTCTCCCCATCATTAATGAAGCTAAGATCATTCCTCTCCCATCCCATAGCCCCCTCCTCCTCTTCAGTTTCAAATATGGGGTTATCAAACCCTATGTTACTATGTTAAAGATATAACTGTTTTTAAGAAATCAACATGTCGAGTACTTACGGACGCAAACTAAACCCACACCGCCGGATACGTGAACCCCCCGGGGTAAAGGGTGTGTGACAGTCTGTAGTTAGTACAAACAATCCAAGCACTATTGACCAGAACCAGCAGAACCAGTTGTTGGTTAGCTTCCCCAATCTAGGCGCAGACGATGTCATTGCCCCAGGGACATCACGACTGGCCTTTACAATCACGCTGACCTTAGCTGATCTTAACCGCAGCATTGTGCAAAACCTGGGCCGCGCCGCGATTAAGAAAATGACCATCAAGATTTCTGGCAATGAGGTCATGTCTTTTGATGACAGCGATGTGTACTACTGTTACCATGACTTGTGGCGGACTGCACAGGAGATACAGGGCCTCCAGTATCAGGGCATTGACACATCAGATGACAGAAACACAACTAAAATACAAATGGGGCAGGAGACAAGGAAGAGACCGAGAAAGAGGACCTGGCCATAGCCGATGTGTATGGTAACAGGTTCTACGTTACACTTGACTTTGAATTCCTTGAGAGTCACGTGCCATTCTACCAGAGCACGTTTAATGACAGACTGGTATACCAGCTGATGTTCAACGACTACAACCGCCTGATTCACGCAACAGGCGACAGCGCTGAGAGCTACAAAATTAATGGCATCTTCCTGGAATATGACATGGTTACCCAACCAGAGTTGGCCCGTATGATACGCACCCAGTACATAGGTCGACTTGCAATTCTGTATGACAGTGTACTTCGTCACAGAAAAGTTGTATAAATAAAAGAGATACACTGTGGAACATCTATCTTAACGTGCCGGTTCACCGCGTAAAGGGCATCCTACTGCTCTTTGAAGACCCAGCCAACGCCTCATTCGCCAGGACGACAGAGTCGTTCTACAACCCAAAGATTACAAAAGTTGAGGTGACCATTGAGGGAAACCCCAACCAACCCTATGCCCAAGGCATGCGTGGCTACCAGCAGTGGGACGACGTGAAGAAGGCCTTTGCAGCAACGAGTAAACGAGACACCAGTGTAGCAATAGCTGCAAAAGACTGAGGATGTGCCCCTAGGAGAGTACCTAACCAGTAAGTACGCTCGTGGCTCGACTTAAGGACGAGTGATGACGACCAGCTGCAAAGTCGTGGCAGGGCCGTGGAGAATGCGTCTGAGGGTATCACCATACAGATCACAACAAAATCACAGGCAGCCGGTGCATTGAACGTCTATATGTATATTGTTATGGATGCACAGCTTAACATTAAAGATGGCAGTTTCAGCAGCGCAGTCTACTAAGTTTGCATTTCCAGATGGTCCCGGTTCGGCTATTGTTTGTTGGAAAACAGTATTCATCCTCGACTTACTTGAAGGGCCCTATTTTGGCGCCTTCGAACATATTGTTATCCTCTGCCCCACCATACATTTCAACGAGGCCTATCAGTCACGGTCATGGGTGTCGGATGATTCAGAGGTCTACGTCGTTGATCCTGAGGAGCGGCTCCATGACCACTTGAGGGCTTTCTACCATTGTTTTAAGGGCGAGCCAACCCTGTACATTATTGATGACTGTTCGGCAACAAAGACCCTAACCAAGAAGAGAGACATGCTGCGGCTGCCATGCCCAGCAAAGTGTCTGGGTTCTCACCCAAAAGTACAACTCTGTGCGTAAGGACTTACATGAGCAGACTCGCTGGATTGTGCTCTTTCACACCAAGGACCGTGACTCGTTTGAAGACGCCTTACCTGAAAATGATGAACAACAAAGGAGGAACGTGCCACTGTACGCCAACTACTAGCAAAGACCAAGCACGCAAAACTGCTGCTGAAGACTGATCAACCTACTGCATATGCCGTCGATTGAAGTGAAATTGACCTTGATAGCAGCCGCTGCCTCAGTAACCAAATTAGGCTTCTTCATCTGGGTAGCAGTATTTTAAAGCTCGAAGGCGTATACGTATTCATGGATCCTGATACCATTATTGATAAACTCCTTGAACAGGACACGACTAGCTTAGTGGAGACAAAGTCTGGGGGAGCGGAATCTAGTTGCACCAGAAATGTAGATATGTCTTAAGGAAAGAAAGGCTTGCTGCCGTCATAGCCGGTGGTCAGGCCTGTCAGTACCTAGGTTTGGAGTGCCTTACAATTGACCAGGTTGAATCAATGTCTGATGAAGAGATCATAAATCTGTATGTGAGATACGAGGCTCGGCTAGGTGCTAGCATGACGCGCACTCTAGGTCAAACAGTGCTACAGATATACTCAGGTATTGCTTGTATGTTTCTACCAGTCCAACCAGAACACCAGCCAAAGCTAATTACAGACCTCAAGACTGACCCGTTTGTTGGACAGGCGCTAAGCACGGCCACTTGTGAGCTATATCATTTCTATGGTATGTTTTTATATCCATTAACCCCGGCTTTAACAACAGCTAAGCACTGTCCATTTGGAAAAACAAGCACCAAATCAACATGGGCCGGTGGAGAGTAAGACACCACTTGCGTGCTATAGTATGTGTTTAACTCCGCTATGGCATGTGCTTAACAGGTGTTACAAGTGCTTAACTCCGCTATAACCGGTGCTTACTAAGAGCTGTCAATTGGACAAATAAATTTAGTAAGTAAACATGGAAGAAACAAACACGAATCAAGGGGAGACAATATTGGTGGATATAACATCAGTGACCACTACAAAAAACGCTAAAGGGTTGGGGCAGGACAAAGGGTGCTGCAGCTCGAAAAGCCAATCAAATTAAGCTTCTGAGAGAGCTCCGAGAGGCTAAGATCGCGCTTACAGATACTAGAGACGAAGCTGTCGAGCCAATATCAACGAGCAAGTCTCTGGAAAAGTGGGCGTGGCCAACATGGGCTGCGCCTTTGGTTGTCGGCGGCCTCTGGGTGTTTGGACTAGCATTGTATTGCTACAGGCGGAAACTAGCCTCACACCCTAAACAGGTTGTGGTAAAAAAGCCTCCGGACGCTCATTTAAAGAATCCGTTTTATATAGAATAAGATGACTACACCAATTACTGATGGGAAAATGCTCGTCAACGCTGTGTACCACGGCGCAGTTGTTTCAGGTATTTCAATAGGTTATGCCAAGCTTGCTAATATGGCACTGGGTGGTGGGGCGCCACGTCTTGATTTCACCCCACAGGACGTGGCTATGCCTGTTGTCGATGTATCACTAGCCATGGCAACAAAGGATTTGCCAATTAAGCAAGGAATCTTACCAGTTGATATACTGAAGTAATGGCGACACTCGCATTACTTGTTGTAGGCGCTATTGTTAACGCCCTTGCATTCTCTGGGAGAAACTTTTTATTCTCTAAATTACGAGGCAGCCAAGTGGTCGCGGAACGTAAACGCCATGATATGGCAATCGAGCAGCTTTAATCTGCTCTGGCAGCATGGGCCTAAAAACGAACTGAGTGTTTAGACTTCACCAATGAGCAACAGCACCGCCAGGGACATGCTGAGCATACTTTTCGGGATGTGGACGAGGCTATGCGTGAGTACTCCCTGATTACCGGTGAAACCTTTAACCCGCTGGGCTCTGAGCCGCAGCTATTCAGCCTTCTACGAGCCCTCAGATGGTCAAAAAGGGCGTAGGTGGCGTTCATTATACTGGGTATGGCTGCGACTGAATTGGTTGCATACAGACTTGCTAAGTAGGTAATTTAGAGACTGGAGGGTTTACTTTGTATGGATCTATAGTCCTAAGGGCTACTGGAAAGGCATTACAGCTATCCAGAAGCTTGCAACAGAGGCTAGGGTATCTAAGGAAGATGTCAGGGTGTAGCTAACAAAGCAAGCTATATGGCAGTTCTACCTGCCAGTGCCAAAACACATTCCAAGACCAAAACTTGATGTGTCTGGCCCTAATGAGGTGCACCAAGCCGATCTCTTATTTCTTCCTCATGACGTTGTAAAGCGCCGGACTTACAAGTATGCCCTAACAAAAGTGGATGTGGCATCACGCTTCAAGGCGGCCTAGCAATTGACTACAAAAGAGGCTAAAGAGTTAGGGCACTTAAAAGGATTTACAAGTGAGGACCGCTGCATGGGCCCAAACTACCTCAGGTGGACCCCGGACCAGAGTTTATAGGAGCAGTGAATCAGCTGCTAGAAAAACATGGAGTATCAGTCAGGTGCGGTAGTGTGAATATCCATCGTGACCAGGCTATAGTGGAACCCTTTAACCGAACACTGGCTGAGTGACTCTTTGGTCAATAGTATGCCGTAGAGTTATGGAATACTGGTAAACGATCGACTGAGTGATTTTCTCGACTGCAGACTGTAGTCTCTACGATTAATAATGAGGAGACCCACTTGACTGGAAAAAGCCTAAAGATGCTATATATGCAAAACGAGTTGCACAAAAGCCCTGTGCAGTCGTACCAGGGCGCCCACTGAAGTGCCTTGGTAAGAAGAAGAGGCTTGAGGGCGCTGAACCGTGTCGCAGGAAGGCCCGGATGGCGACACAAGTTGAGACTGGTACGACTGAGGAAGGTGTGCTAGATAAACCTTCTCGAGCTAGAAAGACCAAGCCCCCTGTCCGCCGGCTGCCCTGGGAGGAGATGGTGGTGCCGCTCCCACACCCAAACCTCCTCAGGCTAGGAGGACTACTTTACCCTCTGTACCCTCTCGGCTCAGGAAGGCCACCCCCAGTCTCACTATAGCCGGCATATGTGAGAAGGTAGATGACCACTTGTTCACAGAGGGGGTAGAGGGTGAGAGAGGGGTGTCCAGCAGTGATGTGGGATCGGGTGTGGGAGAGGTGTCTAGCAGTGATGCTGGAAGTTCACCATCAGGAATCAGTGGCCGGTCCGAGGTGGAAGGTGTGGATACACCCCCGGTTGAATACGATACACCCCGTCTGCTGGCGGTCTACGGCGGGTGGTAGGCCTGGGTGCGGCTAAGCCCTTAGTCCAGGGTGTGTACACCACCCAGAGCTATCCATCGCTTTGTATCAAAGGGGGATAGAGACACCTTATTAACGTGCAGCCCATATATCTTGTGGCTGTTACTACTAAGCATGTTCATCCCATGGGGGAACCGCTTCTGGTCAAACAGCAATTCAAGGTATTGGGCATGGCGCAGGTGTTTCATGACCACTACCTTTTTTACGCCCTTTGCTTTCTGGATTTCCTCCCGGTCGATATCAGGATGGAGTTCATCTTTGGGTGCAGGCCTACATACTCCCTGATGGGTATACCGCCGCACTCGTCCTTCATCTTTCCTCAAACCTTCTTGTTCTCATTGCTGTGGTGCGGATAGGCTGGGTCGTAGTTGTTGGTGTCGAATAGGTCACTATTTTTTTCATGTCGGCGTAGATGTCTGTGGTGCGGATCTCCACGAGGAGGGAATCGGTGTGGGTGTAGAGTAGGTTGACCCCCCGGCCGTACTGGGGCTTCATGGTGTTGTAGTAGAAGTCGTACATGAAGTGCTTGGACAGATCGAGTATGCACATCCCCACGTAGACTTTGGCGGTTGAGGACCAGGTGGGCCTTGTGGATCTGGCGGGCGAAGGCCGGGCTGGCGATGACCAACTTCACGTCAACCCACTTGCGGAGGTTCTCCATGGTCTTGCCGAAGACGGAGTTGTTCATTAGGTTGTATAGGTCCTTCTCGAAGTCGCTGGATGCAGCCTTTCCGGGATCTGTGTTCTTCTGGATGTAGGGTTCCATCCAGGGGCTTTGGATGAAGGATAGGGCGCGGTGGATCTTGGTCAGCCTCATCCCCAGGGCCAGATACAGTTTGAGGTTCCTGTAGTGGAGTACGTACTTCTCTTTATTCCTCAGGTTCGGGACCAGCTTCTCGACCCCGTGGCTGCCCTATTCTTTAATGAGGTTTTTCTTGTAGTCTGAAAGCCACTCATTCTAGACTAGTAGCCACTCTGGGGCCAGGGGGTAGTCGTTGTGGTCGTTGTGAAACTCAGCTGGATACTCCAGGTCGACCTTAAGAATGTACCCAGTCCCGGCATTGTCGGGGTGGGTGCGGACTAGTCTAGATAGCGGCTCTGGCCGGTCCACCCACTCAATGTTCGAGGTAGGTAGGGCCTGGCTTATTGCCCATCCATAAAGGTTGTTGGCTTCGAGGTACTGCATACAGCTCGTGGGCTTCTCCTGGTCGAAGTCTCCTACTTAGGGGTTGTTTGTCTTGGCGTGGCGCCGCGAGACAATACATATTCCTCCACTCAGACCATTCTCGATGAAGAGGTGTTTGTCGTAGTCAGTGAGGAGTTCGAGCTTTACCTCTGTGCCCTTGAATTGAGCGTCCCACCAGAGGCCTGAGATTGTATAGTAGTCGGCCGGGTCCGGACCGTGCTGCTTGAGGCTGGTCTTCCGGAAGGTTTCAAACACGTTGGCAAGCAGGAGGACATCTGTCCAGAGGAAGAGGTTGTGGTAGTCGCCCATGTTCTTGCAACCAAATGTGCTCTAGACTTTTTGCGCGTGGGCGTAGTCTGTGGCGGATATGCCCTGCTTCGAGAGCTTGCTGTAGAAGTTTTGGATGGGCAGGAAGACCCCCTTGTGCAATAGTAACCCTCGCTTTGTCTGGTCTGGTTCATACATTGCCGTCACGGTGAAGGCGTCTGGGCTGTTGGATGAGACCAGCTTGTCGAGGGAGGCCAGGAGGAACTGTGCGCTGTCTATGAAGCGGAGCTCTGCGAGGGATAGGGATATATACTTCTCCATATTGTTGGGAATACAGTTGATGTCCCCCTCTACCATGCTTATCACCTGTATTAGGTGATGGGAGTCATAGCCCCTCAGGTTGTGAAAGACCACGGGGATGGGGGTTGTCTTGGGGCTCAGCCTGAACTTTAGGTTGCAGGCGTTGTGGGTTGGCCCTCTGTACTTACCGGTTATGTGGCAGTGGTCACGGACCCGGTCGGTTCCGAGTGGTTTGCTGCAGACGTGGCATTGGGTTGCGGTCTTGTGGACTCTTTGGTCGTCTCGGGTCATCGGCATGGGGACTGGCTTGGAGAGAACCGATTTGATCTTTTTCTCTTCCGGCTGTAGGGCCTTGAGTAACTTCTCCACGGCGAATGCGTTTTTCTTTTCGAGTGCTGCAAGGGCGACCTTCGTGCTACTCCAGTATCATAAACGCAAAGTTCGAATAATGATGCTCTGATAGAAACAAATTAAACAGAACTGCTCTCAAAATGCCCCATGCTGGTCACGAAACCACAGAGAAAACGGATGTTTAATTATACCTCTCCGATCCCATTTACTTATTTTACGCCTAAACAGCATAATTACTGGCCATCGGTGATTCTGGTGCTCATTGAATTACCATCTACTATTGTCACAATTGCGATGGTAAATAATGGTATTCGAGCAATGTGACCTGATTATTGATTACTCTGTGCAACCTTGTCTCGTGATGATACTTGTGTCGAAGAAGATTTTAACCTCGTGTGTTACATTGGGACAACACAATAGGGTGCGATGCGTCTCATTTCATCAGCGCGATCATGCAATACAATGCTTTTTTATGGCCCCAACCCCCAATAACACATTGCCAGCTCACGCTCAAGTGATCCTCAAGGATTTTACGCTTCGGAGTCGAAAATTACACCAGGGTTATCTAGGTTGCTTGGAGAGTTGATGGGGTCTGATTTGTGGCAGAGAGTCCGATGGGATAGATAGAGTTTTCTCACATAATTATCTAATCCTTCAAAAACCAGCCAACATTGAAGAATTGTATCGGGTAAATGTCAAATTAAAACGTCCCTATAGCTTGAGGAAACCACTCCATGTAAGTTTCGCCAATGTGAAGTAATCCTAGGTAAGTCGTTGTTTACTGACGTAGTGTGGGTAAAATTATACGATTTGTATTGTAATACTAGATTACAAGCATCTTCATAATTTCGAATTCAGGGGTTTGTCAATTGTTGCTTGTTTCTCCTATTCTTTCGTCCATACTTGTTATTAGTAATTGAAGGCTCGGTGCAATATGGTCAGATAATTTGGTGGTCGAAACCAGCCAATCAGAACTGCACCGCCTGTTCTGCCGAGTTGGTCGACTCTTAAGGCGTACAATCGAAACATGCCTGCTGAATGTTTCAGATGCGACAGTTGGTCGTTTGATGAACTGCCATGGGAACGAGTTCTTCAGAAATAATACATTAAGGTTCATTTCTTTATTTCTGCGTGGAACGTTTTTGGTCTCAATTGGCATCTCGATCATATATATACGCATTCCCATATGACTTTAGATCACTATATATTTTTGACAAAATGTTATTAAAATCAGTGTTTATAATTTATAGGTGGGGGGAGATCCTGAATTCGCAACCATTGATTAGGCTCGGGCGCTCAAAACAATTCAACAGTTAATAAGTAGCGGTAGTTAATAAGTAGTGGTTTATTTCGCGATGAATTAGCTCAGTAGTAGTCCATTATCATTGGAAAAGTGTACGAGGCTGACGTTGCACAAATATATACCACACAGATGCACTGGAGTATCTAAAGATATTTTCGTAACACAACAGATATTTTAGTATGACTAATTAGATGACTAACTAACTCGTAAATATGTAATTGGCAACTGCGGTTTGAATATTTTCCATTTATCGCCCGAAGAACGTGAGCTGCTTTCATTTGAAAAACCTTACTCGAAAGCATATTTCAATGAATGACCCATCATGTTCTTGAATTTCGGCAATGATGTAATAGGGCAACATATCTATTACAGACTTGTTTGGTGCGTGCAAAATTTCGGCAGATAATCATATGTCTGATAAAATTCCGTGCTTCACCCAAGCAATATCACCAAATGGACATCTCTCACTATAGTAGCCTCTATTGAGGTGAAACGGAGAAACTTTGAGGCATTGGCTCTAATGCCACCGCTGAGTAGCTTAGTATTTTTGTAATGCTTGCTCGTTGGCACAAAGCCTGACCTAGGCTCGGTTATTTTTACAAGGAATAAATATAGGATGCAGAAGTAGTACTAATATCCTAATTGGCTTGAACATCGGTTGAGAAAAACATTATTACATCTTAATGCATTACCCCTGTATAGCGATTATGTCACGACACTGTGGTGGCTGCTAACATATGGAGTTATATAATTTTATCCCATTTCAAGACAGACTCTTATGGGGACCGTTTTCACATTAAGGTTACTATAGTACAAATGCTTACTGCATTACGAGATAAATTTTCAAAATAACTTAATTACAGTAAACAGTAGCAGGCTCATATGAGACACATAAGTTAATCATCTAACCGACCAAGTAGTTTACATCTTAACGTGGTGCGTACATTCATCTGTATACTTCTAGAATCAATGACTGTGCCCTTTCCATTGTACCCGTATACCTTATTTAAGATATGCAGCATCTCCTTAGTCTTGTTAGATCGTATGTAGCATTAGGTATTCCCATTGTTAAAAATAATCCAATGCACATTCCTATTTCCTGGGGAAATACAAGGTTATGCTAACGCGTATGCTAGTGCCGTCAGGCCATGGATGCTTCATGTCAAATATTAAGCTAACTATTTAATACAACTACTGGGGACTCAAGAAAGGGTCAGAGAGAACGATATAGATCCACATAAAGATGGCGATGGCATAGCCATTCGAACCACGCTACAGTGTTACCGCGTCGAACAAAGGCTGTCGATGTTTAGTGGTTTGCTGTGCTTTCAACACAAAGTCTGGAATTGCCTATTTCAAAAGAGTACCGCCCGTAACTTTTAATGCACTCTCTCGAATTACGGAACATACGTTTTCCTACTTTATCGAACACATTAACCTTAACCGATGGACCAAGTAATTATGAAAGTTCCATTGTGTATTCCATTGGCTTGCAGCAAAATGCAATTGTACTTAAAAATCAAACGTAGACAATACGTCCACCATCGGTTGTAAAATGAAAACCTAAAAAAAGAATTCATTTAAATAAGTTGTTTTTGTTGCTGTTGAATTATGCCAACAAACCGGTAACACTGGATTGATTTTACGGCACGAAGCCTTCATTACTAGGCAACCTAAACTCATAATTGGGTGCATAAGTGTAGTCCGTTTGACTGCTGACAAACAATACGAATTCGTCTTTTACAATAACGAATTGTACCATTTAATCCAAAGCATTGCGTTATCCACGACGTGACTTACCTGATGTTAGAACCGAAAATGGTCAAGTGAAAGCCATTGAGGCTTAACTTGCAAAAATAGTTTCATACAAAACAGCCAACGACATGGACATGAAGATTTCTTGTCGTTTTCTGTATAGAATTTCTGTGATTGGTTTTATCAAGAAATCTTTTTGAAAGCCACGATCCCGGGAAATGTCCTGAATTGCTTGTTGGGATGGCAACGTGGACGTGTAGGCAGCCCATGAATCATCTTAACAGTATTTTCGGAGATGCCATAGATGGCTGCTTGGTTCCAAAGTGACACAGCATAGCTTACGTAGGCCTTGCGGTTGAGAGCAATAATGATTGAAGTGAGCATTGGAGTTAAACTTATAAATGGTTAACTCACAACACAAATTACGTATATGAAACAGGACGTTTACAACAAAATGAATAATGTACATATTCTTACAATATTGTACTCGCAGGTGTTTCCTAGAAGCCATTTTATACAATAATAATAATTTATAATTGTAAAATTTAATGACCTGACGCCTACATTTGTTTTTATGTTGCAAATTGTCGTTCCGAGATGTATGATTACTACCTCACCTAATTAATTCTATTAGGTTAGTTACAGTCCATTATTTAGATCTTTGTTTGCAAATTCACTGTTGAGCGTGTCTGCAAAAATAAGCAACGGCATCCAATAGTTGGCCCGACCGCATGATATGAGTTATTTAGACGAAAGGCCAGTGACCGTTTAAGATACGTTATGGTAATATTGGGATTTAACGTCAATTTCAACCATGAGGTGATATCGCAACGGTGATGGATACGGATGATTTTGATGCTTGGACGGCTCCCCTTAAAGGCGCGATACTATCGATCTCCCGGGTCGGGTGCATCCCCTTTCCGAGATGGTACCTCCCTTTATTTTGATCACTGGTAAGCAGTTAGGTTTTCACACCCTGGCATATTATTTAGGCACTTGGGCACGTAATAAGCTCATGCTAGTGCAGTAAGATTATTTAAGTGACACGTGGCGCACTGTTAACACATGCACGGACTCAAAAACATCCCTGGCCAATGGACGGCAAAAGTAAATGTAGTGATGTGGTTAAGACTATGATAAACTGCAAATTGACAATCTGGCATGTGCGATATGATTGGAATATCATCAGCATCCCGATGAACTAGGGTATGCTTGCGTAGATGATAATGGCGTCAAACCTAGGTAAGCTTCAATGAATGCAATATTCAATAGAGCATGCTACCGACAGCAATGGGAAGGAATCCACCCTTGCGTTGTAGCTGACTGTGTCTGTAGCATGTTGCAGGTGTGAGTTGCCACCAACTGCTCATGGTACTACATGGGTGGAATTGGAATCATATTGAAGCGCTGTTTTGCTGTTGCAGTGTTGGCGTCACAGGGTCCATGATAAATTGTTCAATTTCCTCCATAGGTATCTTATTTTTACTTCACCACCATGTAGGGTGAAATATGGAAATGATGCTTCAGGATTTTGTCGGCAGCTATTTTACCCAAGTTAAACTAAGATAAATGATTAAGCGATGGCAGTTGGTAATCTATCTTTATTAACTTGACTAACCTAATGAACCTTTACAACGCTCAAGCGTGTTCTTGATAAACAAGATCGTGTCTGCACAGGGCATAAAATACCAATATACTATGTAGGGTTCATTATGGGTGGTATTATAGAGCTGACACATAAGCCATACAGACGCAAGGTATGTAAGCAGCAGCGTGCAAGCTTTGCCAGTCGCGGACATTTACATGCTTTGATTTGCAAACACACGCTTCACCAATATGCATCCGAGTTAAGCATTAATGTATTCCATTCCCTAGATAGGTTTCCTATCTGCATATCTTCTGTGAATAATTGCAGCTATGGCGTTTATAGCATGACAATGCAGGCTGCAACGTTAATATATCATGAGAGCGCTTTACCGCCATAAGTTTCTGATTAATGAACACGTGCACACCGACCTGAAACGAATCAAGCATTTCAATCACAAGGATATTGTTAAATCATTAATCTATCATTTGCATTTCAAGAATATTAACTGGCGGATAGGTACTTAGGGTTTTTTCTATATTGAATATACGTTCATGCAATACTTGCTGCGTTGCAGTTGACTACAAAGCACGGCTTAACGCAAACGGAAAGTGGGTATTAAAGAGTATAATGGCTATTACGGAGTCCGATGCATGGGTCCTCACTGTATTTCTGAGCCAAGTAAGTTGCATATTAAGGATGTGCCATAGGATTATAATGTGTTAAGAAATGGCTATTTATTGCAACTCATGACGAGCATTTGTATGTCCGTTGCAGATTTACCACTTTTACTCCGGCCGCATGAACGAGGTGGTTCACTAGCTATCCGTTTTCGAGGGCACTCTGAGGCGATTAATCAAGAGGGGCCAAATTTTCTAAGAATCTTGATAAGACTGAGTGGCTCAACCGCTGTTAAGCATCTAGGCCCGAGCATAAGTACAAGGCACCATCCACAAAGACTTTGAAGTTTCCCGTCTCAAGTTCGTTACCCAGTAAATTCTTTTGCATATAGTGACGGGAGATGTCGCTTCCGTTTCCGTTCCTGTATCATACTTACCTGTTAACACCTTGAGCAAAGGGACTCAATGGAATTGGATGTTTGGGTACGCAATCATCGTACTGGTGTTCTATGTTGATTTGCTAATTGATCTACGTGCACGTCACAATGGTATATTTCGTCTTGTTGAACAACTGCGAGCCACATTTTAATATATCAGATAATCAGTTCGATTTGTTCTATATAATTACATTAATTCAACATTCTTACCGTTGTGCCTTTCTTCCCAATTAGTTAACGTCTGCCTTATCTGATATGTTTACCTGTGAAAGATGTACAATTTCGAATTATGATTATCGTCACTAAAAACTGAAGCAATCATTTGGCATAAGCTACAGTTACAAATGGTGCTAGAAATGTTTTGAATAACAATTTTATCTAATGGTGAATGTGCAGAGAATAATACTATTTACGATTACCTCATTACCTATGAGATTGGGTTGTTTGGAATGGTCACTTAATGTTGTCTTAAAACAGCTAGCAAATACACGCTTTCAATCTGGCAACTTTTCAAACCGTATATAATATCTCTGTTTTGGTTCTATGACAGCTCACATAGCGAAGGTGATATATAGGACCGCCAAATGCCAAAACGTAGAATTGTTTGCGGTAATGTGGGCTTATCATATGCAGCATGACAAATGATGGGACAAGATAGCATAGTAAAATGAAATCACCAGAATTTCGACCGAAACTGATTCATAGAAGACACCTGCTTAAGTGTCTCTGTAGGTCGTCATTTATCTACCCCGACACCACAAAACTTGATTTGGGCGTCGAGTACAAGTCAAATGGTAGTCTCAGTTATGTCAAGTACCTTATGATATCTTCGTCGCGAATAGATTACGCTTTAGCAGTTGACAAAAAAATCTCCGTTGCATTCCATCATTATTGCAATAATTACATGCAATGCCATCGGAGTTTTATGTTTTGTCGGACATCGGTCATTCATAGAGGCATTAAATACCATGAATCAGAACGACTTAACTTGGAATTAAAGCGCATCATCGCGTTCACACACGAATATTAAGATCCCAACGAAATCTGCTCCTAATCTAATGTTTTGTACGGTTTTGCTGGAGTTTTTCTCGATTGTATTTACCGAAACAATGCACACATATCACTAGCAGTTATGACGAATGTTATATATACAATACAATATAGACTCTTTGGGTGAATATATCTTGTAACGCACATCACCGTAACAATACCCATAATTTCATATCAACGCTTGACACACAGGGTTTGCAGCGGTGAAGTGTGATAGCGAAATAGTATTGGCTAATCACCATCAACTGGAAAGCATTTCCTAGCGCAACAGACGTTAATTATTATTTACTATCAAACATGTAAAGCTGTCGGTTGAACTGATGATATATCCTAACAAATAAATACGATGCTTACTCTTTCATTACAGCTCTTGCTGTGTGTCGCCTTGTAACACAATATTAATGAGCAGTGTATATAATAGATATGAGCCGTCATCATGTCAAACAATGCAAGTATTGGAGTAGCCGCACTTTAATAAATATATGACGTCGTGTCTCAAGCAATTTGATCATAATTTTCTTTTAACTTCGTGTACCTCTCTAAACCTGTATGTGCTTGTATGTGAGCTGGTATGCTAATAACAATCATAACCGGTTGTTCCCTAACATTTAACCTCGAAGCCCCCGTGTCTGTCATCGAGAGTGAGACCCCAGAACATATGTTCTATGTTGATACCGATTTAACTACCTTTTGACGTTTCATCTATTTAGAATTAATACTAAAGTAGACTTTGGCTTTGCAAAGGCTGTTGCCTTTCAACTGACTACCCAATAACATGATGCGACAGGATGAGTGATGTAAAAGCTGAAAACATAGGATACAGGTCGCTACATATTGCGCCATTGCAGATACTGCTATATTGCGTCGAAAATATCTTTGGGTATATTGCAGTATACCACTATGTATGGTGATGCTTGACAGCGTAGCGGAAATATCACTACACATTTCATAGATGGCGATGACACCATTTGCACATTGAAGCTGTAACTAAGTGTTTGCATTCTACGCATAAGCGAGTTGAATTGCCTGAAGCTATTGCAGTTGGCCATTATCTGCGCAGCCTGGCGATATTTGTCAACAATACCGTCCGTGATAATTTGTTTGATATGAGCCAAATGACTTATGTTGCATACCGCCATTAAGTGTATGACGCTGACTTCGTTTATTAAGTTGTTGCTTCATAAAATATATTAAACTGCGACCATGATCCGACAATAATCGTCTGTGGCACGGCTTATTTATATACTCATCGAGGGCTCTGTTAGCCGCTCATTAATGTTGATGTCAAGGCCTGTGCAATAGCCAACCAAATTACATGTTCCAATGAACAATCCATCATCATTTTCTTTCTTTACGGGCGAAAAACTACGTTACAACAGTTTAAACATTTCCTCTTCGACTCTAGCGATCAACGCAAATTGCATGGGATTTCTTTTGACAGAGAAGCTTACAACTTCAAGCTGCGAAATCACACACACCTGGAATACTCTATTGGCCATTGGTCTTCTAGCGCAGATCCTTACTCGACCAAAATCAACGTTCTACGTCAAAATATGACTCACCACAACACCCTCGCGTGTAGCTATCTGACTACACATTAAAGGCTCCACTCTGAGCCCCGGTTTTTAAATGATTTCATCAGCTTACGCTCGGCTTGGAAAAAGGTGGGATTGGACAATGACAGCACTTAGAGGGAGCTCAATACTATTTTGCAAGAAGCAAACCCTTGAAAAACCCAACCAATGCATCGCGGACATTCTTGCTAATGTGCACTGTGTAAAATAGGATCAAATGACATGCAACATATTTCCATATAGGATTTTATGAATAAAATGGATCTTGAAACATGCAATGCTTTTAGCGTCGCTGAATGATATCAACTTGTGAGCAACACTTTTCCATACCTCAGCTCTAATAAATAGTAAATACGTATCGTTGGAAATCGACCTCAACCACATAATTTGCGTTCGTCCTTGCAAGGGAATCAAAACAGCAGTGGAAGATGATGTCCCCATTGAAACAAATTTGCTAACTCACAGCAAACGATGCCCAAGATACCCATCATCCAATCAATTGTCCGGCAGTTATAGCATGTGTCACGTTCAACAGTTAAAGAATGTATTAAAACGTCGTATTTACTTCTCACTACTCTGTTACTGCATGATACACATGACTTTAACTGCCAATGGATTTACCGCCCACGCAACTTGATATAGTGCAAATGTGAAATGTCGAGCGGTACATTTCGTCGTGCATGTGTCAGTGATTGAGTGGGTGAGTGGCTGTGAGAGAGTGGCTGTTAGTGAGAGAGTGCGTCAGAGAATGGGTGAGTGAGTGAGTGAGTGAGTGAGTGAGTGAGTGAGTGAGTGAGTGAGTGAGTGAGTGAGTGAGTGAGTGAGTGAGTGAGTGAGTGGTGAGTAAAAGAGTGAGCGAGTAAGCGAATGGCTGCAAGGGAATGTCCGATTGAAGTAAGGCTCGCAACTATATATTGACCCAGTTTGTTCACCGAAACGTGAAGGTGAGTATATAGCTACTGTTCAAACTCCTTGTGCTCATAAATACTGAAAAGACAATATGCTGTAGCCGCTTTAGAGCCAGTAATATTAACTCCGTTGCTTATATATAGAATATATTATAGGGAACACCTTTGTCGTTATATTGCTGTTAAAACCTGCATCTGATTTGTGTAAGTAATGGGGCGATACAGGGCACTTGATTCAGGCAGCATAGCTCCCATCTTTACATTAGGTAGCAATGCCCTCCGTAGAGTGGTGAGGATGACATTTACTGGAAATCTTTCGTTCCGTTGTTATCATACCCTCGGTTAAAGCCCGTTATATTAGTAGATCATTCCTCTGATAAATAAGCGTGTGTCCTAGATTATCTTAAATGTAACGACCTAGAAATCGAATGCAGACAATAGCGGCATTAATGTTGAAAGGATGTATACCTCAAACAGGAGCTAACTTATCATGCAGTCATGTTGATGTCACAGGAGTAAAAAATGTTTTATGTCACAATGCTAAAAGTACTGATGCAAAACCATTTCGCATAGCTAATGTCCATTGCGCATCAAAACTGTAAGAACATTCGTCTGTTTAACACTCACATACGTAGTAATTAATAATCATTGAATGTGTGGAAATGGAAAAGCGTCCGCATCGCTTTCTGCACAGTTGATTCGACGAACGCAACCTTTGATTCAAATATGTAATGGTTCAAGGAATTCTCCGATGAATATCCCTTTTTCACTGATATTAAAGGCTCTGCTGATTCAGCATGCTTTAATCAATTGTTGTGCTATTCATACATATTTGTTTCCCTCTTAAGCATTAATGTAATCACCAAATAACGGTAATTTCTATTCAAATCATTCCAAATGTACAGCTTGATAATTGATTTCTTGTATCTACTTGCTTATCCCAATCCAGTAAACAGATGATCTGGCCCTCTCTCGGCACTTGTTTATCCCCTGGTGGCCGTCATGAATCCTGCGCAATATATCACTTGGAAGGATCTTTGGGATGTAGATTCTGTCATCATACAGCAGTAATCTCTCAGATACTGACAAGTGATTCCTAATCGCATAGTATCCACGCAGATGTAGAGGTACATCTCTTATGTGCATTGGCCAACCAGACAAAGTATAGTCGATGACTATCTGCAACTCCTCATCCTTGTCGGTCGCGACCTTGACATCTTCAAGCTTTGCTGTGGAGAACGACTCCTCTTGCAACGCGTCCAAATAAAGCGTAACCTCTTCTGCCTTAACAGTGTCCGCAGAATCGTGCTGCATGGGACTCCTTGATAGAGTGTCAGCCACGACGATGTCCTTCCCTGGTACATACTCAGCTCTGGGATTGAATCTCATGAGCCAAAGAAGCAGACGCTGGCATCGTATTGGCACCTGATCAATGTCCTTGCTCATAATCAGGGGTACCAGCGGTTTATGGTCAGTCAACCACTTAAATTTCTCCAAACCAGACAGGTATTGCGTGAACTTCTCTCATGCCCACACTGAGGCCAAACATTCCTTTTCTATTTGCGCATAGTTTCTTTGAGCTGTGGTTAGTGAGCGAGATGCAAAAGCTATTGGCTTAAGTTCATTACTTCCATTTTTTAGTTGCATCAGGGTTGCTCCCAGTCCAAAACTATTTGTATATGCATACACTAAAGTCGGTAGGTTCGGGTCGAAGCACAGGCGCTAAAGTAATGAGTAACTTCGCCTCTCGAAAGGCACGGTCTTGACTCGGTCCCCATGCCCAGACCATATCGGAGCTTAGCAGGTCATTCATGGGTTTTAACACTGTGGCTAACTTTTCCACGAACCGTCCTAGGTAGTTTATCATACCCAGACATCTCTTCAGCTCCGTGACATTTGTCGGCGCTTCCAATTCACTTATGGCCTGTATCTTATTTCTGGATGGCCTTATGCCGTTGCAATCAATGTGATGTCCCAGACATTCTAGATTGGACTTCCGTAGGTTACATTAGGATTTATTCAGTTTAAGTCCTGACTTGCCTATCAGCTCCATGACTTTCGCCAATCTTGTCTCGTGTTCCTCCTCTGTTGAACCGTATACTTGGATATCATCCATATAGAGGGCGACTCCGTCAGTGTCTCGCAACAGGTCGGTCATGACCCGCTGAAGTATCTCCGGCGCACTCGTGATTCCAAAGGGCAATCTACAGAAGCAATATCTGCCAAATGGAGTGATGAATGTTGTCAACTTGGAACACTCTGGGTTTAATGGTACGGCCCAAAAACCACTTGCCGCATCCAGCGATGAGAATATTTTTGCTTCTGACAATTTCGGTAGAATGTCATCTAGAGTTGGTAAGATATACCTTTCTCTTACCACAGACTAATTCAATCTTTTCAAGTCCACACACAATCGGACTGTCTTGTCCTTTTTCAACACTGGAACGATTGGAGCCCACCACTCTGTCGGTTCCTGAACGGGAGCAATGACACCATGGCTCTCCATCCGTCGCAGTTTCTCTTTAACCTTTGACATTAGAGGTATGGGTATCCTACGCGCTGTGTTAATGTTGTATGGCTCTGCATCAGCTTTTAATCTAATGTTGATCGGTGGACACTTCATGAGCCCTACATCACCATACACTGAAGAATCCATTTTTGTTTCGTTCAACTGGAGATGTACGAACCCCATGGCTTTGGATGCGTTCCGACTCAACAAGTTACTACCAGTTGTTCCCTTGACCACGTATATTTTCATACAATACAACTTCGCGTATCCCACGACCGTGAGACTGAACTGATTTACAACATGCTGCATAATGTCCTACTTTCTGGCAGTTGTGACATTTAGCTTTCTTTGCTGAACATTGTTCCTGTGGGTGACTGCGACCACATCTGCCACATGCCCCTTGGGATTCAAATAACTTGGTTTGGCCCACACTTGCTGTTGGCTCTTGGCTCGAACGACTGTGGTTACCTCGACCTTTTCCATGACCTTGTGATCGTCCTGATCCACGACTTCTGGAGTTAACTTCAGAGACATCAAGCTTGCTTGCTTGTTGTTCAGTTAGCTGGACTTTAACTTGCTCAGACTGTCTGGCGAGCTGAATAGCTGTATCCAAGGTGAGGTCCGATATCATTTGCAGCTTCTGTGACAGCTCCCTGTCTAGCAAACCAACAACTAATCTGTCTCTTATCTGCTCGTCCTTAAGAGCAGCACAATCACAGGTGCTAGATAGTTCATATAATGTTCGTATGAAACTTTCAATCAATTCACCTTGATTTTGTGATCGCTGGTAGAACACGGCTCTCTCGTGGACGACATTTCGTTTGGGAATAAAATGTTCCTCAAATTTTCCAATCACCACATTCAGTTTTTTCTTCCGCTGTGAATATGAAAGAGCTGAATATGGTCTCTGTCTGTGGTCCAAGGGCGTATATTAAGGTGCTAACCTGAACTTCATCTTCCTCACTTGACAGTTTTGCCACCTGGCAATATCGCTCGAAACGTGCGCGCCATTCTTTCCATTCGGTCGGACGACTAAAGTTGAACGTCTCAGGAGGTTTAAACCTCGACATTGTGTCCGTTGTCTATTTCCTAGTGATTAGACCGATACACTGATGGAAGAACTCACGTTTTACAGTTGAATTACATCCTTATGAGAGGTTCAAATTTGCCCAACACCGCTGCCACCATGTAAGAATATCAACAAGACGCTCTGTTGCATTCTAGCTTCGATTTTAATAACCACTGCGCATGCGATGGATCGCTGTCCGCGATACACAATAACGTAAACTTAACATTACGATCCCGTTACACAAAGTGCTAACGATTAAATGGCCATCTTCTGAAAACTCGCCGCTTGAATACCAAAACCGTTCTTAAAAGATGGAGCCATTATTATTTAATTTAAAGCTCGAAAAACCAACTGAAAGATGGATATTTTATCGAAGGACATAAACAAACAGCCACCGTGCCACAAAATAAATGACAAGAGAATACCCAAAGAGGAATTTGACTGGTCAGGTTTCAAGTATCACGATGGCGGCTTTGATTTGAAAATGAAAGGATCGAAATCGCGTTTGATGCTACCATGTTTCAAATGTTTTTATATCACAATATCCCTTTCCATCACCCTCTATGCGTCAGAAGTGTCCAACAAGTCGATATCTCATACTTAGCCTTCTTCACTCACTTCGAATATTGATAACAATGCATTGACTGAGGTTATCAGGTTTAAAGTTATGAAACACAGGAGTAAAACAACACAAGATTTGACACATCGGCACTGTTTTGCGAGCTGGCATGAATCCGCTTGGCGCTTAAAACTCTTTCATCGTTTTTCAGACCACAAGCTTGAAAGCGTCTCGGTGAATAAAAGCGTTAATTACATATTGATCACTCATGGAAAACGTGACTGAATAGTCACTCCGAAGTAGCCCTTTTATCGTAGCTGTAAACTTTTTTATGCATGGCAAAATAAACTATTAGACAGGGTGCCTCTATTCTATCGGGTTTGATACGGTCCCAACGACACATTTCATAGCCCTGTGCTTTCACCCAACACATGCGTGTTTACCGTCGTTTTTAACTTACTGTTAAAAACAGTGTTAAATCAGAATGGACATACAAATGCATCCATTAATATTTGGGTCCAAAACAATGCAAATCGAGTTTTTATTTTAATATTTCACAAATGTTTTTGTAAAACAAATTTGGGGTAAAATTGGTCAAAAACCGTCATTACTTTTTTGTGTAGGTATATACAAAGGCAATAAATAGAGAAGGATTATATTCAGTGATGATATAGAAACCAAAACAAATGTACGATCAGTAAAGTCGGTCGAATGGAAGACATAACTCGTCACGCGGCACGTTGGTTAATTATTGATCAGCGTCCAGTATTGTCCTTGATGAGCACTGTACATAAAAATACCCGCAATAACTTTTTACCCACAGATGATGTGCAAACAGTGCCTAACAGTGGCGGCCATAAATGTAAAGTGCACTTGCAAGGCGATCATCACATTCAATAAATATGGCTTGATAACACCCTTATTCTATTCACTATGTACCAATGATTCCAACGTAGTCCTGACATCGCTTACAACATTAAATAAAGCGTACGATATGATGGGATTTCTTTAGATGCCGATCGACTAAGTCGTTAACCTTCGCTTGGGGCATTAGACCGCTCTAACGCTATCTTACCTGCAGCTAACAAGATAAGTATCAGTAACATGAGCTTCGCTATTAAGCAATGATTGTAAGCTTTTCTGCTGCATGCGGTTCAATATTTGGTAATCAATTCGATTTGGCGCACATGTCTCTCTCTTTCTCTCTCTGTATATCTCTATCTCTCTCTTTCTCTCTCTTCTGCTGTTCGTGTTCTCTAGCTTCCTTTCTCTCTATATCTCTCTCACATGCATACTAAACCACACAGAAACGCACACAGAAACACACACATTACTGCTGTTCAAGTGTTCTACCGTTTTCTTTTTATCTCTATATATATCTCTCTTACATGCATACACACCCACGCAGAAACACACATAGAAACACACGCATTACTTCAATCAATTGTCTCCCGTTTTCTTTTTCCCTTTCTTCCTCTCATACACACAAACACACACATACACATACAAACAGTTTTTCTAATTCTGGTCAGCATATGTTGGCAATGTGTGATTTCACATCCACATCAGAAAATCCAAACGAACAA
>CM067342.1:38143940-38181440 GCA_034190875.2 Urechis unicinctus | reverse complement strand
ATATATATAGATATTGATATATATATGTATTTATATATATATATATATATATATATAAATATATATGTATATATATATATATATATATATCCGTTTTATGTATATGTATAAATGTGCATACATATTCAATGTACATCAATAAATATGCGCATATAAGTATATACATTTATATATATATGTATCATTTGTATTTATGTATTTATATTTTTGTACGTATATGTATGATCATATATGTGTCATTCGCAAACGCAGTGCGCCATTCAATCGCGTCACTTCTGTTGGAATATAACTCCTTGCGCTCTAAATTTGAAATGATTATAATGTTTTGCCATAAAATATCCTGTGAAAATCACTTAAAGAGGAAGCCCCATTTTGCTAAAATCCCATTAAAACGCTAGCCAATTTTGTTTAAATCCCCAGCGGTAGTTGTGGAGTGTACGTGGATTAATTACTGCGGTTTAAACTCGATTTTCATTACTGAACCGAGACACTGATTCAAATCGTTTCTGTTGACTACATTTTATTCAGCCGCCCCTCTGATTGATCTGTTACTTTATTTATTGTGAGTGCGATAGTTGCCCTTGCCCTAAAAGCAGTATGCCTAAATCCATTGACCATTTGCTGCCAAATTCTGTAACTGATTGTTATTACACGATGTGGCAATGATATGATCTGTTAAAGCAAGTTTACTGAAAAAAATTCCCAGGTATGCGATATGACATGATCTCAGAGCAAAAATATTAACACAAAGAACTAAATTACGATAGAAGGTCACCACAACCTCAAAATATGATTTATCTTTAGCGTCGATGCTTGAGACTTATTGAGGACAGTAAGCTTGTTCTACTGATCACTAGGTAACAGCAAGGCACTGGCTCAATATATGACCAGTTGGAATGTGACATATCTAAGAACGACAGCTAACCTCTGACATGCGCAGCATTCTATTTAATTACAGCAGGTAGGTTTTCGCCAATACACGCCCCTTATGTGTGATTGGACGACAAACCGAATTTTTTTGTAACTCCTCACTCATCAGAATAAAGAATCGGGAAGCTAAGAAGGTATTGCCATACACCAAGTATAAAGGCAGGCATACCCACACTGCCTCGGGAGATATGTTAGCGTATTTGTGATAAATTATCATGGAGACGACACCCAATGACACATTAAATGTGTCGATGTCATTATTCAAGAACACAATATTATTCAAATAATTTCCGTCGTAGCCTTCATAAGTATAACTTAAAAGGTAGAGGGTTTAGGCGATAAATGAAAACATATTTGCCATAAAATGTCCTATTATTGATTATCTATAATATCCTGCAACTACCATAAAATGTCCTCTGTCACTGCTATCACCCTAGCAAATAATTGTGGAACAACCATGCAACACTACAAGCAGTACACGACTACAAGCACGAAGAAGTATTTAATGAGGTGCAAGCATTTGGCATCGAAACTTCTGATGAATGAGTATTTATTTGTACATTTTCATTACTATGGTCACATTTTAGTGCATAGACATTATCAATGTTTTATTGAGAAGTTATGATGATGATCAAAATCACCGACACCGAATAGGGTGAGCCATAGGGTGGCTGTCGTTCCTTATACTGAACTTATAGGACGGATGATTGGCAAACGTTCTCGTGTGCGCTTGTACTGTCAGTTAGATGCGCTGCAGTATAATGTCGATCATCTTAACTGACAGGCCGATGAACATCCTCTCTAAGCAGGATCTTACTGAGTGATAAAAAACAATTCATTTGTATTTCTAGAGGCCCTAAGTTGGTAGATTCGTTCTAATAAAGTCAATTTGTAAACAACTTTATGGTTTTTTGCAAGAGTTAGCAAAATAGGCTTTCATGATTCTTTTTTTAAAAGGTACACATACTGCTTCATATTATGCAGCAGGTACTGAATGATAATTATTCAAAGATCAAAAGGAATGCTCCCTGGCCTCATAACGTAGGATAACCCATCTACGATAAATGGTCAAAAGAATGATTGCTTCGCCATATTATATTTAAAAGCAAAGACCACGATTTGTGGACTGTATACAGCTCATTCGGCTTGGGTCTGACCGAATTACATGTTGAGATACAGCCGACAGCGTCGGTCATCAGCATGCCTTCTGACAGCTTATCAGGTCGTTAAATACACTTTCATGTGTAAGCTGCTTCAATTTTTTGGGACAGCCTCTGTGTTGGCATCTCCATTATCTATCACTTAGGCGCTTACAGTAACCAATCTAAGGGCAAGCAAATAATCACTTCGCCCACGCTGACATTTTATGTCTTCAGCAATAGGTTGAGCCTGATATAACTTACAATATGGCTGAGTTATGACGTATATGGTTGTAGCGCTCATTGCATTACTGTGCCATCCTGGGGTTATATCGCTACCAAGACACAAAATATATATAGTAGCTATTAGAGGCTGATGTTCGTCGTGCTTAATCGCCATTAACATGAAATGTTCTGTCACCGCATAACCTCGACGATCCGAAAATGGAGCGTACTCCGTGTGACTTGTGTTGCTGGCAACTGAGTTAAATTGACACTTGCGACAGTACACATTTTCCTCACGTCTTCCCCGGCGCCTCGTACCCACCTCTTATTAGCGATCTTGTGAAGGGCAATCAGTCCAACAGTAGAAATTATCGGTGTAATTGTGAGCAAGCTTTGCATATATGCGCATAGAAGGAGAATGGGTGTGATTTACCGCCAACAGTGACTATGCAATAAACTACTGTCCCAGAATCATAGCTGTTCGCATGTTTCTTGTGTTTGTAACCACATATTTTCTTGTTCTAATCTATCGTTTAAATTGTCTGCGGAACAAAAACCACTTACTACCATATTGTTCATTTGAACAAAAACTTGCTCGGTCCTCAACGGCCACCTGACTATTAATTATGTTTGTGGACATAGATGTGTTTGTAAACACAAAGCCATTAAATCGCACAAAACTATTGACCTCGATTCTCTGCAACATTGAATCTATCGCAAAGTAAACGTAAATAGGTCAAATAGAAGCGATGCGGAGTGCACATTATTAAGATAGTTAAATGCAGCAACGGACATAATGATTTAGATCAGTAGCCACCGTCTGATCAAGGTTACTGCCTCAGAACAGAAAACGATTCGCCATACAGTTGTTAATCACACATTTGAGATGTGATTGTTATGGTAATTTCGATTTGTGAACATACAATGGTGACACTAGCGGGTCGTCTAGACATCGCTATTTGTATGACGACAGTCCACGTTTATGGTGGTTTAATACGCATGTCAAACGCAAACTTCTAACTCGAATACATCATTACTTGAAAATGGGTCTATCATCCGAGTGTGCACAAAGTGGGTCACTTGTATGTAATTCAAGAGCCAGTAGACGGTCAATGTATGTATACGGTGGCGTTGCATGGCCAATATGACTCACAGAGTGTGGAGCAAATATCGATATTGTTGCATAATGGGCTTTTTATGGATCAAAATAATTGGGGACATACCAGCGAAAAAAGATCATGTGTTACAGAGGGAGGTGGAAATGTCCTCCATCACCACCACCACATTGTGCTAATTGGTACGACATGTTTTCTTAATCGAAGTATTATATGTGTGCGGATGACCAGAACGTTAACAGTGAAGCCCAAACTTTTTCAAGTTTGACTGAGAACATCAATGATGCAGAATTTATATGATATGTGTAAGATGAAAATATGTTAGTGAGTAAAGGAACAGGATCGATAGCAACGTGAGATAGATTGCTTGTTCATTTCTTTTGAGCTAGTATGTTAACACTAAATGGCTAAAGAGCTGTTTGTTAATGCTGTATAGTCCAGCCGTACAATGAAATATATATCGCTAAAATGATAAGCCTTTCGTTCTGAATAATACACGGGCGTTCTCTAACGGAAAATATGTTTGATTGCGTAGGATTTTGCATTTGGTCATAATGCGTAACTGTTATTTTGTCTACCAAAAGTATTAGTAATACCAGAAAGATCTAGTCGTCTTAAAATATAGGGGGCTCTGATTTCACGAATCTGTGCACTAATCGCGTTCAATAAGCGTGGTTTTTGTTCCCCTTTTTGCGCAAGGGGTACGAAGCATGTTTGCCGCAACATAGGGGATTGCTATTCTATTCCACCTTATATCAGTACCTCATATTATATCTATATTGCATGACAGTGTAAATCCCTGCGTTGATATTAACAGGCAAAAAGGCTTACCTGTGAAGCAAGTTGTAGTCCCCAGACGACTGCTAGTGACACTTCACCACCACCAGTTATCAAATCGTGATAATGATAGAATGTTTCTAATCACCCGGATTCTTATTGACCTTTAGTATAGTATGCATAAGTATTGCTGATGGTATTTGTGAATCGGTTTGCAATTGTTATCAGTATTGTGAGGGTGTGACTGTTTGGTTCGGCTAATAAACGACATAACATTTACTAAAAGACGACAGTTGTATACTATCAATATTTTGCGTAAATGCAACATATTAAACGAGGTGTCGCCATAAATGTAAGCAACAAATCTTGTCAAAACGTCTGTGGTATAAAAGCTGACAACATTGTGTCGGATATATCGCAGCTAAGATTATTAATTGGATAACACATATAGGTGTGAGAATTTTTCATGGATTAGGTCAACTGTGTTTTTTTGGTAAGGATATTTCTCGTAAACCTATGACAAGGACAGCCGTTCCGATGCTCTTGCCACATAACTACATAACCGGCATCATGGGTGTTACATTTATCACAACCGCTTAAACATAACCTCCAGCATTAAATTACAGAAATTAGGTTTCCAATGCGTAAAATGTAAAGGCTTAAAAACACAGCAGAGCATAATGCCCGGGAATGACTTCCCGTTGTTTTCTAGTAACAGGAATCTTGTCGAGTGCGTCCGGAATAATGGAGTCAATCAAGTCATATATAGGTAAACAACAAGCCTTGCTGAGTGCGCTTTGACTGGTGATTGTAATTATCAGATATCGATACTCATATGCAGTAGTTGATATACATATTAGGGAAACTCACGTCTTATTTAAGCCATTTGTGTACATCATGATATCATACACAGTGTTTTGCGGCTTATAAGTTTTCTACGAAGTTATATTTCTCTCCGTAACATAATCTAGCATCTTGTTGAATGAACCGTTCGGCAAACATTTGTGCGTTGCAGCTAATAGTGTTAAAATCAAATCTGTGCATCCGGAGAACATTTAAATGGGCTGTTACTTAATGCTAGTCAATAAAGTGTTTTCGGATATCATTGCTTTTTTTATAAAATCTTCATTATGCACTATAATGTCTTGCAAAAATGTCATAACACATAACAGTTATGCATCCATCTCGTGCGTTGGTGATTCGGTTATGTACCTTTATTTCATAAATGCGTTGTCTTCAGTAGTTATAAATCATCACAGTGATACCGAGGTAATTTTTCCCCATAATTCTTACCGCATGACTCAATTATGTGCAATGAAGTGATATTTTTTTATAAACAAGAGAATGGTTATTGCATCACGAGCAAATGCCATTTACAGGAAAGGTTTCTCCAATTCCGATGCAATCGCTTGTTTTGCGCAATTATTGAAATAGAGCTTAAAGCGCGTTCGTGCTATGCCTAGTTAATGATGCAATGTTTTCGGGATTGTTGCGAGAGTTTTCACTGCTTAGGGAATGCACACCAATTTTCGTTTTCACTGCACCGGTACTCAAGTAGCTCGAGGGGTCTATTCTTGAAGGTTTAAGGAGGCACATCCTGAAGAAAGGAGGTTTATCAAACACTCAGCTTAACTGAAGAAGCAGATTATTCCTTACAATATTTCATAGTTCGAAAATATTTTCACGCAGCCTACCGAAGAGAATAAAAAATCAGCCAATTTGACATCTTACATTATGTTTCGAGATAACATGCCTCATATAATTGGAGGGCACGATAACCATTGGTTCGTTTACCGAATTATAATATAAAAAACCCACAGACTCTCTTTGGTAATGCACGTAACCCTCTTAACATATTCATAACTGAGGCGTTCTATATGGCAATGCCGAATAAGATGTATTTATGAGGTTCTGATGAGGAAGGCTGGTGGTTGTAGTTTGTGACAGTGAAACGAAGCACAGTCACAGGTGAGAAGTCAACTACCAGTCTACAAAACAGGATATTTGTATGTGGGCACATTTTATTAAAGGAGTAGTATACACAGTGGGGGTTCTGGTCCAACAAGCGCAGAAGCATTGTTTATCAATTTCAGCCCTTAAAACCCTAGTTTTTTTTACATTCATGTATTCGTACATATAGGATTATAACACAGGCAAGCTCATCGCTATGTTGTTATCCGTGTCACCTCTTATACCGAGTCAGGTTGAATTTAAGTAGATAATCCGCCGAGGACAGGGGCCCAAAGCCCAATTGTGCCGCCCGATTGCTGTCACATTAACGTGACAATTGGTATATATTCTTCGGGTCCATCCACCACTTGGAGACAAATAGGGATAGTAATATTTTACTTGCATTTTATCACTATATCTTGTGTCTATCACTGCGTAGCATGTTCATACCAGATAATCGTAAAATACCGTGTGACTAGCATAATCAGGGCTGGCCACTTTCTACGTTTTTTACCTCTTCAGCGGAGCGGACGATTTATACATTAACTCGGAGATTCGCCATTGTTTTACTAAACACAGAGTTGCTCATGACCTTGTACAAGTCTTTCTCAAAATCATTTGTAGCCAACTTGCGAAGGTCAGTATTCATTCTAAGATACGACTCTATCCACAGTCGTGCATCAAATAAGAGTACATGATATATCATAGTCAGTTTTATCATATCGATAGGTAGAGCTTGAGATTCCCCCAGTAAACTATATATTGCTCATTATTGCGTAGGTTAGGTATCAGCAAATCAACCACTTTTTTGCACAGGTAATTGCTCTGGAGCTGGGCGATACTCGATATGTGCATCGTGTAACGATGTAAGGTATTCCAAATCTGCGGCCAGTTTATCCCCGGTTTTTGCTTCGTAAAGATGTTGCTTTATCTCTAGACCGATAAGTTGGGTCACCAACTCAATCGCCCCAGAAAATAGCGGCTGGCTCACAGCCCGTCCATACTGACGGTATGCGTCAAGATACTGAATATAGCTAGCTGCCTTATCTTTATCGAAACCTTCCACATAGGGGCTATTAGCCTTAGCATGACGATGTGATATTATGCTTATCCTACCACGTAGGCCCTTTGCAATGAACAAGTGCTTGTTCTAGTGGGTAAGCAACTCAAGCAAGTCGCCTGTTCCCCATGCATCCCATGAGTCCAGAACTTGTTAAAGTAGTTGGCTGGGTCCAGAATGTACTGTTTTAGACAGGTGTTGCACAATATCTCAAACACATCGGTCAGAATCACCACGTCTGTGCGCAGGTACAAGTCATATAGTCTCCAATATTGGCGCATTTGAGCATGCCCCAGACCTTCCGTGCATGTTTATTGTCATCAGCAGACATACCGCGCCCAGACGTCTTGCTGTAGAACTCCTGTGTAGGAGGTAGGGGGACATTAAACTCATTCCAACCGCCCAAAAATATAATTCTTACGAGCAGCTTTCACTTCGTTTCGTTGGGCTCACACTTATCCGCCATTGCAAAGGCGTCGGGGTTGTTTTCAGAAACCAGCTTGTCAAGCATGGTCAGGAAGAACAGTGCACTGTACTTGTCTGTTATGTTGACTGTGGTCTCGAAAAAAGTCGCTTTCCAGTGGCTTGTTGCATATATGACATTGAGTTAGAGTCCAGTAGGCTCGTTTATCCTGCACTATCATCACCATGGTAGCTGGTTGGGATACGTGTTTTGGGATCATACGCTCTTTCTGTTGCATAGACTGCGGGCATTTCTCAGCAGCATTCGGTCCTCTGTATAGTTGAGACCCAATGCTGTGGTCCTCACTTTTATTTCCTTTCAAGTGCATATGCAACATCTCTTTTGAAGTCAATGGTTCAGCCATAGAAGTCTGTGGGACTATGGATCTATTGGGTTTACGGATTTGCCTGTGACCAGGTAGTATTCACGTCTAGCGTCGTTGAGATACTGGAAAGTGCGCTTGGCATGTCCCTTGCGGCGGAGATGATTGTTGATCAAGTCTATCCACTCAGTTCGTTTCTTGGCCCATGCCGCCAGCGCAGACGGATGCTGCTCAATTGTAAACTATAGATATACCAGAAACAACTACAACATGGTATAGCGTGCTGACGAGCATTTTTCCATCAGTACTTGGTGATGTTATGATTAACTAAAATTCACAACAAAGGGTATCGTTAATTGTGCAACCTCGCTTTGTTGACTTTTTTTAACAACAGCGGCAGGCTTCAGGCGAAAGGCGCTGTGTATTTTAGGCGATAACCTGTACCACCATGCTAGTCCAAATAACCCGACGCCACCAGCAACCCAGGGTGCCCATGTAGTAAACAAAATGAGCCTTTCCAAAAATTCAGAAGAATGAGGCGAAGTCGTATCTACTGGGGCGTAATCTCTAAGCGTTGCCTTGGCCTCATGGAGCTCACTCAGAAGCTTATGCAGATTGCGGCGCATTTCCGTCCTGCAGCATTCTGTTTGTGTTTTGTTGTGGGTTTACTAGTCTCCCTCTCCCCAGAGCCCGTCGGATTCGTTGTCAGTGGCGGATTCGTTGTCTCCTATGGCATGTTTGCTTACTAAACTCGTTTGTCTAAATTGTCAGTGCATGGCTGTGGTTAAGGCTAGGGTTGGCGGAGCTAGTGCATGCCTCAACGTTAATAGATCTCACAGTGCTTAGAGCGTACCCAACAAATGGGTCGGCCTCGAGGTCTGTAGCTAGTTTTTGTTGGTGTTCTAGTGGGATCGGAAGAAACATACAAGCAACACCTTAGTACAGCTATAGAGTGCGGGATATGCTAGCACCTAGCCAAGCCCGGTATCTCAAACACAGCTTTGTGATCACTTCGTAAGACATTATAGCAGCCTGGTCAATTGTCAGACGTTGTGCATCTAGGTACTGATGCGCAGTGACAGCTGCAAGCCTATCTCTCTTTGTGTTGGGAAGTCCACTCTGGGTTCGCTAACTGGGGCATCTGGGGAATGCTGTAGGGTTCAGAGTGGACCGCTGGGGATTAGCTTGCTCTTTTTCTAATATATACTTTCGAAGTCTTACAGTCATGGAAGACAACAAGTATACTAACCATACAATAATATCTAACCAAACAACCGTTGACATAGCTGCTTTCAGAAGCCAGAGAGTTTCGATAGCTGACATAGGTATATGCAGTAGGCGAATCAGTCTTCAGCAACAGCAGCTTTGTCTGTTTGGTCTTGGCAAGAAACCAGCGTACCGTGACACGTTTCTCTTTGTCGATATCACATCATTCTCACTCAGGACGTCTTCAAACGAGTCACGGTCTTTGTTGTAAAAGAGCACAACCCGGGTCTGCTCACATAAGTCTTTCAGCAAAGAGTTGTAATTTTGAAGACCCAGACACTTTACTGCGCATGGCGGCCGCTTTATGCCTGTTCGGACATCATGTCTTTTTTCTTGGTCAGTGCTTTTGTGGACGAGCAGTCGTCACTAATGTACAGTTTGGAGTCACCCTGAAACCGCCGGTAGGAAGCCCTCAAGATACAAAAATGCCGTATTAATGTTCTCAAATGATTTGATTTAAACCATCATCTACCTAGAATGAATCATCTCATTTCCGAAACGACAAAGTAGGTGTCATTTTTTCCCAATAGTCGATATGTAACTTTAAGCATGGCTGTCAATAATATACTTTATGTCCTGTATGGATCGCCATTTTTCGCAAAAACGCAAACATTTAAGATTTTGGTTCTTATCAGTTTATTTCCGATTATTTGTCAGAGCTAACGCGCGTCAATTGCCCTGTTGTTTGAATTTTACCTAGGGCACTCAATTGGTCCGGGGGTTTGAACAAGGAGAGTCTTTTTGCAGATTGCCCCAGACACAAAATCAACTGTTGGCTTGCATATCATGTTATGGTGCGATAAGTGTTTAATTGTACGTTGTGCCTGACATAGTTGCACATATCCCCCTTTTTCTGGATATGCAGGGCTGGTCAACGATTTACCTGATATGAGTGTCAACAGTAGAACGGAAACCCAAGGAGCCTATATGCTCTGTGGGACTTCTACCGGAGGGTTGAACATATATCAGTTCCCAGTCGTGACATGATATATCAAATGACTCTACATGCCACCATCACATGGTTCATCGTAAGCGACTGGCTTATTTGTAAACTTTGTATTGAATCATTAAATATAAGTGGCAGGATGGATGTTTTTCAAGCAGATGTTTACAATAGTGAGCATACAATTTCTTAATCTAAATCACAGCCATATCCGACTGTACTATTTGTACAAATTAACCTCTTAGAATGTCGTGCAACTGCAATGTTCACACAGGTTTCAAGGTAAGCTACATATTGGGAATTATATCACCATTTATAGGTAACTGAGTAGACAGGCATACTGAATAATTAATAATTGACATCAACTTTGCATCTGCTAATTGAGTAAGTAGATACTAGGGATTACATGGTGCCTGGTGCCGAATATAATAATATACGGCCATGAACGCATGTATCGGATCAATAGAATTGTCGGTGAAGACTTAGGTATAAAGAGACCTTAGAACCGATGTATTTGGGAAGATATCTTCATCCCCAGTAACATCGATATAACAGCAGGCCTTACTTGCGAGAAATATTTATTGGACGGACAGGATGGAGAGCTAAAGAAGTGATCAGCGATTTATAAATGCAATGTGTCCTCATTAGTATTCAAGCGATTGCACTATCGTCGATTGTACTTTCAAGTAATCATTTAGCTTCACATTGAGGCTATCATTAGCTCGTTTTCGTGCGATGTTACTAATCGTACGTCAATATGAGTTTTTACAAAGCCAAATGTTATAGGTTATGGCGATTTGGTGATGATAATCATTTTAAATGCCATTTAATCAAGTGAACTCTTGAAGCATGTGTGCCTGGCAGTGGTTAACTAACAAGTTTGTCCAATACTCCTAAAACCAGTAGTTGCAAGCTATATCTTGTTATATGAAGCCGGTCAATTTACTTTTACAGCAGCATTATTTGCAGTGGGTTCAGTACAACTCGCTTCTCTTTCTGAACATAAACATCCAAATTGAACCAACGTTTCATATATTTTTAACTTTTAGTAGACTTGGGTGTATTTATGTGACCGGATACAACCGTTTGACACTAACTGGGCTACGGAAGGTTAATGTTTTATCATTTTTGGCGGAGAATGTTACGGAGGAAAATGAAAAACACATCGCGTGCTATTTTAAAATCAATCGTCTACCCAAATATCATGTATATCTGTAAGAAAACACAAGGATTTATTAAATGTATGCAATAATGGCTGCCGAGGCACATGTCCCATAAGTTCCCTTGTTATCATTGTTATGTCGCCTACTATATACATATTTGTAGTAGCAATGGACTATATATTTACAGGGTTTATGTATACGATTAGCAATGTATGCATCAATCATCCTTCAACAATTCAGTACATACCAAGCTTGCAGCATTTAGCTGGTGAGTAAATTTGTCGAGGGGAAACAAGTACGTATGACGGAATACCCGTTTTGAAGGACACCCTTTAAAACATTGCATGCTTAATTAAGCGGTAGTGTTTGACTTCACAACTATAAAAATGGCAAACATAGACAAGTGACTCTTTGACGCATTAATTCTGGCTTTGTAGACGTGTAATTAATCACACTACGAATAAATGGTCATACTCATTAATATTATGAGTAATGCATGGAAGGTATTTTGCAACATCTTCCGCATCGACATAATGTGTCATCACACACCGATGACCCCATAGGCGTTATGCGACAGTTTTGGGGTGTCATCCCGCTCATTATATTATTCTAGAACAAGTAATAACATTCACACAGAGAGTAAAACCCTCATATGGCAACCAATATTCAAAGCTGACTAATCAAAGAAGCACTGAGTAATGTAGACGACATAATCCAAATGTGAACGCGTAATTGCCAGGACACAGTAAACTCTATTATATAAATTTAAAAATATATATAAATAAATAAATATAATATATATATACATATATATATATATATATATGTATATATATATATATATATATATAATATATATAAATATATATATATATATATATATATATATATATATATATATATATATATGTATATATATATATAGATATGTATATATATACATATATATATATATATACACATATATATATATATATATATATATATATATATATATATATATATATATATATATATATATATATATATATATATATATATATATGGCTGTGTGTGTAAGGTTTGTTTATAATTATTTACACATTTATGTATATTTATTTTTACAAAATATACATATAAATACATATATATGTATATATATGAATATATATTTCAATGTATAGTATTATATATATAATGTATATATATATACATATATATACATATATCCATTTAAATATATATTCAAATACAATATAAGCAAATATATGCATATATATATATGTATATATATTTATATATACATATATATATATATATATATGTTTAAGTATATTTACATGTACAAATTTATGTGTATCTATATATATTTATACATATACATACCTAAATACATATATTTTTCTATATATATATATATATATATATATATATATATATATATATGAATATATATATCTTTATATATATATATATATATATATCTATTTATATATATATATATATATTTATATATATGTGTTTATATATATATATAATATATATATATATATTTATATATGTATATATATGTATATATATGTATATATATATATATGCATATATATTATATATATATATATATATATATATGCATATATATATATATATATATATATATATATATATATATATATATATATATATATATATATAAATATAAACATATACGGATATCTATTTATGTGTGTGTATATATTTCATATCCATAACAATATGCGTTTGTGCCCACGTACGCGTTTTGTGAGTGAGTGTGTGTGTCTGCTTGTGTGTGTCTGTATGTGTATGTATGAGTTTGCGTTTTTGCGTTCGTGAGTGACTTTGTGAATAAATATCATCATTTGTAGTACGTTCAATGGTTCTTGCCCGATGTTGTATGGGATTAGTCTGATTTATAATCCTATTCTATCCTTATTCACGAATTCTTACCAAATAAGGATGAGAGGGCAAAGTGGGATTTATTCAGCAAAATGCCAATCGCTGATAAAAATTCAATCATCTTAACGCAATAAGTTAACGGAAACGTTTATTATTAATGTAATTGATATGATTACCTTTAACGTTATTTGTTACTTGTTGTATTTGTTTTTCAGACAGACAGCAAGTAGTGTATTATTTGTAATGGCATAAATCCTTAAATGTAAGAAAGTACGTATCAGATTTTTAAATCCAGTGACACACGATGTATCAAGAATACATTACCACGGTGCCTAATAACGTGGAGTGTTTCTTGTGAGCGAAATACTTGTTAATGCTTTTTAAGATGCGTTCATTGATTAAATGAGTGAATACGTTCTGTATGTAATACATCAATATCACTTTTCATTAATAAGTAATTTTATAAAGAATCTGTAGTTATATAGTGATCAGGATGTAGATTTCAGTATACGAATTGACCCGGTTGAAACCAATAGCCCAACGTTTTTCCATATATTTATAATTAATAACGGAAGCACAGCATTTGACAGAATGATAAATGTGTGTAAATACCTCTTAAGCGTGAGTTATAATCTTATGGCTAATGTGTACAGATTGTTCTGTCAATTGTCATTACTTAGCAATCAGCCTGCCTGGATAGTGCCCTTAAGGAATTGCATTGCATATTAGTGTATTGCTATTGACAACTTATGACTCTAATGAGGTATATAAGAGGAACTATGCAAACAGAAAAGCAAGCGCCCACATGACACTACCATTAATATTACATTAGAATCGGGTACAACAGAGTGATATAAAATGTAAACAGAACATATTGCACTGAGTGCAGGCAATAAAGTATATACGGTTATTCAGTTCATTCAGCGTAAGATGATTATATACCAAGGATAACAACAGATCCTCGAGCATTGTCCCTCATGCACATATCCTGCATTAACATTGGCATATTCATCGACCAATGTGGTATTTGGACAGGTCTTGTGTGTGGTATGATATCTGATAATTAATTGACGGTTTCATAATGAAGGAACTCTGTTCCAGTAATCTCACCCAATCTATGTTTTCTAACTCTGTCATCTAAGTTTCCCATGAATTTATCGCCATTTCAAGATGGATAGCTAATCTACTGTACGACTTTAGTCCAGGACAGGCAAGTTGAATGTTTACCATGCAACCAATCAACGATTCGATCTTGGCACAGCACCATGCACGACCGCTATTTGTTATATACCGCTCAATCGAAGACAACCCCTGCAGACTTTATCATACAGACCATTCAAAGTAAATGAGGATCCTACATTTCGCCGAATCACATGGTACCTCTGTTCCATGACGAGGCACGTGAGCGTTGTAGAACATGTTACATTGCGCAGAAGCCATACTCAGATAAAATAAGTAAATACTCAGGTAAGTAAAAGAGTCGTAGAAGAGCTTAAGGATTTATATAAATGACAAGCACACAATTGACGGTTTCACACAATGGGTGTAGACAAGCCCATGACCAATGCAAAATAGCATTTTCTCGGCAAGGAGAATTATCGTTAGGTATGCTGATATTAATGGTCACCACCACAACAGAGGCACTAGTAAATATAAACAATGTGACATCTGTGTTTTGTAACTTGTTTTAATTTTCCAATGAAAGTGGTGTAGGTGACGACGGCCTCCAGACTATCTATCTCAGTGGCTGGTGGGCTGCAAATCACTCTAATATAATGCCACCACTTCATTTGTTGCGGTCATTATTCATCAGGTCGTCTGTGCTTTTCAATTTAATATAAATGAAATAAGGGACTGAGAATATCATGGCTCAAACTTTTATAGCGATGATATCAGAAATTTACTAAGCTTAATATTGATGCCAAGCGTACATATTCCATTAATTTGAGCCAGTTTTAGATGATATGAATATCTTTCAAATATATTATTAGAATGGCCGGATCAAATCATAGGGCGTTCACAGACATGTGAATTATTATCATGAACCATATGCTTAACGTATATAGTTATGCCGTCAAAGAGTGGGGCACCCAATGGATATGTTTTGCACGAAAGAGCACAATCTCACACAGAATTGTATCAATGCGCTCGGCATTGGTTAGTTTTATATCTGCTGACATATGCTGTAGCCACTGAATTGCGCATGTTTACTTTAATCGTGACCTCACCTCCGTAACGCGATAAACTATCCAGATATTTGACCATGATTCAATCAAGAGAAGTGGCTATCAAAAGCCATTCTATTAACATTTGCAAACTCTGGAAAACAAGGCTCTGCCTACACACTGCATAAGCGATCAATTGTGCGGAGATTTCTGTGGCGGGTTGAGCTTACACATTTGCATTACAAGTACCATGTATGCATAGATTGCATGCCAATCAACTACAAAATGCATGCAACGTTAGAGTGTTGCGAAAAAATGCTACTATAATCTGGGTGGGCTTTTCTGATAGACTGCTTGGCATGCGATCTGGATAGATGGAGGAACATTGTACGAACAAAAATGTTTTGTAAAATAACTGCCCCTTGGCGGCACAACAGCAAATAGTTCAATATATCTCACGAAATAATTTCAAAGCCACAGAACAGCGGCGTGATAACTTACAATGAAGATAAAGATGACTTTCTCTCAGAAGAGGCTTATGGTTGATATATTATAGAGTTTCAGTCACAAAGATCTGGTCTAATTATTTGCTTTATTGATTATATATGAGCTATTGTTTGTTCTCTATAACATAGTCTGTGTGTAAGTATAATTTTCACCAAAATGTACCGTTGCGACGATGATGTTGCATTATAGATTAGCTCTCCGCAATCAGTAAAGCTGGACATTAACACCAACAATTTGCATGAAGTGCTATGCTGCTATCAATGTGTCATTTCAACTCCCAGTGACGGTCTCCAGGGGTCACTTTGTATCACCTATGATAGTTGAGGTGACTAACTGTCCTTTGGCTGTTACTCTTAGTCAATTACCCCGGAATAGTAATCAACATCGCTTATATATTAGCAATGGGTATAATCTGGCTCGATCGATCCATGTATATCGGCAAAAGAAAAGTAATGCTTAGGGAAGGGGACGTGGCCAAATATTGTGGACACCTCTGTATCAACAAAGTCTTCGATGCGACCTAAAACGACCACTTTCCATCCTCGGGTTATCATTTACACAGCCAGCATTACAAGCTAGCTTCCCGAAAATACATGCAATGTTATTAAATCCAGGAAACGAATGGCGGTTACACACGTTCTTGTTTGAGAAATCAATTGTTTAGTAGAGGATTAACAGTAATCTTGTTTCGCTCGGGATTCTTAACAATGGGAATAGCATCGCATGGAAGTTATTGCTGGTCTAAGTTGTTCAGTATTCCATATGTGAAAATATGAAGGCACATTTAACAGATATCCATGCTGTCAGATGTTTTGATGAGTTACATTATCTACTGTGTGTATTTGCAGGCCAGTATCTCTTCAGCTATTGTATGTAGCCTTGATGTGTCACAGTTTTACAAGAAATATATATTGAAAGTCTTTTAATTTACTTTTAAAAGAGCGGTATCGAGGAATGGAACTCACGGTGGAGTTTCATAAAGAGAGACTTCCGTGCTGACAAAACTCACGGTCTATATGATGCCCGTTGAGGACGTCGGGCGAACAATCGACGATGTATCAGCAATATACATTTTCGCTCGATATCCATGAAAATATGTCCATAAGTTCTACCTGTACATAGGATGCATATAGGAAAAACTCGCATGTAGATGCCTCACTTAAATGTGGGCGAGAAATTCTGGATGCATAATAATGATAGAAATTAGACTGCGAGTCAATATCACTATTATAGGGCATGGTTATGGTCAATTACACATGTTATTTTAGTTTTAACTTATAGTTGATCACTTGGACCAAGATGCCATTGAAGTCTTGCTGTTCATATAAAAAGACCATTTCCACAATTTCGTTTGTATACGGAAATAGTTCCTCACTTGTTGAAGGCCGATGGGTCATGAAATCTTCCTGTTCTGTTTGATTATTCCCATCCATTTATAATTGCCACTCATTATTTTTGTCATAATAAGAAGATTATTGTGGTCAGGGGAACACTTGCTGCGGTATTCAGCTGGCCCTTCTATGAAATAGTTACTTAAACTGTGTTGGCGATGTGTATGGTGGTGGACACCTCTAAAAACACACGCAATAACGTAAAACGGCACGGACATGAGAACAGATATGCGCTGCTCCATATTGCTAGGTATCAATGGGTGCCTCCTGCGTCCTCCAGCATTTCCAGCATTTTATACTCACAGCGTGTATCTGCTTGTCATAAGCGGACAAGTTTCGCACACATGGCATGAATGTTGTTGTGATGCTTTTAGAAACATGTTAATAAATACTTGCTTCAGTCATGGCAAGCGCATCTACAATCATGCGAAAACTGTTGCACACAATAAGGCTATATGCTGCAAAACAAGCTTTTCCATCTTGGTAGGAATGAAGGTATTGATGATGAAATATCCACATTGTAAGTCGCATCGCCTATTCCATTGATGCTTTACCATCCTAATGAAAAGCGCTTCAGTCAACTCTGTCTCGTCCTTGAACGGCAACAGCTCCCCTTTTCGACCCAATGTACCGTCTTATCATAATCGTGGCGGCTTTATGTCACAATTAGCGAGAGGACAATGGATCCCGTATCCGAGGTCGTCGTTCTTTTATCTGTGAAAAATCTTCTGAAAAAAGGATGCTTAAGAGAGTCGGCTTGCCTGAAGAACGATACCGTGATTAGGGAAACGACATCAAATACAATGAAAAGTAGCTCAATTATGATCCAAGGCGTTAATTAGGTGTCATATAACTCAGAATGTCGCCGACTAATTTAAACCACAACCAGGATGCTAGGGATATATTGACTACCTGTACTGCACGGGACTGCCGGCATGTAAATCTTCACTTCCTGCACTTGATCAAAAATGATCTATATTTCTCATTGGTCAACCCATGGTCAAGTGCAACCATAACTCTACTGGTCAGTGCCCCCATCAGTTGATTAATTTGCTGCAGCAACTACATCTTAACTAATTGACATATGATATAGACATGCTGTAATATTACAGCCATATTCAATTCATAGCATCTGAACATCTTCCAGTTCTTTCTTGAATGGACATGCTAAGCAGACAGAACGGATGAGTCATGTCGTCACGCAAGCACACAAATGGTGACAGCTGCGTGACTGGGTTTCAGTGTTTTCAGCCTCTCGAAATAACATCACGTAGACGATTTATTGACTAGTAGTGGCATATTTGCAGAGAATGGCAACGCAAAGTTGGATATATATTTGTAGATGCTTTTTATTGTAAATTTTTAGCCTGAGACAGTGGTTTTCTCGCGTGTGATACAATTGTCTATGTCAAACAAGAATACAAACTGTGCATATGCGAAACCAGAAGCACCCTGCCCCTTTTATCATACAACACATTTGCCAAATAGGAGAACGCTTCGGATATAACTGTAAATACAGTCTATTGTAGTTCCAGGTGTAAGCACTTACAAGGATAATTTCCATCACTCATACACTAGCGTGTTTGCATACATTAACATTCTACTTGAATCGTAAATAGTAGCAAGTTTATCAGCACCGTCTTTCGCCATTCTAGGCACAGGATAAATTGTACTTCCATTGTCAGTCCTATACTATTGTAATTAGACATAGCAGTTAAAGAATATTCGAGCAAACGCTCTATAAGTTGCAACTCGATAATCGGACAAGCGAACATGTATGGAGACACAGAAAGTATTTATTAACAACACGGGCCGTATGAAGATTTGCCTTTAGCGTGATATCGTAGTGAAGACAATGTTTTTAAGAGTGTGATGTTCCCACCTCCTCAGAATGGCCAGCTTGTGGCATATGTAGTTGTTATTGACTACATTTAGTGTATTATAGATTGGTCTATTGCCTATAGCCATTGATATATTTGGCATGTCGCACTTGTTATTTTAGCACATTTAAATCCTATTTTGCGACGTGGTTTGGCAAAAGAAAGGCTTTATGAAAAGACATTTACCCCTCTCAGTCCAGTATTTATATGGGTTTATCTCACGGTAATGCCACCTACCGATGGCTGTGTATTATAATTAGATCACCACAGAGCCTCACGAAATGAACCCTCGTAGCGAAGCTATAAACTCTTTGCTTTGAGCCATTAGGTATTAATTATGCTTGAATAAAATGAATACGTATAATGCTGCGTGTGAAGAATGAGCTTGATAGCCCAAAGGGGTTTGTCACTTGTATAAAATGATATATCATCGTTACAACATATGATCCAGAAACTTATCAGCTCACAAATATGATGTCAAGTTTTAATTATCTGCTGATGGTCTTTGTTATGCATAGATAACATATGACAAGCAAAATATCACATGGTATTGTTGTATGCATTATTGTACATCCCATAAAAGAAGGGATGGTGCATTATTGTGAATATCAAACAACTTACAGGTGATTGAGAGGTCATAACGGAGTATTATCAACTAAAATGAAGAATGTGTTATGTCGGAATAGACGATAAGACAGCGGGTAACTTTTTTAATATAACTGTAGAGATGTGGTATGCAAAAAACCAAACGCAGAAATCCATGCCGTTGATGAACAAATTATTGATATCATCAGTAAGATCACAAGAGAAGTTTATTGTATTTGAATAGAGCCATACCAAATATGCTGAGTCAGCTAATCAAATGTTGCCAATCCATAAGAACTACAACGTGCTACCGTAATGGTGGACTACGATAAAATTACGGAACACACAGACATCAGATGTTAGACTTATATATACCTTGGCGCGATCACCGTCCCTCCATAACAGCAAACTGAAGCTACAAGGCACCCGTTAGGAGTACGTTACGACGCCAAGTATATTCTAAACCATTCAAATAAATTGTTGAGTAACAAAGAAGTTGTAATTGTGAAGTTGTATGCGATATATGATACTAATTTGACTCGTTGAAGACTTATAAATAGCAATAAATTACGTCGAATACATAACGAAACATTTCTATTGGTCTGACGAAACAAATATTGGTCTAGGTAGGGTTGCTTGAGGCTCATATTTTTGAATTTCAAACATATCATACTTTGATTACTGGATACAAACTTGTGATCGTCTTTTCGGCAGATGTCTTCAAATCTCCTCTTAAGCTATATTGATAGCATTGCTTATTGAATATGACTATGGCAAACTTCACCGGGGCAAAGTTATCAGCATCGAAATCAATCATATGCGAAGTTGTAATTATATTCAAACATCATCGTATTTGCCTCTGTGCCCATTGCTCTATGCTAGATATTTCATTTGCTTGATTCTACAAAAATAGTGGCTTCACAAAATATGGGCGAAAACAATTTTCATGGTGATTGTTTACAACTACGATCTCATCCAGATGATTGTGGAAGAGAGTGACAGCAAAGACGTCAGCTAGAGAAGTTGCTACAGGATATTCAAATCAAGTATGAAGAATCACAAAAACAGAATCAGGCCATGAAAGATCAACTACAGATCGAAAAGTTCGGTATTTGTCGGTTTTCCTATGATCCTGACATGGTACGGTTTTATACTGGGTTCAGATAGTTCAGGAACTATCTTGACTTGGTAGCTTTTTTTGAATACCTACAGCCGGTGGCTAAGAACATGACCAGTATGTACTATGTTCCTAGTACAGATGTTACAATGTGCCGGTAAGCCTAGAGGCATGCAACTCATTGATGAGTTGTTTATGTTTCTGTGTCGTTTAAGGGTTGGGCTTAAAACTACAGACTTAGGAGTCAGATTTAGCCGGTGCTAGGTCTGGGGTAGTGAAGTCTTGGCCAAATCTTCTGGAATGACTTTGAATCCCCTGGACTTGAACTTCGCCATCTGGTAGAGCACACCACCAATATGCCCACACTGACCTCTAAGGCCTATAGTACAGCTACAGGAGGCTGTTAGGACTGCTGTCGGCTCCTCTGTAGATAATGTGATCTGTTAAAAAACCATCATTGGGAATATCAATTGCATTCAATGATTATTTCTAAGATTTCATATTGATTGACTTGTTTTCGAGTTAATTTATAGAGATAGCATGAATTTGCAGATATTTTGAAACATTTCACCTCTTAATTTTATCCATGCACTACCAACCACATGGTGTGGATTTTATTATCACTATCGGGGCGATGCAGTGGATATGTTCTTAACTCAAGAAATGGAAAAGCATGCCAGATTAGTATCTTAATGGTTGTATAATCAGAAAATATTAGTGAGGATTATATAAGTGTGAATCATCATGTCTTCATGCGTACCATTTGTTTTCAAAAACAATTCTACAGCAGCGTCTTTTCTCCTTATCTTCAGTTTTTATCAATAAAAAATGTTTACAAATTTTGACCACAACCATGTAGTCGAGTTTTTTCCTCATGCTAAGAGACAGTAACCACATGCTTTTATTGGCCACAATAACCATGCAAGCAAGACATTCAGGTCGAGATGTCATACCTCTATTGAGTGGGCATCTTCATTTTTCTTCTGGGATCTGTGGCATCTTCCCTTGATGACACATCAGTTTCTGACAAGCTTTTCCACTGGAGAAATAAACATGATCAAATTAGCATCTATGCTGTGTTATCCATCCTGAGTGAAAAGCGATCAACTACTTAAACACACCTCCAAACAACTCTATCAACGCCACCGGTAAGCGCCCAGATGCCAAGCGGTGGTCGACCATGCAGGTATATGTAATAATAAAATTACTGTTATGCCGTGGACGTATTCCTCATCAAAATATTTCATGGCTTTGGCGATGTTTCTTTTCCCGGAAGCATCCGAAGTCTTTAATAAATAGGTTTCGACAAACCCGAACAATAAGAGGGAAACGAGGGACAAATCACGCTTACTCGCCATCTTCACCGTGTTGTTTACATGTGCGGCGACTTGAGGGCTGCTGATAGCCCTTACTAGCCTCGTTCTCGATATCGCTGCATTATTCATGAGGCAATATTAAGAACCCCCAATGGGCGGTACGGTGTAATCCGTAGCATTAAGAGAACACCGGTGTGTATAGGTCACCTTTCAGCCATGCACGCAGCAGCAATGTCTGGGTAAGGGTGTGTGCCAAATGGGCAACAGCAGTCCAATTATCCATGGTTATCCTTATCCATTATCGTCGGGATATTATATCGTGAATGAGAGCATTACAAAATGCTAGAGATTCATATACAAATTATTGTATTGGACACATAGGCATCTGTTGATAAATGGGTTGTCCTCAAAGTATAATTTATGCTATCATACAAGTTACCAGGCATATAATTGTTGTTGGTTACATTTGCCGGTTATGATATTTAAGGAGCCACCGATCGTTTTTTACATCCTTTTATAACCTGCATCCGGGTTCCGAGGTTGATGCATTCTAGCCACCATAAATCAAAATTCCTTCAAAATATAATGTAACAGTATGCCGAATGCTTCGATAGTACATGTACTGGTTTGAGCACGTTATGATCTCATATATCTGCGGAGTTTGAAAAATGTCGCAAGCTGCCATCATGGTTTTTACGAAAACCTGAGAGAATAGACCAGATACATTATTGATCACTTTGTACGTCTAATGATTATAATAAATTTTCATATTCCACCTGCGTCGACGCAAACAAGATGCATTTTTGTTCCATTTTAAACACAGCCTTACAGTCACTTAGAAACATCACTAGTGATACATTTGGTGTATTTGAATTCTTTCATTGGATTTAACTTGACCTGCACTGAAATGAGTACAATAGGATATCATTGTCCGCTTGTCATCGTCATTATCATTTGATTGTAGGGAAATAAACATGAAAAAGTTGTTACAAGCACACCTAAACAGTGGTCATATAAATCAAAATTCCTCCAGAATATAATTTAACAGTATACCATATACTTTGATAGATTATACAAGCTTTATGGTCGCATATATCAACGGAGATTGAAAAATGTAGCAAGCGGCCAGCATTGAACCAGCGATCTTACGCACTGTTGGCAGACGCCTTAACCACTAGACCTGTTTTGACCAACCACCTTCCCCAATGTAATTAATTTTCCTGGATCAAACCAGGCGGCAATAACATCTGCATTACATTATATGGGTAATTTATATACATTGCAAACTCTGATACATCATTTTTAAAACATATTACTCTCCCGTGAAGTCGCACAATATTGTCTCGTACATTTTAAGAAGCATTCATTGTTATATTGCAGTATATTTGTCTTATAAAAGGGCACCATGTCAGGTGTCAGCAGAAAGGTCTGGCGCTGAACTATTAATTTTCACCATCATAGATGTTACCAAAACCTTAGTGATTAAACCAGATACATTTTACCTAACTATGTACCTCAAATGATTGCAATGAATTCCATATCTCTGCCTGGATCTAAGCACGCAAGGTGCATTTTGTTCCATCTCAAACCCTGTGCATTTATTTTCTCCTTGATGGCGGTATGATATATGACCCATTAAAGCGTGATTTCGTGCGCGAACTTGGGTCAATCGAAAATGACAGATATGGATGAACCCAGGTTTACCCGCCCAAAACAGCTTCCACAGACCACGTTGTCAACCGTGAATTTATAACTTGTTTAGTCGGGATCAGTCATGCCGAAGCGCTGCGTTGCTCCGAATTGTTCGAACATGTCTTCAGTTTTCCTTAGGAGGAGAAATTGCGTAACAATGGATACCTTGAGTGCGACGTACAAGGGCAGATTGGGCGGTTTTAATCCCGGGTCCGACAACCCACTTGCTTTTATGTAGCGAGCAGTGTGGACCTGAATGTTTTGACCAGGCACTCGCAACGAGAAATGCTCTTGGATATGGGTACCAATGTTCCCGGAATATTCTCCCAACTGCTTTTCCTACCATATTCATGAGAGGTTGCACGGAGTCGCCACCAGATCAGTAGTCTAAGGTCGTAGAGAAACGAGAGCATTACAATGTGAGCTGACGTTTGGCTAAAAATCATATGGTTTGCTCAGCAAGATAATGATGCCCCCAAACTCCCCAACCACCAACCCTAGCAGTAAATATTAGTGGTGTATAAATGTATATTTAGAAATCTATTCCTTTTGAAAGCATCAGCAGAATAAGTTTAACTAAGCTAATCCTCTAATAAGATAATGCAGCATTTAAATCTCTAAACAAGTATAGCTGCTTTGATTAGCTCATTTATGTAAGATGTTAACTTTTTTCCATAACTTTGTTCATTAAACAAGAACTTTGTTCTGATTTTCAGGTTCTGGGGACAATGTTGTTTGTCTCGCCTCTCCATGAAAAAGAGAAATGCTGTAGTCCAGCTCTGGTGATCCTTAAATATCTTCCATTTGGATGCTTCATTTATGCTCCAGTACTGCGTTAATGGGCCTTTGACTGGTCGAGAGAGGTGGGTAAAGACCAAGAATTTTTCAATATCCTTAAAACACAATATTATTATAGTTAAATTGCTCCTTTGATACGAGTTGTGCAAATTGAAAAACTTTATCACCAACAATACATTGTACGCTTCTCCGAGTGTTCTTTTCATTCGCAACTCCCGCATAATTGTGTGTCTTTGCGGTAAATGTGTCCTGGAATACTGATGTCACACGGGATGGTATGGGGATCCGACTTCCCTTTCCAAGATCATGTTAACACCAACGGATGAACTGCCTGTATATAGTGTAATGATTCCTGCTTTAAATTTAAATATAATGTTATACTCGTATAAGCACTTTTCCATGTGTTCATTGCATTGATAATTCAGTCTGAATTGAAAGCATCATATTCATTTGAGACAAATCACCCAGTAGTATCCCTTGTGGGGTTTTTTTGGGGGGGGATAGTTGTTTTAACATAGATTTACAACTCGGGTTGGATGTCTGTCTTACTTGTTTCCTATGTGTGTCTCCAGCACATCATCATTTCACCATACAGCATGAAAATTCGGATGCGAGGTCACACATTTAATTTCTGGTAATTTTTACCATCACTGTCTCCTGCTCAACACAGCAGAAGCGCCCTGACGCGGGTAGCCGGTCAGAACAGCCTCCACCTTGGCACCTGAACCCAGAGTTCAAAACCTATAACATACACGCAACACTCTGTCTAAGACTAAGATCTACTAGAGTACACAAATTGATTGAAATAAACTAGGCAAGGCCCTAGCATCCGATTATTCCTATCATGCAAATAGCAGTAATTTTACTGCACGCATTCAATGAGGATTATTCCAATCATGCAAACAGCAGTGTGCTGCATATACAGATAGGAACCGACACGTCATTTCACTTGCAGTGCTACAATGGAGTTTCAATTTTACAGTACTCTCCAGGTAGTACACCTGTAAAGTCTTGCGGAACTGGCCAGTCACCATTTTTTCCATTCCCATGCTTCACTCAGTAGCCCATGGGTTTGCTTTTTGCGTTGCCCATGATTTCATGTGCGTCAATATTGACAGCCGCTACCTAGTGGACATCTTTCTATACTTGATCCAAAATCCACAACACTTCTGATTGGATGATTGGCCTGCATATGTGGTGTCAGTACATGCAACATTTGTTTCACGAATGTGAGCTTTTAAGCCGCAATACGTCGCTTAAGGCTACACACTTTAAACGTTAACCTGACATTTGCTTTGAAGCAATGGTAACAAGCACGGATTACGCAGTATACTGGTAATAGTGACTTTCTAATACCAGACATGGATCAAGTAGTATATTGGTAATAGTGACTTTCTAGTTAATAATGGAGGTTTTATTTCTACAAATGACTGTGCAAACTGGTATGAAATGCAAGACGCGAAATTGTATTTTAAACAAAAGTCAAATATGGTAATTGTGCCAATTTACTTTACATCATGTGATTTGCTCATATTAACCATGACACTGTCGGGGTAACACTGACAATCGTTGGTTTTAGTTTGTTTTAAAATTATATTTACAGCTTTATTTACATATACGCTTGTTTTTATTTTAAATTGCTGGTTTTGTTGCAATTTTTTTTCAATCGAATTGCTCCCTAATATAACCGTAATTCATTATTTTGAAAAATGTCCGTTATCCATATATTGTGTTGTATAGTACCGAATGTACCGATTCGTGTAGGGTATACCGCGATACGCAGCATATCTTGATGTATGTTCATCGTTTAACCCTCCCAACTACGCTGTAAGATAGACTGAGTGCTTTTGGCCGGCGTTAATCGCCCATTTTTTACTAAATGTTGTGGTGTTGTGTAGTTGATAACGCAACACCGACTGCACAAAGGAATATTTTTGAAAAATCGTACTGACATACAGATCTTGTAGAAGAGTGCAGCCTCATATCAATACATATAAGAAATGGCAAATAATAACACTTTGCAAATATATTTGATATGATATAATTTGTAAATCAGCAACCCCTTTCAGTCGACTGTCGTTGCATTTCCTTCAGCAACTTATAAATTATATATATGCACGTAAATTGTTTTGCCCTCCAAGTTAATTTTTTTATGATCGCATATAGGTCATATATAATGTTGCTCACTGAATGTTATCCTAGCCATGGCTGATTGGATTGCTCGGGCCCCCCAGTTACTTATAATATTTAATACCACTCCGCATATCACATCTTCCGGATGTCCAATGGGAGTAATACGGCCTAAAATTACAAAACAATAAAGTTCGCTAGGTCGATTGACAGATATATGGTTTATTGTTATTAATTGGCATAACCGTTTCTTTTTTATATTTCTCTTATATTGTGGCCTCGGGGTAATTTAATATTGCATGAGGCTTAGATACACAAATAAAACCCAGGTAGCTAAATGTGGTGTTATATGCTGTCGCTAAACATTATAAAACATGGGGTTCACCCGGATTTGTGGTCAACTCCAATGCAACAACCATCGCATTAAGGTATATTAATCATAATGATAAATACGACATACATCGCCAGGTTCATCTAGCGTACGCAATAAACCCAAACGACTGAGATCGTTTATTTTCCTCAGTCAGAAAGCCATTGTGACGTAACGCGATCATAGGGGAAACTGTAATTACTGCAGCTGCTACTGTTATATTATCTGCAGCAGACATGTGATCCTTTAGAGACGTTTTTAGAATCGATAACATTTGAATAATCTATCTATATCTACTTTTGATACTCGGGAATTGGCTCATTTTCACATCCATGAAATTACATTTAAATCGACAAGAAATGTATGCAACCATTTAGCAAACAAATATAAAAGTTCTCTAAAAACCATCATAATGAGCTGCGGTCAGCTAATCGACAGTTTATGTAGTGTGTAGGCACAATCTTGTCCACCACGAATAGAACATAACTCTAGCGAAGGAATGTGTGTTGATGGCCCCTATTCACTCTGAATCACGGTCGTTATCACTTTGTTACGCGGACGCAGTAGTTACCAATGAACTAGATCAAACAGCTAATGGCGATGAAGTTAATGTATGATATGTGAGGACCAAGTTGAACGATGTATCATGGGCGTCTGGAGACGAATCTCACGACATTGCTCCGATATGGCTCGCATTCAACATATGTATTAGGATAGGCAATTGGGTGCAGTTTATTTTTTCTGAGGTAAAATAGTACCAGGTGTTTGGATTGCTATATGTATTAGATGAAATTCTAACAAAATCGCGCGTAATTAAGCATTTTATGTCCGACACGTACATCTACTGCAAACAACCTTTTTCATCCCCATAGGCGCCAACACAATCGTAATTTGCATGTCTGTAATTGCCGTGGGTTTTGAATCACAAATACTCCAACTTTTCGAATACCATTTGATGAACCAATATGATGCCAAACTGGCCTATTCCACTGAAAAATTTATGTGGCCACCAACATTAAGCATATATATATATAGCCACTGATAATCAATTATATACACGTAATAATTGTGCATAAGCAGGTATTAGGAAATAGTTATGCAGTCTACAAGTGCGAACATTCATCTTCTCGCGCAAATTCATTGAATAAGTCGACCTCTCTACTAATGCAATATACTAAAAATGCACCTACTACAGCCTCTTATTTAGAAATGGGTACATGATTTGGTACCAACACATATCCGAATGTAGAATTCGAATGTAGAACAAATACGATACCCGTATTGGGCTAACTTTGACAGAGAGGTATATATGGTGTGCTTGAAGAGCACATGCGTGCTTCGCTCTGCAAAGCCTTAGAAGTAAATGATAGGGATGTTCACTTAAGTAGTGTACTTGTTGATGCACCTTGGGCAACGAGGTGAGGACAGTGAATTAAAGACAGGGCTTGCACATTTTTATTGAAGTTTCTTGAAGTGACAAAGCAATGCTGCCCACCTCAAAGACTGCATAGACTTTGTAGGAATTCGCCATCTATGTTATTAGCAGCAACCTTCAAAGGCAAGGTCAGGATGATTTACCAGACCCTCTGTGAGAGTCCGTGTTTTTTACATCGACAGAAAGTACGTTTGTGTACCAGATTTGCGACTAGTGTACAGTGATGATCGATTGAAATTAAATTATGCATGATCAAACCATTAAAAAGGTGGCACGATGTGGAACTACCTTCACACCAGTTGAGTTTCGGATCAATTTCTGTAAAAGGGACGGGATGGGTTCAGTAAAAATAATTTGATATTGCAAATGACTGACGGGTATAAGCTCCGCAGCAGTCACTTTTATATACAGGACCAGTTTTACTACCCATTTAGTTGTTGCTTTATATTTACCAGCGCGTATTTTACTACCCATTTAGGCTGTTGTTGCAAATAAATTGGCACTATTGCTAATTTTGTATGAATTATAGGCGTACTATTATTCATTACATGCATCAATTAGGAACGCTATGAGTGCTTTGTGCTATTTCGTCTGTAACACAAATAAATCAGTTATACACATCACTATTGCTCTCAATTTTTGTATGAACTCGCCCATCATAATAGTTGACAATGGGTAGTTTATCAGACTCTTCATTCGCCTGATTACATGCATCACTCAGGAACGCTATGAGTCTGTGCTTTGTGCATTTAGAGAATTGAATCGCTTCATTAGTTTTTTTTTTCAAAAGTAAGTGATAACGCGTTTGTATGGAGCTTCATAAGCTTTAATCGCCAGGAGGAGGCAAAAATTTATATAAAAATAAGAAATAGATTTAACACATTAATGTCTATTTCATTCTCATTCAACCGGAGTAGGTACTCATTCGGCGTGAATAAAAACTTGTACATCACTAATGGTGGAAATTACATTCTCAGATTGCAACACATCGAATAACTAGATGCAGAGTCTGCTCACATAGGACAAATTTGTTACCACTGCTTATGCATTTACATAAATCTTGATTTGTGACACTAATTGTTTATAAACGGTTGTTGACCTCATAAAATAAAGTATGGAACGCGTTTGCGATGTCTTCCAGACACGCCTAATACATTTTCCAGGTTTATTGAAGTGTCGATGGTCTAAACTCCACAGGGAGAACATAAAAAATTGTACAAAACTAATGAACAAGATTGAAAATAACCTGGATCAACAAATGTGTTTGTGACATAAATTAGAAATGCTACATGGATGAATCATGCAGTCTATGCAAACATTACTCATTTAGAAAAGGTAAAAGGGATAGCTTTTATTTCTTATCAAGTAAATTAGCAAGTGAAGTGCGTATGCTTCTTCATAAACTGGAATTCATTGGCGCTAATAGTCGAGTTAGTATCACATGCCGATGTGAAAACATATAACAGTTGGATGCTTATATCCGTCATGCCTGAGATCATGAAGTTGAAAAAGCTTTGTATGACGTATCTATTCGAATTTCACTTTTTTTGCAAAAGGAAAGCTCTGGTTCGATACTTATATGTCCTGACCAATTTGTTAGAAATGTTATGTAAATTTCAATGAATTTCACGCTCCTCAGCAAAACTTAACTCGGAAAGGATAGCTGCATGGTTGGCAAGTAATGCCCAGACGTTATATGTATCTTCATGTACAAATGTGTCGTACATGATACGTTGTGTGGCATTGTACGCGTAATTCATGTCCCATTTTTGACATAAACCAAAGAATGAAATCAGAAGTGGTAGTTATCAGAAAATATTACAACATTCCATCAGTGATATATCGCATGGATGCGAAACTGCGTTGTGAGGTTTCTTCGCACACAAGATAGGACGAAATAAAGGCGAATCGACTTGTTTTATTAAATCTTAAGTGCGCCAGTTTACACAATAAACATCCACATAAATAGAGCAGCAATCATGGTAATTGTTATGACTGGCTTTATTTTGTAGCTTAATATCATGAGCCGCTGGCAGCTTACTTTTTGTACTTGATATTAAAACAGACTGTAACCGGTTTTAATCGGTCGATCCATACCGATGTGCACGTCTATTAAGCCCAGGTATTCCGCAGGATGTGCTTAGATGACCTTTTATCCAATGGTTGTCGTTGGCCATACAGCATTACGGTATATAAGTTCACCAAAGAGTTTATAGCTATGCTTAGACAGCTCACTCAATCCTTCCGCTCGCTGTCAACCAAAGCGTATCGTCATAGCGTCGCCTCGACTAATCCGATGACTCCACATCTCTAACAGACGACGGGCCCCGAGACGTTGAATCAACAGTCCCATGTGCTCTTGGTGTCGATTTTATTGTATCGTAGCCTGATGACGGGGGTGTATTTCGAACCATTTCATAATCACCACACAGCTTAGCGTATCTAATAAGCCAACAAATCTACCCTAAGCCAGGTCCCTCACTCTAGACAATTATTGACAAACTAAAAGCACCATCTACATTGCGGGCATGAAAGATCGAGGATCGTAAACTGCGCGGACGCAATGAGAGGTGAACTGCTTTTGATAGGTGTACCCCATCAGCTGCCCATGCCGGTCAATTCATCAAGTTGACATTTATCAAATAGTTGTTATTTTAGCCATTTTTAAGCCTATTGTGCGAAATGTTTCGGCAACGGAAAGGCAAAACGACATTTCTCTCGCTCTTGTCAATGGCAGTGACCTCAACCCAGCATTCCCATATGCTTTAGGTACACTAAGAGGTCGCACTCCGAATGACTGTGCAGTAACCTTCCCCATGAGTGAACAGCACGCTGTTAGCTCTTTGATACAAATAAATCATATGGTGTCCGAGACACTTACATGCTTGTGGGAAAAGATATTACTAGCGTCAAGTAAACAGCTATATAAAAAAATTTCTTTGAGAACGCATGTTTTTTTAGCCATATTGCACAAGATTAAATTCAACTAACGCATAGCACTGTAAGGTGTTGTTCTGTTCTTTGTTTTGTCCATTGCGAGTTAACAACTTTTACGCTGTGTGATCACGACATTACGGTTTGATTCCATCGTTCAAGGGTTTCACTCTGACGGCCGCCTTGTCGAGCAAATTGACAAGAGAGTATCTTGGGCGAGAATAGGCCACAAGTTCGGACAAAAATCATGGGACCAGCTAACTTGCTTAAGATCTTAGGCGAAGTATGTCACTAGAATTTGGACCCATTCTTTGCATGGAGAGGATAGATGTTGGTCATATTTCTGGTTATTGCTGAAGGTGATATGTTAATAGAGTTGTGCTACCAATGCAATGCAGCAGTTATGAATATAGCTGTGCTGGTAGACATAATCACGAACATGGTCTCCAATTTGATACATGCAATTCTAGCACTGCATGTTCCTTATCACTAATCAATAAGGCATAGTGGTATCATATATACACGTATTGGAAACTCATTTGTCACACTAACAGTAAGTTACATCAATGTCAGACCAGAGAGGGTTGATATACGAATGAAAGGTTTGAATAATCAAAAAAATTAAATATCATATATCAATATACTTCAATCTTCCAATGAATTCTATTCTGCGTAAGTAGGCATTTTTGAGGGACGATGGTGATCATTGCGGGGTAAGAATCAAGAGAAAACTCTCATGCTTTAAGAGCCTCGAAATAGCTATCAGTCTTTCTTTCAACGGCATTTTCTTTGGTAGCCATGCATTTTAATTTGGTAATCTTAGAGCATCAACGTGCCCTTCGTAGATGCTATATATATTGCTATATAGATATATTTAATATATACATATTTCTATATCGAGCCCATATTTATAAATATATATACATATATAAATTTTCACAGCTTTTAATGGGTTATCCTCAAGGAAGAACATTTTGGCGCAGGACTTGCTAAGAACACCACTTCCAAAGATTTGGGTGCACTTTGAAGTCACAGGCCCGTCAACGGGGCCAGGAGCAGGCTTGCTTCGGCCCTCCTCACCATGTACGTGCAAGGCTGTTGGGTGATAGTGGCTGCCGCAGTCACAGTGGACAGTTGCCATACAGTCTTTAACCATATGTCCGAGTTCACAACACTTAAAGCAGCAACCGTTCTTCTTCAGAATCTGCGTGGCTGGTGCTGTGTATTGGGCATCGGGGCTTACCTGTGTTCTTGGACGAGGTAGACTGTTTGTCGAACACATCAGTCTTGCGGGAAAAGATGTGTTCCCGGGATGAAACGATCGTTTCCTTCTTCGAAGCAGAGGGTGGTGTAGACAAGACGTATGCGAAGCATGGATTATTTCGTATTCTGCAAACATTTCTGATGAACTGTGTGAATTCCAAAAAGGGTGGGAAATGTACACCATGTCTTTGGTTGTACTTCACTGCATTCCTTCTCTTGAAGTCCTTTTGGAAGTTTGTTCACAATGGGGTTCAATCCAGCCGATGTGTCGAAATAGGACAATAGAAGGCCATATGCGGATCCTCCTTGGCAGATTCGTTCTCTGACAAGATGTCTGCTAACTCGTACAGTTTGTTCGTGTCCTTATTCGTCAGCTTTGGGAAGGCTGTAAGTTTTTGGTTCAGGGATGATTCCACCATCTCAGGTGCGCCATAGCGTTCATCAAGGCGCTCCCAAATTCGCTGAAGGGCTTTCTGTGGTTTTCTCGGGTTTGAAATTTAAAATGCTATTGGCTTGCCTTTTGCTATTTGATCATGAGGTCGAGCTCCTCGGTGGTAGACATGCCTTACTCCTCTATCGTGTTGCGGAATGTCTCTTTCCAAGCGATGTAGGATTCTGACCAGTCATTAAAGCTAGACATCCTGTTCAGCATGAGTTCCTTCCTCAGGAGAAGACTAGTCCAGTCTGGTATGAAAGCAGGAGCTTTGGGATTCAGATCTGAGTTGGGAACCTCCCGCTTGACATGGTCATTCACGTAAGCAGCAGTTCTCTCGGCTCTGCTTTCTGTAGGGAGTTTTGTCGGTGTGACATTCCGTGCTGACTGTCTTGAGCATGCTGGCCCATCCATCTCCAGGGCTTCAATTTCTGCTTCCGCAGCTGCCACTTCCTTTGCATGAGTGAGGACCTCTAATTCCGCTTCTAGGGCAGCCTGTCCTTCGTTTATCTCTACCTCCTTCTTGACGTACTCTAGCCTCATTTTTGCTGCTTCTGTTTAAGCCCTTCTGGAAGACACACTGGAATTTATAAAGGTACACCCTGCTCTAGTAGCCTGGATGTGAGTTCTTGCAGCTGAACAAACGCGAGGTTAATGTGTGATCTCTGTTCTTTGGCAAAGGTCACAATTTTTGTCCTTGTCCTCAACGCTTTGAGCTGTGTTAGTGCGACTAAGGAAATCAAGGCATGACGTCACGAGCGTCTCATGCTGCGATACGTTGACAGATATTTTGATTCATGATCTCTTGTAAGGAAGCCATCGCCATAGTCTTCTATCCTATTAATATCAGTGCGTTATTTGCTGAAGGCAGATGTCAGGTTCCTGACGTGTTGGTGACGTTGTCCCCGGTACATTCGTTGGCGCTACCTGGGGTTCTGTCATGGTATGGTATGGTTTCTATGGTTATATTTTACGAATCCCAAACAAATGCGATAAGTAGCATGCTAAAATCCAAAAGAGTTAACCGGCGAACGCAGAGGGCAACAATATAAATAATATATATATGTATATATATATATAGATATATATATATATATAGATAGATATATATATATATATATAGATATATATATATATATATATATATATATATATATATATATATATCTATATATATACAATATATATATATATATATATATATATATCTATATATATATATATGTATGTATATATATATACATATATATATATAATAAACAAATGCGATAAGTCATGCAATATCGGCTGTTCCACTGGCAGTACAACAATAACACATTAACACGCTAATATTACTTCAACCACTAGCTTTATCTTCAGCTAGTACGTGGAATAATATCGCAAAGTTTTCAAACTGTATGATGTTAGAGTTAAGATGAATTTGCTCGAATGTAATGATGGTTCGAGGACGTTTTATTGTAAGACGAATCGTGATTGCCTGCAAAGCTTCCAGCCAAAAAACTGCAACGAGCGCGTTCGTAGTGATGGTGATGACTTAGAACAAAGAACAGCAATCAATTTGAATGAATAATTTGTTGTGTTAAATCGTTTGATTAGTGATGCATAAACGCGTGCGCTGTTTTCCGCCGCGCTTCTGTATTTCTTCGGCCTTATTTCATGGTCTGCCTAGATATACAAGTCACAGACTGGTTTTGGCTTGTGATTGATGGGCGTGGTTGAATTGTGTTGAACGGATTTGAGTGTGAAAGGGGTGAGTCGTGGATAATTAAATGACAGGTGGTCTTTAAACCTGCATGTTATGTATTTCGTGTATACTGGCGCTTTATTGAGTTGTGTGAACGAATATACTGTGTAATGCTTAGGTCACATGAGACGTACGGACTGTCTACGGGCCCCCTACAGGCCAAAACCTTGGGAGTCTGTGCGGGGCCGCACGGAGTGTCATGCTGCCCCGTGGGGGGTCAGTACGATTGTGTGAAGATTGTTGGCCCAGTACGGACCCGTAGAGCCCTTGGCCAAACGTTGAATATGCACTACTTTCAAAAACGCGTTTAAGCCCTTAGAAAGCGCGTAGGCAGCTGTGTGCCCCCTTTGTGTCCGTTGTACGGGGTCCGTAAGCAACTGTAGGTCTCATGTGACCTAGGCATTAGACGCGAATGATTGAGTGAAAGGCTGTTTGAAAACGAGTATGTCGGGTATTGAGCAAATGGACATAGAAGGTGCAAGCTGTATAAAACGAGAATGGTTGTGGGAAATGTCATTATGCCAATTGGCTTGTGGAAGGAGAGGTATTAAATAAATAATAAATAACTAAACCGCTCTATCTGTTGCCTCCACCTGTGACAATACTGCCTGTACCACGAATTTCGATTTATTTTGCGCTATTTCAGATTCTACATCGCATATGCTGGGTTCACCCAACAATTAGATTCCCTCATAATTATCTCAGCGTTCGCTAGAACCCAGTAAAAAGACTTGATTTCCGTGTGATGCAGCATATACTGTCATACAAGAAATACTTACACGATAAAACATGGCGTTTATGGAAATCAAGAGCGTTGATAATCATCTAGTCCCGTCATTATTGGGGACCATTCTTATTGCCCATTAAAGTAAGTAGAGATATCATTAATATACCGGCCTTCACATTCGGACTGTCTGTTATTATATGTTAATCGTGAAGTATCCTTCCATTACCATTCTCATATTGCACTGGCTTGCGCCATACATCGGGCCAATGGTACAAGTGAAAACACATTGTTAGTGTGAGCTCAACTGATTGTCGTATGATTCTGTTCAGGTGCATTATTGCATTACAATATAAACTATGCATTACCGAATCGTGCTAATGAACAACGGGTAGTCAGACTATTTAGTTATTCAGCCTCATGGAATCGATTCTATAGAACAGTTTCATACACGTTTGATCACATTTATATTTACGGGAGAAGCCACAGCCTTTACATATCACAAATATCGGTTAGACTTGTGTAAATGCGGATTTTAAATCATCACCATAAATAAGAAACACCATGTACCATTACATATTTGTGTTCAAAACGCACATCGTAGGATCAAGTGCTTAAGCAAACGATAAAGACGCTTTGCAACCCCCTTGGCAGATCATTGCTTAATATGTCCACAGCGCAACGGTTTTATATATTCAACCTCTAAAAGACATCAGATGTTATCATATGCGCTAGACGATATCACATTAGGCATTTTGGCATTCCGCGGCTTTTGACATGACTGCAACCATCCTGTTAACTCTCGCGATTAGTGTGCTAATTTGAGAGGTATATATCCTTTTTGTACTGCATTCAGCAGATGTGTCAAGTTCATTAATTACCTAAACAGACATAGTGGATATTAAAATCAATTTTGTTATATAAAATAAAAACAATATAAAAAAGACTTTAGATGAGATTATGCGCATTATTGACATCACTCTCTCGAGGGCGATTTGGCATAAAACGTTTGGATGCCATACTCTTACTGAAATAGAATACTAAGAAATGAAAGGATACAGCAATACCTCATATTTATCCTCAAATGACCATGCTATGAAGCAATGAAAGCCCTAATCAAATTAAAAAATTCTAGCCACGTCTGCGTCAGTCCTTTGAAGCAAAATATGTATTGGAAATGCTGTTTTTTTCATTTATCATTTACACACGAGACGTTACCATTCATGCGTCCAGTGTCGCACATTTCCTGTCGTGCCATTAGCATTATGCTGTGAATGAAACCACGAGCCATTTAATTGAAACCAGGCGCATTATTTGTGAAGTTGGAAAGATGCTTTATGTGAGAGGAGTGGCTTCGAGGGTTACTAAATGGGTCTAATATGTGAACAGAACGATAACGTTGGGTACATTCATATCTGAAAATATGTCTTTTGCCGCTTTTGGTTTGAGCAACGCTTTCATTCCTTTACACCGTATGTTCCCTTTACAACTGGACTATTCGAATAACATTAGCAATAATGCTGTGATGATTTGGTATGTATTATCTTCCCTTCCTACCTTTCTCCCGGCAACAGTTTAGCAGATGTAAAGCATTGGTTGGCAGTTTATATCGTTGTATGACAACGACGACCAAAATGTTTCAATAAGATACATAACAAGTGACCATGAGTCACTGTATACACTTTCCGGAGGGTTAACTGACTTTTGACATACAAATGATTATATAGTTCATGATGCTAGTATTGTGAATGGGATTTAGCTTGTCAC
>CM067342.1:37973940-38138940 GCA_034190875.2 Urechis unicinctus | reverse complement strand
AATGAGAAAATTTAGCGAAGATTAAATCAGTTTCCCTCTCTAAGAATTTAAAGGAATTGCTTGAATTTCTTCTTTCGAGAAATCAGGAATTTAGTCTATGTACTGGGTCTGCCCATCGACCCAGCTCCCTCATAAACTAGTTTATTTTACCGTGAAGATAAATGGATGTTAACAGAAACAAATACAGGAATTATTTAAATATTTACACCCTGTGTTGATAGCTATACATACAAGACATTTTGTGTCATTCTTGCATGTGGGAGGATGGATTCCTATATTGGCTAGTCAATAAATACTATTACCATTTTCATATCATCACGAGATGCTGGCTATTTGGATTTCCTCGTTTATAACGCAATTGCGAACTTTTTTCGGACATCTTCTTTGGTGTTTCTTGGCCCGTAAAAGTACCTAAGAATGAAAATTGTTTTGCCTCATCCCTAGCCATTGTCACTGAAGGGCTATATAATCTGTGTTTGTTAACAAGAGATGAAATCATCTGCGGTATAGCAGCATTACTCAGTTGTGGTACGAAAACGGTGGTGTACTTCACAGCGCCATTTGCATTCATTGAATGAAATCATTGCTATTCTTATGTAAGCATTTTCTCCTCTAACTTCAAAACAACCTGCAAAACATTCGTTTGAACCCGAGCCCGTAGATAAAATCAAGCATGCGTATTTTCGAGAACCTGCTCGTTTGAGCCTGTCAGCACTCTTAGTATCGAAAAAAGGCCGAATTGCATTTGTCTGCTAGTCTGTGTAGTATGCTGTGATCGGAATGTGTCAAGGCAAACGAAATCTGAAATCTTCGAAATAGATAAACGTCGGCGTTTTGGGTGTTTTGTTTTGCATTGAAGTATTTTTGTTTTCAACATCTTACGACATGAACTATATATTGTAATCCAGTGTCGCAATCGATAAACACAAAATGTCTGAAATAATTATTATTTTCTATACCTGTATTGGAATTATAGGCTTTTATGAACTATGCGCCTTTGCTGCACAAAGGTGCTGCAGTTAAATCCAATTGACCAATTGGTTAAATATAGGCACTGTGGGTGCTGAATTTGACAAATGGTTATTGAGGCAGGTAGCGCGGTCCTCATGTAAAGGGAAAACCATTTCATTCCTACAGGACTCATGAATTGCATTTCATTTGACAGATGAGTCCAGCCAATAACATCAATCAGCATACAAGGTATTAACAAGGAGCTTATTGATTCGGAGCCAAGTCTCACATATACACACAAACACCAAGGAGTCGCCGCATTGTCCTTGACGAACACTAAGTTTGGGATTTCCTACTCAGAACCACATAGCCTTATCTCAATGTATCACTCCGTAATTGACAGCAGACAATGTCCTGAAGTGAACCTATATCCTTTTATATTAGGATAATTAAAAATGTCCATAAAGTTAACGTTCAAAGCTTGATTTGTTCCCAGTCTCACCGCTTTACGGGTCTTTCTGAATGTGGAGTTAGATGACAGTTGTATTTGACACCTCATGTTGAGGGCAACTCATGATGTTATACATCTTAATGAGGGCATCAAGAGGGCTTAGACGTTGTGAACAAAGGCCTTCCTTTATGTAGGGAATATCAAAATTTAACAGGAAGTGTAATAATATGTGTAAAGACGCGATGGTTACAGATGATGTGAATACTTCCGGTTAATTTGAGGTCCTCATTCAACGTTGTGAATGATTTCTCCTTTACACGCACACAGTGATTAAACACGACAGCATTTGTACATACATTTGACTAAGGTCGAGTTGCTGTATTCCTCGGTTTTATTATTCAGCGAGCAAGGTGATGACTGATGGAAAAATGTGAAACAAGATAGAATCGAATGTAGGCTCTTCTCGTTCTAATAGCAATTCCTGAAGACATTGCCCATGTAGCACCTGCTGCTTGTGAATTGGACAGCGCAAGCACGCTTCTGACCGTGCTTGCCCCCTCCCCTCCCCCCCTCTTCCACCCCTCCCCCATTTTGGTCTAAATAGAAACGTCAGAACAATAAATAGACGATAGTGATCCGTTGATTTATATACAATAACGCGACATATTGCCAGCCTGGGCAAGGCAATAAGAGACGGTCTATCACGCCGTTTGTGTTGACTTCAATATGATTAACAGCTGCAAATATACTAGTACAACAAACACAAAGGTCACCCATGCAGGATAAATCGGTTATCATGTCCGAGGAACCGTCTTGAGTACGAATTGTGGGCAATAAGTTCAAAATTAAGCGAGATGGTAAATCGCTGAGTGAACAAGGCTCATTCTTTGTAGAAGAGAAACCTTGTACAGAAACGGACTTTTGTGACAGCTATTGTTACATAAGTGGTCAAATTGATTTGATCAACAATGGCCGATGCATACATCATGTTTCTATCACTTATTATTGCAAAAAAGACTGGCTAGTTTTTCACTCACAACGCAGGCTGACAGGTGTCAACAATAAAATAGATTATTCTAATTCTATGCGCATTGCCAGTACAATATCGTGCGAGGAAGTGCTATAAAGCAACCAAACAGGAATAGGGAGTTTTCATAGAATCGTATTAGAAGAAGGCTATTCCGCCCGATCTTTCGACAACACCTCTTCAGCATGTCGGAATCAACTAAGGCCCAATAAATGCGGCTTTGAGCGTAGAACTGCAGTCTTGGCCATGTGGTCATAACTTAGGATGAACATACTTTAATGGAAGTACTTACGTGAAAGGCTGCTCTATATATTATTCCTAAGTGGACAGATGCGTCTGTCTTTAGGTATTACTCTGTCAACCCATAAGAGCCGAATAACGTATTGAGCCGGAAATTAGTACAATATATACTTTTTTAGCTTCCACAATCCCCCATTCTGCATATAGATTCCCACCTAAGCTGAAAATGTACCTTACGTGTTGTCCTATCAAATGTTACTAAGTAGTATTAGCTCTCTGTGAACAACCCTTCCCATCCTAGGGCAGGTAGTCTTTTGATGGGCTCAGTTCCATTCGGTATGGCGACTGATGTGCAGTTAATAAATCATATCATATATCAGCCGCAAGCCTATAGAGATATCAAGAACAATCATGACTGTGGTGATGGCATATGTGCATACGCACTCATATGCGTGTGGACATTCTCTGGAACCCAAATACGTACTCGCTCACCAACTCACTCACTCATTCATACACTCGCTCACTCACTCATAGTACTCACGCCCCGTGCACTGAAAAGCTCACGCACTCACGCACTCAGATGCTCACTCGCTCGCTTGCTCATTCGCCTACTCGCTTGTTATCGCATTCACTTATTAGCTCACGCAGTCACGCATACATTAATTGAGTTCATCACTCACTCACTCACTCACTCATTCACTAAATCCACTCACTAACCTACTCTCTCATTCACCTAAATACTCACTAGTGCATTCACTGACTGATTTATTCACCCATACTCTCTTACATCTCATTCACTCCTCTTCACTTGTATGCGCTCTATCATTTACACGCTAAAAACACTCGTTTGCATATTCGCTTTTTCGCTTTGGGCATTTATGATTAATTATGATCGTTGTACCAAAGTATGCCATAACACATCCATACCACAATAGCGTGGATCACATCGCAAACTTTGCTGCTCGGTCCCCATGTACCCTCAAGATCCCTCAATTATGCATTGATACTAACGTTAGGCCAATGTTGTATATAAGTCGTTGGCCTCATCGACTACCGCACATTGGGATTGGATAAGGATTTCGGTACATCCAGTCAGTTCCTCATTTTCTATGAGACAGTTGACGTAAGAAGAAGGGTATTATTGCCTGATAAAATTTGAAGTAGTTTCTCCGATATACAGAATCATCTCACCAATAAACTCTGCTTGAATACATGCTGTGTCATTGATTGTTTAGCACAGAACAATAACGCTGGTCATAGATCAACTCATCCCGGCTGTCAGATCCTCCCGAACTAGGTATCAGGGCAACGAGAAATCATCAAAGCTTGTATGTGATGAGGGCAGACACATGCAATTTGAAAACCATGAGTGTCCGACAAAATTTTCAGCAGAGGTTATATTCCATCACCTTTGTTTGCAGTTAAGAGCGCAATGACAGGGAATAATGTTTCAAATTGTAAGGAGTGTATCGGTACTGAAGAAACAGCCGATAAAAATACAACATCACTGCGCAAATATTCATGTCAGCTCTCCTTAGGCTTTTTAAAAAGCGCCAGCATAAAGGGCAGTTACACGGCAAATATGTTGTCTGCATTATGGCAACAGAACGCCGCGCCATATTTCTCGGCCTATTTGCACCATTTTAAACGGTAGTCGACTAATTCCTGACCTGTCATGCTGGATAGTTCACTAGGGGCTCTTAGCCTTATCTATGATGACCTGGGTTCGAATATTGCAGTTTGGAACTTTTTTGGAGAGACTGAGAAAACCGAGGACCCTTTGTCACACAGCCGTCATGTTTGTACATATTTTGCATGCACTTATCCGCTAGAAAGTCGCCGTTCACTATTTGGTGGTACTGATTGAATATTTGCAAGAGACACGGTATAAATACACAGATTCGGATAGATATTTGTCTTACTTTGGAATGATTATTAGATCAGAGCTTGCGAAGTCGGCATCATTGCATAATCAGATACACTGAATCACATGAGGCTATCCTAATAATGGCGGCACTTAAAGTGAGGATATCTGCTGATTCGGTGCCAAAATTTGTCATAACGCCTTCATTTGTGGGGGACATTTTTTCAAAGAGTGTATAGCCTCACTCAGAGCGCTCACTCAAGCCTCAACCCGCTAGAAAATGTGAAGACGCCACCTGCTAGACGCCGTGCATTAATTAGTCATATTGTCCCTTAAAACCACGCAGATTTCTCTGATTAGTTCGGAGCCGTGGAAGCCTCGACCGATCTGATAACTCCATGTCTTCAACAGACGCCGACCCCGAGACGTCGTGTCAACAATCCCGTGTAATTTAGTTGATTTCATAGGTTGGTCGCCTGGTGACGGCGTTGTAATCCATTCGATTTTATAATCCCCACGCGGCTTAGCGAAGATATAAACTCTATACCCGAGACCTTCACATGTCCCTGGCTAGCCAACAGATGTTGCAGTTTACCCCCGGCCAGTTCCCTTGCTCCAGAAGGCTGTTGACAATCTAATATCACCATGGTAGCGCTACCTAACTATTGCAGTGTATTATAATTAGCAAAGCGTCAACACAGATCCACTCGAGGTATACCTTCTTAGCGAAGTAATATACTCCTTTATTTTTTGCCTTATGCGAAATCAATGAGTTCATTGTTGCATAATTAGTAAGGAATGTTAGTCATGGCATCGCTATTGAAGCCATGGGTTTAAAGCTTTGGTTATCAAACCTAATGACAAAATGTTGCCAGTTATTTCGAAATAAACACGTTGAATCGAAAAGTAGTTTATGGTTATCAATTGTGCTCTAGAGTCTTAATCATTATTAGCTGCTAAAGACATATCAGCCTATGCCTTACTCAACCACTGCCAGCGGTGCAATACACAACTTAAACCATGTGTCTTAAAAACAATCTATGTTATATTTGTTTATGATTCTATGCATTAGGAAAAAGCTCAGAATGTTTGCGTGACGGTAGTTCATTGATGTAAGAACTAGCGGCTAACAATCGCCAATTATTTTCGAGTACATGAAGTGTTCCAGAGCTGATTATCTGTCACCTGTGATGTGGAAGTTCGCTAAATACATAACCATGTTGAAATGGTATACTGTTATTAGAGTATATCAATATATTTTAAGTCGATCAATTTAAAGAGTGGGTTTTTTTTGTGCAGTTGTGACACCCTAGTTGCAGTGCAACCTGTCACATGCAACGGGCTTTGAAATGTTATTCAAACGAACTAATACTACATTTTCATATGCATGTTTAAGACAGTGAAACCGTTTGTTTAAGCCACCCTTTAAAATCAAAGTTGATAAACGTTAAGTATAAAATGTCTAACGGAAATCACTCCCATGGTCATCATCTTATTTTAGCATGCATAATATGACATTTTAGCCACTACGACTGCGACTAGACTTGAGATTTTGACCGAGAAATTAACTGTTTGCTTGGAAGGACGAAACACAGTTCGTGCTATTTTTGAAATGACAGAGGCGTTATTAAGGCGTGGGTGATGGGAGTGATAATATGGTTATAATAAGCATGAATAATACATGATCATTCCAACGCAGATGTCAATGTCTGTATCACAGTGTGTGACATTCTCGTGGGCAGCAGCTGCGACATTGTTAGCCTATGGCATTTTGAACCGAAGCAAATAACGATCTTCATTAATATATTATTCGCAAATGTCTCATAAACAATCGCAACAGCATGCTATGGTGCCAGGCATGGGTATTCATGATAAGCAGGTCCCAGCTGAGGGCTTAAGACTGCTATAATTGATAGAAGATTCGTGAGGCACCCATGGAGATCTAACAAAACCTTGCAGCGTGTTTGTGTGCCGTTGTCCTTGTCATAGTACATTGGATGATGTATGGCAGCTATCCTAGTCAACAACCATCGGGATTAAGTAAACCAGTAAACCATGACATAAAAGGATGGCTCGAATACCGCAGAATTTATAATCCAACTGTACAGAAAATAACCGAATTCATTAGAAGCAATTTGAAAAGGGTAGAAACGGATGAACAGAAAACACCGTTTTGTATATTGACTTTTACCTGGCAAGGGAAAAATTCGTGCAGGTGTTTCATACGTGATTAGAAGATTTTCATATCAATCATGAAGTGTTGCTTTTATGACCAATATCTCTTGATTTTATGTTCGAGTGGTCAGGAATCAGATTTTTATGTTTCATTGACCATAATGAATATATAGATAAGTAGTTCCAATTAATATTATCATGATCCCAGTAAACGTCGCCCTTATATGACTACTAATATGTAGTGATGCCAGGGTGTTAACAGATTGCTGTTATTGATATCAAGTGGATGCGTAATATGCATGCTTGTAACTTTCTTCATAATGTGTTGGTGTGTTGAATAGAGAAAGTGAATAGTTCCGTTTCACAGAAATCGGATCGAGTTAACCAAATTCAAACTCTATCGCCTAGAACCCTTTCAGAATAAATTAACCATTAATATGAACCAGAACCATGCAAGTTCTGAACAATCAAGCATATCAGAAACAACGCCAGCAAAGTGAGGAAGCTATATGGCAGCATGAAGAAAACTACATGGCAGGTGTTGATATGTAATGGCTAAAATAACATCGAATAATAATTTCCGCTATTAAGATATATTAAACAAATATATTAACAAAATCCACATTACATAGGTTGAGTGAAAACAAAAGCCAACCTAACTACTTGATCTACGGAGTGTTGACTGCACGCAGTTATATATGCACTCCGGTACATAACAACTGGGCATTGATCAAGGTTTTAGATGTACAAGAGTACAAACATTCATCCTGTATCAGTCCACTGTCGATCGTTTCTGGCTGGGTAATTTAGTTGCTTATGTGGTGACGTCTGCTCGCCCTTTAAAAGCTGTTGTCTGTAAAACCATTTTCACCAGTGCATGCGTCTCATTTATATAGGAAGTAGATAACTCTAACGAGAAGCTAGCCCAACTATGCCACTGCAATGAAATTATGCTCTAAAAATAGTATTTGTTTGTGCCTCTAAGTGCCATATTTAATACAGGCTTTTACCAGACATGACACCGAATATATGTGGCATTGCTGAAAAGTGAAAAAACGTTGAGAAACGTAGAAGAGGACAACTAAAGGTACCCGGGGTGGAGAGTGTCCGTTATCAGATAACAATTAGGTGGTTTTATTTTACTGAGCTGTGTGTAATTACCTAAGCAATTTACATCAAATGTGCAATTCTATCAGTAAAGAATGTTCCATCGGTTACAAAGAGACCTCTATGTACTCAACGGATCTCAGCAATCTGCATTGACAATATATCTACTAGAAAGCTTTCAAGACATAAAGCCATGGGCCAACCGTAACGCTTCCACTTTGGCAAGCGTCTGATGTATAATAGAAGGCACGGACATGTACGCCAACATTCTGAGCATGCAATTTTACAACTTTTATAAACACTGGACGTCTATCTGGTTGTTGATTCGGCGAATATTTGTATTGTCTTACAGCTACATTAACCTCTTCATTATTGTCAGGTATTTATGCGCCTGTGTAGCGAAAAGTATATGTGGGCCCATGAATCGGAGCATACGGCTTAAAGGCTGGCAACTGGCTGGGAGCAACAGTGCGAAGGAAATGATGGGTTGTTCATGGTCTAGTGTCGTCCCAGGGTTCGGATCAAATCCCATCCATTTTAACCCAGCAAAGTCTGTGACCAGTCACTGAATGCGAGATATACTATAACTCGTCTAATATTATTTTTTCTGTCTTTGACCAGGGTCAACTTAGTTACCAAGTCACACGCATAGGTTTGTAGCTCACTGGGGACCTCAAGGGGAGAATTTGCAATGAGTTGCGGAAGCCAATGATTGATGGGACATATCTAGAAGAGTTCATTGAAATAGCGCTGTTGCGAATCTGTGGTGATTGCTTCCCTTATTGTAATACACAGCCATCGTCACGTGGCGCTACCGTGGGATAAAATACTGAGCTGACGTAACTGGGATTGATGAAAGCCGAAAAAATATCGTATCGCAGAGCCTTTCTGCTGCCAAAACACATCACACAATAGGTTTAAAAATATCACAAAAGATATCTACAATATGTAATCAATGGTTGTGGTAGACCTATCGAAAACAGTTTGCCCCTAACAGTGTCCGCGCCGTTTGATATCCTCGATCTTTCATGTCCAATTTCCGTGTAGAGCGAGGGAACTGACCTAGGGTAGATATTAGCATTTGTTGGCGTGTCAGGAACATAGTAAGGTGTCGATCAAAGAGTTTATAGCTACGCTAAGGTGTATAGTAATCGTCAAATTACATGAAATACATTCCCGTCATCGGCGACGATACCATAAAAGGAATAAAGCAAATGCGACGTCTCGGGGTCTGGCGTCTGTTAAAAATATGGTGTCATATGATTGGTGGAGGCTACCCCGATTCCGAATTAATCAGATTATTAAACGTGGTTTGAAGAGACTCTATGACAAAGCAACACGCGGCGGCTTCAAGGTGGCGTCTTCACATATTTTCTCGGGCGGAGGCTTGAGTGAGCACTCGTAGTGAAGCTATTAACTTTTTGCTTGAACCCTCAACTTTTCCTGATCAATCGAACAAGTGGCGCAACACGTGGGAGTTTTGTCATTCATTAATCACAATTGTGGCTATGGAGTTTCACGATTACCGTGTGCCATTCGCTGACGGCACCATTTCTATAAGCTAGCTTCACTGAAATTTCTCACTGCGGTAGATGTTTTATTTATTGCTTAACTGCAGGAAACCCTTACTTTCACTTGATCTTTTACAAAACAACTGATATCTACCCATTATAGCGTAATGGTGTGTTCTGAGTTTATAAATACGGCTGTAATTACGTTTCAGATAAGTAGGACCTTGCCAAGTTATATTCTGATGTGATATTCATTACATATTATGGACAAATAAATTCAGTCGCAGCAGCATGAAGGGAAAATGTACTGACTGATAGGGAAAAGTCAGCTTAATCAATCTGACAAAAGGCCATCCAAATGCTCAGAATACTTGATGGGTCTGGGTGGCTTTGCCCTTTCATTCTTTCCATGACATATTGAGATTAAACTTAGTTAAATGCATTACACAAAAAGCGTGACCTTGCTTGACGGATTGATTGATTAAATGAATGAATGAATGAATGCGTATATTGCTGCTCTAAGAAACACGAGGGACTTGCTGGTTGTCGCCAGTTCATACGGAATGTTTTCATCAAGGTTAACTTTATTTAAGTAATTAGCTTTTATAAATCCACCCATGAGGAGCCCGCTATCCTATTGTTCTATGTATAATGCTTCAACGCCCATTGGTTCAAACATATAAAAGCTGAGTCACGATATGATATTCGCTGCGTGTATCATTCCTGCATAATTATGTCTAGCAAACGCGGTGTTGTAAAGCTGGGATAAGGCGCGGGTCAAGCATTTAAGAGTGTGTCATGCTTAGGTCGAGATGAACGGTTTTATTGACTTACCTGCGCAATTGCTACATAAGATGTGTTGAAGTGTTTGTCTGTTGTAGAAGTATAAATTGTTTTGATGTACTTATAGGAACTACAGAGGTCAGTGGTTTAAATAATGGATTGCAAACATGTAGACGACGATGAATATGTATATCAGCGGAGATCCCTTAAGCCAATCCTTCATCATGTTACAATCCACATACTCAATTAACTGATCGACTTGCAATGCAGCTTCAAATATGCAAATCTGTTTACAGCAGTTTATGAGGATGCCACCTTACAAGTAATGCATGCCCCCATCCCCCTGCGTGCATTTTAAGACGATTCAGGACATGGTTGTCCTTCCTTGCAACAGTGTTTAATGAATGACTTTTACATAACATACTGTATTTTATCTCGCCGTCTCCTCTCATTGTGCATCAGGATTGGCCGTAAATGAAAGGTAATCACTCACTAAGATATCGCTTTGAATTAATAGAATTACAAGTTGTCAAATTGCATCATTCCTAACCAATTGTATTACACTACTGAGATAACATCACAAACCCCTGGAGTGGGAGACTGATAGATATTGTACTGTACAACCACCAACTAATCATACATATTCGTGACTACATCGCTGTGAGGAACGCATCAGCCGCCACCCTATGCTGGAACAAATGCGTTCTGCCCTCATGCTCATGTTCTTGAGAAAATTTACTCTTGTGCAAAAAGCAGTCGACTTGATTCGCATATTAGCCGATAATAAGAGTGTTAATGTTCATCTAAATACGAAGATGTTACAATGATTCTAAAAAGCATGCAATTTATTGTTTTAATTTTTGATTTACGTTGGACAATTATACGCTTTTTTTCTCGTTTAGCGTAGCCAGTTAATGTGTAGAGTGCACAAAAAACCCATCATATACTGATTTTGTTTTGCATATAAACCGGATTCTGGTGATAACGTCGGACGACTTCCAACATCCCCATCTGCTGGTCTCTTTGCTTGTGTCACACCAGCCATGAACAATAACAATTACTGGGGCGGTGCCTTAATATTTTGTGAATCACTTTGGTTGAGACCAGTGAGTGATTAGGATGGTGCCTTCAGTCAACTTTTCATCTGTTATCTTTCCTTATATACTGAATTGCCAGCAATCGTAATTTAATTTGGATAGACCAACTATTGTGACGTTATTGCCGTTGTGTTAATTTGACAAAATGCCATACTATGCGACCTTATGGTTTTCGCGATATTTTTGTTGATAACATTTGGCAATAGTTAAAACAGTGGGTATAGAGATAATAGCGTCATGGGCTCTAATAATCAACATATAGAAATGTGACAAATCGCCATTATTATTGGGTTATAAGATATTTCTGTCATGACCGCTAATCAAAGCAGTCAGATAGCAACAATGCTCACCAATCTGCATGTTCTATCTGTTATAGTGTATAGAGAAAAACTATGCAATACCAGCGCATCGCTGTTTGAACCCGTGCGGTAGTGACAGTGCTGCCTCAATGGTGACGACAGATTATTACATTGGTTACGCCATCTTACAAGAATTGTTTGCCGGAGAGGTTTACGGTACGGTACTTTTCGATTTTGTTTCCTTCATAGTTATAGACGCTTGTGCAATGTGCAACATTATTGAGTCACGCACAAAATCAAGCCTGACACACAGATACACATATACAAAACATATGGATGCACATACAAACGCTCATAACAACAACGAACACAGCGCGCTCACACAATCATATTAAAACACACACTAACAGACCGACACTCACACATACACACATACAAATAAACATGCACATCCATATATACACACACACACACATATATAAATATATATATATATATATATATATATATATATATATATATATATATAAGATATAAATATATATATATACATATACATATGCATATACATATATATAAATATATATATATATAAATATATTAATATATATATATATGTGTGTGTGTGTGTGTGTGTGTGTACCTACATGTATATGTGTGTGTGTTCCTATATGTATAAATACTGTAATATATATAAACATATATACACATATATATAGATATATGTATATCTGTAAATATATATACATTTATATATATATATAGGTACTTTTATATATGTATATAAATATATATATATAGATATAAATATATACAAATACTTGCGGCCGTGACCGCCTAGGATGACCAAGAGTTAGTTAACTCTAAGCCCGAACATATTGCCAAGCCAGTGTCTGGCAAGTGGACGTATAAGAGCTCAACGGCAGAATCTGTGGTGTCTGCAGAATCTGCTCGTCAAAACGCTGCCTCTTTAAAGAATACACAGTCAAAAGAGCCTTTTGACCAAACCGTCTGGTAAGGGCACCAAGCCTGTATCTTCGCAAGATGATATGGCTTTCATCAGGAGCTCGCTGGCTGCGCTAACTGTGTCAGTTAACGCCCTTAACCCTGTGGTCACTGAGCTCAAGGCAGCGTATGACTGCTATCAAGATGACATAAGCATAGGGCCGTTTGCCTCTAACGAGCCCGTGTGTGTGCACAGCAGGAGGGAGGTGAAATTAGCGATAGTGACCAAGAAGGCACCAGCGCCCCATCCAAACTTCGCTCATCTTACTAGATAAGCTGGACAGCTGTGGTAAGCAGCAAGGATGTCACTGGGCCTCGAATAGACGGCCAGTTGACCACTGTTGTGGACAAACTGCTTACACAAGGGATGTCGAAAGTCAATTAATCTCTTGCGCTGGACAAACTTCCAAAGCCAATTAACTGTGACAAATTGGAGCCGGTGCGCGTGAACCCTGAGATTAATAACAGCATCAAGAAGAGTCCCGTCACGAGGACGCTATGATTCAGCGTGTCCAGAACTTTTGCTCGCTGGCATCACTGCTACGGTCACCGTCCTGAACGACTTCGTTACAGCAGAGAGAGAGGGTGGTAATTGTCCCACTCCTCAGCAAACCATGTCGGGACTATCAGAAGCCATAGGTCTACTCTGTGATAGTTCTCATGCACTGGATTTAAGACGTAGAGCATCGTTTCGACCTGAGTTGAAAGAGGACTTCAAAACTTTGTGCAGTGGGTCAGAGCCTGTCACTACTTTGCTTTTCGGAAAAGAGCTGGAAAACACTGTCTAAAGCCTTATTGAAACCACCAAAGTTACCCGCCAGCTGACTGGATACAACAGACATTCGCGAGGCGGGGGACGTGATCGCACCGTCACACAAACGCTTCCCTTTTTTAGGGTCAAGCCAGCGTTGACAGTGACGACCTCGACCTTACGACAGCGGCAGCAGACGTACCCACCTATCCAGTCGCCCTAATCGAGACCAGGTGGGACAACTCTCAAAGCACAGCAGTGTGTTAACACTGTGCTTGCAAAAGCTGAGGTGAAAGAGGAGATTCCTTTGAATATTACTCGGGCCAGCAACATTAAAAACTACTTTCATAGCTGGAAGGCTGTCACCAGAGACCCGAACATTTTGAACATTGTACGAGGTCTATCTATTGAATTTGTTTCTCAACCAGTGCAAAGGTATGAACTAAGGCGTTCACGTTACACACTGAGAGAAGCAGTGTTTCTTAACGCAGCAATTGATCAGTTTTTCTGAGACCCAAGAAACAGGGTACTTTAAGGCTGATTTTGAACTTGAAAGAATTGAATACATTTGTTGTTTACCGCCACTTTAAGATGGATACTCGTTAACACTGCCTGAATCTAACGACTCATGACTATTATATGGGTTCCCTTGTTTAACGGACGCCAATTAGTATTATTCCGTGCCAGTGACAAGAAATATCTCAAGTTCGTGTTAATGGTCAGCTCTACAAATACACTTGTTTGCCAAATAAACTAGGCTCGGGGCCTAGGATATTTACCAAGCTTATGAACCCAGTGTTTTCAAAGCTAAGACAATCGGGGTATATCTCCAGTGGCTACCTTGATGACTCCTATGTACTAGCATCGTGTTTTTCCGATTGTGTTGTTAATATACAGTAAACCATGAGAGATTTGGGGTTTTATGTAAATGACTCTAAATCCCTACTAACTCCCACCCAGAAACTGCAGCATTTCGGTTTCATACTCGATTCAACAAGTATGAGAGAGAACATCGGGAACGAAAAGATTGATACAATCAAATGTATGTGGCAGAGCTTCTTGACGGGTACCCATTTTAAAATCAGATCCGTGGCGCAGCTCATAGGCACATTCGTGTCATGTTCCCCGGCGTTAAATATGGGCCTCTATATTTCAGGGCTTTGGAAAAAGATAAAACTGTTCGATTGAGTAAACGTCGTGGTAACTGTGAGGGTATTATGAACCTCTCTGCGCATGCGCATCACGAAATCAGATGGCGGGACGACAATGCAGGTTGTCCAAAACGTATTTCATATGACAATGCTGACCTCATTTTGCAAACTGATGCATCCTCTCACGATTGGAGTGCTAAGTATATTAATTAACCCTCCACTGGGGGAAGATGGTCGGCGGCTGAACAACAACACATCAATGTACTTGAACTTTTAGACAAAGGTGAAGAGGGTAAAAAAATACAATGAAATAATTTAGCAACAGATATATCAGAGGGCTTGATATCATTCCTACGTGCAGGTACTTGGCTTCTAGGTTTCTCATGAGAGGGTGATTCAAGGCTGTAGCTAATGGACACATCAGTGACGTAAGTGCCAATGTTATTGTTGCTGCCATTTCCCCGATGTGTTTACCTATGCATGTTTTTAAAATCAAACAGCAGTGAGTAGCCATCGTGCAAAGAGCATAGGTTCGTGGTGGAATATACCTGTCTCTTTTGATATCCTAGCCTCTGAAGAGAGGATGCTGATTCACATAGCCAAGGTTGATTGAAAAGCTATGGCTGGAGCATTTTTATGATACGCAGAAGTCAAAACTTTTTACATGACTGGTTTACATTGCTGACTTTCCGAATGCAAATAATGCACAATATTGTGCCCTGATTTCAACCTAGACCACACGAAAACCTCATGTACATAATTGTGTCTCTTATCCTGCCGCGAGTACATGGTTTAGCTATTTTAGCTATTTCTAAGAGGCTTCCCCGGGATTGACTATAACTATCTACGTTTTTAACATAAATTTCTCTCAAACGCGTCATCAATTAACTAAAATGAACAGTAGTCTTGTTATTTGCTTTTGTTGATTAACTCAGGAAGCATCATCATCATCATTCCAATTGAAGTTCATCGAAATATGGCATGTATATATATATATATATATATATATATATATATATATATATATATATATATATATATATATATATATATATATATATATATATATATATATATATATATATGTATATATTTATTTAAATATGTAGATATAAATGTATATGTATGTATTTTTTATATATACTTCTAAATATATATATATACATAGGTATACATTAATATACACGAAATTATATGTATACATATGTTTTATATAAAAATATATATGTATATATTTATGTTATATATTCATATATGTATAAGTTCTGATATATAAGTATATATTTGTAAATATGTATTTATATATAAATACACAAATATATATATATATATATATATATATATATACATGTATAAATATATACATATACATATATATATTTGTTTATATATATAACTATATATATATATGTATTTATATAAATGTGTATATAAAAAAAATATATATATATAAATGAATGAATATATATATATATATATAGATATATATATATATATATATATATATATATATATATATATATATATCTATATATATATATATATATATATATATATATATATATATATATTTATATATATATACATTTATATATAATTGTCTTCATGGTTCAACTCCAGGATTTGAACAACAGTTAGGAGCGATATAACTGGCCTCTTCCAAAGCTTATTACGTCTCCGTCAACCGCCTGTAAAGGTTGGTCGTACGTTTGTCGCGTTCCTTCGCGTTCTAGTTTTAACAAACAAGGCCGATGCAGTGCGCTTGCAGGTTGACAGCCCCATACGAAATTCTCTACTGGGCAATAGCATAGTAGTTTCATCTTACTGTACACTCAATGAATGTACTTAGTCATTCCTGCACGATCTGTGCGCTATCGGTGAGACAAAGGTGCATCAGATAGAAGGCGATATGCTGTTCTGTGTTAATCGAGATGAAGGAGATCCTACTCTCGGCCTTGAAAATGGTCGGCTTGAGTGTGTAGGAATCACAGCCTCTCATGTTCTAAAATTCATCCAGTGCAGTAGTAGTTTTGAGGATAAGACGCAGCGCGAGATTCCAGGCTTTGTAGGCTGTACTTCGAGACTTCAGAGTGCTGTGGCAGTGGTCGCGAGCAGTGCTTCCTGTCAAGGACTTGTTACAAACGTGACAATCACTGCTGTAAGTAAGTGCTTGTCAATCTGTGGATATAACACTTCGCATCAGCATGTTCATCACTGTTTATAATTACATGTCTCGTCTGGGTGTAGCTTTTCTGAGGATTACCTTCTTGTTTTATAAATCTTATTGGGCGGGTTTTAAAGTCGGCGAATATGTAGAAAGTGACCAGGAGCTGCTTGTGTTAGTTCTAAAAGGTGGGGATGTTTTGCTTTACCAATGGTATCTCTTCTGTTTCGGCTGTTTGATCGACCCCACTATTCTGACTAAGTCTACAGAAGGTTTTCGGTTGAGGAACTGCGAAGGCATCCCTTACAGCATTGCGTGCGCTCTTCGTATTTGGACTGATTAAAATCCTTCCCCAAGGCAGAGTGCCTTCTCAATCAGCAGCGGAAATACCCCATGATATCATTTGGATTCGGTCGACTTCCTTCTACCAGCTGACGGCGTGAAGGGCCAAACCGGTCACGTGGGTACTTAGTGGATCTGTCTACATAGTCTCGGGTAGAATCTGAGCAGACCTAAGGGAGGAGGTTTTTGGCTTTTCCGACCCTGGACTATGGGAGCAAACTGACATTCAACCCCTTGAAAATTTGGCCTTGGCGAGGCCTTGGGTAGGCTTTTGGGAGGCCTTGGGGGCTGCTTTGAGTGAATGGTTTAATGAGGATGCACGTAGACATTGGCTTGTTGATTTAAAGCATTTTCGATGAAACGACTGATGCTCTCTGCAAGAGAGGTAATAATTTATCATCTGCATTCTACCTCGATATAATCGACCACATCATACCAAAACAATGGAGGAGAGGTTAGAATTGGCAAAAATGCTTTAATCAATGATATTGTTGACAGGTTTGTTTTGTGTTTGGCATTACTTTCGCTCACACCCGACTTGCTGGCTAAAAAATTGCATTTGTTGTTCGACATTTATTTGAAATCCTGCTGCAGCACTAAATGGCGTGCATGTGGTTGCCTGTGCACACAGCACGCATGGAGCGAGTGTAATATCCCGACTGAAATGCTAGAATTGCTGTTTATGGCCATTGCTTTCGCAATTGTACCTGATATTGCGTCTGAATATCATAATTGCCTGGATATTCCTGTCATCTTCGTTTATTAAGGTTCGAAGATGACTTCATGGATTTGATCGTCTATATAAATTAAGATCCTTTCAACTTATTTAACACATTTTCTACCATCTGGATCCGGCATGTGATGCAAGTCACGCAGGAGGATAAAAATTCTTTAAACTTGTTTAAGATGTCGGAGGTCGTGTTACAATGAATGACCGTATGCGAGAACGTTATATATAACCTCGTGCTGAATCTGCTGTCAGCTGTTTATTCATGATGCGTACACTTCTGCTAATAATCCTGCATTACATCACTACAAACATACATCACAAAATATAACTAACAATTATAGATATCGCCATGCAAAAATAATGTACCAAAGTTGACATGGTCGACTGGTAATGTAACGCTGTGCAATAATAACCATAACTCTCACAATACATGCAAGCTACACTCTTTAGAAGTCCGTGATATAGAAATATCGGGTTCTGACTCGATATTGAAGTCACATATATGCAGTGATTTTGTTCTGGTTGACAGTTGCACGAAATGTAACAAAGCTCGACCATGGTCATAAATGCCCATTACATGTGTATAACGAGGAGCCAATGACCCTGCATCGTAATGCCACTATTGACTAGTTCTGTATAGGCAAATATGCATTTTACCTCGGCACAGGCGCACTCTATGGATCAGCAGCTCCCATCTAGACAATCTTTGAGACTTAGGTTAAAGCAAAGATGTCTTAAAGTATAATTCTTTGCAATAAATGCTTCAAGTAGAGGCAGGTGCCCACGCAACAAATGGATCACACAATAACATACGATGATGTACAGTTGCTGCAGAGGAAATCCCATCAAGAAGGACTATATTCGACTCGCTGGTGTTCCACATTGATAAGAAAATCCCTATCATTCAAGTGAGGTTTCAGTTACATCAATGATATATAGTGGTAAAAGACACAATAGTACTTTGAGAGTGAAACAAGCCCAAATTGCAGCACCATATGGACGCCATGTGATGTAGCTATACGCATGTTTATATGCTGTTCACGGCTTCGTGACACGCAAGCGCAGTGACTATTTCCTTGGAGCATTATTCAAATCTCCCACAGCAATATATATTTTATACGTCTATATATATATATATGCATAAATATATAAGTACCGATTCTTTCAAATTTATATATCATTACAGGAAACGGTTAATATGTATGTACACTTATATACATACATGCTTGTATGTTATATTCATATATATATATATATATATATATATATATATATATATATATATATATATATATATATATATATATATATATATATATATATATATATATATATTACATGTATTATTCGTGCATATAACCGAATAAAGATGAATATATATATGCAAACATTTATTAATACATATCTATATATAATTTTTAAATATCTTTTTATATATGTATATATAGATGTATAAAAATACATATGTAAACATTTATATATAGGAGAAAGATTTATATAGAGAGAGAGAGAGAGGGAGAGATAGAGGAATAAGAGAGAGAGAGAGATATAGAGAGAGATATATAGAGATCCATATAGAGAGGGAGAGAGAGAGAGAGAGAGAGAGAGAGAGAGATTAGATATATATATATAGAGAGAGAGAGAGGAGAGAGATAGAGAGAGATCTCTCTCTCTCTATATATATCTATAGATAGATAGAGAGAGATCTATCTCTCTCTCTCTCTCTCTCTCTCTCTCTCTCTCTCTCTCTCTCTCTCTCTCTCTCTCTCTCTCTCTCTCTCTCTCTCTCTCTCTATATCTATCTATATATCTATATATATCTATCTCTCTCTCTCTCTCTATATATATATATATATATATATATATATATCTATATATATATATGAATTTCTTGATCGGGGATCCCCATAGAGAATACGAATGTTGCTGCACCAATACGGAAGGTATATGCCTTGATCTATGTAATGTTAGTCTTTTTATGTGGCAAAGTATTCTGAAGTTGTTTGCAGAAAAGAATGCGAGAAACTTTTTTCCCATCTGGAAGCATAAATAGACGACCTGCCAATGAACCTCTCAGCTTTAAAAATGTCTGCATAGTTCGCACTGGGCAATATTGGAAAGCGTCAGAGGACGGTTTGATAATTGACCGAGGTTTTCTGGACACTTAGCTTTTGAATTGACAGAGCATCAGTTTTTGAACACAATGGAAAGGATGACAGAGTGTCAGATGAATTACCCATGATGGAACAGTCCCCCGACTGTGCAACGGAAGATGTCTGACTTAAACTCTGCGTAGTTAACTCACCAATAAGCAAGAAAGCATGGAAAGTGATGAGAAACATACTACGGCAAAGTGTGGAATGGTAATTATCCAAAGTGATGGCAAGTGAATCTACCAATTTATATAAAATGGGAAGTAAAATTGGTGTCCTTGACATTTTTGGGGATCCCTGTCGTTGTAGGCCAAGGTCAAACAATATCTCACGAAGCGTAATAGATTTGCTAGCTTATTTATATGCCTCTTGATATTCACGTGTAATGGCTTCTGTCGAACAGCCAGCTGAACGTTGGATATCTTATCGATGGATTTATACTAGGGCCCAATGTGCGACAAAATAAATGACAAGAGAATCCCCAGGGAGGAATTTGACTGGTCAGCTGTTAAGTATAACGACAACGGCTTTAATTTGAAAATGAAAGGATAAAAATGACGTTTGATGCTACCATGTTTTGAATGTTTTTATATATTACAATATCCCTTTCCATCACCATTAATGCGTCCAACAAGAAGATGTCTCATACTAATCATTTTTCGTTCACTTCGGTTGTTAATCAGCGTATTGTTCTAGCTTTCATTGTTCCTAGTATAAGTATATTGCACCTGCATCTTGGCCTTGGTGATTTCCCTGATATGATACTGACAGGTGAGGCTTACTATGGAATGAGGGATTAAAGTCTTATCGCGAATCTGGAACAGCACCATCCTGCCAGTACAAATAACGAAAGCAAATTCGTGAATCAGCTTGGCGAGATACACTTAACAATCCCTCAAGCTTTGTTGCACCATTGCATGGATTTTCCAAGCCTAAAATAGAGTTCTACCCGGCAGGCAATCTATGAACCTTGCTATCTGGCAACCTTGATAAGCGGTCATGAAAGGAATATCTGTTAACTCAATAATGATGGCGATTTGTCACATTTCTATATGTTGATTATTCGAGCCAATGCCGTTGTTATCTCGATACCCACTGTTTAACTATTGCCAAATGTTATCCACAAATATAACGCAAAAACTCTAAGCTCGTATTATAGTGTATTCTGTCAAATTAACAAAACGTCAGCAACATCACAATATTTGGCTTATCCAAATTAAATGACGATAACTGGCCATTTAGTACACAAGCGAAGATAGCAGAAGTTGACTGACGGCACCATCCTTATCACTCATTGAACTCAACAAAAGTGATTGACAAAATGTTAAGGCGCCGCCCCAGTTATTGTTATTTTTCATGGTTAGAACAACAAATGCACGGAGACCAGCGTGATGGAATACGTCCGACATATTCACCAGAATCCGGTTTATATGCAAACAGAATCAGTATATGATGGTTGTTTTGTGCAATCTACACATTAACTGGCTTCGCTAAACGAGAAAAAAAGCGTATTAGATAGTGTACCCTTAGTCTGCGTCCCAAACTCCAGGGGTTCGCTACGCTTCTCTCCCTAGAGTCTGCGACAAGACAAGGTCTAAAACTGGTGCGTCCGAATATTCATTGGACACGTTCGTTAATCTTCGTGACCAATCAACGCAAAGGTTGTGACCCGGATTGACCTTATTTGCGCGCGTCTGGCTAATGAAACTGGCTTTTGATACGCATCCTCGGTTTTATGTGACGTCATGTACATTGTTGTGGTCTGCGTCCAATGAGAACACACTATATGTCTTCTGGAATTATGGGGCGTCTCAAAAGTTCTAATTGGCACCACAACAAGCACTTTAATCGCTTAGCTGCATGATAGTATGTTTACCTAATACAGTCAGTTAAAGAGACCAGTTGTGTGTCTGCTTCTCTCGCCGACTGTGCGATTAACGGTGCCGCTTAGCGTGAAAAAACAAATCAGGTGTTGTAGAATGTGTGCCCAGCTCATAAAAATCATTCGCCCGGCTGAACAAGTTGACTAGGCAAGTCCCTTGTCCGACACGACAAATCACTTGTCCCGGCAAGCGGACAACCATTGGTGTCGAACCCTGACCCATTCCAAGTATTGCATCGAGAGCAGTAGCTAACAACGTATAGCAAAAATTTTCCCTGCTCCAGCAGGCACATTTACAAAACAGTCACGACCTATTAAGCAGCCGAGCGAACAAGTCTTTCAATACCATGCAATGTTACTGTTGCGCGTAATCGAGGGCTTACGTTGGATTCATTTCCATGTTAAGCAAGAGAATATACTTCTGTTAAGGTGAAAAGTGGTGTAAAAAGGAGCGTACCAAAGCAAATATGGCGCCGAATCTTTGGAAAATGTGACAATGACCAATGAGGGACAATGACGCAAAAGTGCCCGAGAGTGACCGAGAAACACGGCTTCTAATTGGCGCATCTTAAATCTGGGATGCTACATCAGTTCAAGACCCAATCCTGGCCTAGACTGTTGGCGAGACTATTGAATATCATGAAAATGTAAACAGGGCCCACAGCCAAGGGGCTAAGGGACCTTGACTAGTTTACCCTCGTATAATTGTCCTAAGTAAAACGAAAATGAGAACAATTAATTGCATGATTTTTAGAATCATTAACAAATCTTCGTATCTAAATATACATGAACATTCCTGTCATTGGCTGATATGCGAATCAAGTAGACTGCCTCTTGCACAAGATAATGTTTTGACTTTTTCGGATAAATATGAGCATGATGGCAGAAAGCATTTGTTCCACCATAGGTTGGCGGCTGATGCGTTCTTTATCACGGGTCTACGATGATATTTCAGTAATGAAATACATATGGGTAGGGATGATGCATTTTGACAATTTGTAATTCTACATATTCAAAGCCATTTCCTATCGAGTGATTTCCATTCATTTACACTCAATAATGATGCACAATGGCAGGAGACGGAGAATCAAAATAGGCTCTAGTGTAAAAGTCAATCACTAATCATTCTGTATGAATTAGCGACAATCTTCAAGTACCTCATGTTTTATAGTTCAACAATATACGCATCCATTCATTTGATCAATCCTTTCGCCAAGCAAGGTCACGCCTTTTGTAGAATGTTATTTAACTAAATTTAATCCCAATATGTCATGAAAGAAAGAAAGAAAGGGCAAAGCCACACAGACCCATCAGGTATTCTAAGCATTTGGATGGCCGTTTTGTCAGATTGACGTAATAACGTCAATCGTGCCGTTCGATACCGCTGATTTTTCCCCATCAGTCAGTAAATTTTCCCTTTCATGCTGCTGCGACTGAATTTATGCATCCATAATATGAGCGAGTACGTATTTGGTTTCCAGTGAATATCCACACCCATATTAGTGAGATATATGAGATCATTTATTAGCTGCACATCAGTCGCCATACCGAATGGAATTGAACCTATCAAAAGACTACCTGCCCTGAGGTGGGAAGGGTTGTTCACTGGCAGACAAAACTACCCAGCGGCATTAGTTAGGATTACATGTTAGGTACATTTTCAGCTTAGGTGGGAATCTGTGTGCGTTATGGGGGATTGTGGAAGCTATAAAAGTATATATTGCACTAATTTCCGGCTCAATAAGTTATTCGGCTCTGTGTTGACAGAGTAATACCTAAAGACAGACGCATCTGTCCACGTAAGAATAATATATAGAACAGCCTTTCACGTAAGTACTTCCATTAAATAATGTTCATCCTGAGTTATGACCACATGGCCACGACTGTAGTTGAACGCTCATATCGGCTTTTATTGGGCATTATTTGATTCCGTATTGCTGAAGAGGTGAAGTCGCAAGATCGAATGGAATAGCCGAGCGGAAATATATGGCAAGACACAGCCAGATATTCATTTAATTTCTCATAGACTACGGGTGGAAAATCGCAGAAAAATCCTCAAACTTGGCTCTAATACCTGTTCGCCTACTTGTACCTGTCCGGGCGTTTTCTCCTTCGCTGATAATCGGTTTTACGTGCGGTGGCGAAATAAGCATGGTTCGGTTGGTAAAAGTGTAATAAATCAAGCAGCGCAATTAGCAAACGTCGCTGAAATAACCTCTTTTCCCTTAGTGTTGAGCACTAGTCGGTATCAGCTTTACTGCTTAGTCTGTGTGCTTGTATATCAATACTAGCGCATGTTAAAGGCTTACTTTATAATACATAAAATAACAGTTTATCTATTTAAGTTGATTCGTGAGCTACAGCTAAATCGTCAAAGGGGAACTTGAACAAACATAATTAGCTATCAGTTCACGTGATAGACAAAACAAGTGTATTTGTAATACATATATCATACAGGCAGTACTGGATGGTATACAGCAACGAGTTAAGTGATGCATCCCGAAAATAGGACATAACCATAATATTTAGCACAATGAGAATAAACAGTGACCTTCCATCGTATCGAACTATAAACGTTGCCTGCTGACAGTGTGAGAATATTTTGCGCTTATAATTACTCTTATTTGTCAGACATCATCCGATCAGGGTACCCTATTCTCTTTTCAACGACCATTTCAGCGAACAAAACTTATTCTTGTTTAGTCGCTTTATCGCACTTCCTCACACGATATTGTACTGGCAATGCGTAAACAATTAGAACAATCTGCGTTATTGTTGACATCTATCAGCCTGCGTTGTAAATGAAAAACGTTGCAAAGAAACCAAACTAGTCTGTCTATTTTGCAATAATAAAGGATAGAAACATGATGTATGCAATGTTGATCTATCAATTGCCATCAAATCAACGTATGTAGCAAAAGCCGTCAAAAGGTTCGTTTTTGTATTAGATTTTTCTGATGCAAAGGATAAGTCTTGTTCACTCTGTGATTTACCATTTCGCTAAATGTTGAACTTATTGCCCACAATTCGCACTCAAGACGGTTCCTCGGAGGTGAGAACCGATTTATCCTGCATGGGTGACCTTTGTGATCGTTGTACTAGTATATGTGCACCTGTTAATCACATTGAAGTCAACACAAACGGCGTGTCTACATGATAGATCGTTTCTTATTGCCGTGCCCCGGCTGGCAATATGTCGCGTTATTGTTTATGAATTAACGGATCACCATCGACTATTTATTGTTCTGACACTTCTATTGAGACAGAAAGGGGGTGGGGGTGCTACATGGCCAATGTCGTCAGGAATTACAGTTAGCGCGAGGAGAGCCTTCTTTCTATTATATCATTTATGCATCAGTCATCACCTTGCTCGCTGAATAATAAAATCGATGAATACTGCAACTCGGCAATAGCCAAATGCACGTACCGATGCTGTCGTGATTAATTACTGTGTGCGTTATGAGGAAAATCATTCACAACGTTGAATGAGGATTTTAGATTAACCGGAAGTATTCACATCATCTGCAATCATCGCAACTTCATACCAACATTACACTTGTTTTGATATTTCCTACGTAAAGGGAAGGCTTTTTTTACAACGTCTATACTCTCCTGACGCCCTGATTAAGATGTTTATTATTATGAGTTGGCCTCAACCAGAAGTGTCAAGTACCACTGTGGTCTAACTCCACATTCACAAAGGCCTGTAAAGCGGTGCAATCGGGAACAAAGTTTTGAACTTTAACTTGACTTTTTAAATCATTCTAATATAAGAAGATATTCGGTGAAGTTCATTTCAGGACGTTTTCTGCTGTCAACTAAGGAGTGGTACATTTAGATAATGCCATGTGGTTCTGAGTAGGAAATTCACCACCTAGTGTTCGTCAGGGACAATGTGGCCACTCGTTGGTGTTTGTGTGCGTATATATGACACTTAACCCCGAATCAATAAGCTCCTTGTTTATACCTTGTGTATTGATTGATGTTGTTGGCTGGACCCCTTTGTCAATTGAAATGAGATTAATGAAGTTGAGTACGTAGCAATGAAATTTGTTTCCCTTAATTGAGAGCTGCGCTACCTGCCTCATTAACCACTTGCTCAATTTAGCGCCCACAGTGTCTATATTTAACCAATTGGTCAATTGAACTTAACTGCAGCGTTCTTAAAGCCTATGATTCCAATACAGGTATAGAAAATGATAATTAGTTGACACATATATCATCTTATGAATTTTGTGTTTATCGATTGCCACATTAGATTACAATATAGAGTTCATGTCGTGAGATGTTGATAAAAACGTACTTCCATACAAAACAAAATACCGCCGTTTATCTATTTCGAAGATTTCAGATTTCGTACGCCTGACACATTCCAATCATAGCATACTACACGGACCAGCAGGCATATGCAATTCGCCCTTGTTTCGATACTACGAGTGCTTACAGGTTCACACGAGCTGGTTTTATCTACAAGCACAGGTTTAAACGAATGTATTGCATTGTTAATACACACAGTTTATATAGCTCTCCAGTGACAACGGCTCGGGATGAGCCCGTCTTTTTACCAAACAATCTTCATTCTTGGGCCAGGAAACACCTAATAGGATGTCCGTTCACAATTGCGTAATAAACGATTTAATCCAAAATGGCCAGCATCTCGTGATGATATGAAAATGGTAAGAGTATTTATTGACCAGCCAATATAGTAATCCATCCTTCCACATGAAAGAATGAAGCAGAATGTCTTCTATGTGAAGCTATCAATACCGGATGTAATCATTTAGTTAATTTCTATATTTGTGTCTGTTAACATCCATCTATCCCGACAACTTGAATAATTTTGGTAATTTTGACTCATATTACTAAGTGTGTAATTATATTTTTTTCCCTCGGTATATAATGCCAACCAAGTGTTTGTGTGGCATTTTCTATCGGCAATTATCCTTATAGCTGATAATGTAATGATTATCTAATGGACCAATTTTGTTGTCATCACATGGCTGATCCGCAGTGACCGTGCAATGGTTACATGTCCTCATAATTCCATGTAGTTTGAGTTTTTGTTCGGTTTCTGAAGATGTGACTGTTATGCTTCCCATTAAATCCATGTAAATATAATCACAGATCTACAAATTGGTGTCCTACCGATTGTAATATGCGGCTGATAATTAGCTAATAGTTGACAAACGATAAACACCGGCGAACGTACATTTTTAGGTGTGCCAAAGTATTTATCTAACTTACCTCCTGGACAAGGTAATATTCGGATGTTATCGAAATTTTGTGAGTATATCGTCATAAAGGAAAACATTATGATATATCGTCCTTTGTAAACACACGTGTCCATCTTCATGGTGAACAAGGCAGAGCAAATTAGTTAAGCAAATTGTGTTCTTATTTCCATTATGATTGAGTACTGTAATGTTTTGGTCTTACGATCCCAATCTCTTTATTGGAACAATGAGCGTCAAATAGCTATAATCCCATAGATAATGACAAAACGACACGTGACAGCCCATAATATTATCTTGCTATCAATGATTTAAATACTTGTAACTTAATGCGCATTTCGAAGTAAATGTGCATCCACCATTTTAGGTACAGCTGTCACAATATTTGATGCAATTTAGTCAAGTGAATTTAGAGTTGCACCAAGGCAACGAAAACAAAATGTTCTGTTTTAATATCCATGCAAAACATAGTTAAAGTTACGTATGCTTAACAGCTCGTGCGCTGTATTTTAGGAATGAAATTTGTGGGTGCAAAAAAGTGATATCTGCTTTCCGATTATCATTTTATGACCTACATGTGATATTATTTTGAAGCAGTTGGCGTGTCTGTCCGTCTCCTCTCTACCCTCCTATTTGCTTGCAAATATATCCATATTCGTTTCCCGAACGGCTGCACCTAGCCTATTGCAAATTGATCCACATCATAACAGATTCCAAGGTCGGGCGCCCGTCAATGACCAAATTATGATTCAAATGGCGTACACTCGACGCCGATTGCTATACACACAGTGGAAAACAATTTCATTTCGGTTGCACACAAAATGTGTTGGGTTAATAGCGGCCATTTGAGTGAAAACACGGCGGACATTATGGAGGGATCATCGTATTGGAAAGAGTATGGTCTTGGAGCAAAGTGTCCGATGAGGGTCGTGGATGAGATTAGGGTTGCTACTGGCGGGGATTAGAGATGCGTCACTTATAGGATTAAGTTGAGGTCATGAAGGCGATGATCGGGCGCGGTCACGATGTAGATGGTTGTGGGGATATATATATGTATATATATTTATGTATACATATGTATCTAAATATATATATACATATATATATATATATATATTTATATATACATGTATATCAATGTATATATGTTTATACATATGTATCCATATATATATATATATATATATATATATATATATATATATATATATATATATATATATATATATATATATATATAATAAATATATAAATAAACGTACGAATAAATATAAATGTAACCACGTCTATATATATATTTATTTATATAAATATATATCTATATACATGTGTATATATATATATATTTAGATACATATAAATATTGGTATATATGTATGTATATACATACGTATTTGTATAAATATATGCTTGTTTATGTATATGAATATAGTGATATATATATATATATATATGTATATATATATATATATACAAATATATATATATAAATATATATACATATATATATATATATATATATAAATACATATATAAATATGTTTATATTTATTTAAGTAGGTGCAAAGAATTAATTTCTTGCAACAAATTACGTATATAAATATGTTCTTTACGAGGACATACAAATGTGAGAATGGCCTTATACACAAGGAATATGCTGAGTTAATATAGAAAGTAAAAATCGTAAAATAGGAAACTACTGCCATGACTCACTCTCTCTTTTTAAATGAACTGATGCCATGGTACAATATGCGCCATACTCTTGGTTTCTCCTTGATGAGTTGCTGTTGTGAGTAGCAGAAACCCATGCCCCTCAGAAGAGGTGCATCAGAAGCAGTAATACCCCAAGACACCAGCTCTGGTGCCGCTGCTGAGTAGCTTAGTTTTCCTGGAAAAGCTTGCCTAACGGCACAAAACTTGACTTGGGCCTGGGTATTACTACAATGTATAAACCTTGAATGTAAGCGTAGGACTGACATTCTAAATGACATGAACAACGAGTAGACATTCCTCATACATTTTGTAAAGACACAATAATGGCTGCCAATATATAAGATCATCAAATATAACCTCCGTCAAAAATATCTATGGTGCGAATGGACTTCATTGTTGTTTTACACATGGTTACCAGAAACATTGGAAGTGCGACTTTCTGTAATCATAGCACTGGCTTGAAAAATAAACCTTCAACAAACTTTGACGTTGTTCATGTTGGCAAATGTATTTGTGACATGCTGCGCAATTGCATACAGACTTCATGAATCAAACCGTAAAATAAATTAGGTGATGTCAATTCAATGATTATTCATCACGATTCGAGGCGCTTGCTTGCAATTAATCTACTGAATCGAGTTTATTGAATTGTTTTCATATGGCTTGAAACCACAGATAAATTAACACAATGACGGCAAAGCAAATATACATAATAATTCCACCGTATCTAAGATAATTACAGTTATGCGTTGAGCATGAAAGTCTGGATGGATTTATTTATCTTGTATCTTCTAGTACAGTTGCACGCCTCTTAAAACGTTTTGATATTCTAATCTGGCCTGATTATCCAAGTAGTGACATTGCATATAAGCAATGCCAGCGATAAATTTGAATTCGTGTATTGTCATAATGAGTCGTATTTGAATCCCTAATCATATAAGCTGGTGAAGCACTAATGCGCGTTCACTGCAGCCCGATTGTATTTGTTAACATTGTGTGTAAAGCTAGGTTAGGTTTAACAAAATATTACGTACACATTTACGTAGGCTCTCACCTTATTCAAAACTGAGATGGTGTGGTAACTAAGTATGTGATACCTCATCATTCAGTATTGACTAACATAACGCAGCGAAAGGCATTGAGTTCCAATATACAATATCGATTGTGATGGTTGATTTTGACATACACTGTCAATAAACCCGAACGGATATAGGATCAAATCGGTGTTTTGTACGATATTCTATTTAGACCATGCTTGATTGTGTCTTTCTTGGTCACAGCGGCTTCACAAATGTCACGTAGATTACTATTCTGTAAGAGACAAACAAACAATGCGTCAATTGCTCAACACGAGAATTACAAACGGTATTTCAAATCATCGTAAATAGCTAGCCAACTATATAACATCTTTTCATGATTTGTGCGATTAGGCTATGTTAAGTATATCAACGTTAACTGGTGGGGCTGTTAATGGTAATGAAAGCTAACAAGATGTAGGCAATGACGTCATTTATTAGGCGTGACTCGTCTGGCCTTATGGATATGACGAAACTATCTTAACATTGCTGCATTTAGTGCAGACAAACAGTAGACTGCGTTTTACGGCCGGAAGCGTGAAATGTGTTAATGGACACGTAACATTTGGCCACTCAAAGGACAGAATATGACTGCTGCTATGAAAAACGTTAAAGGGCATTCGTCTATTGCAATCAAGAGTTATAATATTCGGCCAGTTACATTGCTATATATTCAGAAATAATATTCGAAATGTTAATGGTATGGAGAAATTAACTCACAACTAGCCTGCATGCATTTTAATAGCTTGAGCAAATATAATATCTGAACGAACAATTGCTATTTATGCAGACTCTCTTGGTTGCAAATGGCGATATGCAGAACATCGCATGAATCATCGTGACTTTGCCGTAGAAGTATACTGCTAATTAAATGGTAAGCAACTTTCCGAGCGACGTATCCCTGTCTACATTGATATTAACTAGGCACACTGTATTAATGTACCTGGCATTAATTTGCGTAAATTTACTGTCAAGAGCCCGTAGCAAACGGCGTATCAAAAAGTAAATTGCCTAGATGCAGCAAACTACAACAATTGACAATATATACAACACAATTAGAGCAATCACTGGTAATTGTAAGAAACCATTGTGTGGAATAGTCGCGATTTTTAAACAGCAAGTTCAGTGCATTTCAGAAATAAATCATACCTATTTATAAAACAACGTCGACATTCGCGAATTTATATGTAATATCCGATATCCGCAAAGGGTTTATATCGTATTTGTTTGGTATTGCTGTTGAGATTGCATAAGTGACTAAAATAAGGCAGGTAAAATTAACGATGGCATCAGACAAATATTAAAGATAGAATGAGGTCGGTCAAACAAGTGCAATATCTCAACTTCCTGGGTCTCAACATTGATCAGCACCTCAGGTTGAAAAGTCATACTGATAAAATCCATTGCAAACTTAGTCGCACAATGGGCATTACAAATAAACTAAAACACCTCCTCCCCTTAGATATTAAAAAATTGCAATGCAACTCACTAATATTACCACATCTAAACTACAACTTGTTACTTTGGGGTCAACATAGTAATAGGATTGTAACACTTCATAAAATGATCATTCGAATCATTACCTGCAGCTCCTACAATGCTCACACTGACCCTTTTTTAAAAGAACTACAAATCTTGAAAATTGAAGATCTATTTTCACTGTCCAGTTTTAAATTCTATTATAATTACTGTAACAACAATCTACCCTCATATAACAATAACATAAACTTAATAAATCAAACATCTGACATTCATAATCACACTACTCGAAATCACAATAATCTTTTCATCCCAAGAGTAGAACCCTCTTTTGCAGTCTCATCCATTCTATTGTGCATCCCAAAATTCATCAACAATGCCCCGATTATCATAGCAAGAAAAATATTCTTACATTATTACAAAGGATACTGCAACTATATAAAAAAAATGGTTTGTCAATAGATACAGGTATATGTGCACCACTCCAAATTGTTAAACATGTACTTGCCCACATAAACTAGTAAAGCAGATAAGTCCGTTGTTATTGTAGAAATTCATAATGTGCTGCTCATGTCACCAAATTCCTAATTTTGCCAAAACCCTCTGTCTATGTAAATGTTTTCTGTACCCTTTTTACTCAGGTAACATGATGCTGTGACCTCATGTACTTTTATTATTGTGTACTATATTTCTCTTTTGTACATAGTCTATATTTTGTGTGTTTTTTTCTTTTATATTATTATCATTATTATTGTTATTAAGTCAAGGTGGCACCAGCAGCAGCGGCTTATCAGCCCTAGTTGGAATCTCTTTATCAATTGTTCATTGTATATATGTTAAATTGGTTAATAAATTGATCTCATCTGAAAATCTTAATCTAACAATAGAGTAGCGTAAAATACTTTAGAAAGGAAATACAAACGGTGTAGGACTATTAGTGGCAAGGTAACTTTACAGCACCCAGCACATCCAAAGCAGAGTCATGTTATTCAACGTCATTCCCAGACGTAAACAGTATAAGGTAAGGCTAAATGGGGGTACGAAGCGTCTGTATCGTTTGACATATGATTCATTTGTATCAAAGAGCCCTTCGGAGTGAGACATTTTAGTGTACCCAAAGAGTTGATAGCTTCATTAAGAGGGCTCACTTCGAGTGGCACTGCGATGATCGCTTCCCTAATTGGCATACACTGAACTCGTAAGGTGGCGCCACCGTGACACAAACAAAAGCACATGGGAATGCTGGGCTGACGTCACTGCCATTGGTGAGAGCGGGACACGGCTTAAAAATGGCTAAAACAACATCTACACTATTTGACAAATGTCAACTTCATGAATTGACCGGTATGGGCAGCTGATGGTGTACACCTATCGAAAACAATTCACCTCTCACTGCGTCCGCACTGTAGATGGTGGTTTTAGATTGTCAATAATTGTCTAGAGAGAAGGAACTGGCTTTGGGTAGATATTAACATTTGTTGGCTTGTCAGGGACATGTGAAGGACTCGAGCAAAAGGTTTATACCTACGCTAAGCAGTGTGGCGATTGTGAATCGACACGAAATACAGCCCCGTTTTTAGACGACGATACCATGAAATCAACAGCAAAAGCACATCGGACTGTTGATTCAACGTCTCGGCGTCTGTTAAAGATGTGGAGTCATCTAATGAGTCGAGGCGACAACAGCTCCAAATTAAATTGAGAATTCCACGTGGTTTTAAGAGACGCTATGACCATACGCTATGACAATACACTTGGGTGGACAGGTGGCGTCTTCACATATTTCCTCGGGCGGAAGGCTTGAGTGGGTGCTCTTAGCATAGCTATAAACTCTTTGGTGAATTCATTAACTCTAATGGTGTATGGCAAATGACAACCATTAGATACAAGGTCACCTAAGCTCACCCTTCAGTACACCATGGCGCAATAGGCGTGAACTTAGGCATGGATCAACCGTTAAAAAGGTTACAGTCGGTTTTAATGTCGAGTTCAACAAGTAAGCTGGCCGCTGATAAAAATAAATAGCAACGAAATGAAGCCAGTCATAACAATTACCATGATTGCTGCTCTATTTATGTGGATGTTTATTGTGTAAACTGGCGCACTTAAGAGTAGATAAAAAAAGGTGATTCGCCATCACATTTGTGAAAGGTTCAAACGCACTTTAGTATCCATGCGATATATCAGAGTTCAAATGTTGTAATGTTTTCTGATAAGTACCACTTTGGATTTCATTCGTTGGGTTATTACAAAAGTGCGATATGAATTACGTCATACAATGCCATACAGCGTATTATGTACGACATATATACATGCAGATACACATAACGTCTGGGGATTACCTGCTAACCAAGCAGCTATCCTATCCGAGTTAAGTTTGCTGAAGAGTTGCCTCCCAAATTGGTCAGGACAAGTAAGTATTAAGCCAGAGCATGATGTTGATCTTGTCGTCTGCCAAAATAAATGCGATCAGACACGTCATACAGAGATTTTTCATGATTTAAGGCATGACCTATATAAACATCAAACTGATATATTTATTACATCGGCATGTGATACTTACTCAACTATAAGTGCCAATGACTTCCAATTCATGAAGTAACATACGCATTACTATATAGTTCACTTGATACGCAATCAATTATCCCGTTCACTTATTCCTTAATGTGTATTGTCTGCATGAGAATACATATTCATCAATTGTTTTTATTCTCGAGTATTCTCATATAGATTTGGTCATCATTTCGTGCATACTTTGTTACCCAGTATAAATTAATGTGATGTTTTAAAGCATTAATTGTATAATACAAATGTCACACATTTTTGATGTGATTCAATAATCCCAAAGCATCCAAAGCATCCCTGAGTGATGCATGTAATCAGGTGAATGGAGGGTCTGATAAACTATCCAATGTTAAGTGTGATGAATACATACCAAATAAGCAATAGTGCCACTGTTTCATTTGTGTTACAGACGAACAACATCTATCGAATGGTTATAATTGACATACGCCTCAACGATAGTTAGCAACAACTTCTAAATTTGTAATAAAACTGGCCCAGTATATGACCCTGACTGCTGCGGAGTTAATATCGATAAATCAATTGCAATAACAAATTATTTTTATTGAAGCCATCTCATTCCTTTGACAGAAATTCATCATAAATTGAACACCCAGCCATCATTTTAATGGTTTGATCATGCAGAATGTGATTACAATCGATCATCGCTGTACAATAGTCGCACCTGGTAAAAACACGTATTGTTTCTCTATGTTGTAAACATGGACTCTTACACAGGTCTCGTTAATCATCCTGACCTTGCCTTAGAAGGTTGTTGCTAATAACATAGATAGCAAATTCCCAACGAAGTCAATGCAGTGTTTGAGGTAGGCAGCAATTCTCTGTTACTTCAAGAAACTTCAAGAAAACTAGTTAACTCAATACAAATGTGCTATTTTATTCACTGTCCTCACCTCGTGGCACAGCAAGTACACTACACAGTTGAACATTCCTTTCATCCACTTCTAGGACTATGCAGAGCGATGCACGCACGTGCTCTTGAATCACACCGTATACCACGGGTATTGTATTTGTTCTACATGCGAATGCTACATTAGGAGATGTGTTGGTACCAAATCATGTGCCCATTTCTGAATAAGAGGCGGTAGTAGATGCATGGTTGTATATTGGATTAGTAGAGAGGTCGACTTAGTAAATGGATTTGCACGAGATGAATGTTTGCACTTGTACACCGCATAACTAATTCCTATCACCTGCTTGTACACAATTATTACGTGTATATAAATGACTTTCAGTGGCTATCGATATATGCTAAATGTTGGTGGCCACATACATTTTACAGTGGATTAGGCCAGTTTGGCATCTGATATTGGTTCTTCAAATGGTATTCCAAGCGTTGAAGTATTTCTGATTCAAAATTCACGCAAATACAGATATGCATATTAAGATTATGTTTGCACTTATGTGAATGAACAATGTTGTTTTCAGTAGATGTACGTGTCGGACATATAATGCTTAATAACGCGCGATTCTGTTAGCATTTCATATAATACATATAGGAATCCATACATCTGGTATTATGTTACCTCAGAATACATAATCAGCACCCAATTGCTGATCCTAACACATATGTTGAATGCGAGCCATATCGGAGCACTGTCTTGCGATCTGAGATGCGGCTCCAGCTGCCCATGATACATCGTTCAATTTGCTCTTCACATATCTTGCATTAACTTCATCGCCATTAGCTGTTTTATCTGATTCATTGGTAACTACTGCGTCCGAGTAACAAAGTGATAATGAACGACCGTGATTTAGAATGAATAGTGGCCATCAACACCCAGTCCATGAACCCTCGCTAGATTTATGTTCAATTCGTGGTGAAGACGATTGTGCCTACACACTACATAAACTATCGTTGAGCTGACCGCAGCTCATTATGGTGGTTTTTACAGAACTTGTATATTTGCTGTATAATGTTTGCAAACATTGCCTGCCGATTTAAATTTCATGGATGTGAAAATGAGAAAATTACCGAGTATCAAAAGTAGGTATAGATAAATTATTCTAATGTTATCGATTCTAAAAAGGTATCTAAAGGATCATATGTCTGCTGTGGATAACATAACAGTAGCAGCTGCAGTACAATTTCCCCTGTGATCGCGTTACATCACGATGGCTTTCTGACTGAAGAATAGAAGCAATCTCAGTCGCTTGTGTTCATTGCGTACGCTAGATGAACCAGGCGACGTATGTCGGATTTATTATTATGTATAGTATACCTTTATTCGATGGTTGTTGCATTGGAGTTGACCACAAACTTGGGTGAGCCCTGTGCTTTATAATGTTTCGCGATAGCATAGACCACCACATTCAGCTTCCTGGGTGTTATTTGTGTCTCTGAGACTCATACGTTATTGAATTACCCCGAGGTCTCAATTTAAGAGAAATATCACATTAATATCGTCAAAAAGAAACAATTAGTAACCAATTAAACATATTTCTGTCAATCTTCGAAGCCTGGATGGCATTTCGTCTGATTGACGTAATAACGTCGATCTTGCCGAGTGATTAAGCTGAGTTTTTCCAATCAGTTGATACATTTTTCTTTTCATGCTGCTCCGACTAAATTTATTTATCCACAATAAGTAACAATTATTATATCAGAATATAACTTGGCAAGGTACTACTTATCTGGAACGCAATTACATCCGCATTTATAAGTACAGAACACACCATTTCGCTATAATGGTTATATATCAGTTATTTTGCAATGGATCAAGTTAAATTAAGGGTTTCCTGTAGGTTAGCAATATATAAATCTAGTGAAGCTAGCTTACAGAAATGGCGCCGTCAGCGAACGACACACGGTTATCGTGAAACTCCATAACGCAATGGCCAGAGCCAGAATTTTGATTATTGAATGACAAAACTCCAACGTGCTGTGCCACTTGTGCGTCTGACCAGTTAAGGGTTCAAGCAAAATGTGAATATCTTCACTACGAGTGCTCACTCCGGAGCCGCCGCTTGTTGCTTTGTCATAGAGTCTCTAAAAACCACGTTTAATTATTTTACTAAGCCGGAGCCCGGTCGCCCCGACAAATCATATGACACCATATATTTAACTGACGTCGACCCCGGAGACGTCTCATTCGCTTTTATTGCTTTTATGGTATCGTCGCCGGTGACGGGAGTGTATGTCATGAAATTTCATAATCACTACGTACCCCAGCGTAGCTATAAACTCTTTGATTGACACCTTAGCATGTTCCTGACAAGCCAAACAAAGTTAATATCTACCTAAGGCCTGTTCCCTCGCTCAACCCAGAATTAGACAATCTAATACCACCATCTTAAGCGTTAACATGAAAGATGTCGGACGGGGCGGACGCTGTGAGGGGCGAACTGTTTTCAGTAGGTCTACACATGACCATTATTACATATTGTTCTTATCGCTTTTGATATTTTTAAGCCTATTGTGCAATCTCATCAATCGCAGTGACGTAAGCCAAATATTCCCTTGTGCTTTTCTTTATAATCATCATATTGTCTTGGCATAGAATTAGGTTAATTGCAACTCGATCCAATTTCTATGAAACAGCACCATTCACTTTCTCTATTCAACAAACCAACACCTTATGAAGACAGTTACAACTAGCAAGTTGCAATGCAGATCCAGCGCAATGTATTAACCGTTACAATCTGCTCTTGTATTAGTTGGTGCTCAAGAATATCAGGTTATGCTTTTCTTTAATTTCATGATAGCCTTGAACTCAACTTATATCACAAAGCAGGTCGTATGTGATTCGATCCTAGCATAAAACATAAACTTTGAGTTCCCATCGACAAATTACGCATTCACTTGATATCAACAACAGCAATCTGCTCACACACTGTGGCGGTACATAGGCGTTGATAAGGATAAATTGCAAATACACCTCTACATGTGTATTTGAAATTGTGGTGGTGATAAACCGCGTGCCAGGTTGCCAGGTGTTTCTGTTATCTCCCGGAAGACACCATGGGAATGCCACATGTACTATTATAACTCCTGTTCACAAAGCCAATGTTTGTAGTAAATTCAATTACGTTTTGTATTAACTCTTTAATTTACAAGTTGCATGGAGAGCTAGGGTACTGATCCTTATGGGTTTGACCTAGGTAGGGAATATGGTTGGCGGTGGCTGTTTGTAGGTAAGTAGAGCTGGATTGGTGGGATGGCTGTAGATGGGCTGGGTAGGTATGAATGTCAGTATATGCAGATTATTGTCAGTGTATTACCCATTGTTAACAAATATCTGGAAGCATTTGTCAAAGCGCCGACTTAATGACGCCTATGGCCGAATGCTACTTCACAAAGAGTATATATTTCGACACAATTCCATACCATTGTAACATAGACTAATGGTTTTGAAACATGGACTATTCAAATCTATCACTCCAATACCAATGGCACGACTGACATGCATAACTAATCATGCAACAATGAATCAATTGATTTCGCATAAGGCATAAAATCAAGGAGTGCATAGCTTCGCTGAGAGGGAATACTTTGAGTGGCTCTGTGGTGATCGCTTCGCTAATTTTAATAGGGCAGCACAACCATCATTGATTGATGAGAGCTAGAAATATGTCGTGCCACAGAGCCTTTCCACTGGCAAAACACTTCCGGCACAGCCTTAAAATTACCAAAAATAACAACCACAATTCGCATCTCGCAGCGTCCGCGCAGTTTATCATTCTCGTCCGAGCTAAAGATGATGATATAAGATTTTCATCAGCCTTCTAGAGCGAGGTAAATGTGCCAGGGACATGTGAAGATCTCGAGTATAGAGTTTATATCTTTGCTAAGCTGTGTGGAGATTATGAAATTGCATGAATTACAGCGCCGTCACCAGGCGACCAAGCTATGAAATCACCAAAAGTACACTGGATTGTTGATACGAAGTCTTGGTGTCGGCGTCTGTTAAAGGCATGGAGTCATGTGATAGGTCGAGGCTTCCACGGCTCCGAACTAATCAAAGAGATCCACGTGGTTTTAAGGGACATTATGACAAATCAATGCGCAGCGCCTAGCCTGTGGCGTCTTTACATTTTCTCTCGGGTTGATGCTTGAGTGAGCGCTCTTAGTGAAGCTATATACTCTTTCACTGGAAAAGCGTTATGACGAGTTTGGCACCGAATCAGCTGTTATCTTCACTTTAAGTGTCTCCATTATTTGGAAGGCCCCATGCGATTTAGTGTGTCCAATTATGCAATGATGCTGAATTCGCGAGCTATGATCTAATAATCATTCCAAAGGATGGCAAATTTCTATCCGAATCTGTGTATCTATACCGTGTCTCTCGCAAATATCCAATGAGTACCACCAAATAGTGAACGACGACTTTCTAACGGAGACCTGCTTGCAAAAAACATGACGGTCGTCGGCTTTCTCAGTCTCTCAAAGAGTGGTTCTATGTTCCAAACTGCAATATTCGAACCCAGGTCATTATAGATAAGGCTAACAGCCCCATGAGAACTATTCAACATGACAGGTCAGGAATTAGTCGGCTACGATTTGCGATGGTGCAAAAAGGCAGAGAAATATGGTGCTGCATTCTGTTGCCATAATGCAGAAAACATACTTGGCGTGTAATTGCTGTTTATGCTGTCGCTTTTATAAAAGCCTAATGAGAGCTGACATGAACATTTGCGCAGTGATGTGATATTTTTACCTGCTGCCTCTTCAGTACCAGTAGATTCCTTTCAATTCGAAACATTGCTCGCTGTCATCTCGCGCTTGCATGCAAACTGGTGATGGAATATAACATCTGCTGAAAATTTTATCGAACACTTATGGTTTTAAAAAGGTCGGAGCACACTGCATGCGTCTGTCATCATCACATAATAGGTTTGATGATTTCTCGTTGTCCTGAGACCCAGTTCTAGAGATTGGATACCCGGGATCGATTGATCTATGACCAGCGTTATTGTTCTGTGCTAAACAATCAATAACACAGCATGTATTCAGGCAGATTTCACTGGTAACATGATTCTGTGTATCGGATAAACTACTTCGAATGCTATGAGGCAATGATACCCTCCTACTTGTGTCAATTTTCCGAAAGCCTTAACTAATCACAATTTGCGACAGTCGATAAGCCATCGACTTTTATACAACATAGACCTTTCGTTAGTGTCAATGCATGATGTTGCCCACAATTGATAAACGCTGAGGAATTGATATCCCGTGGAAGGCTGAGATACGACCAAACATAATAGTGTGTAGCATCTTGTTTACCTTCTACACCAAAACTATGGTCATCTTGTTGGGGCCTTCCTATATCAGTCACTGGAATTACTCTCTAATGGTCTTTTGATGCCGTCATTATTTAACTTTCCATCTAAACATATTTGCACCTTATTTGCAATGCATAAATATAACACGCAATCTTAAATAAAAAGAAAGATTAGTGGGCACAATTATAACGAGCGAATTGAACCAACGAATCCGAGCCAATTTGGTGGCTCCTACGTACATTACATAAACAAAAAGTGATGGAATACCATATACAAAATGATTTATATCCTAGACGAGTCTCTGTTTGGTGATTGCCGTTGCGGCAACATTTGAATGACCAAATGTTCTCCAAAACCGGCGATACAATCAAATCAGCTAGTTACCACAACCCGGCAATACTTTCAGATACCCACTGTTACTTATACAATGGAATTATCCTCATGAGTCTGCTCTTGTATTTTGAGCTACTGGACGGTTCGTACAAATAACGCTAAAGCTTACCCGCTTGATGTAAAACAAATAAAATGATAAAGCTCTCACTACATAGACACTTCTAGGCATTCGGTTTGGCTCCATGTCCATAACAAATTGAGTGGTAGAATGATCATTCATCGGCGCTACTTGCGCACTCATGCATTGAGTGTTAATATTTTAATGCTTATAAAAGCTGATACGTAAGAATATTCGACTTCCGTGCACGTGTACTGCGCTGATTATGAAATCGATCCAATTACCAATGCGAAAGAAATGGAATATATCAATAGATGCAAAGCCAAACATTACCCAAGGAATCCACCGCTGTTGAATGTGAGTTTTAAGCCACTAAATACTCTAATTGGACCTGAATCTGGAAAATAGAATGGTTATATTAAAGTGGAAGAAAGTCCAAATACACTGCACTTTTAAGGAGAGCTGTGGTATTCTATGCGTGATGTTTGACTTTGTATAACTTTCCATTCGCCTATATGAGTATTTATGAATACGTCATCGCAAATGTCTCATAAAGCATCATAACAGCAGGCCATATGCACGGAGCACGATATACAGGTTTCAGTTTAGAATTTAAAGCTACTAGAAAAAATGGAATGATCTTGAGGCGTACATGGACTCAGCATTAAAGTTTGCGATGTGATCCACGCTATTGTGGTATGGAAGCGCTATGGCCCACGTGGGTACAACAATCACCCTGCATCATAAATGCCCATAGCGAAGACGTAAGCCTTGATAAGGAAAGGAATGAATGGTAAACGAGGATCCCAATCTGATTTCGCCTTTTCTTCCGTTTAGAACAACATGCAACCTTAAAGGATTGAGCCAAGCAGGTTAGTGTTTATTTTTAGGACTGCTAACCTTGTAACTGACGACTGGTTCATCAAGGGGCGAACATCTTACAATGGACCATTACATGCACTGTAGACAGGTTTACTTAAGTAAATGAGTTTTTAATTGTGGTGATTTAGAGAAAGAGAATGTGTGAGTTAGTGAGTTAAAACGTAAGCGAGTAAGCGAATCAGTAAGTGGGTGGCTGAATGATTTCGGGAGAGGACATGGGATGGGGGGGGGGGGGGGGTGGTGTTGAGTGTGATAGTGAACGAGTGACTGAGTAACAGATAGTGTCATTGGTGTATGGATGGTTAAGTGAATGAATATGCGTGTTTTTCATAGCGTGTAAATAATAAAACGCACATAATAGGAGTGAATGAGGTGTTAGTGAGTATGAGAAAATAATTCAGTCAGTGAATGCACTAGTTGGTATTTCAGTGAATGAGAGAGTAGGTATGTTAATCGAATTAGGGAATGAGTAAGTGATTGAGTGATTGAGAGAAGAACTCAATTAATGTATGCATGATTGAGTGAGCTAATAAGCGAAAGTTGTAACAAGCTAGATGATTGCTCGAGCGAGTGACTATCTGAGTGAGTGAGCTTTTGCATGCATGGGGCGTAAGTACTATGAGTGAGTGAGCGAGCGAGTGTATCAATGAGGGCGTGAGTTGGCGGGCGAGTACGTATTTGGGTTTCAGTGAATGTCCACACACATATGAGTGCGTATGCCCATTAGCCATCACCACAGTCATGACTGTTCTTGATATCTTTGTCTTCATAGGCGTGCTTCTGATATATAATATCATTTATAAGCTGACAGTCCTGCAACAGATGAACATCAGTCGCCATACCAAATGGAATTGAGCCCATCAAAAGACTACCTGCCCTGGGGTGGGATGGGTTATTCACCTGGAGCCAATACTACTCAGCGACGTTCGAGAGGATGACTCGTAAGGTACATTTTCAACTTCGGTGGTGGGGGGGGGGGGGGGGGGGGTGTCTATATGCATTATGGGGAATTATGAAAGCCATAAAAGTATATTTTGCACTAATTTCCGGCTAAATACGTTATTCGGCTCATATATGTTGACAGAGTAATACCTAAAGGCATACGCATCTGTCAACTTAAGAATAATATGTAGAGCAGCCTTTCACGTAAGTACTTCCATTAAAGAATGCTCATCCTGAGTTATGCCACATGGCCACGACTGCAGTTCTACGCACAAAGCGCATTTATTGGGCGTTAGTTGATTTCGACATGCTGAAGAGGTGTTGTCAAAAGATCGGACGGAATAGCCTAGCGTAAATCTATGGCAGGACACAGCCTGATATTTCTTTAAATTTCTCATAAACTGTGGGTCGTAAATTGCGGGATAATCCTCAAAATTGGCTCTCCTACCGTTCCGCCTTCTTGTAACTGTCTGGCTGTTTTCTCCTTCCAAGGTAATTGGTTTTACATGCTGCGGCGAAATATGCATGGTTCGGATGGTAAAAGTGTAACAAATCGAGCTGCGCAATGAACAAACTCCACTGAAATAACCCTCTAAATTTTAACCTCATTTCCCTTAGTTTTAGCACTAGCCGGTATTAGTTTCGTTGCTAATTGCATTTGCTTGTATATCACTACGAGCGCATATGAAACGCATACTTTATAATGATAAAAAAAACAAGTGAGTTTATCTTTTGAAGATGATTCGTGAGCTACAGCTCAATCGTCAAAAGTGTTTACTTGAACATACTTAATTAGCTACCAGTTCACGTGATGGGCTAAAAGTGTATGCGTAATGCATATATCTGACAGGCAGTACTCGATGGTATACAGCAGCGAGTTTTATGATGACTGCTTCAGCAGTCATCTTGAAAGCATCCCAATAATAGGATATAACCAGAGTAGACGGAGAAGCTGGCGGGGGAGAGTAATATCTAGCATAATGAGAGTAAACAGTGACCTTTCATCGTATCGTGCTCTAAACGTTGCCTGCTGACAGTGTAAGAATATGTTGCACTTATAATTACTCTTATTTGTCACATATTATCCGATCTAGTCAGACACCGAGCTGGTCAGACCTTTTTGGCAATAATAAAGGATAAAAACATGATGTAGGCATCGGGCATTGTTGATCAAATCAATTGCCCTCAAAATCAATTTGAACACTAATGTAGCAAATGCCGTAAAAAGCCAGTTTCTGCATAGTGTTTTCTGATGCAAAGAATGAGTCTTGTTCACTCAGCGATTTACCATCTCGCTTAATGTTGAACTTATTGCCCATGATTCGTACTCAAGACGGTTCCTCGGACATGAGAACCGATTTATCCTGCATGGGTGAACTTTGCGTTCGTTGTACTAGTACATATGCGTCTGTGAATCACATTGAAGTCAACACAAACGGTGTGTCTACATCATCGTATCTTATTGCCTTGCCCCGGCTGGGAATATGTCGCGTTATTGTAAACAGATAAACGGATCACCATTGACTATTTATTGTTCTGACGCTTGTATTGAGACAGAAACGAGAGGGGGTGGGGGGCGATATATAAAGAATACCAGACGGAAGTCTACATTCGATTATATCGTGTTTCACATTTATGCAACAGTCATCACCTTGCTGGCTGCAAAATGAAACAATGAGGAATACAGCAACTTGGCAATGGCCAAATGTATGTAAAAATTCTGTCGTGATTAATTAATATGTGCGTTACAAGGAAGCATCATTCACAACGTTGAATGAGGATTTCAGATTAACCGGAAGTATTCACATCATCTGTAACCTTCGCGTCTTTACACCTATCGTTACAATTGCTGTTAAGTTATGATATTACCTACTTAAAGAAAGGCTCTTGTTCACAACGTCTATACCCTCCTGATGCCCTCATTAAGATGTATAACATTGCGAGTTATTCTCAACAGGAGGACTTTTATTTATCCTAATGTAAGAGGATATTGATTCACTTAAGAACATTGTCTGCTGTCAATTACGGAGTGATACATTGAGATAAGGTCATGTGGTTCCGAGTAGGAAATCCAAAACTTAGTGTTCGTCAGGGACAATGTGGCCACTCCCCGAATCAATAAGCTCCTTGTTAATACATTGTTTGCTGATTTATGTTGTTGGCGGGACTCCTTTGTCAATTTAAATGCGATTTATGAAGTAGAGTACGGTAGCAATGCAATTTGTTTCCCTTAACTGAGAGCTGGGCTACCTGCCTCAATAACCACTTGTTCAATTTAGCGCTCACAGTGCCTATATTAATTAAATGGGCAATTGAATTTAACGGCATGATCTTACATATTCATATATATATATATATATATATATATATATATATATATATATATATATATATATATATATATATATATATATATATATATATATATATATATATATATATATATATATATATATATATATATATATATATATATAATATATATATAATATATATATATTATATATATATATATTTATAATGTAAGCATATATATTTACATAGACCTCAACATATCTATATAAATATGCATATATAGGTATATACATATATATGTATATAAATATATATATGTATAAATTTATACATCTTTATAAGTGTACAGAAGTAGTTCCTCGTTACAGATAACATATATTGATATGTTCTGTGAGAGGGAACACAAATGTAAGATAGTCCTCACTCACTAGGATTATGCCGTGTTAAAATGGAATTAGTAAAAATCTTCAAATGGAAAAATACTGCCATGACTTGCGTCACTCTCTCGTTATATGACCTGATGCTATGCTATAGTCTGATAATATGCTAGCATTTGCGTCATACTCTTGGTTTCTCTCTAATGAGTTGCTGCTGTGTCTAGCAGAAACCCATGCTCTTCGTAAGCAATATGACCCGCGAAACATCAATCAGTATTGTAGCTTCAGCAGAGGTGCATCAGAAGAAGTAATACCCTAAGACACCAGCTCTGGTCGCTGCTGGGTAGCTTAGTTTTCCTGGTAAAGCTTGCCTGACAGCACAAAACTTGACTTGGGTAGACTAGATTGTAGGACCATTCTAAATTATCATTAGACATATATCTAGAAGTGTTGTTTGCGTCTCGACATAATAATGGCTGTCAATATAAAAGATCATCAAATATAACCACCTTCATAAATGTCTATGATGCTGGTCGACTTCTAGAATGTAAACTTAGGACAGACATTCTAATGGACCTGAACATCGAGTAGACATTCCTTGTATATTTAGTGAAGGTAATTTGCGTGTCAACACAATAATGGCTACCAATATATAAGATCATCAACAAAAACCTTCATAACAAATGTCTATGGTGCGGATGGACTTCATTGTTGTTTCACACATGGTAACCAGAAACATTGGAATTGCGACTTAATTTAATCATAGCATTGGCTTGCGAAGAAACATTCGACAAACTTTGACGTTGAAGCATCTTTACTGTATATGCTGGTTAGAAACATCTAAGAGAACGGGACACATCGCTTATGTAGATTCTATAATACCACGTCAGTCAATTACATGCAGTTACAAAGTGTTTCGCGGTGTTCAATTGTTGAATTGCCTTCCAGTGGCTTGAAACAACAGATAAATGTACACTATGACGGATAAGCAAATATACATAATCATATTACTTTATCTACGATATTACAATTATGTGAGGAGCAGTTGCACATGTCCTAAAACGATTTGAGTTTCTAATCTGGCCTGATTATCGAAGTAGTGACATTGCCTATTAGCAATGCCAGCGGTAAATCTAAGTTCCAATAATTTTGTAATTAGTCGTATTTGAATCCCTATTCATATAAGTTGATGAAGCACTAATGCTCGTTCGCTGCAGTCCGTTTGCATATGTTAACATTTTTAAAGCTAGATTAGGTTGAACAAAATATGACACATTAACGTAGGCTGGCATATTACTTGAAACCCAGGTGGTGTGTTAACTAAGTATGTGATACCTCATCAGACTTTATTGATTAAAACAACGCAACGAAGGGATTTACTTTTTATATATTATATCGATTGTAATGTCTGATTGTGACAAACACTGTCAATCAACCCGAACGGATATAGATAGGATCAAATCGGTGCTTTGTACGATATTCTATTTAGACCATGCTTGATTGTGTCTTTCTTGGTCACAGCCACCTCACAAATGTCACGTAGATTACTATTCTCTTAAAGCCAAGTAAACAATGCGTTAATTGCTCAGCACGAGAATTTTAAAGGATTTTAAACGAAATTTCTCAATTGTGATTGATAGCCAGCTAACTATTAACATCTTGTCAAGATTTGTGATGAGTTTGATCCTAGCTGTATAGTTAGACATGTCACTTTGCATCACTTTTAATAGGTTGGGAAGGTGTGACAAGGTGATGTTGAGCGTACCAACTTTAACTGATGGGACGGTTAAAGGTACGGAAAGCTAACAAGATGTAGGCAAAGAAGTAATTTACTGAACGGAACTCGTCAGGCCTTGATGAAAATATCTTATTGATGACATTGTTGCATTTGTTGCAGACAAACAGCAGACACTGGACTGCGTTGTATGGTCAGAAGCGTCAAAGACTAGGCAACTGAAATGTGTTAATGGACACTTAACCATTGCCCGCTCAAAGAATGAAATTTGACTGCTGCTATGCAAAACATAGCGGAATGAGGTTAAAGAACATTCGTCTGCTGCAATAAAGAGTTATATTACTCAACCAATTGCATTGCTATACATTTAAATTGATATAAATTTCAAAATTATTTTCAATTTACTGTCTAGACCCGTCGTAAACGGTGAATCCTTAAGCCCAGGTGCAGTAAACTACAACAATTTACAACATATACAGAACAATCAGAGCAATTGCTGGTAGTTGTAAGAAACCATTGTGTGGAATAGTCTTGATTTTTAAATGGTAAGTTATGTGCATTTCAGATATTAATCATACATGTTAATAAACCCACGTCGACGTTTTAGAATATATAGGTACTATATGTTATCCGTAGAGGCTTAGAACGTATTTGCTTGGTATTGCTGTTTAGAATGCAAAAATGAAGATAACAGTAACAATGGTATCAGACAAATATGGAAGACAGAATGAGGGCGGGTTAACAACGAAGTAGCGTAACGTACAATAGAAATGAAATACAAAAAGAGGTAGGACTATTCGTGGCAAGGTAACGATACAAAACACCGAACATCCAAAGCAAGGTCATGTTATTCAACGTCATTGCAAGAGGTATGCATGTATTGCCATTTTTGCATTTACTTTCCTGCTTCTCTGCGGAATAATAAACATCCCAAATTGTAATGTGATTAATACTGTGGATGCAGTAAGGTTGACTCACATGGTGATTGAAATCACTGGTGTGGGATCAGTTTAGTATGATTTATGTTCAAACCATCGTTTTTCTAATTCAATTGTTATGATGAAGCTTGGAAATGCATTCGTTTTTCGGTGACCATAACCATAACATGCGGAATCGGAGATAGAATCTGTGGCACAGTCGGGGCAGATAGAGAGCTGTAACCACTTGACACGGCACAGCTCAGCATTCATGTCTTCGGTTCAGATCATCAATGCTCAGGTAGCCTTTATAAAGCATTGGTCTTCCAGCGAAAGGGCGTCTCCGACGCATTCTAACTTATTGTTATCTATATATGATAAAAAAATTATAGGGTTTATAGTATGTACCTGTAGTATAGAACCCGATATAATCCTCCATATCGAGGGTCTGTGAGACCCACGACGTCGCATATTGATGGTGTTATTAATAGCTATCATGTTTCAAGCCACATTGATAGATCATAGCAACACTGGATAACTAGTTATGCATACGCACTTAGCATACTTCGTACACATCACAAGCATGAGCGAGTTGGTTCACTGAAGATTCGTTTGGTCGCTAATGAGGGCATCGTAGTGACATTGATCTTCTGGGGCTGTATTTGTACAAATTTGGAATTTAGCCGCCTAAATTCTGTTCTGCATAGTTCACACATTTTTGCAGCGTCCGAACCTACAAAGGTTCGCAATTTCTCATCCTTATCTTAACTAAGGTTTGGTACAAACTTGACTTATGTTCGTTAACCACTTATCACCTGTGTCGAACAAATGCATCCTTTGCTTATTATCTTCATCCAATTGTCAAGTGATCGATCAAATTGATCTACGTAACCTAAACCTGCTTAAAGTCGACATGTTTTATGGTGTGAGCTAAAGATTTTATAGATATTTGCTGATAAGTTACTACAACGACCAGTCAAAGTGACCATCAAAAACGCAGTTAAAGTATAAAGCTCGTTTTATCTCTGCTTCATGTTGAATCTCATTGCCTCGCTAGGCTTAGTCTATAATTGCCCAATACAAATCACGAGGCAAGGCTTTTCTTCACAATTGTGACAATGACTATGATAATAATATATGATGATCTGTTTACACTTAATGCCACAACGCAGTACATTAGTGACGGCAAATAAAATGCACAGCTGCGCACAGAGTTTTGATAAGCTGCTAAATTTCGCCATAGCTCTACTTTATGATCTCAATTATGCAAGGATTTAATCAAATGTTAACATTAAGAGACAGCAGTATGTAAAACGATGTCCTCCAAACCGCAGAAAGTGGATAGCAGTTATAGCTCAAGCACAAGCACAAACAAACCAAGGTTCTGTTTGCATCGCTGGAAGTATGCTTTACGATTGAAATCCCGTTAAGTTTAACGTTAAACGGCCTCCTTGGATTTTATGACCTATCCTAAAGGTTTAGGCATTGAGTATTTGTTCAAGGTAACGACCAACTCACATCTCAGTTTTGCCAAGCTCAACATTGGTATGGTATCCTTCGCTTTTAGCCACATGACAAGCGAACAGGTTACACTGGTCGACAAATATTAACAGGAGTATCATCCTCTGTTATCCAAGATGCATGTGATGGCATCAAAACTTTCTTGACTTTTACAAAGCGAAAAGATTATGTCAGGGCGCATTCGGTCTGATTACTCTGTGACATATGAGAAGGCATAGAAGGCTGAGAGAGGAGAAATATATAACGATACCACAATAATATACTCAGTGAACCCCAGCTTTGTTATGTCCCGGGGTGAGCGTGTACAGAAAAGCGAACATATGATAATACATACCAATACCTTACAGCATTATTGGTTATGTGATTAAAATAAATAATTTATTAGGGCAACATATGGTGTAAAGGAGTGAAAGCGTTGTTCAAACCAATAGAGGCACAAGACATCTCTTCAGATCCGAATTTACCCAACGTTATCGTTCTGTTCACATAAAAGCCCAGTTAAGCAACCTCCAGAGCCACACTTCTCACATAAAGCATCCTTCCAACTTCACAAATAATGAGGTTGCTTTTAATTAAATGGCACATGATTTCACTAACAGCAAAACGCTCATGGCACGACAGGAAATGCGCGACATTAGCCACGTCTCGTGAGTACACGATTTACGAAAAGGGCAGCAATTCCAATTCGTATAATGTTTCAAAGAACGGACGCAGACGTGGCTAGAATTGTCAAATTTTATCATGGCTTTCATTGTTTCATAGCATGGTAAGTCATTTTAGGAAAAATATCGTCAATAAGAGGCGAATGCTATATCATTCCATGTCTTATTATTTTATTTCAGTTACAGTATAGCATCCAAATGGTTCGCGCCAAATTGCTCGCAAGAGAGTGATATAAATAATTCGTATACGCATTATCTCATGTCTTTATTTATATTGTTTATATTCCATGTATCAAAGTTAATTATATTATCCACCCCTATGAAATGTCGGCTTAGATAATTAATGAACTGAGTTCTGCTGAATGCAGTAGATGATGCGTTGTAGCATTAGCGTTGAAAAGGATGTATACCTCTCACATTAGATCTCTAATCGCGAGAGTTAACCGGATGGTTGCAGTCATGTCAAATGCTAAATCACTTGAAGCCGCGGAATCCCAATATGCCTAATGCAAAATCGTCTTGCGCATGTGATAACATCTGATGTCTTATAGACGTTGAAGATATAAAATCATTGCGCTGTGGACATATTAAGTGATTATCTGCCAAGGGGGGTGCGAAGCGTCTGTATCATTTGCTAAAGCACTTGATCCGACGATGTACCATCGGCGAAAGCCAGTGCAATATCAGAATAGTTATGGTAGGATACCCATGCATAGTGCTCAGTGGGGGACAGCTTCGTTACAAAATGTTTGGTTGTCCTGTCCTGAAACATGGGAGCGAGAGAGACGACCGACATTGTTTCTTTACATTGACACCTAATTGAATATCAGTTAACGTATTCTTGCAAGGCGACCATTAGTTAGTTAGGAGCACAAATGTACTTGGTAAATTTAGTAATCTTTTCAGGACAAGGACTGACTTTTCAGTAGTGGTACTACCAAAGGCGTAAGCTGCTGAAAATTAAACACATTGAGACACCAGCTTTGACGTCGCTACTGAGAAGCGTATTTATCCAGATCGCCAAACATGCATCGGGTGTTGATCCGAGTAAGCCGCTGACGACAAGCATCTCTAGAACGATGAATGACGATTTTAAAAAAGACATACCAATAAAACAGACATTCTGAATGTAAAGGCCGGTACATTAATGGTAATGGCAATCTCCACTTTCTCTTATGGGCAATAAGTAACGTTCTCAGTAATGACGGGACTATTTAGGTGATTATCTACGCGCTTGATTTCCATAAACATCATGTTTTATTGTGTAAGTATTTCTTGTATGAGTGACAGTATATGCTGCATCACACGGAAAGCAAGTCTTTTTACTGGGTTCTAGCGAACGCTGAGGTCATTCTGAGGGAATCTAATTGTTGGGTGAACCCAGCATATGCTATGTATACTCTGAAATAGTGCAGAATGGATAGAAATGCGTGGTGCAGGTAGCTTTGTAACAGATGAAGAGGTTAAGGTATTTATTATTCATTGAGATAACTCTCCTTCCGCAAGCCAATTGGCATAATGACATTTCCCAATATCATTCTCATTTTATACAGCTTGCGCTTTCCATGTTCCTTTGATCAATACACGACATACTCGTTTTCAAACAGTGTTTCGCTCAATCATTCACGTCTAATGCCTAGATCACGTGAGACCTACATTTGCTTATGGACCCCGTACAACGGATAAAAATGGGGCACATAAGGCGCAGCTGCCTACACGCTTTCTAAGGGCTTACACGCGTGTTTGAAAGCAGTGCATGTTCAAAATTTGCGTGCGGGCCCGCATGGACTCGCAAGGTTTTGGCCCGTAGGGTGCCCGTACACAATTCATAAGTCTCGTAACCCTAGGTATTACACATTGCGTTCGTTCACTCAACATAATATAGCGCTAGTAAACACGAAATACAAAAAATGCAAATTCTGAGACAACCTTTCATTAAATAATCCACGACTCACTCCTTGCACGCTAAAACACATTTATCACCACGCAACCACGCCCAACAATCAAAAGCCAATTTAAAAACCATCCAAGCAGACCGTGAAATAAGGCAGAGAGAATACAGAAGCGCAGCTAACGAAGTGCATGCGTTCATGCATGTCTAAGCAAGCGATTAAACACAGCATATTATTCATTCAAATTGATGGCTGGTCTTTGTTCTAAGTCATCGCCGTCACTACGAACGCAGTCGTTGCAGTTTATTGGCTGGAAGCTATACAGACAATCTCGATTTGTCTTTACCCTAAAATATATATATATATATATATATATATATATATATATATATATATATATATATATATATATATATATATATATATATATATATATATATATATATATATATATATATATATATATATATATAAAAAGTATGTGTGACAAATGAGTTTCCGATATGTGTATATATCATATCGCTTTGCCTCATTGAGCCGTTGTAAGGAACAAGCAGTGCAAAAATTGCAAGTATCCAATCGGAAACCATGTTCGTGATTATTTCTACCAGCACAGCTATATTCATAACTGCTGCATTGCATTGGTAGCACAACTCTATTAACATATCACCTTAAGCAATAACCAGAAACATGACCAACATCTATCCTCTCCATGCAAAGAGTATGTCTCAATTCCTTAACTCTTAAGCAAGTTAGTTGTTTCCATGATTGTTGCCCGAACTTGTGGTCTGTACTCGCCCAGGGTACTCTCCGGTCATCTAGCTCGAAAAGGCGACCGTAAGACTGAAACCCTGGAAAGATGGAATCAAACCTTAATGTCGTGATCTAATAGCAAACAAAATAACAACTTACAGTGCTATGTGTTCGCTGCATTTAATCTTGCGCAATATGGATTAACTAAAAAGAGAATTCCACGTTGTTTTAAGAGACGCTATGACCATACGCTATAACAATAGCATAGCTAATAACTCTTTGGTGAACTAATAAACTCTAATGCTGTATGGCCAATGACAACCATTAGATACAAGGTCACCTAAGCTCATCCTTCGGTATACCATGGCGCAATAGACGTGCACTAAGGCATGGATCAAGCGGTAAAAAGGGGTTAGAGTTGGTTTCATAGTCGGGTTCAAAGAGTGAGCTGGCCGCGGGTTATAATAAATAGCAGCGAAATAAGGCCAGTCATAACAGTTACCGGGATTGTTGCTCTATTTATGTAGATGTTTACTGTCTATACTTGTAAATAAAATAAGGTGATTAGCCATCACTTCGTCCTTGCTTGTGTGCGACGAAACCCCAAATTTGTCAAAGGGACAAACGCACTTAAGCATCCATGCGATACATCACTGTTGAAATGTTGTAATGTTTTCTGATAATTACCACTTTCGATTTCATTCGTTGTGTTATTACGAAAGTGCGATATGAATTACGTCATACAATGTCATACGGTGTATTATGTACGACATTTATACATGCTGATACATAAAACGTCTGGGCATAACCTGCCAACAAAGCAGCTAGTCTTTCCGAGTTTAGATTGGTAAGAGTTTCCTACCAAATGACTCAGAACAAGGAATTATTGAACCAGAGCATGATGTTGAGCTTGCCCTTGCCAAGAAATGAAATGCAATCAGATAAGTCATACAAAGCTTTTTCAACTTCATGATCTCAGGCATGACGGATATAAGCATCCAACAGATTTTACATCGGCATGTGATACTAACTCAACTATTGGTGATAATGACTTCCGGTTTATGAAGACGCATACGCATTACTTCATAATTTACTATATACGTAATTAGTAATCCCGTTCTCTTTTTTCTTAGTGAGAAATGTTTGCATGAGAATACATATTCATCCATTGTTTTTACTCTCGAGTATTTTCATAGAGGTTTGGTCATCATTCAATGAACAGCATTATTGGACAACTATCGTGCATACTTTGTTATGGGCGAATGTTACTCAGTATATATTGATGTGATGTCTTAAAGTAATTATTGTATAATACAAATGTCACACCTTTTCGACGGCGCATAAAAACTATTAAAATGGCGGGTTTTGGAAAACAACTGAGCGATTCAATAATCCCAAAGCACCCATAGCATCCCTGAGTAATGGATGTAATCAGGTGAATGGTGAGTCTGATAAACGACCCATTGTTAAGTATGATGAATGCATACCAAATTAGCAATAGTGCCAGTTTCATTTTTCAGACGAACAATATCTATCGCATTTCTTTAAATGACATACGCCTTAACGAATAGGAAGCAACAACTTCTAAATGCATAATAAAACTTGCCCTGTATATGAATGTGACTGCTACTGAGTTAATACCCGTAAGTCATTTGCAATATCAAAATATGTTTGTTGAACCAATTCCATTCTTTCCAAAGACATTGTTCATAAATTGAACTGGTGTGAGGTAGTTTCACACCCAGCCATCATTTTATTGGTTTGATCTTGCATAATTTGGTTACAATCGATCATCACTGTACAATAGTCGCAAACCTGGTAAACACACGTATAATATATCCATGTAGTAAACAACGACTCTCACACAGGTCTCGTTAATCATCCTGACCTTGCCTTAGAAGGTTGCTAATAACATAGGTGCAGTATTTGAGGTAGGCAGCAATTCTTTGGTACTTCAAGAAACTTCAAAAAAACTAGTTAACTCAAATGTGCTGGTCCTTTCACTTAGTTCACTGTCCTCGTGACACAAAGTGCATCAACAGGTACACTTCACACGTGAACACCCACTTCTGGGGTTGTGCAGAGCGAATCACGCTCGTGCTCTTGAATCACACCGTATACCACGGGTATTGTATTTGTTCTACATTTGAATGCTACATTAGGAGATGTGTTGGTACCAAATCATGTACCCATTTCCGAGGCTGTAGTGGATGCATTGTTGTATATTGGATTAGTAGAGAGGTCGACTTAGTAAATGAATTTGCGCGAGAAGATAAATGTTTGCACTTGTAGACTGCATAAGTAACTCCTAGCACCTGCTTCTGCACAGTTATTACGTGTCTATAAATGACTAACAGTGGTTATTGATATATGCTGAATGTCGCTGGCCACATGCATTTTTCAGTGGGTAAGGCCAGTTTGGCATCAGGTATTGGTTCTTTAAAGGGTATTCAGAACGTTAGAGTATTTTTCTGATTCAAAACCCACGCAATTACAGACATGCATATTAAGATTATGTTTGCACTTATGTGGATGAGCAAGGTTGTTTTCAGTAGATGTACGTGTCGGACATATAATGCTTAATAACGTGCGATTCTGTTAGCATTTCATCTAATACATATAGGAATCCATACACCTGATTTTATGTTATCACAGAGAACACACTCTGCACCCAATTGCTGATCCTGACACATATGTTGAATTCGAGCCATATCGGAGCACTGTCTTGTGATTTGAGATGCAGCTCCAGATACCCATGATACATTGTTCAATCTGGTTCTCGCATATCTTACATTAACTTCATCGCCATTAGCTGTTTGATCTGATTCATTGGTAACTACTGCGTCCGAGTAACAAAGTGATAGTGCACGACTGTGATTTAGAATGAATAACGGCCATCAGCACCCATTTCATGAAGCCTCGCTAGATTTATGTTCAATTCGTGGTGAAGACGATTGTGCCTGCACACTACAAAAGCTACAGATGAACTGACCGAAGCTTATTATGGTGGTTTTAACAGAACTTGCATATTTGCAGTATGATGTTTGCAAACAATGCATGCTGATTTAAATTTCATGGATGTAAAAATGAGCATATTCCCAAGTATAAGAAGTAGATATAGATAAATTATTCAAATGTTATCGATTCTAAGAAGGTAGCTAAAGGATCACATGTCTGCTGTTGATAATATTACAGTAGCATCTGCAGTACTTACAATTTCCCCTGTGATCGCGTTAAAATCACAATGGCTTTCTTACTGAAGAAAATAAGCAATCTCAGTCGTTTGTGTTCGTTGCGCACGCTAGATGAACCAGGCGACGTATGACGGATTTATTTTGATGTATAATGTACTTCTATGCAATGGTTGTTGCATTTTAGGTGACCACAAACCTGGGTGAACCCCATGTTTTATAATGTTTAGCGATAGCATAGAATACCACATTCAGCTTCCTGGGTGTTATTTGTGTCTCAGAGCCTCATACAATATTAAATTACCCCGAGACCACAATATAAGAGTAATATCAAATCAATATCGACAAAAAAAACTGTAATCAACGATTAATAACCAATAAACCGTATTTCTGTCAATCGTCAAAGCGTCAAAACAATGTGCGTTTGAATATATATTTACGAAAAATGCAACGACAGTTATCTAAAAGGGGTTGCTGATTTACAAATCATATCATTTCAAATATACTGACGAAGTGTTATTATTTGCCATTTCTTATATGTATGGATATGAGGCTGTATTCTTCTACAAGATCTGCATGACAGTACGATTTTACCAAAATATAATTTTGCGCAGTCGGTGTTGCATTATTAATTATCCAACACTACAGCATTTATGAAAAATGGGCGATTACCGCCGCCAAAAGCGCTCTGACTATCTTACAGCGTCATTAGGAGGGGTGAAACGATACACCTACATCGCGATACGATGCAGATCGCAGTACAACCTTCACGATACAACGTGGTACGATACAACGCAATACATAGATAACTGAAATTTTACCAAATAATGAACTGAGGTGTTTTTAGAGAGCAATTTCATTTAAAACATTAGCAACAAAACAATCGATTAAAATTATAACGTGCGTATATGTAAATAAAACTGTAGATAAAATTTTAAAACAAACTAAAACTAATGATTGTCATTGTCACCCAGTCAGCGTCAAAACAAACATGAGCAAATCACATAATGGATAGTATATTGGCACAGTTATCAGATTTAACTTTTATCATAATACTATATCTTCTCTTGCTTTTCATACAAGTTTGCGCAGTCATTTTGAGGAGATAAAATCCTCATTATTGACCAGAAAGTCACTTTTACCAGTATACTACGTAACCCATGCCTTGTATTAGAAAGTCACTTTTACCAGTATACTACGTAACCCATGCCTTGTATTAGAAAGTCACTATTACCAGTATGCTACGTAATCCATGTCTGGTATTAGAAAGTCACTATTGCCAGTATACTGTGTAATCCGTGCCTGATACCAATGCCTCAACGCCAATGTCAGGTTTACGTTTTAAGAAAGTAGCAATGTTTGACATATTGCCGGCTTCAAAGATGATAGAAATAATCCTCGGGGGATGCATGCAGCTAGATTACTGCATTACCAAAGGTTAATTTAAAATTTATGTTTCATTTATATGTACTTTCACAACGGGTATACGACTGGGAATGTTTTGCCGACCAAATTTAGAACGCGCATCTATTAAATGGTAAGATGTTCTGCTGTGATGCCACTCCAACTATTTTTGCTTGATGGCAATTTTGAATTCAGGTGCTCATTAATTATAAATTACAGCTAAATGCCACAGAGATTATGTTCAGCTTAAGCATATAAGTCAATACTAGTTGCCATCCCTACGGAATATGTACCTGGCCAACAATTTGAATTACTGTACAACAGATATTCAATCATGCCTCTGAATTTAAAGAACCTTAACTATAAATTTTCCATGGTTTCTTTTACGAAACCGATTGAAAGATAAAGTTGCGTTTTTTTTTTGGTTTTTGTCGCTCAATTTTCGAACACATCGAAAATTAAAATATTATGTCGATGTTTCGGCACCCGCCGCTATTTTTCAAATTTTCGGCCCGGCATCTCGTGGCGTCACTTGATGAATGAGCTCGTTACTGACAAGTCAGCAGTTTTCGCCGTGTTTAAGTTTTGTAGAGCGCTGTCTTTGAGTTGGACGATTTGGCGATGGATTGTTTGGTGGAAGAGTCAGACATGCTTGAGCATTCCGATCCAGTGAATGAAGTTGGTATTGTGCCGTTCAGTTTCGAACCATATGTGTCCAAAAAACAGCGCAAGCCAATCTGACAGTGACAGGACTGATTCTCGTGTTCCGAGGAGCAATAATCGGAAAATAGACCGTCCGCAAAATATTGATTGGTGAGTCCCATTGGAATTGTATTGCACGTTACTATCTTATCTTTTGATCTCGGAAAATTCTTATCGATCGTACAAATAGAACACCCTTTATCCTAACCCTAGGCAAATAGACATCGCCTCGGACTGCATCCGGCCGGTTAACTACTTATCTATCACAACCTTCAGGGCGTTTGCCAAGGAGTTTTCGTTTTATCAATTCCTTCACACGGGGCTTGTCAACTGGTGTGAAGGTAGGTGCCCGGGTACTTGACCCCCCACGTGTCAGAGCAAGTATTCAACGACGTATACAGTCGTGTAATTCACGCAACAGGTGACACCAACGCCAGCTACATAATCGATGGCATCTTCCTGAAGTATGGCATGGTCACCCAACCAAAGCTGGTCCACATGATCCCAGTACACAGATCGGCTCGTGATTCTGTATGAGCTTGTGCTCCGTCACAAGAAGCTTGCATAAAGTGACACACTATGGAGCATCAACCTGAACGCGCCGGCTTGCAACATGAAAAGCACCCTGCTAGTCTTTGAAGACCCCACCACTGCGTCATTTACCTGGAAGACAGAGTCATTGTACAAGTCGAGGTGCCCACTGAAGGTATTCCCAGCCGGCTGTATGCCTAGGGCGTGTGCGCCTACCAGCAGTGTAATGAGACGAAGAAGGTCTTTGTGGCAAAGAGTAACGTGACCCAAGCATGACAATGACTGTAAAAGACCTGGCATTGGCTGACAGGTCCCTAGGAGAGTTCCTTACCAGCAAGTTGGCCCTGTAGCTCGACCTGAAGACGAGTGACAACAACCAGCGCATTTGTAGTGGCCGGTTCGTGGATAATGCATCTGAGGGAACCACCATCCAGATCGCCACAAAGAAAGAGGCTCATGGTGCAGTGAACGTCTATATGTATGTGGTTATGGATGCATAACTGAACATCAAGGATGGCAGTTTCGTCAACGCAGTCTACTGAGTTCGCATTTCCAGATAGCCCTGGTTCAGCCATTGTTTGTGGTCGAACAGGGTGTGGACAACCTTCTTCAAGCTCGACCTACTTGAGGGAGCTTTCTCTGGCGACTTTTGTAATCCTCTGCCCCGCCATTCGTTTCAACCAGACCTACCAGGTACGGCCCTGGGTGTGGCCCGACATCGAGGCTTACCCAGTTGATTCCGGTGAGCAGCTCTATGAGATGTTGCGGTGTCAGGGTGAGTCTATGTTGTAAATTATTGACGACTGCTCAACCGCAAAAGCGCTGACCAAGAAAAAAACCCCAAATTACAACTCTTTGCTGAAGGACGTATGTGACCAGACCTGTTGGGTTGTGCTCTTTCGCATCAAGGACCGTGATTCGTTTGAAGACGCCCTGAGTGAGAATGATGTGATATCGACAAGGTAGGAACGTGTCACAGTTCGTTTGCTCCTTGGCAAGACCGAACACGCAAAGCTGCTGCTCAAGATGGATCATCCTACTGCATATGCTGTTTTCCGCGATTGAAACTATCTTGCATCTGACAGCAGCTACGTCATCGGTTGCTTGTTTAGATATTATTGTATGGGTACCATTTGTCTTCCATGATTGTTAGAGCACAAAATATGGCTCCTGATAGCATCATTGATCAACTCCTTGCAGAGTCAGCTGATTTCTATAGAATCCTACATTCTGTGCTCGCACACCTGCTCCAGATGACGAACCCAGAGCAGAGACTAAGAGGGATAGGCTTGCAGCTGTCATTGCGAGTAGTCAGACATATTAGCACCATGATGCATAACGTCTGACAATTGACCAGGTTGAAAGAATGTCTGACAAAGTGATCACAAAGCTATATGTGAGATATGAGGCTTGGCTAGGTGCTAGCATGTCCCGTGCTCTACAGCTGTACAAAGGTGCTGCTTGAATGTTACTCCCGGTCCCATTAGAACACCATCTAAACTAATAACAGACCTAGAGGCCAACCCATTTGTTGTGTACGATCTAAGTACAGCTACATGTGAGATCTATCACTGTTGAGGCATGTACTCTGCCAACCGTGGCCTTAACAACAGCCAAGCACTGTCAATTTGGACGAACAAGTTTACTAAGTCATCGGAGGCAACCCGTCACTGGCAGCAGAGACAACGAATCCACAAAGCCCGAAAGGCTCTATAAAGAGGCTGACTAGTGAACCCACTATAAAACATGCTGCTCTAAGCATGGTGGAACTTGATTTCGTTGAATCTATTTTGAGGCACTTGCAAGTGGCACTACTCTACCCCGATGAGATTGACAAGGTTATGAAAATGGCAAGCGCGGTAGAACAAGATAGTTTGAAAAAGTGGACTAACAGAAGGACAGGTTGGGTGTTTGAAAAAATCAAAACTCTGTGGCTTGACATCTCTCGCTACCTGCCTCTCAAAGGTGGCTGATACATTGATCTACCTCAAGAAATGAAAAATAGGAAGGCAATAATCAACGTGAAGAATATGAATGATAACTGCCTCAGATGGCCAATTTGCTCTGCCTTAAACCCAGCGGTATGATTGCCCCAAAGAATATTACAGTACGACAAACACGATGGCCTAGATTTTGCAGGCATAAATCCCCCCTACCCCTTTATCTAAGTGTTTCAAAGTTGAACATCTTTGCCCTAAATGTTGCCTGATGGAAGATGGGTATGACGATAGTACACTATATCAGCAAACAATCTGCCGACATTCCATGCATTAGCCGCATGTTGATTGAGAAGGCTGGTAGGTTCCACCGTACTTGGATCAAAGACCTTAACCACTTACTATACAACCAGAGTTTTAATGCCGCATGTTTTTCTTTGAGCGTTGTCTAGACAGATGCACCTGAGGAGACCTGCTTCAGGCTCACAAGCCAAAATGTCAAGGAATAAGTCAAACAGCAGTTCGGGTTGTTATGTCATAGATAAAACCACGCTCTTATTCTTAAACTTGCACAATCAATTTCTAGCCAATACACTATCTACGCCTACTTTAAGGCACTCACAGTCAAACTTTCCGGCCCTGCACTGGATCCGACTAAGAGTAACACCGTCCCTGGAACATCTTTGCTTCATTGACAGTGCATAGTTCTTCCTGACCTTGCTTGGCAAGCTGGTCTCTGCTAAAAAACCCCGACGCCTTTGCAGTGGCGGCTAAGTATGTGGTAAGGTAAGTATAGGGTTTAACGGCACACCAACACTGCTAAGTATGAGCCTGATGAAACGAAGTGACAGCTACTCCTGTGAAAGAGAGTTGATGAACGGTTGGAACAAAGTTAATTCTCCCCTACCTGCTCCAGAGCGATTATCTGTGCCAAATAAGCAGTTATCAGACTACCAGAATAATCTCTCAGGGACATTTGGGCATTCCACGGAGGTTGATGAGGCGATACCTAACCTATGCGATAAAGAAAAATAGTAGTTCATTGTAGGAATCTCAAGCTGTACCTATCGTTAGGAATGAAACTGACTGTGATACATCGTGTACTCTTATTTGATCAAAAACCATGGATGGAGTCAAATCTTAGTAGGAATACTGACCTACGCAAATTGGCTACAAATGATATGACATGAAAATCTTCCTCTCAGAGGAACAAATTCGTAAATAGGTGACCAGGCCTGCTGATGCTAGATCTGGTGGCTGCCCTCCACATCCATACGACCAGCTTGGTGCTTAACCGTCCTGAATGTTGGTATGTGCATTCTTGGCCTGTCTAAACACCTCATATACGTCATCTACTATAACACCAATTCCCGATATGGTGATGGTCTATGCCTGTTGTATACTGATACGGACTTATTTCGGTTTGAGATCCGTACCAAGGACGTTTACATTAATATGCAGGAAGACATCCAAAACTTTGATCCAAGCAACTACTCAGATAATCACACACCACATAACAAACACAAATAAGAAGGTCTTAGGCAAAATGAAAGACGAGTGCACTGGAGTACAAGGACTGCGTAGGTCCGCACCCGAAGATGTACTCAAATCTAATGTATGATACAGGTGAGATCAGAAAGGCCAAAGGAGTGAAGAAGTTTGAAGCGAAAATCTAAGCATTCCACAAAACGCGGAGTCTCTGGTCACACAGAAGCAATTCTGTCATGACGTTAACATTCTACGCAGTGATGGACACAATATATATGGATTACATGTTAATGAAATATCACTATCCCATTTGACTTAAAGTGGTGGATAGCCGTGAAGAGTATAAACCAATGGTCATGTTAATTTTCCAGCAACCGGGTTGGCCCCATTGAGCATTAGGTCCGACCCAAGCCCGGGCGGATTATCTACTTCAATTCATCAAGACTCGGTGTAAGGGTAAACTATAGCGATGAGCTTGCCTGTGCTGTAATCCTCTCTCGTTGTTCTCAAACATGAAGGTAAAAAAAATAAAAACTAGGGTTTTAAGGGCTGAAATTGATACAAGATGCTTCTAAGCTTGTTGGACCAGAAACCCCACTGTGTATACTACTCCTTTAATGAAATGTGCCCGCATACACATTTTCTGTTTTGTGGACTGTTGGTTGACTTCTAACTTGAGTTCCTGCTTCGTTTCAATGTCACAAACTGCAACCACCGCTGCCTAACAGAAACCTCATGAATATATTTTATTCGGCATTGCCGTAAATAACACTTCAAGCCGCAAAACTTCAATTCGAACTGACAGCCTTATTCACTTGCAAGCAAGTGCGAAATGCCCCCCACTTCTCCTTGGTGATGGTTGTGTATCTGAACTGACATCACAACCAGAAAACAATGACGGTGTGCTATTCTCGGCCGGGCGCTTGAGCTGTTCGAAAGTGGGATGTTTGAATGAGGGTCAAGCAGTTATAAGTTAAGAGGGCTACGTGCGTAATAAAAAGCTAGTCTATGGGTTTCGCTTTATTATAATTCGTTCGAAGATCTACGGTTGTCATGCCCTTTAATTATATGAGTCATGTCATCTCGAAACATAATGTAGGTTATCATATTGGCTGATTTTTTTTTTCTCTTCGGTAGGCTGCTTGTAGATATTCTCAAACTAGAAAATACTGTAAGGAATAACTCATCCGTTTCATCAGTTTAGCTAAATGTATAATTTACCTTGTTTCTTCTTTTTATGCCTCTTTCAATCCTCACGAATAGTCCCCAACAGCTTCTTGAGTACCGCTGCAGTGCAAACAAAAAATGGTTTGGACCCCCAAAGCACTGAATCCTAGCCCGAACGCGCTTCAAGCGTTATTTCAACCACTGTGAATAAGAAGCGATTGCAGCGGCATTGGGAAAGCATTTCCTGTAAATCGCATTTGCTCGTGATGCAATAACCCTTCCCTTGCTTATGAGAAAACATCACAGACTTCATTGCTCATAATTGAGTCACGCGGTAACAATCATTGGGAAATATTACTTTGGTGTCACCATGATGATTTATAAATACTGATGACTACGCTTCTATAAAACAAAGGTACATTACTTAATCACCGAAGCACGAAAAGGCGCCATCAAGAGATATTGTGATAAAACATTCTGCTGGGCCTTATGGCCGAAGGATGCTTGACTGTGATGTGTTGACTATAGCACATCGAGCTGCAATGCACAAATGTTTGCTGAACGGTTTATTCCACACGATGATAGATTATGTATCGAAGACAAATATAAACATGGAACATGAGGTTATGTTTAAGCGGTTTTGAGAAAGGTAACATCCATAATGCCGGTGATGGTGATAGGTGGCCAGAGCATCGGAATGATTGGCCATCTCAAAGGTTTACGAGAAATATCCTTACAAACAAGCTACTGACATTAATTTAAACTTTGTCCTTAGAAAATGTTTCAATCTGGTTTCAGAAAGAGCTGGTTGAAATCATCTGTGTTGATATACTGTTTCTATGCATTACAAATTTATATGAGAAGCTATTTCTTGTTAGTTCTGTCCTAATTCTCGTTCACAAATGACCTAATCCATGAACATTTCTCACACCTATGCGAGATATCCAATAAATCATCCTAGCAGCGACATACAAGACACAATCTGTGTTCTTAGCTTGAATACCACATACCTTTGACAAGATTTGTTGTTTGTATTTATGGGCGACGCCACGTTAACATATTTTACATTTATGCAAAATATTGCTAGTATACAGTTGTCGTTCGTTAGTATATTTTATGTTGTTTATTAGCCGAACCAAACAATTGCAAATCAATTCACAAATACCAAAAGCAATATTTATGCATACAATACAAAAGGTCCATAAAAATCCGCGCTGATTGGAAGCATTCTATTGTTATCACAATTTGATTTTTGGTGTAATAGATTTCATCTAGTGTATGGGTTCTACTACTGGTGGAGAAGTTTAACTAGCAACCGTCCAGTGAATGCAACTGGAATCCCGAGTAAGCCATTTTACATGTAAATTTCTATGCAGGGATTTACACTTTCATGCAATATAGATATGATATGAGGTACTGATATGAAGTGTTAGAAAATAACGATTCCTCTATGCTGCGGCAAACATACTTCGTACCCCTTGCGCAAAAGAGGAACAAAGACCACGCTTCATTGAACGCGATTAATGCACAGCTTTGTGAAATCAGAGCCCCTTATATATTCAGACAACTAGATCTTTCGGTTAACTAATGCTTTCGGTAGCCAAAATAAGACCAAACGCAAATCCTAGGCAATCAAATATCTTTTCCATTAGAGAACGCCCTTGTATTATTCAGAACGCATGTTAAGGCTCTTCATTTGTAGCGATATATGTCATTGTACGGCTGGACTATATTGCATTAACAGACAGCCCTTTTGCCATTTAGTGTTAACATAATGGCTGAAAAGAAATTGATAAGCAATTCACTAAATACGTTGCTATCGATATTGTTGCTGTGCTCACTAATAGATTTTCATCTTACACAAATCTTATCAATTCTTCATCATTGATTTTCCCAGTCAAACTTCGAGCTTTACTTTTAATGTTCCGGTCATCTGCACACATATAAAACTTCGATTAAGAAAACATGCATCTCATCTCAACCAATGTGGTGGTGGCGATGGCGGACGTTTCCCCATCCCTGTGTTACACGGCATGGTTTTGTTTCGCCGACAATTTAACCGAGAGAAAAATGTGATTACAAACACACGAAACATGCGAACAGCTATTCTTGGACTGTATTGATTGCATAGTCACTGTTTGCGTTAAACCACACCCATTCTCCTTCTATGCACATATATTCAGAGCTTGTTCACAATTACAACGAAAATTTTTACTGTTGGACTTGATTGTCCTTCATAAGATCGCTAATAAGAGGTAGGCACAAGGCGCCGGGGAAGACGCAAGGAAAATGTGTACCGTCGCAAGTGTCGGTTTAACTCAGTTGCCAGCAGCACAAACGAGCCGGACTGCGCTCTATTTTCGGATCGTCGAGGTTATGCGGTGACAGAACATTTCATGTTAATTGCGACTTAGCACGGCGAACATCAGACCCTAATGGCTACTATATATATTTTGTGTCCTGTTAGCGATATTACCCTAGGATGTTACAGTAATGCAATGAGCGCTACAACCATATACGTCATAACTCAGCCATCTTGTAAGTTATATCAGGCTCCACCTATTGCTGAAGACATAAAATGTCAGCATAGACGAAGTGGTCGTTTGCTTGGCTCAATATTGATAACTGTAAGCGTTTACGTGATATATAATGGTGATGTCAACACAGAAGCTTCACAGAAGCTTACCGAATGACATATATATTTCGCAGGGAGCTTGGAAGGTTTTTCCACAAGAAAGTCCGCCGCTGATTCGCTGCTGACAACGTGAAAAGGAACTCGCAGTATATATTGGTTGGCGGATCTCCATTCTTTTCCTGGAATATAGGTAGCGATAGCACTGTGGTGCCATCTTATTTACGTATGATAAGCCTATTTAGCTAATTGTTGCAGAAATCCCCAAAGTGGCTGCAAATTGACATTATAAGAACAAATCTACCAATTGAGAGCCTATAGAACTACAAATTAATCGTTGTTATCACTTAGTAAGATCCTGCTTTTAAAGGATGTTCATCAGTCTGTCAGTTCAGATGCTCGACATTATACTGCAGCGCAACTAACTAACAGGACGAGCGAACACGAGAACGTATGCCAATCATCCCTCTTATAAGTTCAGTATGAGGAACGACAGCGACCCTATTCACCCAATTCAATGTATATCGGTGATGTTGATCATCATCGTAACTTCTTAATAAAAAATTGATTTTGCATGGAACATTTGTAATTGTCTGGTAGCTGCCACACATTTAGTTATTATGTATATGCACTGAATAATGACCATCATAATGAACATGAACTAATATATATTAATGAGCACAAGCGAAAGACATATCACAGTTATTCAGGTTTTTTCTCTCTTTTGCTTTCTGCTCTTTTTGTTGTCACATTAGGAACGCATATGAGTTTATGTCAAAGTTAACGGCATTCAAAGTCTCAATATTTTATGAAACTGCCCAATCTAACTCTTTAAATAACAAGCTTATATTTATCCTCACTCACAAGAAGTTCCGATGGCAAATGCTTGGGATAAATCGCAGCATTCCATTAAATCCTTCTTCTAGTCGTGCTGGTAGGTTTGGTTGGGCAGTAAGCTAGTAAGTAAATCCATGCCGCTCTTTCCAGCTTTAAATATTTGCATATTGAGTGATAGCAATGATTGTACAGAATTACAATAACTTTCTTGGCATCCGACCAGAGAAAGGAGCGGAAGGCTTAGTGATAGTGCATTACACGCGGGGATAATCAATAATTGGAGATTCTTTAGCGGTTGTGTTTTTATTTGACGCATATATATCCCTACCTTATATGTTATACGGATACGACCGAAATTATTTCAATAATATTCTTTTTTTATTGAATAATGACATCGACACACTCAATGTGTCATTAGGTGTCGTGTCCATGGTTATTTATCAGAAGTCATTTTGCGTAACTTACTACAGCTGGAATCAAATGTTCATGGTTATCTACAATCAAGGCGTTGCATGCATTTATTTAATATCACTTTATAAAGTTGTATCCAGCCTACGCTCACATATGATATTCGGAAATACAACATACTATGGAATTAACACAAATACGCTAACATATCTCCCGAGGCAGTGTAGGTATAACTGCCTTCATACTTGGTGTATGGATAAACCTTCTTAGCCTCCTGATTCTTTATTCTGATGATTGCTTTCAAGGTGCGTAATCTTCAGAATTCTTCGAATATTTTAAGAGGATACATTCTGACTCAAAGCCCTGCTTGGTACAGTAGAACAATCTTAGTGTCCTCAATCAGCCTCAAGCATCGACCTTAAAGCTAAATCACCTTCTGAGGTTGTGGCGACCTTCTATTGCAGCTACATCATATTCAAGCAGCTCGTAGTCGAACAATGACAATGACAGAAAACAATCCAAGTTATGCGGCGAGTATCATGATTCAAGATATATATTAATGGAATATGCGACAAGAAGAGCAATTCTGTTGTGTATTTAAATGACGTATTTGTATCACATTTACTTGTACATGTCCTTGTGGCCAAACCCCCCAACAAATTAAAATACAATGACAAACTATGTTTATCGAGATATAGTGTGCAATACAAATCCTCATCGTGACACTTGTTGAGCAAAACAATGTCCGCCATCCAGTTGTTAGTCCTTCTCGCGATACCAACTAAATGATGAATAAATTCGTTTCATCTCAACAACACATCACGTAAAATCATCTGAAATGAGCTTCAACGGTTTTGTGCAGCGGACGAAAGAGAAATAAACCAGAGTCTAATCGACCGAAAACCTTTGATCAGTAATGCCACAAACTAAACTTAACAATGCTGTGATATCAGAATAATAGAAAACCAGCAACGCAAGAAAACCCCTCATCTTTTCATTGAATAATCGGAAGTACTATTACATACAGATACCTGCATCTGTTGAGTAACACAGCAACATAACATTGGGATTGTAACAGCATTTACATGATACGAACTGGTGTGCAGTTTGTTAGTTTTTCTAGCAGCAACTCTTGCAAAGAAGAAAACAACCATGCTATGATAATAATTCAGCCCAAGCAAGCTTGCCGGAATGATGCGTTTTATCTCTCAATTAAGCTGGCGCTTTGAGCATTTATTGTGCGTACGTTGAACCAGAAGCACAAAAAAACATCATGACGGCGAAACATCATGTGTTCTATAACTATGACGTAAGCCAATAAACAATTTTGTTTGTCCATGACAAGTCATTCCGTTGTTTTCTTCAAAGCTCACTTAAGTAAGAAATACTCACGATACCGCGATTTCGACAAGCAAGTTAGTTAGCACGCTAATTTAATACACCCGAGTCTTTGCTTTTTTATTTGATCAAGTGATCATGGTTCATCAATATTGCCACATTTATTATGAGTCAAATAGAGACGTAAAGCTGTCTATCGAAATTACAAATATTTATATAATTATATTGAAAACCAAGGAATCCGCAAATGAACTCTCATTTATATACACTACAAAAGCGTCGCAGCCTGCTAGGGGTGTATATATTTAAGCTTACCGAATGACATCTTTATTTCGCAGGGAGCTTGGAAGGTTTTTCCAAAAGAAAGTCCGCCGCTGATTCGCTGCTGACAACGTGAAAAGAAACTCGCAGTATATATTGGTTGGCGGATCTCCATTCTTTTCCTGGAATATAGGTAGCGATAGCACTGTGGTGCCATCTTATTTACGTATTTATAAACAAGTACTAGGATCTTAAAGTTGATTCGCTTTATCACAGGCAACCAGTGTAATTTTGAATATATTCATTTGTGCATGTGATTATTTATATAAAAGAATGCGCGCATTGATCATTCAGATCATACCATTATACCTAAATATCTCGCAACAGTATTTTCGGCCAACAAATCGCCATATTTAGTAAACTTAATATATATACATATATATATAAACTATAATATATATATAAATATATATATATATATATATATATATTTATATATAATATAGCATATATACATATATATATATATATATAAATATATATATATATATATATATATATATATATATATAATACATATATAATCTTATATATATATACATATATATATATATATTTATATATATATATATATATATATATATATATATATATATATATATATGCAATATATATTATATATACATATAAATATATGGATATACATATACATATATATATATATATGCATATATATATATATATATATATATATATGGCATATATATATATATATCATATTTATTATATATATAAATATACCAGCCTCTATATATATATATATATATATTATATATATATATATACATATGGATATATATATATATATATATATATATTATATATATATGCATATATATCCCTAACTACATATATATTATGTATAGACATTGAAATTATAATCGAAAAGCAAATGCTTTATGCGACCATATTGAAGATATTTAAGGCTATGATGTGTTGCGCTCATTACATATAAGCGACCGCATGCGCACTGTGCGTAGCTATAGAGGCACCAAACAAATTTGCCGACAACTGTTAACTTTACCATATCACCAATTCGAAGCGAACCATATAATATTGTTTCTGCTAGGTGATCGCCACTATACATTATTTCCCGAAAAACAGAGAAATGCAAATGTTGTGATGAGCGTGACGTTCAATAGCTTTAATTGCGGTTTAGCAATTTGATAGCAAATGCTTAAAAAGGACCTCTCTGGTGAAAAAACCAACTAGCTGACCCCACACGTTGGATTTAATGGCTTACAAATCAATGCAAAATTGTAGTTCAGTTAAACACTGAACCTAATTTTCAGCAAGAAAGAAATTCAAATGTTTCATTAAGCGATCTTTGCGCTAGAAATTCTAACCCATTAGCAAAAGGACATTTATAGAACCAATATTAACCCGATGACTCCCATATTTTATGTTCCATTGTATGGTGAAGATAAGAATGACGCAATTGGTGGGAAACATATATATATATATATATATATATATATATATATATATATATATATATATATATATATATATATAGATATATATATATATATATAGAGAGATATATATATATAATAGATATAGATTGTGTATATATAGATCTCGTATATATGAATAATTATATCTATATATAGATATATACTAGACGAGAGCACTAGTTGTCTTTATATATAGATATATGCTTTTTATATATATGAATATTTAAGGCTATCTCTGACATATCTATTTACATATAATATATAGCTATATAGAGAATATGTATATACCAGAGATATCATATATATTTATTATCTGCTAACCTCTAGATTTGTCAGATATTCAAGACCAAACGACTTTGCTTGGATGGGTGAATAGACACTATATTGGGCTTCCCTTGCAGCGAGTTACATTATAGTATATACAAACAATCGCATTGCTTTTACTAAGCGTTGTCCAATAACATATAAATATCTCACTAGGTCACATTGACTATATGCAGATCAAAGTTGTATTTCCGCTTTAGTTGGCATATAAGCGGAGACTATGCAGATCAAAGATAAGATAGCGTAAGATAGCGTACATATGAATATAGGGTTTGTTCAAGACGCATGGCGCCAGTTTTCCCCTTAATCGAATTGGGCGGATCCAATTAGCCCATGAACAGTAGCTGCGTTCTGTCTCTGTGTCTGTCCAATGGATGCGTAACAAGCTAGAAGGACAGAGCTTTCTGGTTTCCAGCAGGCGCAACAGGCTACTGTAGTACAGCAGATTCTACCAAACCACCCAATGGGTGTTCGTACAATGTATTGGAATGCATACACTTTACCCTCACAGGCGATTTTCTACTGTAATAATATCTTAGTTGCTTAGTCCGTTAATCTAGACTCTTACTGAAAAATAATAAATTCGTTATATCTGAATTAATTAGTACAGAAATATGGTATAGTTGCAATTGAATTTTAAATGGGCAATGATTTTGACGGTGCAATCTAGTCCAGCAATATGTCGAAATATATACGGCTGACTTAACAGTTCTTAGAAAATTACTATGTGTACACTTACCATGGTCACGAACGCGTTTAGAAGCTTTTATTGGGGTCTACACCGTGGTTCTATACCTAGACTGGCTGGTCATCGCACTGACCAAGGCCGGGGGATGAGATACCAATAACAGTAACACACCGATCAATGTACACGTAGTCCAGTTTATCAACCTTGTTCATGGTAAGTGGGTTGATGGTGTGTCCATTACTCCTCAAGATGCAGTGATTCTACAATAACACGCGAGGATTAAGTTATAGTCATCACCGCAAACATGATAGGTAGTACACATTGCTAAAGACTGCGCACATAATGAGATGACGCTTCATCAGCAGTTTTTTAACTAGCTCATGCGACAAACAATATATTTGGTCAACACACGCCACCTATCAAGGTCATCCATGCTTGATTAAGGTTACCGCCCTAAATGCCCCGATCACCCGCATCCTGCTCAATGCTTATATTAATAACTTCAGTTTACATCGGTTAAATGATCACCATGTTCAGAGAGTTCATTTATGATCAAGTTATGAACGAACGCTGAGAAATAATTACCACTCACTTACAGTTATCGCAAAAGTTTTGCTAATTCATATAAGCTCCTTGTTTGCCGATCGACCAGAGTTATCTTAAAAATGGACAATTGGCTGTTGCGGCGTTGCAACACAATGACGTTAAATACCTCTTAAATCGAAACAGCTAACTTTCAACAATGCATAGGCACTATAGCAAAAACAACATTTTGCTGCGTTCAACTGTCACATAAAAATGCTTATTTAACTTTTAGTTTTGCGAATTGTTTAAATGACATGTTGTTGGTGGTATATATAAGCCGACTTGACGTATTTGTTAATTGAATGTTATCATGTTCTATGTCAAAAAAAGATAAATGCTAATCTTTGAACAGCATTATGAATAATGTTATGGAAGTTAGCATGATATCTGGATTAGTCTATAAATTATCAGCAATGACGGGGTTCTTCCCGTGACTGCAGCTTCAATTCGAATCCACCTAAACTTTGAATCAACGTACAGCCACAAATAACCGTAATTGCTTAGCTATCCACATAAAAGGAGCCCTCGTAAAGTTTGGTTGCAGTTGCACAATTGGAACCACACACACAAGATTCATAGATTACCTCGTACCGACATTCCTGGAAAAGAGGTTTTTTGAATTATTTTTTCCGATCTACTTCCAGTTTTCTTCAAGCATCTTAACGATATCGGGTTTAGATGAAGCAGTCAATGGATGATGAAGGAATCTTTTGGCTAAAGACCCTCTTTAAAAGATATGGGTGCGATGGTATATAATCGTAACACATATGTGTGCCTGGCAATCGTTGATTGTACCTCAGATAATCCTGACATGAAGAATGCGAAATATTTCTGTGGAAAGCAGCGGAGTATGATCAAAGCGCATTGGTACGACATGACTTGCCTCCTAGAGTGTTCATAAACACATCCTTACAACCGCTTTATTTATAAGCAATCTCCAATTTTTGCAAATCCTATTATCTGTGACCCAGCACTATTTTCGAGACTAAATAACGGGACAAATGTAGGGGTTTATCTATTCGTTTGGATTCTCTCATGTAGATGTGAAATCAAACACTGCCAACATCCTATCATCCGTGACTACTGTCTGTCTCATTATGTTTATATGGCTATAGTTCAATTTCCTTAGATGAAGAACTAATCAGAAACGGTGCTCACGACCTGACGGCTTCAAGTATAAAACATGGCTATTCAAGTGCCGCAGATGCAACAAAAACGCTAAGAAAGTCAACGTAAAATGCATGGTAATTCGTTATTAATGCGCTTTGGGAAACTAGATGTTCAATATTTCGATAGCGCGGCCATATGAAGAGGATGACTTTAACTAGATCATTAATTAAGTAACATTGACGTCATACTCGTTCACATTAACGGTTCATTGCGGTTAGGCAATAATTTTTTCTCTGCAGATGTTGGAAGACTTATATATATATAACCAAAATCCATCACAATACAATGTTAAATTTTTACATGCCTTTGCACGCTTAATTCAATAAGACTTTCACCCCTCGTTCTATATTAAAGTGCCTATCGCACGAAAAATGATGTCTTTTTTTCGCCAGATTACGGAAATATAACCCAGAAGTACCTATTCTGTCTATGTATCAGTCGTCAGTGCGCGCTTTCGGATCGAAATTTGACTTTAGAGATGAGTCCAGGGGATCGAGACGACGAGCTCGTGAATAATTAATCGCCTCCGCGTGACGTCAGCTCCGCATTGTTTTTGTTGCGAGGCGCCATCTGCGCTACGATTAGCGCAAAAGGGCTGCTGGTATTTTCGCTATTTCATCACTTTAGGAGAGCTACGAAGAGACATGGGATCATTAGCAGACCATCGTTGCTTTGGCAGAGCATATTTCTGACCAGAAATGAGCGATTCAGACGTCTCGGATGAACAGAAAAAAGACACCGGCCGATGTCACTGCTGCACCTGGGGCAACGGGGAACTCCCTGCGACTCTGAGAACGGGCTGACTTTACTGACGTCACACGCCTGGGTCTGACCTAGATAATGGCTGCCCCAGCGTTTTGTCAGGCGCGCTAATTTGAACTGACATTTGATCAAATTTTGGCCTTAACTGATCAGATGCGACGGTTATTGAACCGGTTGGAGTTTATTGATCACATTATGAATTGATTTCAGTGAAGAACCTATAACCGTGCGATAGGCACTTTAAGCCTCACCTGTCAATATCCTACCAGGGAAATCCCAAGGCAAAGATGCAGGTGCAATTTATTTATACTAGGATGAATAAAAGCTAGCACAATGTGATACCTATGGTCGTATTAAATAATTCATCCGTTTCTTTTTTTGATGTTACTTTGTACGCTGATCAACAATCAAAGTGAATGAAGAAGGCTAACTATCTACTTATTGGACACTTCGGACGCATTGATAGTGATGGAAAAGGATATTGTTATATGTTTTGGCCTCGGCCTACTTCAGGTTATCTCGCAACACTAGAAATTATTGTAAAGATGTTCTAAAAAATGTAAATCTGGATACGTATTTCATTATTACAGTTCCATAGCAAGCTTTAAATTAAATCAAAATTGCGGCGTCGTTAAAGAAATGTTTAGGTATTCTAAAGGATTTCATGTGTTTACAGCTGATAATCTTTTAATCGTTAATATTTTGGATATATACACGGATCTGGTAAGCCATACAGCCCATTCAATGATGCGCCAAAGCCAAGATTTCTAATGAATGATTAGCTTTCTGGATAAATACTACTCCCAGCAGTGACGTCTAAGCTGCTGTCTAGTGTGACCCATTGGGTAGTTTTGCGCTAACTATGCTAGCGTCCGCCTTTGGTTAATATCACTGCGGTCGTTGCCACAAACTAACCCTTGACATGACACAAAACAGGCAATATCATCTGTAACAAATCGTCACCATTACAGGCAAATTGATATACAAGTCGCTCACTGACAGGTACCCACTTAGCTTTGTTTAATTACAACGACATGCATAGTACCATTATCTTCTTTTGTCATGTATCAGATTGATCATTAATGAGTCCGCTCAGCATATAATTCTGTGCAATTGTTTCATAGGCGGCAATTTAAACAACGCGTTAACGAATTGGACACATCGCAAAAAGAGAGCCGACAAATTATCAAGCCGTATATTTGGAGTAATATGAATAGAAACTACCGTGATGTGGTGATTACATTAATGCTTAAGAGGGACACCAATATATGAGAAAAGCACAACCATTGATTAAAGCATGCTGAACCTGGAGAGCATTTAGCATCAATCTAAAAGGAATATCTCTTTCGGCGAAACCATTACATATTTGAATAAAAGATAGCCATCGTCGAATCAACTGTGCAGAAAGCGATGTGGACGCTTTTCAATTTCCACACATTTAACGACAATTCATCAATACGTATGTCAGTGTTAAACACACGTATATTCCTGTATTTGTAATGCGTAAAACTAATAATAATAATGCTATGTAAAACGCTATTGCACCAGCATGTTTTGCGTTGTAAGGTACAACGTTTCCCTATCTAGTGACATCTACACGACTGCAAGATTAGTAAGCTCCTGTGAGAGGTAAACATCCTTTTCAACATTGACGCCGCAATGATCTGCATTCATTCTCTGGGTCGTTGCATTTAAGATAATCTAAGACACACGCTTATTTATCACAGGAATGATCAACTAATATATCGGGCTTTGACTAATAGTATGACAACGATGGAAAGAAAGACATCCCACAAATGTCATCCTCACCACAGGCAATGCTACCTAATGCAAATTTGGAAGCTATGCGCCTGAATCAAGTGCCCTATACCACCCATTACTTACACATAATCAGATGCATATTTTAGCTGCAATATAAGTTTTTCTCTAGAATAAAAATCAATATTTTATCAATAAGCATATATTCTATATATAAACAACGACGTTAATGTTACTGGCTCTCAAGTGGCTACAGCATATCGCTTGTTCTGTAGTTGTGAGCACATGGAGTTCGAACAGCAGCCATATAGTCTCTTTCATGTTTCGGTGAACAAACTGGGTCAGTTTTCAGCTGCGAGCCTAACTTCAATCGGACATTCTCTCGTAGCCACTCACTTACTCACTCACTCGCTCGCACACTCATTCGCTAGCGCACTCTCTCACTAACCCACTCATTGACTAACAGCCACTCACACGTTAATAGCCACTCACTAACAGCCACTAACTAACAGCCACCCACTCACTCACTCACTCAATCACTTACACATGAACGACGAAATATACCACTTAACATTTCACATATGCTTTATATCAAGTTGTGTGGGCGGTAAATCCATTTGCTGTTACAGTTATGTGTATCATGCAGTAAAAGGGTTTTGAGAAATAAATACGAACGCTTGAATGCACATTTGAAATGTTGAACGTGACACGTGCTATAATTGCCGGACAACTCAAAGGATGAAATGTATCATGGACATCGTTTGCTGTGAGTTAGCAGCTTTGTTTCAATGGGGACATCATCACCCGCTGCTGTTTAGATTCCCTCGTAAGGTCTAATGCGAATTAGGTATATGTGCGGCCAAGGTCGATTTTCAATGATACGTATTTTCTATTTATTAGAGCTAAGGCAAGGAAACGTGTGGCTTACAATTTGATATCATGGAGCGACGCTAAAGGCATCGCATGTTTCACCATGCATTTTATTCACAAAAGCCTATATGAAAAGCTGTTGCGTGCCATTTGATCCTATTATGCACTATGCACATCAGCAAGAATGTCGTGATGCAGTGGCTGGTATATCACGGATTGCTTTCCTGCAAAATATTATTGAGCTCCCTCTAAGTGATGTCATTGTCCAAACCCACCTTTCTCCAAGCTGAGCGTTAGCAGATGAAAGCTTTTAATAACCCGGGCTCAGCGTAGAGCCTTTAACGTGTATTCTGATTGCAACATGCGAGGGTGCTGTGGTGATTGAGTCATCTTGTGACGTAAGACTGGATGGATTTTGGTCCGGACCTGCGCTAAAGAAACAATGGCTAATAGAGTATTCCATGTGTGCTTGGCTTATGAGCTTGAAATGTAAGCCTTTGTGTCCAAGGAAATTAAATGCAATTTGTGTTGATCGCTAGAGCTGTAGAGGAAATGGTGGAACTGATAAGTGTGTTTGCTCGTTGTAACGTAGTTTTTCATCGTAAAGAAACCAAATGGTGATGAATTAACTCGATTAAGCGGATACATTGATCCCGTCATGCGTTTTTATATATATGTATTGTATGTTAAATCATCATATCATGGGTAAATGAGCTCTGCCACACACGATTATTGCCGAATCGAATTCGCAGTGCAATATATTAAATGAAACAACAACTTTATAAACGCCGCTAAGATCTAAGCTTCAGGCAATTCAACTCGCTTATGTGCAGAATGCAAACACATAGTATAAACTTCACTGTGCAAATTGTGTCATTGCCATCTATGAAATGTGTTGTAATATTTCCGCTACGCTGTGAAGCATCGCAATACATAATGGTTTATTGCATACTACCAAAGAAGTTGTTCGACGCAATATTGTAGTATTTACAGCTGCGCAATATTTAGTATTAAGTCTAAATGGATAAAACGGCAATAGGTAGTTGAAACGGCGCTAACATAGAACAGATGCTCTGGGGTCTCACTCTAGATAACGGTCACAAGAGGCTTCGAGGACAAATGCTAGAAAACAACCGGTAAATGATTCTTATTGGCATACCAGCTCACATACAGTATATACGAGTTTAGAAATGTTCACGAAGTTAAAGGAAAATATTGATCAAAGTGCTTGAGACCCGGCGTCGTATATCTATTGCGGCTGCGCCAATACTTGCATTGTTTGACATGATGACGGCTCAGATGTCTATTATTTAAACTGCTCATTAATATTGTGTTACAAGGTGACATACAGCAACAGCTATAATGAAAGAGTAAGCATCGTATTTTATTGTAAGCATATATCATCAGTACCCCTGTTACTAATTCATCCGACAGCTTTAATTGTTTGATAGGAAATAAGAATTGACGTTCGTTGCCATGGGTAATATTAAACACAATTGGTTTGGATGTCATGAAGGCGACTAAAATTACAAGCCAGCAGGCAATAATGCACTATGTGCTGACCAGTTCATCCTGATACGCCAATACTATTTCGCTCTCACACTTCACCGCTGCAAACCCCGTGTGAACCTTTGATATAAAATCATGGGTATATTTACGGTCATATGCATTTCAAGAAATATTCATAAAAAGAGCATAGATTGTATTGTATATATTGCATTCGTCACAACTGCTAGTGATATGTGTGCATTGTTTCGGTAAATGCAATTGGGAAAAACTATGGCTCACATAAAACGAAAAAAACATTAGATCAGGAGCAGACGTCGGTGGGATCTGAATATTTGAGTGTAAACACGTTGATGCGCTGTAATTTAAAGTTAAGTCGTTCTGATACATGGTATTTAATGCCCGTATAAATGACCGAGGTGTCCGACAAAACATAAAACTCCGATGGCATTGCATGCAATTATTGCAATAATGATGGAATGCACCGGAGATATTTTGTCGACTGCTGAAGCGAAATCTGTTCGGGACATGCCTTGGTACCAATAAGTGAACGAAGATACTATATTGTACTTAACATAATTGAGACGACCATATGACGTGTAGATGTACTCTACGCCTAAATCAAGCTCTGTGGTGTAGGGATAGATAAATGACGTCATTCAAGCAGGTGTCTTTTGTGAATCAGTTTTAGACGCAGTTCTGGTGTTTTCGCTTTACTTTGCTAGCTTGTCCCATAATTTAGTATGCTGCGTATAATAAGCCCACATTACCGCAAACAATTCTACGCTTCAGCATTTGGCAGTCCTATATATTCCCACGTCGCCGTCGCATCATCTTTGATATGTGTGCCTTCATAGAACCATAACAGAAAGAGTATATACGATTTAAAACATCATCAGATAGAAAGCGTGTATTTGCTAGCTACTTTTAGAAAACATGTGGCTATATTCTTGCTCCTTTTGTACAACTGCAGCACACACACAAATAACCATTCGAAACAAACCACACTGTTGTTGCCTACTTTCATAGTTAATTCTAACATATTATTTTCTTAGCCAGCAATCTCTCCTTGCTTGTTCTATATGTAAAAAGATTCATTGGGTAACGAACGTATTAAATGAGACGGAAAACTTCTAAGTCTTTGTTGATAATGCCTTGTACTTATGCTCGAGCTTAGATGCTTAACAGCGGTTCCTAGAAAATATACCCCTCTTGATTAATCGCATCAGATTGCCCTCGATAACGACTAGCCAGTGAACCACCTCGTTCATGCCGCCGGAGTAATAGTGGTTAGCCTGCAGCGGACATACAACTGCTCGTCATGAGTAGCAATAAACAGTCATTGTGGCCAAACACATTATAATCCTATGTCACATTCTTAATATGCAACATACTGGGCTCAGAAACACATTAAAGATAAAAAACAAACAAAACATTTCAGTTGTCAGTCGTTAGTCTGTATTCCAAAACAATAGATTCTGCCTATGAATGCGCACTGAGACCTTTCTCACTAGTGAAATTAATTATTTTCTTATAGGTTTACCAGTTTACGGCGCTCAGACAGGAAAAAATTTCGTTGGGCAAACTCCGTAAACACTCGACTTGTGACGTGATTTCGGCTAAGCAACTCAGATAGCCGAACGCGCTGATAGTTTCATGACCTAGATACCACTGGTGTTTACATCAAGGCCGCGTCACGTTTAGCGATATTTTGTAGAAGTATGCCGCACTGTTGCGCTGTTGGATGTATGAATGGGGAAGGATCGGGTAAGAGCTTTTTCACCTTTCCGCAAAAACAATCTGACAAGGCAAAGCGACAGGTTTGGATAGCCAAAGTGAAACGACTATCTTCGTGGGAGCCCAAGAAAAGCACGGTGTTATGTTCTGACCACTTCACTCGTGATTCCTTTTATGTCGATCCGGAGCGCATGCAGCAACTAGGACTGAAAAGAAATGCCCGACTGAATGATGATGCTGTTCCCACGTTATTTGAGTAATAATAATTAGAGTTGAGGAACAAGTGAGAGGCGCTTACAGGAAACGAAGACGAATTGAGGTCTTTAATGTCAAGTCAAGATCCTAATTTCTAGGTCAACATTTTGAGTGTTGTATGAGGCTATCGATTGCAACCAGTCTGAATACATCGTTACATCTGAGCTATTGGAACATTACAACAGCTGTTTATATTGGTTGCTGTAGGTGCTCCATGGCATGACTAACGAAGATGAAAGTATAACGGCAAGTGATGTCGAGACCTGTCCTACAGATGACAATTGTGATCGAGCTTCCAGTCAACATGATGTTTTTACTCCATGTTCAGTTGGTATCCAGGCATGCGTGGAGGTATGTATTGTGTTTTAATTTATGAAGCAAATAATCATATATTGTGTCACCTAAAGGCTAGAAAGTGCTTGTCATTGCACAAAAAGACGTTAACAAAGATGATAATGGTGACAACTTGTAAGTCTGTTGAGTGATTTACTCACAGTGACATGTGGTTTCTGTAAACAATTTTAGACTGCCGACAAAGTCCTCCAAACCGTTGTTTCCTGGCCCAAGGACTTACTCAAGAGGCATACAAGTTGCTGTCGGCCCAAAAAACACGCGCACCGTGGCACAGTTCTCAGTTGTACCAACACCAGCTCAATGCAACAAGGCCACTCAGTATGCACAACCTCCTACTGACGACACGAGATGATGACACGTTAAATTACCCTGACTACAACTTCGACAGTGATAAGGATACTGCCGAGAATGACGACGAAGAGATAATTTGATAGTGAAACTATGTGAGTAAATGCAAATGATATGTCACAACTGCTATACAAGTAGATTTACTTAGTACTATTGCCAAGAAATTTTTATTGATACTTTTCATCAAGTATAATGCAATAAGTGTATCTATATGTGCTGTAAGGAACTGGATCTAACTTGTGACAAAAATGACACAGCGGAAATATATTGTCTGTGAGAGTTGTCTTGTGGAACTTCTGCGTCATTGTTTTACTTGCAGAGGTGACTCCATGGCTGTTTTGAAACGTGTCATTGGGAGTCTTGTTGTTGTGCAACAAATCTGTGTCAATGGACATACATACATATGGGACAGTCAGCCCTACCTTGGGGCAATGCCATCTGGGAACTTAATGTTAGCATGTGGGATATTTTTTAGTGGTAGCAGTGCTGTGAGAACTATAAATATGCTAAGACATTTGAGCATTCCAACAATATCCGTTAACACCATAACCTAATACAAAGTTGCTATCTTGTACCTACAACAAGGAGAGTATGGGCAACAGAGCATTAGTAGAGGAGACGAAAGGGTAGGATTTGTTCCTGAAGGGAGATGCTCGTTGTTGCTCCCCAGGCCACACAGTCAAGTTTGGCAGCTACATCTTAATGGACCTAAAGGTCTCAAAAGTCCTGGATATGCAGCTAGTACAGGTATGTAAAAGTCTATTTTCTATCTCGTTATCAACGCGATTGCCATTAATATTTGATAAAGGCAAGGACATATTTTCTTCTTAATTGTAACAAGCTAAATTATGTTTGCAGAGCAATGAGGTGAAGAATTCTAATGCCATGGAACTTGCGGGACTTAAACGAGCCCTGAAAAGCGTGAATGAGAAAGAGATCACACCAACCTCCTTCACAACTGATAGACATATTGGTGTGAAGAAATACATGCGTGAGGAGCAGTCACACATATCCCATTGGTTTGATGTATGGCACGTTGCAAAAGGTCTGTTTTGACTCTAGCATGGAGTAATTTGTATTTTAGTATGCATGGTGTACAGCCATACGACACACTGCGTTAACCTGTTATGGCAAGTCTTGTTGTTCCAGCAGTCACACATGTCACATCTGTAATACCATCCATGCTTTTGCTGTACAGGGGTAAAGAAAAAAATTATTGCGAAAGGAAGAAGGCGTTATTGCCAAATTCTTACAGATTGGGCTTGCAGTATAAGCAATCACGTTTACTTCTGTGCTACCTCGAGCCATGGTGATGAGGCACTGGCAAGGGAAAAGTGGTTGTCTGTCACGAGACATGTTACAATCCATACGGGCCATGGCAAGTTGTACCTTGACTGCACTCACCAAGAGTTAAATGACAGACAGTGGATCCCATTACGTGATTCAGAATAATTCAGATATATTTATTTTCAGAACACTGCCTTTCATGTTAAATAACTGTACAATTCAAGTGAGGTGTCAACTTTTTGTCTCAGGTTCCAAACCACATACAGAGCTTGAGCTTATTGTCAGCAGTAAGATTCTCGTCAAAGATATTGGTCGGTTGTCACCAGCAGAGCAAACGTCAAGTTTGGAAGCGTTCCATAAATTGGTCATTTTCTTCTCACCCAAGAGTGTCCACTTCCCGTTTGCAACTATGGAAGAAAGGTTAAGATTAAAAGTGGTGATGGTTTTAGATGCGCCTTTATGTGAAACTCCTTACGAGTTATAATGTTACTTGTATTATTCATTTACTGCAGGTTTTCTTGTTATGTAGACTACTGCTAGCAGTTCTTCATTTAAACGAGAACTCTGATCGAGCTCAGGCTCTCACCAAACAAGGAATGGCTCAGTGGGGAATTTCATTCCCCAAGGCCAGACACGGTGAACCAGTGCTGAAAGCTGTTAAAGTACCAATAACATTTAGTAAGTAGGGTTGTTGATTGAATTGCCTAGAAGCAAGTGAACATCAACCCACAGAAACTGAGTTATTTGCATAATTTATTTAATAAGATATATTTCAGTTGGTTATCATTTAATTAAACATGCTGATCACAATAACTTATATAATCATTATGGCATGTCCTTCAAGCATATATAGACAGACTGATGACCCAGATGCTACATCTTCGGGAGAAATATCCGAGCTACAGAAGAGCAAAAGTAATCGTCAGTGAAAGAGAAGTACCCCCTCCCGATGCTGATGCTCGTGAAAGACCCTCAAAAGAGTGGTTGGTTGGGACTCACAGGTGTAGGTTTAACACCAGTAAGTCATAAAGCTTCTCTAAAGCCACGATAATGACCAGAGAGGTCGGGAAAGGTGCTTCGAATTTTGGTGACAACGCATGAAGGGCGAACTTTTGTGTTTTTCATGCCTAGCTTATGCCAAATGACGTATACAAATCTTCTGTACGCAAGAAAGCCGAAGACTCTGAAAGGACAAATCATTCATTTACTACGCTTATGATAATTTCTCACATATGAATATTTACAATTTTTTTTAAAATTAATTCCAGACATTTTTTTTTGATATTTCATGTACACTTTGTACGCAACACATATACTGTATAAGGAGAGGGCAGCCTGTTTTGTTGATTTATAGTAACTATTATTGTTTTTTGTTATGACATAACAAATAGCTTCTGCAAGAAAAAAGTGAAAGAGATGTTGATCAACAATCATACTTTTGTTCATGTGTAATTTAATTGAAACAAATTAACGGTTTTACACTGCCCAGAGATGACGAAAGGCTTTGGGATGAAATAAATAACGAGTCCAAGCCCTTATGCCTATAGCCGTTACCAATGTATGTTGATATACTATGTTCTTGTGAACATGAAAGCCCATTATTCATAGCTGTTTGATTCAGTGCAACATGGGAAGTATATAATTTGCTCTGTAAAATTACAATGAAGTACAGACTTACTCCTTGGGGCAAATCTCGTCACCAATAGGACCATCCATCTGTATAAATTCGTGTCTGGATGCCTCGAGTACATATTGGTTCATGCAGTTGGAAGCAAAGCTGGGATGCTAAGTGATACATTTGAAAGAGTTCTGCATGTATTGAACGATTATTGGGTACGATAAGCAACACTTCTACTCTTTTTCTGTTGCCATAGCAGCGCAGTTGTCACATAAACATTGCTGCTCATCGACTTCCTTGCTGCCACCATGAACTAACGAGCTCGCATCAGACTCGGAACCCGACTCAGATTCTGACTCTGTATCAATTCTTTAACAGTTTTGTGGGACCCTCAGCGATTCATATTGATAACCCATTGCTGTGTGTATGCTGATCGCGTTTAACGGCGTCTCATAGTCTTCATCGGATGACGACATATTATAAAAAATAGAATGGAAAGGATAATATGTGACAGCGAGATTCATCCACGCGTGACAGCATCTTCTCAAGGAAATAACCCAACTGAGTTTAGCCAAGATGACGTCACACGGTACGCCCCTAGCGACTGGACGTGGCAAAATGGCCTGGAGGATTTCAGCGAGTTGCTTCGAATTCCGGAAAGTTAACGGCCGATTTTCTCTTTAACTCGAATCCTCACCAATTCTGTACTTGTCGGATTTTCATTATTGTTTTTTTTTTAAATGTTTTCGGTGGCGAGGGTTTATGTTCGCAAAAATGTTAATTTTGACCTTTAAAGACCCGGGCATGGATCTATATAGTAACCTTTATACTCTATAATACTCACTTTCCGTTTGTTGTCAGCCGTGACTTGTAGTAAACTGCAATGCAACAAGTATTGCATGAACGTATATTCAATCTAGAAAAAGCCCTTAGTACCCATCCGCCAATTAAAGTTCTTGGAATGCAAAAGATAGATTAATGATTCAACAATATCCTTGTGATTGAAATGCTAGACGCCCGATTCGTATCACTTCAGTGTGCACGTGTTCATCAATCAGATACTAATGATGGTATAGCGCTCTCATGATATATTCACGTTACAGCCTGCATTGTCATGCTATACACTCCACAGCAGTAATTATTCAGAGAAGATGTGCAGATAGAAAACCTATGTAGGAAAAAGAACAATTGGTGAAACGCATGTTTGTAAATCGATGCAGGTAAATGCCCGCGACTGGCAAAGCTTGCAAATCGCTGCTCACATACAGTGCATATGTATGGCTTATGTGTCAGCTCTATAATACCACCCATAATGAGCCCTACAATGTATATTGGTATTTTATGCCCTGTGCAGACACGATTTTGTTTATCAAGAACACGCTAGATCGTTGAAAAGGTTCATTAGGTTAGTCACATTAGTTAAGACATAGCGTAATCATTTATCATAGTGTAACTCGGGTGAAATAGCTGCTCACAAAATCTAAAAGCAGTATTCCATATTTCACTCTCCATGGTGGTGAAGTACAAATTAGATACCAATAGAGGAAATTGAACAATTTATCATGGAACCTGTGACGCCAACACTGCAACAGCAAAACAGCGCTTCAATATGATTCCATGTAGTAGCATCAGCAGTTTGTTGCAACTCACACCTGCAAAACACACATTCTTGAGACACAGTCAGCTACAGCGCAAAGCTAGATTCCTTCCCATTGCCGTTGGCAGCATACTTTATTGTGATTGCAAACACTTAAAATGCATTCACTAAAACTAACATTGGCTGGATGTCATTATCATCAACCACGCAAGCGCACTCTGGCACATCGGAATGTAGATGATATTCCGATCATATCGCAGATGCCAGATTGTCCATTCGCAATTTATCATAGTCTTAACCACATCACTACAATTACACCTATCTATATAAATAGGAGGAAACAGAAAAACATTTGGTCAAACATCAACACCCGCTTATGCTGTTGCCTTCCATTAGCCAGGGATGTTTCTGCACCCGTGCATGTCTCACAGTGCACCTTGTTTTATTTAAATAATCATACTGCTCTTGCATGAGCTTATTACATGCCCAAGTGCCTAAATACTATGCCAGGGTGTGAAAACCTGTCTGGCTACACGTGATTCAGATGATCACAACAAGTGGGGGTCCCATCTCTGAAAGGAAATGCACCCGACCCGGAAGCTCGATAGTGTCGTGCTGGAACTTCGTCCCAGCGGCGTGGGGTTTTGCACCCCAGTTTGGGCAACGAGTTTGTACCAAGTGGACGCTGGCACTTACGGGGAGCCATCCAAGCATCACAATCGTCCACATCCATCACCGTCGCGATATCACTTCTTTGCCGAAATTGCTACCCCAATTATACCATTACATATCTTTAACGCTCACAGACCTTTCGTCTTTATAACTCATTTCCTGTGGTCGGGCTATCTAATGAATGCGGCTGCTTATTATTGCAGACACAATTAGGTTCGATTGAATCGGAAGCGTCACTGAATTGCAAAAGCTACCAGGCCGTAGGCTAATGACGTAGACTTGCAATAAGTGATATACCGAATATTATTTTTCATAGAGAAATCGTGCATATTGTCCTAACGAGGATCCTTCAATAGTTGGTTACATAACAATATGGTTTAGAACGAGCTTTTGCGTATCAATAACGGGGATTGGACATTTCCAGTTAGTTTGTCATACACTCATAAAAGAAAACACCAGGCTACAGGCCTTAGCTTGAATATCGTATAATGCTATTGAATCACAAATCCGACCCCCACTCATGCACTACATTGCCACTGATAAGTAATAAGACCTGATATCATCTGCAATATTAATCAAAACGCCATCTTAAATTTACGCAGATTGTACCTCAGAAAAACAGGAGAGAAAAGAATGGCGATGACGATGAATACCATCATATTTATCCAAATACACTGGATCAAGTACCGCTACCTTACTAATTCAGGCCATTCATTGCATTCACTCGGTTTGCCTCTAAACATTAATCTGAATGGTACCAGTTTTAACTTTATAGACGGTCGTACTCGGCGATTTCGATTGTGTGTATACCACTATCTACCTTATCTTAACCACTCGTGGAATTGTTAACGGAAACACAATCGAACAAAATACAATACTCAAAAGGGAGTATCCTGCCAGATAGCTATGCTGCGTCAAAATAATGCAAGGAACAAATTACACCGTCGTTCAATGGTCTTGTAGCATGACAATGATCATATTATAGGTAATACGCTCAATGTTGTTTAAAGCGCAGTGAATAAGCGAAGAAAGTGAATAAAAATAATAAGGCGGAACGAAAATTGACTACATGAAAGCAAATGTTGGGGTCAGGGCATTACATTGGACAATTAAATTTTTACGTGTTACTCTAAGATACTGAAATGCACCCACTTGACCACTAATAAATTACGATTAATTTATAAAATGGCTTCTAGGAAACACTAACGAGTACAATATTGTGAGAACGTTTTTATTGGTCTATTTTTGTTGTAAACGTCCTGTTTAATATCCTTCATTGGTGTTGTGAGTTAACCATATATAAATTTAACTCCAATGCTCACTTCAATCATCATTGCTCTCAACCACAAGGCCTTCCATGGCATCAAGAGGTGACTGTAAAGATGATTCATGGGCTATATGTCCACGTTGCCCTCCTAGCAAGCTAGTCGGAATATTTCTCCGGATCATCGCTGTTGCGAAATAGTCGCCAATTTCAATGAGATTTCTTCATAAAACCATTGACAGAATAACTATCGAAGCGTATTTGTGTCTTCAGACAATTCACGCTGGCAACATCATTTTGGTGACATCTTGTATATTGCAATGCGACGGAATCGAATCAAGCAATTATATACAGCTAACGACAAAAGCTCTTCATGTCCATGTAAATAGCTGTTATTTATGGAACTATTAGTTCAAGTAGAGCTAACGAAATGAATAGCTTTCATTAGACCATCAACGTTTCTATCATCAGGTTAGTGACGTCAAGGATAGCACATGGGATTAAATTATACAATTCATTATAGTAAAAGACCAACCACGCATTAACGTCATCTAACTAGGCGTTTTGTTTATCAGCAGTCAAAAGGACTACATTTATGCACCCAATTATGAGTTTGTGTTGCCTAGTCATGAAAGTTTCATGCCGTAAAAGCAATCCAGTGTTACCGGTTCGTTGGCGTCATACAACAACAACAAAAACAGTTTCAACTTACTTAATTGAATACTATCGTTACGTTTTCATGAACGAATATTGGTATTTTACAATCGATGATTGACGTATAGTCTATGGTTATTCTTCATGTACAGTTGCATTTTGCCACAATTGAATCACTTTCATAATCATTTGTCCCATAGTTTGTGGTTAATGTGTTTGACAATGTCAGAAAACGTTTGTTACGGAATAATTTCAGAGGGTGCATTGAAAGTGACGAGCGGTACTCTTTTGAAATAGGTCATTCCAGACTTCGTGTTATAAGTACAGCGAACAACCTATCATCGACCGACTTTGTTCGCCGCGATAGCGCTGTAGCTTGGTTAAAATTGCTATACAATCGCACTCATTCTGTGGGTCAATATCGTTCTATTTGACACTTTCATGAGTCGCCAATAGTTTTATTAATGAGTTAGCTTAATATTTGTCATGAAGCAGCCATGGCTTGATGGGACAAGCATACTGATGGGCATAACCGTACCTAGTATTTTCCCTTGAAATAGAAAGGTGCATAGGTTTATTCGTAACAACTGGAATACCTTATGCTACGATAAATACGATCTAACAAGACGAAACAGATGGTGCATATCTTAACCAAGGCATATGAGTACAATAGAAGTATACAGATGAATGTATGCAAAACGTTTACATGATAACTCCTGCCACGGCTAGATGATCATCTCGTGCGTCTAATATGATCCTCTTATTGTTAACATTAATCAAGTTATTGTGCATATTTATCTCGTAATACTATGAGAACCTGTACTATAATACCCTTACTGTGACAACGGCCCCCATAAAAACTAAATTATATGACTCCATATGTTAGCAGCCAGCCCAGTGTCGTGACATAATCGATATAAAGGGGTAATACATTAAGATGAATGTTTTTCTCAACCGATGTTCAAGCCAATTAGGATATCAGTCCTACTTCTGCACCCTATATTTATACCTTGTCAAAATAACAGAGCCTCGGCCAGGCTTTGTGCCGTTGAGCAAGCATTAATAACCTGCTTAGCTACTCAGGGATGGCATTAGAGCCAATGTCTCAACGTATCTCCGTTTCTGATTCACCTCAATAGAGGCTACGATACTGATAGCTGTCCATTGGGTAACATTGCTTCCGTGAAGTAAGGAATTTTATCAAACATATGATTATCTGCCGAAATTTTGCACGCACATAACAAGTCTGTAATAGACATGTTGCCCTATCACACAATAGCAGAAATTTAGGAACATGATGGGTCATTCATTGAAATATGCTTTCGATTGAGACATGGTTGTGGCAATGCAATATTTTTTAATCTGGTTTACCAAGGGCGCGCAACTTCACAATTGCCGTCGTTGGTGCATAGATGCATAAACTATAAGACACCTATGGTTAAAACAAGCAAACGCAGTGGAGCAGAATTAGACTTTTTGACATTACAATGAGGATAGATTTAATGAGCGTCATTTGGCTATTTACGGTTATCAGGTGCACAATGAAGAGTTTCTTAAATCCATTCTACTCTCTTGTAGTTTGTTTTATAAGCTTCATTATCATCACATATTGATACAAGTTTATCTTGCTGCATCAGTTTAACGAAATCGATTTTACCTGAAACTCTGTTTTGAAACGACTGACTTTCTTTCCCCAACTTACCCATAGATTATAAACACTGACATAAGCAATTGTAATCACATTTTGTCAGTAACATATTCTGATCTAAAGCCATTTGGGTATGCGTATATGTATTATCGAGATGTAAATCAAAATCTAAAACGTTCCACACAGAAACAAAGAAATACACCTGTATGTATTATTTCTGGAAAAACTCGTTCCCAAGACCGTTCACCAAACGACCAATGGTCGCATCGGAAACATCCAGCAGGCAAGTTTGGTTTGCCCGCCCTAAGAGTCGATCAACTCGGCCGAATAGGCGGTGCCGTATCAACCACCAAATTATCTGACCGTATTGCAACGGACCTACAATTACTGGTAACAAATATGGACGAAAGAATGGGAGAAACTAGCAACAATCGACAAAACGCCTGAATTTTAAATTATGATAATGCTTGTGATCCAGCATGACAATACAAACCGTATAATTGTACTCACACTACGTTAGTGAGCAACGACTCACCTAGGAATAATTTACATTGACGAAACTTTCATGGAGTGGTTTCCTCAAGGTGTAGGGACATTTTAATTTGACATTTACCCTGTACAGTTCGTCAATGTTGGCTGGTTTTTGAGTGATTAAATAATTATTTTAGAAAACTCCATCTATCCCACCGGACTCTCTGTCACAAATCAGACACCATCAACTCTCCAGCGACCTAGGCAACCCTGGTGTAATTTTCGTCACGAAAGCGTAAAATCTTCGAGGATCATTTGAGCGTGAACTTGCGATTTGTTATTGGGTGTTGGGGCCATAAAAAAAAGCATTGTATTGCATGATCGCGCTGATGAAATGGGATGCACCACACCCTATTGTGCTGTCTCAATGTAACACACGAGACCATGCGATAAAGAACACATATCACTAGGGGTACAATATACATTAGATTGGAGTAGGTTATATGCTGTTCCGACGTCATCAATCATAAACCTGTTGTTACATACAGCTAGTGCGCTGCAAATTTTTTCAAAATCTTTTCGACACAAGTATCATCATGAGACAAGTTTGCACAGAGTCATCAATAATCAGGTCACATTGGTCGAATACCATTATTAGCCATCACATTTATGACAATTGTAGGTGGTAATTCAATGAGCACCATTATCACCGATGGTCAGTAATTATGCTGTTTTGGCGTAAATTGGGTAAATGTGAGTCGTTTTAATTAAACATCCGTTTTCTATGCGATTTCGTGACCAGCATGGGGCATTTTGTGAGCAGTTCTGTTTAGTTTGTTTCTATCAGAGCATCATTATTCGAACTTATTGTTCATGATACTCGAGTATCACATGGTACAGTGAATTAACAAAAAAGAAAATATTGAATAACATCTATCTGCCCGCTAGAGGCCTCAAGTCAAATCGAAATAAGGTCATATTACATCCCTAACTCGTGACTTAGGCAAATCAACAATTCGTAGAAACATACTATCCCTGTCAGTTAAACAGATGTACGTGACTCGAGCATTGATGAATAATCAAATCACTTTGCGAGTTGTAATAATTGGATTTATAAAGTACTGATATATAGAGAGATTATGTAACTGTCTGTTGTCAGAATACTTGACCTTCGATATTGAAACGTGTCCATCATAAATATCGCCGTGTGCACATATGGTTATTCTTTATAGCCGTTATTGTGAATTTCACAGGTCAAAGCGATGGATACAATATTGCCTTTTCATCGTTGCTAAAATGCAGACACGTCGTTCATATTAAGTCCATCTAGTTAAATGTCCAGAATATAGAATAACCCCACAAATTAGCTTGCAGGTAAGCCACAGACCATATTGGATGAGATATAATACAGTGGCGGACATTTGAGCGGTGGGAAGTGGCCGCTGGATAAAAATGGCCCCCTGGTCTAAATAGTTATTTCGCTGAACAAGAAAACTAAGGAGTCCAGAGCAGGTTTTTTTTAACCCAGCCCACTACTGATCATATAGCGTTATCAACGAAAGATCATTGAATAAATAATTGAGAAGTGTTAGCCGGCAGCATATGCGCTGTACAAGAATAGGAGACTCACTAACTTGCATTCTCGTTGTAAGACAGCCAATTTAATTATGTGTGACTTGCAAGTAATGGTAATTCACTTTATCAAGGGTACGCTTTTGGGCGCAATTAAATTAATAAGACAGCTAGTTGATCAGTCACGCTGATGTCAGGGGTTCCTAAATTTGCAACTTACATCGAAGAATCCGCCAATACAGTGATTTCTCCGTAATCAAACCGGGCTTGCAAACCACAGGGACTACCCCAGCAAGCTAAAATGCTATACAATGTAGTGCTGCAGGCGTAATGCATTATATCATTTCAGAGATCTGGCTATTCCAGCATGCCCACACTAACACATTCAATTCCTTACACCTGTTGCTACCCTTCAAATTGTAGACCTAATTAGACTTAACGATGCAATATTTTCAGTCATTTAATACTGGACCAAACATCGGCATAGATTGACACAAGATATCCCCTCTGCATTATAGATTTGATGCTTTACAGACATAATGTCTAAATCGTCAGTGTAGTACTGTCGCATCGCACTGATACATATGCTTAGTCTACCCAGAACTTATTGGAGATGTCCTTAAAACTATAAAAACATTTCAATCCCGATATATGACTTTTTGGGCCTTCATCTGCATTCCCAAACTCATACTGAGCAGAATAATGATTTGATACATTGGTCCACTTTCCAATCTAGCCGTATCTGCTATTGTCAGCAGATGTGTTATATCGATGCGTGTTTTAATTGTGTATCAAATATAGCATTTTGGTTTAGAGTGATGGTTTGGCGTATGGAAAGTAAAAATCATCGCCATAGATAATAAGACCGAGCTTTCATCCAATAGTCGAAGTACTGTGTTGCACATTTGCGCGTTATGACCGACGCAGATATTAATCAATGTCAATTGCTCAATCGTGCTTTGGTTGCTTGACATCTTTACAGCTAAGCACCGTAATTTCCGCAATATTCGAATAACGTTTGAATGGCTTGAATGGCTCCCATTCCAACTAAACGCAGACATAGCATTTATGACGAACATGATTTGCCATTGCATTGCCTGTAAGTCTGTTGGCTGCATTCTATCATGTTGTAGTAACCTAGGCTTATTCGTCGTTTATTACATGCTCGGCTTTAAACCATTAAAAGCAACCGTAGCGTCGCATGCCTTAACTCTGCATATTGAGATAATCATATATTCTGTACTCACAAATCATAGCGTCCTCTATCATATTGTTTAACAATCATCGATGCGATCAACGACGTCCGCTAATCATGGAATTATAGCGCCGAAATATTAATTCAAATTACAGCAGAAAGAACAACCATAACACCTCAGTCACTCATATAATCGTACCCCTCTGAATATTAGGTAAACGAAAGCAGGTACCTGAAAAGCAACATGCAGTTTCCAGCGGATATGATATTGTTCTGTTTCACGGCGCTTAGTAATGCGCAACTAAAGTCTGAGGGAAGGTAACATGGCGAAGAAGGGGTGCACGTTATCTAATAACCCTAATTGGGCAATTCAGGTGAGAGGAACATGCACACTTAGTGCATGCACTGACGCAAGAATGTACCCATCAACCTGCACTCGGGCACAGTGAGCAAAATGTATCAGCCTGTTGTATGAATACGTACACAGCCTTCAGTTATGACAGTTAGCTGATCTAGACTCCTTTAAATAAATGCATACACTGGTTAACATAAAAAATAAACGTGACTTTTTAAAATAATTAAAATATACGTATGTACATCGCATGGTTTATTTACGACGTTTTTTGTCATATGCTCAAGTCGCGAGCTGATGCGACAGTAGCTAAATAATGAATTCAATGAAAGCACACAACAACAGAAGCATACAGCTTTTTGGGTCAAGCAACATGATAACGTCTTGTCTAAATGGCGAAGACTGTTTTTAGTCTCACGTAAAAAGCGATTGTATTCCCTGTATGGTGCACTTGATAACAGCAAAAAGTAGTCAACAAGATTCATAAACATCCCAGGGCCATACGTACGAGAAATCAATTGCGATTTAAAAAGAGGATCTGGAGAGAAATAGGATGTTAATGTAAAGATGGTCAAAAGCAAGGACGCAAGCTGCGTCACCGGCTGACCCGCAGGACGAAGCCTTGAAGAATTGAACCGGTTAATCGGTCCCAGCTGAGCTATTAATAACTTTGTTCTAGGATCAAAACGCTTCGCTGAAGAAGCATTTCGTACACCTTTAAACGAAAAGAACGTTGAAATTAAACAACATAATGACCAAGTGAGCAACCTTTAAAGTAGGATTGGCGACCATGAGCAGTATGGCAAACGCCATAGTGATCAAATAACGGGTTTGGAAAAAGACGCAGATGTCTGTTCTTTCATAAAAGACAAGTTCGATGTCGTTACCACCAAAAACATTGACAGGTTTCATCCAGTTGGTACAGTTTAATCAGGTGGACGACAGAGACAGATATTGGTCAAATTCACAAGCTACATCATCAAGTCAACAATAATGAAAACACCAATATCGGCTGAATGAAACAGGCATCTGCATCAACGACGATTTGACCAATAAACGAAACGAAATGGCTCAAAGTTGCAGATCTCTCAAAAAGAAAAAAATAATAAATGACACTTGGGTTCGAGATGGATATATCTTCGTGAAACTTAAGAACAGCTCATTCAAGAAAATTCTCCTGACGAAATTGACCAGCTCAAATAGTCAACATCTTGGAAACAACCAGTGCCCCAGCAGGGGGATATTAACCTCGGGATGACAAAAGCATCGTTCTCAGCTCTACGAACTAGCCTCGCCTGTAAAACGCCTGTTTATGAGGATCCCGACAATATGATCGTCTACGAAACACACAAAAACGTGAGGTACATCAGCAATTACAAATGGTGAACTAATTCCAGATTGAATGAACATCTTCTGCATTCCAATTGCACGTATTATAACCTACATGATTTTCTGAAACAAACCAAAAAACACAAAATGGAATATCGCACAAACTGGAGAGGACCAGTATCACATTAGGAACAATTAACAGAGCTGGTTAACAATCTGTTTTCTGATGTATTTTCATTTGACTTTATTGGTTTAAACGAAGTATTTAAAGTTTAATGTGAATGTTTTAAAATATTAAACCAATTTATTGCAAATACACGTAATAATAACGCAAGAGGTGGCGTTGACCTTTTTATCACTGATCATATTGAATTTTGTAGAAGAGATGATTTATCAGTCCTCATACCTCATTTTATCGAAACAGTCTTGACAGAGTATGGAAACTGCTCGAAATCAAAAATGTATTGTTGGAATAGCTTATCGGCCAAATACGACACCTCTTGCTGACACCGACGTATTTTCAACCACTATCTTAGATATAATATACCAGATCAACAGTTAGAAACAAATAATGGGAGCTATGAATCTTTTAAAGCTCAAAATGCATGCTAAAACGGACAATTATTTGTTAATGGGTTTGCTCGAATGATCACGAAACCCAAGGGTGACACCTACATCAGCCACACTCATTTACCACATATATTACCAATGACCTAACACAAGCTACGTCAGAAATTTGTCACTGACATTTCAGACCACTTCGCCACATTCTACAAGACACATACAGAACAAACTGACAACACATGTGAGGATCGTACGCTACGACGCAACTTCTCCCCAAAGAATTTCAATAATTTCATAAATTATGTAGAAATAACGGATTTTTCAGGTGTCTCAGAGCATGAATGTCCGAATCAGGCGTATGATGTGTTCATTGATAAATACGAATGTGCTTTTGATCAAGCATATGCGAGTTTCGGACAGAAAAAAAATTGCATTATGCATCAACCATGGATGACACCTGGTCTGATAGCTTCAACTAAAACTAAAAATAAAATTATATAGAAAATACAAGTAAAACTCGTCCCAGCGCAAGTCGCAGAAATACAAAACATACAATATTCTGCTTAACAAGGTTGAGTGTAATTACTATTCTGAAATGATAGAAAAATACAAATTCACCTAGTCTTTGTGGTCAGTACCTAGCAAAACAATAGTAAATGCACATCGCCAAAAACAGTGCTGATGAATTCAACAGTTACTTTACCAATACATGCATAACAATATCTGAAAGCTTCCCCTCACCTAATGAACACTTCACTTTCTACTTGCCAAGTCAACTACCACACTCAGTGTACCTAGAAGAGGTAACAGAAAATAAAGTTGCAGCTGTAGTGAATAGTCTTTAACCAATAACAAGTTATGGCCACGACGAAATCAGTACTAAAACTATACAAGCAACCCTTCCATGGATGTTGACTCTTCTCTCACATATATGTAATGCAACTTTTAAAACAGGAATCTTCCCCGACCAACTAAAAATATCAAAAATTATGCCCGATTATAAATCCGGCGTCGAATGCGTCTTTAGTAACTACAGACCTACTAGTTTGCAACCAAGTTTCTCGAAAGTAATTGAAAAAACTATGTATAACTGAACTATGTCCTCAATGATTGAATTTAACATACGTATCTGGAACAATATGGATTTAAAAAAATAACTATTCATCCAATATTGCATATGCCAATTACTGCGCAGATGCTTACAATAAATCACCCAATGAATATGTACTCAAAATATTTGGCGACCTCTCTTAAACCTTCGATATGATAAACCATGAAACACTTCTAACTAAAATGTATTCGCTTGGAATAAGAGGTCTTGAACATAGATGGTTTTAAGTAATTTACGACTTCGTAAACAATATATACAAACAGAAAACATTAAATCGCCTGTGTCCGATGTAGTTAAATGTGTCCCCTAGGGTTTCATTTTAGGGCCTCTGTTGTTTTAACTGTACGTCAATGACATTTCCTATGCCTGTAATGAAGCGGTTCTTTCCTTTTCTGATGACACAACACTACTCATTTCATCCTCAAATATCAAAACAGCCCTTCCAACATTCCAGTCAGCAACTTTAACATATGGCTAGTAACCAATGGTCTTAAATTAAACACTAGGAACACAAGTTACACGGTGATAAGACGACACAATAAGAACCTAAATATAAGCAACTTAAGGTAAAAACAGATGATGGAGTAACAACAGGATCGACACAAATAACGATGCGCATAAATTTCTGGGTATATTTATAGACGAAAAACTATCCTAATTCATTTGGTCGGGATGCAGGTCATATAATACTCTGTGGCATTAAATTTGGTCGATTATAGGATAACACATTGGCTATATAGACCCTGCTCGTAGCAATCGATTGATAATGATACGTAGGTCTATGGCAACGAACGATTTGATTGACTGTTCTCGATCCTGGAGCAGGTTTTATCTGCAGTAGGTGCGCAATATATTTGTCTATCTATCAGCTGATTAAAACTTTAAAAGTCATTAGAATAAGATTTATCAAGCTTATAAAGAATTAATGCAAAACGAAATAAAGTGTAAGTACATGTGTAATTATTCGCGATTTTCGTTTATGAGTGTCAAGACAAGCAATCGCTAGCAATGGCTGTGTAATGAAAAACAATTACGTTTTCACGACTAAAAAAGGGCTGAGTGGTTTTTCCTTGTTTATGTAGAAATACTTTAAGAACCCTTTCTATGCCATAATTGACCATATCGTTGCACAATGGCCGATGGTAAACTGCGAATTTGTTTGGACTTTTGCTGAATAGCAAACTGTAGTCTATCACTTGGAATCCATTTAGAACTCGGCTGGCTGTCGCAGTTAGGATGCTAGACTATCGCAAACCACCGACTACTTGCTATGCTTATTGCTGTTTATACGGTCCTATAAGTCACATATAGCACAGCCGAGGCAGGCACACATTGCTTTGTTGGTATTGTAATAGCAGGTATTGTTATTTGGGACATGCATCAGTGTCTTGGCCTTTAGTACGTTTGACATAAGAAAGCTATAGCTAACGCAATATTATATGTTGACGTATTGCCCATGCTTGCCCACAGAAATGATGGTTGCAAACATAATTGCGACTTTAATCATGTTATTGTCAGCGGAGTAGTTTAAATGATGACCTAAACAATCATTGCTCAGAGAGCTACAAAGGTGGGACAAGACATGAGATGTGTGTAGAGCTATTAAGCATGTTAGCGTAGATAAGTATTGGCGGCAACAGTAACATAAGTAAAGGGCAATTAAGTTTAAACCATCTCCCAAACTGAGTTGGAAATACAATGCAGAAAAAGGTATCATCGCAACTAGTTAGGAAGAATCCAATGTGCGACGATTTGAACTAGTCACTACATATTCTAGACAAATAAGCCACAAAATTAATGTTGCTGTTGTGATACCAAGCTTTCTGGAAACTCATATCATTACCAAATTGGACGTAAAGGTTGAGAATTACAAACGGAACACTCAGAGATGGTGCTTGATCATGTTTGTTAAGTGTCTGAACATTTACTGCCGAGCAGACACAGGGCATTTATCCTTCTGTTCAATAGCATTCCATGTATAACTTTAAAAATGGACTGTTTTGTATATATCACGATGATAAGATCAATGCACGTAGGGATTTACAAGCAACGCCGGATCATATGTTGCAACTTAGCTTGCAGTAGGCATATTCGAATGTTTTGCGGTAAGTGAATGCTACCGTCGATGACACTCATTTAATCAACACGCCAGCAATCGTGCATTCAACTGGCTAAAGTTGTATTCTAATACTGAAAAATCATGGTGGTGATTTAAGTATAAAAGTGAAACTCCAATACTTTGCAAATAGTGTCTCTTCTTTCCAAATGCCGCTACTGGTGGTTATACTAATTTATCACTTGTGCCTCTCCATGTCTTTCTTGGTTCATTTGAGGCGCGAGCATATAGCAATCCCTAATGTATATACTGCTAAATTAGCTTTGAGCAGTAACTTGTCTACAGTAGGTACAGTCCTGCAGAAATGTATCTTCCGTTTGAGGCTTTGCGCTATCGCCTTCGGCAATATGTGGTAACCATTTGTGGTTGCCGATCACTAGAGTGTAAAGTATATTTCAAACGAAATGAGAACTAACTGTTATGAAGTTTATATTGGTAAATGACGAAGAAACGATATAGCACATTTTGTAGGCTCAACAGCGGTGAGCGATTGGGCCCGATATCCAATATTATGCGCTCATCAAAACGTTGTTCCAATCCTAAACAGAGCTATTTCAGTGGTAATTGCAAAGGGAACTTAAATTGAATAAGCTCAAGACAAATCGCTTTAGAAGGTTATTTGACACTACTGAGATACGATTAGGAGTTTGGGGATTAGGTATTGGTATGGTATTGATACATCGGATAATGCACTCGGGCCTTCTCAAATGCAAAGCATAATTTACATGGCATTTATAATATTATTAAACTTTTTACTCAACATGATTCCCAACAGCCAAACTCAACGATTGCAACGCGCAGCATAATCCAATCATCACCATTGCTAATTCATTGATTTGGGAACAACCTGATATGAGTGGAACAGCCCAACGCAATTACTTGTGTTCGGAGTATAAGCACTTAACCTTATCTATTATTTGAAAGTTAATAGTCAATTTGCCACTTGCCCTCAAATTATGATTAAATTGCTGGCAAATTGTGTAGCCCTTGCACATTGCTTTCGCTTTTTGTATCTATATCTGGCACAACCAAAACGTCAGGACGATGAATAGTCAATGGCGATCAGTCGAATTATGCGTAATAGCGGGACATATTGCTAGCCGGGGTATGACAACAAGTGACAATCATTATGTTTAGACGGCTCTTGTATTGACTCCAATGACTGACCTGATGATTTGTAGTTAACAAAGGTGTGAGTAATTGTGCCAAAGCACAACAAATATATACTGTGGATCAAACGCAGGTCCTGTTAAAGTCTCTTATATATGCATATCGATAAAAAGTGCAGCTCATTTAGAGATTGGCCTTAAAACTTCATTTCAACATAAGTCATCAAAATTCGTTTTGAAAGAAAATTTGACCGATTCTCAAGTACTTTGATTAACGATTTTCGCAAAACCGAGTCTAATTCGCGCCCCCTGAAATACATGAACCCACTACCAGGTCAAATTGATTGGCGTAGTATTTGTAAGCAAAGTTTTAGAGGATATTTTTGAAGCTCCGTTTTCATAGATTCTTTGGTGATTTTATGTTTCCAATACGAAAACAGGATAAATATCGTGTCGATTTAGCAGCTAGGAAAAAACCTAGAAAAAGAGCACAACCTTTAAATGAGATGCTTATTGCCAATATTCACGGTTCCATGCTGGAAAATGTTTTGATGTTATATTACACAAGAAAGAGCCACAGAGAGCAATGCAAAAAACACTGATGATCGTGTAGGATGATGATATAGCAAAACAATCAAAAGTCCGCTACGGATGCCATAATTGAGGCATAATAGCGCAATATTAGCTTTTATATGGCATGCTATGCAATCAATATTTAGATTTTATTCAAGACTTAATGCTGCATTTAAAACGTTCTGGAACACGTATATCTTTAATTATGCTTATTAGAGTGTAAAACGTGAGGTTCAGTGCCACCGCAATTAAAATCAAGCAAACATTAGCGATACATTTAGTTCCTGAGCAATATCATATCAGCTATTCACTGCTGGTGAAATATCATCCTGATTAAATGACAAGATGGTAAAGAGACAATGTTGCAGTGAGATAATTGCAATACATTTATTATTGAGTATGTCAATAAATACAGTTTGTCATATATATCGACCAATTAGATTAAGAATAAGCGATAAAAGATATATATATATATATATATAAATATATAAATAAAAATGTATAAATAGTTGTATAAATACATACATCTATTATCATATTTATATATCTATGCATGTGAATGGATATATATGTACATATATATATATATATGTATATATATACATATATATATATATATATATATATATATATACACACACATAGATATATCTTTATCTATATATATAAATACATATATATATAAACACATATATACAAACGTATATATATATGTATATATATACGTTTTATATATATGAATTTTTAAATAAATCTGTATGTATGTATCTATATATGTATATATATATAAATATACACACACATTTATTAAGTTATATATATATATATATATGTATATATTTCGGGTTCCATATATATATGCATATATATATACAAATGTATATGTATATATATATGTATAAATATATATCAATATATATATATATATATATATATATATATATATACATATATATATGTATACATACATCTATATTTATATACTTATATATGCATATGCATATATATATAAATACCTATAAAATATATATATGAATATATATATATATATTTATACATACATATTTCTATATATATGAACATGAACGGATATTTATATGATTATATACATATTTAGATGTATATACAAACATATATATTCAAATAAAAATGTATATATATATATGTATATATATATAAATATACACACACATTTATTAAGGTTTATATATATATGTACATACTTCGGGTTAAATATATATATGCATATATATACATACAAATGTATATGTATATATATATATGTATAAATATATATATATATAAATATATATATATATATATATATATATATACATACATCTATATTTATATACTTATGTATGCATATGCATATATATATATATATATATATATATATATATATATATATTTATACATTTATATTTCTATATACTTGAACATGTACCGATATTTATATGATTATATACGTATTTAGATGTATATATACAAACATATATATATACAAATAAAAATGCATATATAGTTGCATATATATATATGTATCTATTACATATATTTGTATCTATATATATGAATGCATATATTTGTACATATATTTGTTATATATATATATATATATATATATATATATATATATATATTTATTTATTTATTTACTGCATGAATGAAGATATATAGGTATATATATATATTTATATATATAAATACATATATAATATATATATATATATATATATATATATATATATATATATATATATATATGCATATTCATGTATATAGATGTGTAAATACCTACATATTCATGCTTTAATATGTAAATGTAAATTCATTTTGTATGTACAATTGTAAAAATGAGTGCATGAATCTAGACATATAGGTATATATATATACTTATATATATAAATATACATATATATGTATGTATAAATATATATATATATATATATATATATATATATATATATATATATATATATATATATATATATATATATATATATATATATATATATATATATATATATATATATATATATATATATATAGATATGTACCTATATGTCCAGATTCATGCACTAATTTTTATAATTGTACATACATAATAATTTTACATATTTTATATATTTATGCATGAATATGTAGATATTTATATATTCATGGATATGTATTTATATAAAGGTATACACACATATATATATATTTATATTTATCAATTAATGCTGTACCTATACTGTTTATGTATCAGCCGTGAAAGTGCGCGCTAGCGGATGGATATTCGACTTCGAAGAAAAATTCGGAGTATCAAAACGAACATATCTTGAATAATTATAACCCCCCCTTGTGACGTCAGGCCCGAAATGTTTTGTTTGTGAGGCGCGATCGGCGGTACGATTCTCGCAAAAATAGCTGCTGGTAGTTTCGCTATTTCATCATTTCTGGAGAGCGACGTAGAGACATGAGATGGCACCGATCATTTAAAGACTATTGTTGCTTCGGCGGGGCAAATTTGTTCTTAAAGATTCGAACCAGAAATGAGTCATTCAGACGTCTCTGATGTAGCAAATAAAGACGTCAGCGATGCCACTGTTGCAAACGCGGGTCATCCTGCCTAGGACATAATGTAGCTGCTGAACAAAGCTTGGTAAGCTGTCTGATTGTATTTATGCTCCAGTTAATCCTATTGGTGTCGATATATAGTGCGATAAGTTAATCCATATATATTGCAAACAAAGTATGTATGCCCTCTTTTCCTAAACACATTTTCCTACACTCGTTTTAATGCAAACAATCCAAAGCTGTTGTCAATCCATTGAAATATATAAGTTAAAACATATCTTGTATATTGACTGCTATCTGGTTGGAAGCAGCGCAGAGGCAACTATTTCGGGTGATTCGGGGCCTAATGTCATTCTCAGGGTCGCGCAAAGAGTTGCACATAGGTATTAATCTCACTCGGAACATGCTTTTTCATGTTAACATTGACAGAGGTCGGCGACATTATTTAAAAGGGCCATAAATAAAGGAGTCTTGTTAGGTAGCGTTGTTGTTCGTTTTCCGGGTCGATCGAGAGGCGCAGCTGCTTTGTCGTAATCACCCATACGCTGGGCAGCTAGTCATTAATCGGTAAGAACAGACATGTAAAACTATGTACGCGACTCCCTGTAGCATGCTTCTGATTGATACTGATACCTGCTCAAAATGGCGATAACGATGAATTTTCAGGTGAAGTAAAATGACAATGATTATCATCAAGCATTGGGTTTGCCTCCATTGACAACATAAATCTATCAAGGGCCTATAAAATATTGGTGATATTGTCGGAATATGAAAATACTTCGATAGGGGTATTTCATTACTCTTCATAGGTACCACTCTGGTAACAGTATATTTCTCTTAACTCAATACCGATTGCCTGCTTGGTCGAACTGCATATCTCTTGTATGTTTCTCATGTTGCCAGATGTATTAATTTTCATTTGGGTGAGAAGCTTTGTCCGGTGCGATATAATATATGAGCGAAGACAAGTACGGAAATGCTTCTATTGATCAAATGACAGCCGTTACATGACATTTGTAACTATTGTTTAACATTTCATGCGTACTGGAATGAGCTGTTATTTTACTAGCTCCTCTTTGCATGTCGCAAACAAAACTTTATGTCCAAAAGTGCATATGACCATGCCAAAAATACATCATTGTATACATACATTTTCATTATAACTATGTCATAAATTGCAGCTCATAAATATCAAAGTCTCATGGTGGCAAATCTTTTGAGAGGCACGGTGTCATTTGTAGAGAGCAAATGATTGGCATCGCCTCGGGGCCAATGAATGGATGGGGAAAATGAATGTAATGTTACTATATGGTATTGGCGTTGAAAATCATTGCGGTGTTAACACGTCTAGCAAACACCGAATCCATGTCTCTGGGAATATTGGGTGCCGGCTCTCGTGGTGGAGCGGTTAGTTGCGTCGGATTTCGACGCTACAGAGCCCATGTTATGGAAACCTGACGGATTCCTGATGACTGATTACATTGATAAAATCCAAACTTGCTGAAAAATCTTTCTGCTGACAACTGTCATTGTGACCTTTTATAATGAAAGTGCGTAACGATATTATGCGACTTCACGTGAGTGTAGTTTAGTTTGCAATTGATGTATCTAAGTTTGAAGTGTATATATAAAGGCCATATACTGTAATGAGGATGGTGTTTCCGCTTGGTATGGTTCAGGCAAAATATTATCATCGGGGAAGGTGGTGGTACGAAATAGTCTAGTGGTTAAGGTGTCAACCAATAATCCGAGAGATCGCTGGTTCAATTGTTGGCAGGTTGCAAACTTTTTCGAACTCCGCAAATATATTTGATCATTCAGTGTTTTATACTAATACATGTAATAGCATATATATACTGTCGAAGCATATGGCATACTGTTAAATGAAATTTTGGAGAAATTCTGAATTATATGCTCACTGTTTTAGTTTGACAAAATGCTAGTACGTAACTTGTTTATTTTTATTTGCTCCAATCACATTAAAACGACAATGACAGGCGGACCGTGAGCATATATCGTGTTTATATCACTGCAGTTCAAGTTGAGGCCAAATGAATGTTATCAAATATATCACACGTGTTACATGTGATCAATCTAAGTCAGTTGGAAACCGTGTTCGAGATGGAACAATATGCACCTTGTATGCTTCAAAGCAGGTGGAAATATGGGATTCATTTTTTGATCATTAGATGCACCAGAACAATAAAAACTTGTTAAAATGCATGTACCAGACAATATTGTGCGACTTCGCGTGATAATAGCTTAGTTTGCAACTAATTTATTAGAGATTGCAATGTATATAAATAACCAATATAATGTAATGAGGATGGTAGGCAACCCGCTATGGTCCAGGTAAATTTTTAATATTGGGGTTGGTGGTGGGACAAAATAGTCTAGCGGTTAAGGTGTCTGCTAGAAGTGCGTGAGATCGCTGGTTCAAATGCTGGCAGCTTGCGAAATTTTTCGATCTCCGCAGATAAATGAGATCATATCGTGTTCATACCAGTACATGTACAATAGCATATATAAACTATCGAAGCATATGGCATACTGTTAAATTTAATTTTTCGAGGAATTGTGATTTGTATGACCACGTTTCTAGTTTGATAGATTGCGTATGCATAACTTTTTTCATGTTTATTTCCTCCAATCGCATGATAAACAATGACGAGCGGATAAAGATGTGTGCTCACTTTTGTAGTTTGATAAAATGCTAGTACGTAACTTGTTTATATTTATTTGCTCCAATCACATTAAAACGACAATGACAGGCGGACCGTGAGCATATATCGTGTTTATATCACTGCAGTTCAAGTTGAGGCCAAATGAATGTTATCAAATATATCACACGTGTTACATGTGATCAATCTAAGTCAGTTGGAAACCGTGTTCGAGATGGAACAATATGCACCTTGTATACTTCGAAGCAGGTGGAAATATGGGATTCATTTTGATCATTAGATGCACCAGAACAATAAAAACTTGTTAAAATGCAAGTACCAGACAATATTGTGCGACTTCGCGTGATAATAGTTTAGTTTGCAACTAATTTATTAGAGTTTGCAATGTATATAAATAACCAATATAATGTAATGAGGATGGTAGGCAACCCGCTATGGTCCAGGTAAATTATTACTATTGGGGTTGGTGGTGGGACAAAATAGTCTAGTGGTTAAGGTGTCTGCTAGGAGTGCGTGAGATCGCTGGTTCAAATGCTGGCAGCTTGCGAAATTTTTCGATCTCCGCAGATAAATGAGATCATATCGTGTTCATCCCAGTACATGTACAATAGCATATATAAACTATCGAAGCAAATAGCGTACTGTTTGAATCTAATATTTGGAGGAATTATGATTTGTATGACCACTTTTCTAGTTGGATAGATTGCTTGTACCTTACTTATTCTTGCTTATTTCCTCCATTCACATGATAACGACAATGACGAGCGGATAATGATCTCTTATTGCGTTTGTATCATTGCAGTTCAAGGTGATAGCAAATATATGTATTCAAATAGATCAAATATATATTATGCGATGAATCTTGGCAAGTTTGAAGCCGTGTTTGAGATGGAGCAATATTCATCTGGGTACATATACTGGTATGAACACAATACGATCTCATTAATCTGCTGATATTGAAATTATTGCAAGCTGCCAGCATTTCAATCAATGATCCGTGGGACTGATGGCTGACACCGTTACCGCTAGACTATTTCGTCCCACTACCATCCCTAATGTTAATAGTTAGCCTTGATCATACCAGGCGGCAATACCATCAAATACACCTAATCTATCGAGGCATATGGCATACTAATTAATTATGTTTTGGAGGAATTCCGATTGATATGTTCCCCTTGGTAGTATGAATGCTTTTTCATAACTTTGTCCCGTTTTTCGAAATATGAGCCGCTTTTTCTCCTCCCTCATATCTGTCTTTAGCGCTAGTGGTGATGAACTGAGAAAAGTTAGAAACTAAATAATTCCTAACTCTCAATGCCAACATGCGTCCTCCTTTAAAGGGATGCATGGGGGCTCTGTCTCTAGACATATTACCGTACAATGCCTAATGAAGTGATAGGTATCTCTTCCAATGGACTAACTGATTAATCGGAACCCACTCCGTGCATTCGGCATGATATCTTTATCTATTATCAACAGTGATATGTCGTCGAACCTGAGGTGGCTTAGCTTCAACTACATTGATAGCTATCCACAAGCTGCGGTACATAATGAAGAAGGGTCGTTGATATGCACAGCAATATCGACACAAAGGATTTATATTTTTTTGGTGCTTTTGCTTTGACATGGGCTCATTGTACGGTTATATTTGTATGATATATGCACTCGTTTTGCCATGTCAATCGGCTGGTCTAAAAGTCATTAAGAGCAGAGAACCTTAAGCACCAGCCCACTAAGATAATATAAATATCGACTTTGCGGATGCTTAATGAATTGTTGCAAGTGAAACATTACCACGTAAGTTTCCCTATTGCAGGGTAAGTTTGCACTAATGCGCTGGTAGCCTACTATAATTGTACAGTGAGTCGCAATAGCGATTGCTTGTATAGATACAGGCAATTAAATTTTGATGGAGTCTATGTGCATTAAGGGAGACAACGGAATACAAAAACAAACTCGGTTATTTTACAATATTAAACAACTTTATCAATTGTTGTAGGTCATTAAAATCCAATATTCTGATGTATGCTAGCCCCAGTAGGATATTTAGATAGACTAGCCGAACCATTTGCGCTGAAGGCATCAAGACCTTTGCTTTCAGACCGTAGAAGGTCTGTAGACAATTGGATTTCACCAGTGTTTGTTTTGCTAATATCGTAATTGTTCTTGTTTATCAATGTCATGTTCACTGCGGTTATTTCTTGAGATTTATCAACACATTCTTTTATTAGATCCGTTAATTGCGTTCTAGCGACACAATTGGCATTTAAAAAGGAATGACATTTGAGTATTCAAAAGTATAGCTTTAATCTGAAAATGTACTGCTGATGCTCACTCATGTCATAAGTTCGTGCACGCCATAGCAACACATGTTTGGCGCACTTCAAACGGCGGGTCTTCAAGGCATCTTTCCGGAGCAAATCACCACTAATACTAGATATATTTGGCAACATTGGCGGGTGTTTAATATGCCTTGTACGAGTGTACTTTTTACGTAAGCTCGTGGTCGAATAAGTTGCATCGTCTCACCACTCTGATGTATAAGGCCATAGTGGTGTGATGAAATTAACTGCGAGACGTAGGCGGGACTACCTGAATAGCTTTGGGCAATTTAATCTAGATCGACTGCTTTCCCATACAGAGCGGGCGCCTAGAACAGCGTAGTCGTCGACGTTCCTTCGTATGCAGGTGTGTGCAACATTCTACAAGCATTCGAATAAATTTACCATAATTTCATTGTTTGCTAAAACGCAATAAGCAGCATTTGGTAGAATTGTTTGCACTTGCAATAAGGTTTAAACGGCTTTTAATCATGCATAGCTTGTGATATATGTGCAAATGTCACTCACATCATAATTCGGTATCTGACAGTAAATAAGGAAAGTTTCGTGTTGCCTTCCTAAGCAACTATGCGTCTGCACTGGTTTATTTTAGTCAAAATGCCGGTCATAAGCCTCCAAAGCAGATTCATATCTGGGTACATTCCCAAGAGCCACATTCAGGGAATGGGCAGTCAGAATGGCGTTCTGGATGAATATTGTTCTCAGCAGCTTGTACCTTAAAAAGTTGCTATCGCCTTCATTTAGACGTATTTGTTAGCGTCGTCATTTGGTGAACATTACTACTATGTACCTAAGCATCGGTCATTCATCTTGCAGTATGCAGCAGGCTTTCCTATTTATACCATTGAATTCATATGTACAAAGATCATGTCGCATGTATGATCAGCAAAGGAACGCTTCTCTTCCTCTATATTCTCACATATAATCATACAAGCATGTCCCTGTTTGAATGCAGAATTATTTATATGTCTTAAGAAAATAAGGTGCAAGCCGGTTTTGTGTTGTGTTAATATTCGTTCTCCTGATTAACTTCGAACATGGTTGTCAGAATCAGGTTGACCAGAGAGAGATGCAGATGATGACATATAGAGCCACTTATCTCTTGGTAATTGCTTTTGCAATATCCTAGCGATGCTTTTTGTCAATTATTCTATTCAGTCTTTCTATTTAAAGGTCATAGGAGACAAACACTACATAAATGTTCAGGCATATAATTTACATATTAATGACCTACAAAGTGTAGAATGATTGGGCCTTATATACAAACATTAACTGCACCCTTTGTTTGCATCTTTCTCCAGAAGCCACAGGTATTTCTTTCATTGAATCGTCCAAAGACATGGGACAAATATTTCTTATTCTCAAAGTGTTTATGACACATGGTTCATGCACAGGTGGCAATACCGGTCCGATTATGAATTGTATTTGAGTACTAATCGTTTCAATCGTCCGTCAAGTCGAGTGCAGGAAAAATAGTTAACTCTCTACAGTGCGGGAACTCCTATTTTACAAAATACCTGACTGTAAGACGTCCTACAAAGCAAATGTTACTATGCATGCCTCCGTTATATAATGCAATGCGCATATCGCCATTTGACAATAGGCGGTTCCAAAGTGTCATTAAAACCTTTTTGGACATTTCAAGTTGGCCTCGTATCGACATGTTATCTGCAATACATAAAGAAGAATTCACAAAATGATTAAGATCTCCAAAAGCGCTGCTATTGTGAATCAAACAATACAATTGTCACCCCAGATAAACAATAAAATTCCGACTTGGAACAGTGTGAAAAAATCCTTTAAAGCTAAGCAGGTCTGTTATAATACAGTATATGTCAACTTAACACATATCGTAATGCGATATTACACTATTGGTGGATGGTAGACTCGATAATCAAACAATATTGACAAAGAAGTACTATTTTTGTGGCATAGTCTACATCCCTGACTCTAAGCGTTCCTCCGCGCAGCTCGCCATCGATTATGTGAAGTCTTAACCCGGCTTGACCTGCGATTGAACGAAACGTTGAGGCGCTTTTTCATCCCAATTATCATTTTGTTAAATACAATCGTTTTGTCTGTCAATTAAGAACTTTCGTCTTTCGAGGACAAAGGTCACAGCACACAAATTAAATTAAATTATTAGTGCTTTACGTCTCAAAGATGATATCCTACCGGCGACAGACGACGAGGCTTACAGTGCTTAATCAACGACCCTGATGTCCATGTCTCGTTAAGCGCAAACCCCTTGCTCTCACTGGGCCGGGAATCCTCCCTGCCGCAGACCCAACACTATGCCATTGAAAGACAAGGTTAGATAAAACCTTATTCTAAGAACCCAATTGAATATGTTAATCACGAGAGAGCAATGGTCGCCATTGTAACCAGTCAAGGTATTGCGTCTTGTAATCAAACTGTCCAAAGGTTTGTGGATAGTAACAGTAGTAAGTAACGAGGATCGGTTTTTCATGATAAGGTGGTTTTTTTCATCTGTTTTTGGTCTGACATCAACCGCCGATCTAGTCCAATGAGATGCTCTCAAATAAAAGGCTTTAGTGTATATGTTTAGCTGTTTATTATTCAATATGTGTGTGTGTGCATGGGTGTGTGTGGGGGGGGGGGGGGGGTGCATGCGTATGTGTGTGTGTGTGCGTGATTCGCATGACTGTTTGACAACACCCAATGAGAAAATTTGAAAAAAAAAGAAGCACAGGCAACAAATCTGGGTACACTAGGGAGCAAGAGCGATAGATAGATAAAAAGATAGAAAGAGGGAGCGAGATGAAGAGATAGAGAAAGATAGAGTGAGTGAGAGAGAGTTAGAGAGAAGGAGACGACGGTAATACGCGTGTGCAACTGTACTGCGATTGTGCTGCTGCTGTTAAGATTCCTGATAGGTTAGTACGAAATCAATAGAACGATTACAGAGCAGATATAGGCTCTGTGTGAATGGCCAGAGTAATTGTGAGCTAGGTATAGTTAACATTACGGAGTCCCTCGCAGAGCAGCAACTCAGCAACTCTCGAACATCGTATTTTAACAGAGCTGACACATTGCATTTCCAATTCTTAAAGGAACTGACTTGGTACCTGATCCCTCACTTCGGCCACATACACTGCTGATGTAACTGACAATCACCCCGTACTTTGCTCGACAGTTGCCGTAAGAGGTTTCAGATGGGCCAAGCAAACGTCGGGAGGCAATTCTCGATATCAGGCAGATACTTAACTCAACAACAAATATGCCACCTTTCCTGTCTTTTAATGGTCTAGAATGTACTTGGCGTCGGATCATTTTTTAACTCTTCCTGCATAACCTCCATTGTAGTTATCCTCCTAAAGTGTGCCTTATTGCTTATGTTTGCTGTTATGTAAGGACGATGACCGCCAAGTCTTCCGCGCCAAGGCTTTTATAAAGCCTAGGGAAGAAAATCTGATTTCTTTGTGTTCCTAAATTTTGCCGTTGTCCACCATTACGGTCGCACATTGTCGCTCTATAGATTGGCAACATTTGACTAGTTGCTTACAGCATGTTTGGTTCGGCAGGAATCAAATACAATAAAATTCTCATATGATCGTACTTATGATATCAATAAATTTAATTCAAGTAAGTAACATAATTATTACCCAATGACTCAAAGCAGGTTTATATCTTCGTTACGAGGGTTCACTCTGTGAGGCTCTGTGGTGATCGATTCCCTAATTATAATACACACCCATCGATAGGTGGATTTACAGTGAGATAATCAACAACCCATGTAAATACTGGACTGAGAGCGGGATAAATATCTTTTCACAAAGCCTTTCAATTGCCAAAACACGTCACGCAATAGGCTTTCAAATTGCAAAAATAACATGTGCAAGATGCAATAAATGTCAGCTTGAGCAATTGCTCAGCCTGTCCATGGTTTGAAAGCATTTCAGAGCTTGTCGTTGACCAAAAGAGCCGTAAGAGCTTCAGTATGCTAGATGGCAGAAGGTACCATATTTACTGTTGCCTTAGTATTTGCAGTGTCTACGTTACGATTACCAAATATATCAATGGTTATGGGCAATAGACCAAATAATAATACATCAAATTCAGGCAATAACAACATTGTCTTTACTAGGATATCATGTTTAAGGTGATTCTTTTTACCGTGTTGTTAATAAATACTTTCTGCAACTATACATGTTCTCTATACATGTTCTCTAGTCCGATTATCAACCTGTTTCTTATAGAGCATTCATGAACCAATGAGCATTATGCTTGAGTATTCTTCAACCGCTATGTCTAATTACAATAGTATAGAGATGACAATGGAAGTATAATTAATCCTGTGCCTAGAATAGAGATACACGGTACTGATAAACCTGCTACAATTTACGATTCGAGTTTCAAGTAAAATAACGTGCATGATCTTGTCCATGCATGCAAACACGTTGTTGTATGAGTGATGGAAATTATCATTGTGAGACAAAATGACTCATCCATTCTGTTTGATTAATATATCTATTCGGGAAAGTACTTGAAGATGTTGATGATGAATATGGCTGTAATATTACAGCATGTCTATATCATATGTCTAGTAGATAAGATGTATTGGCGGATGTAACTAATCAACTTATTGGGCACTGACCAGCATAGTTATAGTTCCACTTGACCATGGGTTGACCAATGTGAAATATAGATCATTTGAAATCAAGTGCAGGAAGTGAAGATGTTTTTACATCCCGGCATCAGTCCCGTGCAGTACAGGTAACCAATATATCCCTAGCATCTTGGTTGTGGTTTAAATTAGTCCGTGACATTCTGAATGACATGACACCTAATTAATGTTTTGGCCCATTACTGAGCTGCTTTTCACTGCATTTGATGTCTTTTCCCTAATCACGGTATCGTGCTTCAGGCAAGCCGACTCTCTTAAGAAGATTTGTGATCAGAAGACAGAGCGACGACCTCGGATACCGGATACATTTTCATCTCGCTTATTGTACGTGCGCTTGCCGTGACTGAAGTCAGTATTTCTTAGCAGTCCAACATTTCTCTTAAAGCATCACAACAACATTCATGCAATGTGTGCGAAACTTGTCCGCTTATGACAAGCAGATACAAGCTGTGAGCATAAAATACTGGAAATGATGGAGGACGCAGGAGGCACCCACGTAGACCTAGCAATAGCAAGCAGCGCATTTCTGTTCTCATATCCGTGCCGCTTTACAATGTTTACGCACTAGTAATTGATCGCTTATGCAGTTGTGCCTTGTTTTCCAGAGCTTAGTAAATGTTAATCAAATGGCATTTGATGGCCACTTTCTTCATTGAATCATGGTCAATCGTCGAATAGCTCCTGTTACGTTTACTCGGGCGCATTGGACATTGCCAAAAGAGGTTAAATATATCGATGGTTCATCGCGTTATGGAGATGGGAGCCCTACTCATTGACGGCATAACTATATACGTTAAGCGTATGGTATATGATCTGAAGGAAAATATTTGTGAACGCCTCATGATTTGAGCCGGCAATTTGCTAATTTTTCTGATAATATATTTGGAGCATATACATATCATCTAAAACTGGCTAAAATCAATGGAATATGTACGTTGGGCATCAACATTATGCACAGGGCGAGAGTCATTAGTAAATTACTGATAGCGTTGCTATAGAAAGTTTGAGCCATGATATTTACAGTCCTTTATTTCATTTATAGCATCGTGCCGCGCAGGAAGGACTAAAGGCAATCTGGACGCCCTAAAGGCGGATGAAATGGTGTCTCACTAAAGATAATCGGTAACTTGGGTTAAAGTTATTTTTAACTACGCATCTCATATAAGCAGTGAGAACCATAATTGATGGGTTAGCAGTGAACACATGAAACCTTAGGAGGGATTTTATATGTTCTATCACCAAGCTCTGTTATTAGACTTGGCAAGTATATAATTGAAAAGGACAGACCACCTGGTGAATAATGACCGCAACAAATGAAGTGATAGCATTACATTCGGGAGATTTTGCAGCATATCACTCACGAGATAGTCTGGAGGCGTGGTCACCTACCCCACTTTCATTGGAAAATTAAAACCAGCTACCAATCACAGATGTCCCATTGATAATACTTTCTAGTGTCTATGTTGTGGTGGTGACCAATAATATCAGCATACCTAACGATAATTCTCCGTGCCGAGACAAATTACAATATCTTTTATATTTGGTGTACCTTGAAGACAACAGCTATTTCGCATGGGTCATGGGCATGTCTACATGTCTGTGTGAAACCGTCAATTGTGTGCTTGCCATTTACAACAAATCTTTAAGCTCTTGTACGACTCCTTTACCTACCCGAGTATTTACTTATTGTATCCGAGTATGGATTTTGCGCATTGTGACATGTTCTAACGCTCACTTGCCTCGTCATGGAATTGGGGTACCATGCAATTTGGCGAACTGTACGATGCTAGTTGCCTTTGAATTGTCTGTATGATAAAATATGCAGGAGTTGTCTTTGATTCATAGGTCTATAACAAATAGCTGTCGGCTATGGTGCTGTGCCAAGATCGAATCATTGATTGGTTGCATGGTAAACATTCCACTTGCCTGTCCTGGACTAAAATCGTACAGTAGATCAGCTATTCATCATGAAATAGCAATAAATTCATTGCAAACTACGATGAGAGAGTTAGAAAACATTTATTGTGTGAGATTATTGGAACATAGCTCCTTCATTATGAAGCCGTCAATTAATTACCAGACACCATACCACACACAAGACATATCAAATACCACGTTGGTCGTTCTAACAACCCGCACCTAAGAGGTACTTACACACATATATCATTCTTTCAAATGCTGTGTTATCGTTATTTACTATAAGTGTCAAAGGAAAAACGTTAGGTTATTCGTTTCAACCGGATCGATTGTTTTACTGAAATCTATAACCTGAACAATGAATAACTACAGTTTGTTTAGAATATGACTTTTGAATGAAGGGTGATATTGATGTGTAATGTACAGGACAATATTATTCCTCAATAAATTAAATGTACTCATCTTAAAAAGCATTAACAAGTATTTCGTGCACAAGAAACACTCCACGATCTTAGAGAATGCGGCATAGCACCTCTCCGGCACCTTGGTAATGTTCGTCTTGATGCATCGTGTGTCACTGAATTCGGACAGTGAATACATTAAAGAAAATAACTGACTCGTTGTATTGTGTGCCAAGTTAACAAGTTTTCTCGTGAAGTCTATTTGTATCACAATGCAATGTCTACCTCAAGGACTTTGCGGCCTAGCTTGGGATTTAGCTTACCATATAATTAGCAGCATTCGTTTACGACAAAGACAAGGTAAATAATGGCAACATGTCTTTGTGTCCTCGTTGACCAAGGCATCAGGTTTATTAACGAGGATAACACCAATTGCACATAAGTGGTCCAATACAATGAAAGTATCTATACTATCACAAAGATATCTGGTTTTTAACCATAGTTTGGACGCAAACAGGCCAGAGCCATTCATCAGGTTGAAACGAAATCAAATTTACTTAGAAAAAGATGTGCAGATATCAAAATGATAACGCTGTATTTACTCGCCAGCGGTCCCATTACTGCCATTTCTCAGATGGCTCTTTTACAAAACTGATACGAAGTTGCTGTCTCCTACATTCAAGAATGTATGCCATTACAAATAGAAAGTATTTGCTGTCTGTCTGTAACGCAAATGCAACAAGTGTCAAATAACCGTTAAAAGTAATTATATAAATTATAGTAATAATACATTTGGTTTCAATTAGCTTTTTGAGTAAAGATGAATGAATTGTTATTAGTTGACCTAGTTGCCTCACATATGAAGTGTATGGCTCTATATTAATGATTATTTTGCTGATTAAACCTCGGTCAAGAACCATTGAACAAAGGATTTTATTTACACACAAACTCATTCACAAACGCTAACACAAAAAAAAACATATAAACACATGCTGACACACACAAATCAGACACATGCACACACATGAATCGCGCGTGTGTGCACAAGCACATATAATTATATATATGAATACATACATATATATTTATATATGTATACATCTATATAGATATTCATATAGATTTATGGAAATATAGATGCATATATATGAGTGTATTTATCCATAGATAAGTATAAATATTTATGTTGGTAAGTATATTTGTACATGCATACATAGATATGTATAAATATATATCGATAAATAGATTATATGCATAATAGAAACATGTACATGCATTCATGTAGATATGTTAACACATATATACATATACATCTATACGTATACATTTATTTATAGATATATTTGCATATAAATGCATATTTATATATATATATATATATATATATATAAATATATTTATATTTATAATATGTATATATATATTACATATTTATTTTATATATATGTATATAAATATATATAATATATGTATATATATATATATATTATATATAAATACATTTATATATATATATATATATGAATATATATGCATATATACATATAAATATATATACATATATACATATGCAATATATATATGAACACACATATGTATCATATACATATACATATATATATATAATATTTTATATATATATGCATATATATTATATCATATACATATATATATGTTATATATATACATATATATATATATATATATATATATATATATATATATATTATATATATATATATATATATATATATTTATATATATATATGTTGATATATATATATATATATATATATATATATGTTATATTATATAATATATATATATATATATATATTTCTATATATATATATATATATATATATATATATGTATATTTATATATATGTGTATATATATATATATATATATTTATATATATATATATATATATATATATAATAAAACAAGAATACGAAATAAATAGAGGAATATTAACTAAAAACGCACACATGCATACACAACTCAAGCTCTTTATTCAACATTAATAAAACATAAATGACAAGAATATAAGAATAGAGGAATATGAAGTAAAAGCGAACACAGGCATACATATAACTCAATGCAACCTGGGCTCTTTATTCAACATTCATAAAACATACATCAGAACAAACATGATACAAGTCGGACTCTACATTCATACAATTACGCAATAGCATTTTGAAAGATGGAGTAGATAGGCTGAGCACGTAAATACGATCAAAGTGCTCTGCGACATTACACGTGGTGAGTTATGGGCGGGAAGCGTCATGATTACAAAGCACTCCGCGACGTTACTCTTGGTGAGTTGTGAGCGGTAAGCGTCCTCAGTACAAAGCACATCGCGACGTGACAATTGGTGAGTTGTGAGCGGGAAGCGTCAAGAATGCTGTGACCTGGTATGCTTCCCTATACAATGTACTGATGTGTGCATTTGATCATTCACTTATCAGATTTTCTCTGCTCAAGTGTCACAATCCTGAATCATGAACATCTGCATAATTTGCGCTACTGAAGTCAGAAGAAGGCAGCAAGCTCTTGAGTGCGAGGAGTGCAGCCGTTGGCAGCACCGAATTTGCAACACAGGAGTGAGCCAGACCAACTACAGATTAGCTATCAAGGACCATCTTGGTCTCTCGTGGAGATGTGTCGACTGCACAACAATCAGCATATTCAGCCCATTAGCCGAGAGCTCCAGAATATATCCAACGCCAACCACTCTCGCCGATATGAACCCAACTAGGCAGTCCTAAGTAAGTGACACGGAAGAACCTCATCGCTCAACGGCGGATGACCTATACTTCTCCGTCACTTTGTTCTCATTCAGCGCCCCCAGCCACCCTGCTGAGGAATCCGTTGAGAACGAAACTTTACCAACTCAGATCGCCAACCCCACCTCAGTTACTTACAAGATACTCGAGAAAGACAGCCGACGGGGGAAGTCAAAACTGGTAAATAGCTTAGGCTACGCGTATTGCCTGAAAAAGTAGGGCCCTACTACAAGCCAGTGGATTTGCAGCGTCCGCAACAGGAACCAACGATGCTACGCGGGCGTATCGATGAAAGATGGCTCCTTCGTCCGGGGAGTTCGCGACCACATCCATCCCGCCGACCCAGGAATAGAGGTCAAGACCACCCTGAATGCCCATGTCAAAGACAAGGCGTCGTCACAACCATTCCGAACGGCCATGACCCTAGTGGATGAAGTTCTCCTGTGTCTGCCCGTAAATGCACATGAACAACCAAATCCTGCCAACATCAAGAGGATGGCCAACCGCACCCGACAGGCCACACGCCCTAAGGATCCTACGGATCTCGTGTTCGAGGTACAATATGTTAGATAACTATGTACCAGGAGCAGTGAATGTTAAGTAATGCTGCGTATAATACTAAGTGTACACAGTGAATGTCAGTGATGCCCGATACTATAGGCAGTTGGTTCGCATGGTGTTCACTAATACTGTATTTGTTCTTGTGTTTAGCTTTCAGAAGAGCATGTCCCCACCGATTTTTTCCTGAACGATGTCCGCGTTGATGACAAGAGGCACTTGCTCTTCGCGTCACAGCACCAACTGGCTATCATGTCCTCAGACAAAACATGGTATGTCGACGCCACCTTCAAAGTCGTTCGACATCCGTTCACCCACCTGCTGAGTGTGCATGGCTTCATCAAGTCAGGTGATTGCATGAAGCAAGTGCCCCTTGCCTTTTGTTTGATGAGCCGAAGAAAGAAGAAGGAAAAAGGTATATTTCTTGGCTCTTACATGGTTAGTGCTGTGGAAGTTTTGGTTACGGTTAGTATTGTTTGAATTATGCAAGTACAATGCTTTATGCGTGACAGGTATTTGGCAAGGCGTTCGAAAGGTGTTTGCTAACGTCCAGGTACGAGGGTGTGCCTTCCACTTGGCCCAGGCTGTCTGGAGGGAGGTCCAGTAGGTTGGCCTTCGTACGGCATACACTGACGACCCTGCTGTTTGCAAGATGATACGCCGTCTCCTCTCTCTCCCCTTTCTTCTAGCGGAACTCATCGAGCCGGCATTCAAGAAACTTCAAGACCGGACCATCAACGACAGACGGCAGGAGATCTTCGTCTACGTTTCGACCACCTGGCTCACATCAACTACCTGGGACATCGCCAGTTGGAGTGTGTTTCGACATTCCATCAGGATCAATTATAACATATGCTACTGCCATAAATAAAATATACCACACATTCTTCTGGTGCTCGGTTTCTGTATCGGTACACGTTTTATACAAGGGGCATATCGTCCCGAGACGACGGATCGGCCAAATGCCCTGGCCGCCGAGTCCAAACGCCCTTACAGCACTCTATCTGGGGACGATGAACAGTAGACATAATACTTTAAATTTATTTCATATCAAGATAATAAATGCATTAATACTGTTCCTTATTAAATGAAATATGCAGCATTCAATATATTCCTTTCTGTAAAAACATGGTTGTAGCATTGCGGGGGCGAACTGACCCGGGGGCGAACTGTCCCTGGGGCGAACTGTCACAGCGGGCCAACTAACCCGAGGGCGAACTGTCCGAGCGGGGGCGAACTGACCCGAGGGCGAACCGTCCCGGGGCGAACTGACCCGATACCATAGATATATATATATATATATATATATATATATATATATATATATATATATATATATATATATATATATATATATATATATATATATATATATATATATATATATATATATATATATATATATATATATATATATATATATATATATATCTATATATATCTCTATCTATATATATATATATATATATATATATATCTCTATATATATATATATATATATATATATATATATATGTGTGTATATATATTGTAGTAGTGTAGTAGTAGGTAATTTCTTGGTCTGTACCAAGTGGTTGAAAAATGATTGTCTCATACATAGATATTAGTATGTATGTATAAACTCGGTAAATATATAGTCCATTGCTATTTCAAATATGTATATAATAGACGACATTACAATGATAATAAGAGAACATAAGGAACATGTGCCACGGCGGCCAATGTTGAATACGTTGAATAATTCCTGGTGCTTTCTTCAAGATATCTATGTCCATGTTGTAGACGGCTGACTGTAAAATAGCACGCGGTGTTTGTATCATTATCCTCCCGAACAAACTCCGACAGAAATGATAAAGCATTAACCTTTCTTAGCGCAATTAGTGTCAGAGGGTTGTACCCGGCCACATAAATACACCCAAATCTTCTGGAGGTTTAAAATATATGAAACATTGTAAGATAAGCGAACTGTACAGAATCCACGGCAAAGAATGCTGCTGTGAAAGTAAATTGACCGGCTTCATATAAGAAGATATAGCTTGCAACAACTGCCCCAATACATCTGACCTAAAGTTTCTTGATACCTTTGGCTTCATAAACAATTCTTTTGATCCGATATATGCGTTCATGGCCTTATAATTCTAATTGGCACCAGGCACCATGCAATCCCTAGTACTACTCACTCAATTAGCAGAAGAAAAGTTGAAGTCAATTATTAATTATTCAGTATGCCTGTCTACTCAGTTGCCCATAAATGGGGATATAATTCCCAATGCGTAGCTTACCTTGAAACTTGTGTGTTTCATTGACATTATACAAGGCCGCACGCATCAGCTCTGACCACCAGCGGAAAACCAACAACATAACTTTTACAAATTTAGAACTATCAGTTGGGAATGAATTTCTTTCTATCCTAGAGGTAAGACAATGTTGTCGGGATACATAAAATGACCAGCTCAGTGTTTTATCAGTATAGCACATACGAGTGATTAATGTTGTGATTGGTTCCCAGTGTGTACGCGGCAGTCTTTATCGCATGACACAAAGAGGATATTTTCTCCCTCTGATCCCGGTTAAGTGATGTATGACAAGCGTACTGCCATCACTAAGTCCGCTGTTAAGACACTTATGCAAAATGTTACTTGTGGTGACAGCAGTACGTTATTCATATATCTAGCACCCAAAGCATTCTACCGGCAGAATATATATACAAAGCAAGAGCACCGACATATTTCTACGTTCTGAGGTAAACGCTTCAAGATTATTACGCACGCGACATCAACTAGATGTATTGCAGCAAACATAAAACTATGTATGTTATCCTAGAAATGTGTTTAGAAATTTGATCTGCATTGCAAGTAAATACAAGAAAAAGTGTTTTTTTTCATCTAAAGGAAAACATCTTATTGAGAATGTTGATTGCAGAGAGTTTTGGTAGGCCATGAACATGTGGTTAGGTCCGGACTAATTGTTATACAAACAACAGCAGCTCACGCCAGGCTTCTCTAAAAGTACCTACTCGGCACTTAAAAGGAAATATTACCACGACAACGATACAATGTCAGCAATGTTATTCCATATGCTGAAAATGCCGACTGATTAATCTTCGATTCCAGTTAACCCACAAGCGGCCCCAGTAGCACCTAACACTGTGGCAATAGGAATATAAACTACTGTAGACATAACATCTACGCCACATGCGCCAAGACACATAGCAACAGTAACTGCAGCCACTTAGTAAACTGCACGCCTATCTTTCTGGTGCATAGCACAATATCTCCTTGTCGAGGTGCCTTAGATTCTCATCGGTGGGGGGTAACCTTGGTAAATACTAGGTGTGATTGGTGTCTTCAAAACTATATGATTAAAGTACAAGCTCAATTAGGAGTATAACTACTGGCTTAGATGCCGGATACGCGAGCAAGTTTGTCAAAGTTGAACATATCAGCCTTAAATGTTGTCGGAAGGGATAAGTGTATGAAGATGGAACATTATATCAGCAAACTGAGAATGCTGGTAGGTTTCACTACACATGATCCCAACAAACTTATCCCAGCCAGCTACCATGGTGATGATAGTGCAGGGTTAACGAGCCCACTGGACTCAATGTCATTTATGCAGCAAGCCACTGGTAGGCAACTCTGTTCGAGACCACCGTTAATATAACAGGCAAGTACAGAGGACCAGCCCACAATGCATGCAACCTAACGCTGCGGTTGAATCCCAAGACAACAAAGCTACCAGATGTCTTCCTTAACCTACGGGTCTATGACTCTTATCTCTTGATGCAGTTCCTCAGAAAGGTGAAAGGTCAAATCAATTGCATCCCCAACAATATATCTCACAGTCCCTGGCGGCAGTGGCGGCTAACTATGAGCCCGACGAAACGAAGTGAGAGATGCTCCTGAGAAAGAGAGAGTTTATGGGCGGTTGGAATAAGTTTAATGCTCCACTACCTCCTATACAGGACTTCTACAGCAAGCTGTTTGGCAGGGTATATCCGCTGATGACTATAAACATGTAGTCAAGGTCCCCTAGCCTGTTGGGTGCGAGCCCTGTTTACATATTCAATAGTCTCGCCAACAGTCTAGGATATTGTCTCGTCTTGAACTGGTGCAGCATACCAGATTTGGGATGCTCCAATCACAGGCCATGTCTCTCGGTCACTCTCGGGTACTTTTGAGTCATTGTCTCTCGTTGATCAGTGTCACATTTTCAGAAGATTCGCGCCATATTTATTTTGGTACGCTCCGTTTGAAAGACTTGTTTGCTCGGCTGCTTGATGGGTCGTGACTGTTTTGTGAATGTGGCTGCTGCGACGGGGAAACATTTTGCTACACATTGTTTGCTACTGCTCTCGATGCAATGCTTGGAATGGATCAGTGTTTGACACCAATGGTTGTCCGTTTGCAGGGACAAGTGATTTGTCATGTCGGACAAGTGACTTGCCAAGTCAACTTATCCAACTGGACGAGTGATTTTTATGAGCTGGGCACACATTCTACAACACCCCGATTGTTGTTTCACGCTGTGTGGCACCGTTAATCACACAGTCGGTGAGAAGCAGAGACACAACTGGTTATTTTTAACTGACTATTACGTTAACATACTTTCATGCAGCTAAGCGATTAAAGCGCTTGTTGTGGTGCCAATGTGAACTTTTGAGACGCCCCATAGTTCCAGAAGACATTCAATGTGTTCTCATTGGACGCAGACAACAACAATGTATATGACATCACATAAAACCGAGGTTGAGTATCACAAGCCAGTTTCATGAGCCAGACGCGCACAACTAAGGTCAATCCGGGTCACAACCTTTGCGTTGATTGGTCACGAAGATTAACGAACGTGTCTAATGAATATTCGGCCGCTCAAGTTTTAGACCTTGTCCTGTCGTAGACTCTAGGGCGAGAAGCGTAGCGGAACCCCTGGAGTCTGGGACGCAGACTAATAATCATGCACAGAAGGTCTGGGGCATGTTTGAATGCCATGACCTGTACCTGACTACCATGACCTATACCTGTGCACAGACGTGCTGATCTTGGCGGATGTGTTGGCGATATTCCGCAAGACCTGTCTAAAGCAGTACAGTCTTGAACCAGCCAACTACTTTACCAGACTAGTGGGATTCATTGCTCAGGAGAACAGGTGTATCACTTGAGTTGCTTACCAACTATGACAAGCACCTGTTGTATGGATGGGCAATGAGTCAGCCTCTATCTTCTGGGGCAATTGAGTTGGTGACCCAGTTAATCGATCTAGAGATAGAGAAACACCCTTACGATGCAAAACCTGGATATATACTTGAAGTTGATTTGGAATACCTTACAGGGTCAAACGATGCCCATAACGGGTATCCCCCAGCTCCAAAGCGATTAGCTGTGCTAAATAAGTGGTTTATAGCTACAAATAATTTTGAGAAGGACTTGTACAAACTGATGAACAACTCTGTGTTTGGTAAAACAATGGCGAATCATCGGGTTAACGTGAAAATCGTCCGCTCAGCTGAAGAGGAAAAAAATCGTAGAATAGTGGCCAGCCCTGCTTATGCTAGTCAAACGGTATTTGACGATGATCTGGTATAAAGATGCTGCAGTGGTAGACACAAGATATGTTGATAACATACAAGTAAAATATCACTACCCCCACTTGACTCAAAGTGGTTGATAACCCCAAAGAAATTTAAAACAATGGTCACGTTAATGTGCCAGCAATCGGGTAGCACCATTGGGCCCGTGGCCCGACCCGAGCCCCGGCGGATTATCTACTTAAATTAAACCTGACTTAGTGTAAGAGGTGACATGGGTAAAAAAATAGCGGTGAGCGTGCCTGTGCTATGATGATCTATGTTCCCCAAAATGAATGCAACAAAAAAGGACTGACCTAGTGTTATAAGGGCTGAAATTGATAAAAAAAAACCGCTGTGTATACTACTCTTTTAATGAAATGTGCCCACAAACACAAATCCTGTTTTTGTAGACTGGGGGTGGAATTCTCACTTGAGTCCTTGCTTCGTTTCACTGTCGCAAACTGCAACCACTGCTGCCTAACAGCCTTCTTCATCAGAACCATCTATCTTATCTAGCCTTGCCATAATGAACACCTCACACCACAAAATCTTAATAACAACTTAAGTTAAGAGGACTACGTGCGTTACAAAAGCAAGTCTATGTGTTTGTTGTGTTATAATTCGGTCGATAATCAACGTTGTTATGCCCTTTAATTATATGAGTCATGTCATCTCCAAACATAATGTAGGATCTGATATGTTATTCTCCTTTCGGTAGGCTGCGTGAAATATTTTCAAAACCATAAAATATTGTTATTAATAACGCATCCGCTTCTTCATTTAAGCTGAATGTATAATATACATTTTTTCCTAAGGATGCGCCTCTTTCAATCTTCGCGATTACTCCCCTCGAGCTTCTTGAGTACCGGTGCAGTGAAAACGAAAATTGGTGTCAACAACCGAAGCACTGAATCCTCACGCAACAATCGTGAAAACATTGCATCATTACTAGGCATCGGAACGTTTGGCCTTTTCAAAGGTTTACAAGATATATCCTTACAAAAAAGCCACTAACTTAAATCAAAACCTTTGTCTTTAAAAAAGGTTTTAATCAGGTCTCAGAAACAGCTGGTTAAAATTATCTGCGTTGATATACTGTTTCTATACGTTACAACTCGATGTCAGAAGCTATTTCTTGCTAGTTCGCTCCTAATTCTCGATCGCAAATGACGTAATACATGAAAAAAAATTCACACCTATATGAGATATCCAATTAATCATCTTAGTAGCGATATATCAGGCACAATGTTTTTAGCTTCTATACCACAGACATTTGACAAGATTTGTTGCTTACACTAATGGCGACGCCTCGTTAACATATTTTTGCATTTACGAAAAATATTGCTAGTATACAGTAGTCGTTTGTAAGAATATGTTATGACTTTATTAGCCGAACCAAGCAGTCACACCTTCACAATACTGATAACAATAGCAAACTAAATCAAAAATACCAATAGCAATACTTATGCATACAATACAAAAGTCAGTACAAAAACGGGCTGTTAGAAGCATTCTATTATTATCACGATATGACTTCTGATGGAAAAAGATTGCATATAGTGTATGGGTACTACTACTGGTGGAGGGGTTTAACTAGCAGCTGTATAGGGATTGCAACTTGCTTATAGGGTAAGCCATTTTGCATGTACATTTGAACGCAGTGATTTACACTGTCATGCAATATAGTTATGATATGAGGTACTGATATGAGTTACAGTAGAATAAAGATTTCTCTATGTTGCGGCAAACATGCTTCGTACCGCTTGCGCAAAACGGGGAACAAAGACCGCGCTTACCTGGACGCGATTAGTGCACAGCACCGTGAAATCAGAGACCCTATATTTTAAGGCGACTACATCTTTTTGGTATTGCTAATGCTTTCGGTAGCCAAAATAACATTTAAGCATTATGACCAAATGCTAAACCTACGCAATAAAATATCTTTTCAATTAGAGAACGCACTTGTATTATACCGCAGCACCACTAACTGACAGGAAAAGCGCACACGAGAACGTTTGCCAATCATCCGTCCTATAAGTTCAGTATAAGGAACGACAACAACCCTATGGCTCACCAAATTCAATGTAAGCCGGTGATTTTGATCATAAAACATTGATTTTGCATGGAACACTTGTAATTGCCTGGTAGCTATCACACAGTTAGTGATAATGTCTATGCACTAAAAAGTGACCATCGTAATGAACATGAACATATAAATATTCATGAGTACTATTGCATGGACATATCACGGTAATTCGTGTTTTTTCTCTCTCTTATGCTTGCTGTTTTGGGAAACATTTCTTTGTCACATTAGGAACGCATGTTCGATTATGTTTAAGTTAACGACACTTGAAGTCTCGCCATTTTATAAAACTGCGTCATCCTATTCTTTGAATAACAAGTTATCTGCATCCTCACTGACCAGAATATCCAATGCCAAATACTTGCGATAAATCGCAGCACCTCATCAATTCCTTCTTATAGTCGTGCTGGTAGGTTCGGTTGTGCAGTAAATTGGTAAGTAAATGCATGCCGGCTTTAGTTATATCGAGTGATAGTAATGATTGTATAGAAATTACAACCACTTTCTGGGCATCCGGCCCGAGAAAGCAGCGAGAGGCTTAGTGATAGGGTATAGCACGCGGGGACAATCACTAATAGAAAATTTTATGGCAGTTATGTTTTAATCTGACGCGTATTTCCCTCTGCCTTATATGGTATACGTAATTAATTGAATAATATTATTTTGTTGAATAATTACATCGAAACACTAAATGTGTCATTGGGTTTCGTCTTCATCAGAAGCCATCTTACGTAACTACTGCTTGAATTGAATGTTCACGGTTATCTTCAATTAAGGAATTTGCGTGCATTTATTCAATATCACTTTATAAAGTTTCACCCAGCTGTTTGCGTCAGCCTACACTCACATATGATATTCGTAATTACAACATTCTCTGAAATTAACACAAATACGCTAACATATCTTACGAGGCAGTGTGGGTATGACTGCCTTCATACTTGGCGCATGGCAAGACTTTCTTAACGTCCCAATTCTTTATTCTGATGAGTAAGGAGTTAGACAGGATTCGGTTTGTCGTCCAATGACCCATAAAGGGCTTGTATTGGCGAAAACCTACCTGCTGTAATTAAATAGAATGCTTTACCTAGTATTTTTCACATATTAGTCATAAATGTTGCATGTTTGCAAGCTGCGTGATCTTCAGTATTGTTTGAATATTTTAAGAGGATACATTCTGACTCAAAGCCCTACTTGGTACAGAAGAACAAACTTACTGTCCTCAATAAGTCTCAAGCATCGACGATAAAGCTAATTAATCTTTTGAGGTTGTGGTGACCTTCTATCGCAGCGTCATGATATTCGAGCTGCTTACACTCGAACAATGCCATCGACAGAAAGAAAACAAGCAAAGTTATTCGTCGAGTATCATGATTCAAGATATCCATATCTGTTGTGCATTTAAATGAAGTATTTGTGACGCATTTACTTGTGCATGTCTATGTGGCCAAAGCACCCCACAAATTTTAATGCAATGACAAACTGTGTTCATCGAGATGAAGTGTGCAATAATAGTCCAAATCGTGACAGTTGCTGAGCAAGACAATGTCCACCGTCCAGTAGTTTGTCCTTCTAGATACCAGCTAAATGATGAATCAATTCGTTTTAACTTAACAACAGCAACACTGCGGAATACATATGTAAATGAGCTTCAATGGTTTTGTGCTGCGGGTTCCTCTTTTAGTCTTATCGACCGAAAACCAATGATTGCTATTTCCACAAAATGAACTTAAATATCCATTGCCGGATGCTAATATTGCTGTGATATCTTAATAATAGAAAACCGGCAACGCAAGAAAACCCCCTATCTTTGTATTGAACAATTGGAAGTACAATAACATATAGATAGCTGCATCTGTTGAGTAACACAGCAACATAATTGTAATAGCGTTTAAATGATTTAAACTGAAGTGCAGTTTCTTAGTTTTTCCAGCAGCAACTCTTACAAAGAAGAAAACAACAATGAAATGATAATTATTCAGCCCAAGCAAGCTTGCCGACACGATGCTCTTTATTTCGCGATCAAGCTGGCGCTTCGAGCATTTATTTTGCAGCCGTTAAACCAGAAGCACAAAATTCTGGCGATGATAATTTTTACCCAAAAGATGCTGATATCAAAGTACTTATTTTTGTTAAAAATAATATGTTCTATGACTATGACGTAAGCCAATAAACAAAATTATTTGTCCATGACAAGTCATTGCGTTGTCCTCAAAGCTCACTTAAGGAAGGTATACTCACGATACTGGAATTTCGACAAGCAAGTTACATTGCAGGGTAATTTAATCCCTTCGATTCTTACTTTGTTATTTGGTCATGTGGTCATGGTTCATCAATATTGCCACATTTATTAGGAGTCAAATAGCGCCGTAAAGCTGTTTAACGATATTACAAATATATATATGATTATATTAAAAACCAAGGAATGCAAAAATTAACTCTCATTGATGCTAATGCGTCTAATCCTACCAGGTGGTATATATATCCCAGCTAACCGAATAATGGTTAGCCAAGATATGATCGAGTTGTGATTACCCTATTTATTATCTTTCAACGTATCTGTACATATTCCCCCGAAACTTTATCTATCGTCAGCTAGAAAAACACACAAGGCTCTATCTTTGGGCTAGCTACGTTTAATGTTCAGATATTGGGCGCATTATCTATCACGAGTAATTATATAAACCATATCCTTTTACCCGTAACTTAGTTCTCACCCCCTAAAAGTACAAAAGTAAAGGCCCCAAGATGAATTGTACTATATTTGTGTGGCTCTGAGATCATGTCCAGAAATATCCCATACCTGAGATTCTTTTTCAGTAGACGTTCTATAACAGATCTTATCATTGACCCATCGTTTAATACAAATAAGTTACAGAATGTGGCTGCAAATGGTCAATTGATTCAGAAATACTTCTTTTAGGGCTAGGGCAACCATTGCACTGACAATAAATAAAATAACAGACCAATTCCACATGCCGGCTGAATAAAACGTTTCTTATCCGAAGAGATTTAAATCATGGTTATTTTTTTAATCTCAGTAATGAAAAGGGAGTCGAAACCACGGGCCCTCTGTAATTGCTGCTGGAGATATAAACAAAATTGTCTAGCGATTTAATGAGAGTGAAAAGTTGATATTAGTAAAATAAAGGGTTCCTCTTTTAGTCGTTTTAAGTGGAAGTTATTTTGGCATCGCATTATAATCGCTTCAAACCTGCATCGCAAGATATTAAATTCCAGTAGACGTGATGTGCTGGAATGGCGCACTGCGCTTGCGATATACATATCTTACATCATCTATATATAAATGACTGTAATATATATATTATTCTATCATGTAAAAATATATATATATGAATAAATATATAATATATCTATATGACATACTTATAACGTATATATATATATATATATTGTACAGTCATATGAATGTTGTTACACTCCTGGCTGGTATGTATATATATATTGAATCCATATCCATATAGATATATATATGTAGTGCTCTCTCATAGGCTTAGAAGCACCGACCTCCTGCTGAGCTGAATGCTTCGAAGCATGCGTGCTTTCTCTTTGCACAAGAGATGTTTCTATACTCACGTCATTCGTGCTCTCAAATCGGTTACAATCAAATTATTCTACGCTTCTTGCAAATGAAAGCGCTTTCTCTGCGCTTATTTTTGCAATTCCTCGCCGTTTCCGCAGATATCGCTAAGTAGCTTGATCTATTTCCATTTCGTTTCATTACATCCTAAAAGAAGGTGGATGCCTGATGTAACTGGCGGATTAATTTGTACTCTTTATAAAACATGGAAAGCTTTTCAGGCCTGCTTTACCCAGGGTATAGGACCCAATCATGTGCGTGATGATAAAGGGCTCTCTTTTTCATCAAACTGTTTATCGTAGAGATACCGTATATGGTGGCTCTGGTTCGAGACCTCCCAGGGTACAGCTGCAGTCTGGAAGGGTTTTGATTTGTATTGAGCAAGTGCTACCAGCTTCAATATGGTCTTAATATGATGGAGGGGATCAAGTGACTTGGTCATTTAAAGCAACGCCACTTGTAGCCTACATACACGTGGCATTTCAGGCTTTGTATTGCTTTTGCCAGTTTTCGTATCGATTTTTTGTATGTTGAGGTCGCCATTGATTTTTAGGCTGCATTGCAAACTGTCACCGTTGTATATTGGCGACACAATGAGCTAGGTTTGCGCAGCTTTACAAGATTATTTGTGAAGTTTCAATCTATGCCGTTTTAACTATGTTTTCATAATTCTCCTTACGGACAGACTGCTGCCTTAATCTCCATCAAAACTTCATGCGTTTCTAGTCTTGGATTGTTTCTAAATAGATCAGGGTTTGGGTACAAACTAGCTTCATCAATTCAGTGCGAAGCATATAATATTGCATCTGCGAGGCGATCGCCACCGTACATTATTTCCCACAAACAGAGAAATTCAAATGTTGTGATGAGCGCGACGTTCAGTAGCATTGATAGCAAATGCATCAGAAGTACATCTCTGATGCAAAAACCACCTAGATGACCCCACACGTATTGTTTCATGGCTTACAAATCAAGGCAAAATCGTAGTTCAGTTTATATCATGAAGCTAATTTTCAACAAGAGCGAATTTCAAATGTTGCATTCAGCGATACGTTCCAATGCATTGATTGCTGTGTTAGAAATTCTAACCCATTAGCTTCAAAGGGACCTTTATTGAACCAATTTAACCTGATGACCCCCATATTTTATGTTCCATTGTATGGTGGAGATAAGAATGACGCAATTGTTGCTGGAAAATATTTTTGACCTAATAGCATCGATTATCGATAATTAAGATCGCATTATGGTCATACACTGTATCAACCTCGCTGTAAATTGTCATCTAAACATCATCTTTCTGATGATAGGACTGGTGATATTGTGCCCTTTTGTATCAAATATCGAAAACAATAACCAGTCTAATACACACAAAATATCTAGGATATTAAGCAAAACCCTATGTATGGAAAGATTATTTCCAACCTTACTTCACAAAACTTTGCATTCGAACTCCGATCATGCTTTTGATGCACTGTATAGTCAACAGACCCTGACAGGATGACTACACAAAACTAACTGCTTTGAAGAAACACTAGTTAGCCTAGACATGGTCGATCAAAATTACAAGGATCAGGGGGGAAAACATCAATCATTCAGTGTTGATGACAGCGCCCTGAGGTGATTACACTGTCTTTTATTTTACACGTCTTGCAATCATATCAACATATGCCGAGATTCATTTTTTGAGTTAAATAACCGTTTAAATGGATGCTTGCTTCATATACAAACCAACCATTTACAATCACATAAGCGCTCGGCAATATGGAATTACAACATAGTATCGCCACGGGCACGAATTCGTTGTACAGAAACCCGAGCCGCTGGGATGGAAGTAGTCATGTTTATATGTATATATATATATATATATATATATATATATATATATATATATATATATATATATATATATATATATATATATATATATATATATATATATATATATATCTATATATATATGCTATATATATATATATATATATATACCCATATATATGCGTGATGATATATGCTCTCTATATATGTTAATACTGCTATATCATATTCATATATGTACATATATTCATACATATAATTAAAAATAAATGTACAAGGCCGGATCTTATCAGCAGTGTATACCTACATATATATATATATATATATATATATATATTTATATACATACATACATTATATATATTTATATATATATATGTGTATATATATATATATACATATTTATATATATAAATATATATATATATATAAATATATATGCAAATGTATATATATATATATATATATATATATCTATATGTATGTATATACATATATATATATATATTGACATATATGTATAAATATAGATAGATATATATTTATATATATTGATTGATATATATATATGTATAACATATATATAGATAATTATATATTTATATATACACATATATATATATACATATTTATATATTTTATATATATGAATATATATATATGCTGATATATATATATATATATTTCTATAAATATACGCATATCTATGTACAAATGTATATATGCATACATATATACATATACATATATATCTATACATATATCAATATCTATATACCTATATATATATAAATATATATATATATATATATATATATATTATATATATATAACTTTTCAATATTCATATATGTTCATATACCCATACATATAATTAATATAACTGTATAAGGTCGGATGCTATCAGCATTGTATACCTATATATATATATATATATATATATATATATTTATATACATACATACTTAAATTTATATATATATATATATATGTGTGTATATAAATATATATAAATATATATAAATATGTATAAATAAATATATATATGCATATATATATATATGTATTTATATATATATATCTATATGTATGAATATATATATATATATAAATAAAAGGTGAATATTTATATATATATATATATATATATATATATATATATATATATATATATATATAAATATATCTATATATATATATACATATATAATAAAAAATGAATTTATCAATATTCATATATGTACATTTACTCATACATATAATTAAATATAAATGTTTAAGGCCGGATCTTATCAGCAGCACATCATCCTTGACAACTGTCTGTCTTTTAGTGAATATATAGTTATGTTGCGATTTCCATAGATGTAGATATATAAGAATCGATGCTCACGACCTGTCGGTTTAAAGCTTAAAACATGGCTATTCAAGTGCCGCAGATGCCACCGAAATGCCAAGAAAGTCTACGTAGAATGCATGGTAATTCTTTATTAATGTTCAATATTTTCATAGCGCGCCCATATGAAGAGAATGTTTTTTTCTATTCTGTGCAGATGTTGGCAAGATCGTATATATTACCCAAATCAATCACAATACATATTTCTATGCATACATGCCTCTGTACGCTTAATTCCAAAAAACAATGATACATCTACTTGTTGGACACTTCGAACGCATTGATTGTTTCAATGGCAGCATTGTAAACTATGCATTAACGAATTGGAAACATCGAAAAAAGAGACCCGAAATATTATCAAGTTGTATATTTGGACTAATATGAACAGAAATTACCGTGATGTGGTGAATACATTAATGCTTAAGAGGGAAACCAATATATGAGAATAGCACAACAATTGATTAAAGCATGCTGAATCAGCAGAGCCTTTAACATCAATGTTAAAGGAATATATCTATTGACGAATTCATTACATATTTGGATGAAAAATAGCCATCGTCGAATCAACTGTGCAGAAAGCGATGCGGACGCTTTTCAATTTCCATACATTCAAAGACAATTCATCACTACGTATATCAGTGTTAATCAGACGTATATTCTTTGCATTCAGTTTCTGCGTCGTTGCATTTAAGATAATCTAAGGCACTCGCTTATTTATCAGAAGAATGATCAGCTTATATAACGGGCTTTCACTGATATTATGAAACAACGGAAAGAAGGACTTCCAATAAATGTCATCCTCACCTCTCTACGAAAGGCATTGCTACCTATTGTAAATTTTGAACCCATGCGGCCTGAATCAAGTGCCCTATGCCGCCCCATTACTCACACATAATCAGATGCATATTTTAGCAGCAATATAGCAACACTACTGATCCTTAGAATACATTCTATATTTTACAAATATGCAATGCGGTAAATAATATTTGCTCTTAAGTGGCTACAGCATATCCCTTGTTCTGTAGTTGTTAGCGCACGGAGTTCGAACAGCAGCCATATACTCTCCTTCATGTTTCGGTGAACAAACAGGGTCAATTTTATAGCTGCGAGATTAACTTTAATCGGACATTCTCTAGTACCCATTCGCTCACTCACTCACTCACACACTCAATCCCTGGCGCACTCACTCACTTACCAACTCAGTCACTAACAGTCACTCACTAACAGCCACCGTCTCACTCACTTACTCAGTCACACATGCACGACGAAATATACCACTTAACATTTAACATGATCATTGTATCAAGTTGTGTGGGTGGTAAATCCATTCGCAGTTAAAGTCATGTGTATCATGCAGTAAAAGGCTATAAATACAAACGCTTGAATGCATATTTGAAATGTTGAACGTGACACATGCTATTATTTCCGGACAACTCATTGGATGATGGGTATCTTGGGCATTGTTTGCTGTGAGTTAGCACATTTGTTCCAATGGGGATATCATCCCCCGCTGCTGTTTAGATTCTCTCGTATGGTCTAACGCGAATTATGTGGTTGTGCGGCAAAGGTCGATTTTCAATGATACGTATTGTCTATTTATTAGAGCTAAGGCAATAACAAGTGTTGCTTACAAGTTGATATCATGGAGCGACGCCAAAGGCATCGCATGTTGTACGATCCATTTTATTCACAAAAGCCTTTAGGAAAAGCTGTTGCATGTCATTTAATCTTATTATACACAATGCACATTAGCAAGAACGTCGTGATGCATTGGTTGGGTTTATCATAGGTTTGCTTTCCTGCTAAATATTATTGAGCTCCCTCTAAGTGCTGTCATTGTCCAATCCCACCTTTCTCCAAGCTGAGCGTTAGCAGATGAAAGCATTAAATAACCGGGGCTCCGAGAGGAACCTTTAACGTGTAGTCTGACTGCAACATGCGAGGGTGTTTTGGTGATCGAGTTATTTTGTGACGTAAGACTTGGTTGATTTTGATCGAGTCCGGATCTGCGTTAGAAGAACAATGGCTTATAGAGTATTCAAGTTTTGTGTGGTTTATGAGCCTGTAATGAAGTGGTTGAACCGATGAGTGTGTTTGCCCGTTGCATCGTAGTTTGTCGCCCGTAAAGAAAATAAATGATGATGAATTGTTATATGGTACATGTAATTTGGTTTTCTATTGCACACGCCTTGGCATCGACATTAACTGGAATCGAACAGAGCCCTCGATGCGGATGAGAGGAGAGGGCGCAATAACCCTTTTGAATCGATTAAGTATCTATATTGATCCCGTCATGCGTTTTTACCTATTTATGTTGTATGTCATGTCATTATATCATGGGTAAATAAGCAGTGCAACAACTTCATAACCTTTGCTTAGATCTAAGCTTCAAGCAATTCAACTTGGTTATGCGCGGAATTCAAACACAGAGTATCAACTTCACTGTGCGAACTGTGTCATCGCCATCTCTGAAATGTGTTGCAATATTTCCGCTACGCTGTCAAGCATCACAATACATGATGGCATACAGCATGCTACCAAAGGATATTTCCGACGCAATATTGTAGTATTTACAGTTGCGCAATATTTAACGCCCTGTATCCTATGGGCAGTCAGTTTAAAGGCTACTGTCTTTGCAAAGCCAAAGTCTACTTTAGTGTTAAGTCTAAATGGATAAAACGGCAATAGGTAGTTAAATAAGTATCAACATAGAAAAGGTGTTCTGGGGTCTCACTCTCGATGACGGACACAGGGGGCTTCGAGTACAAATGCTAGCGAACAACCAGTAAATGATTGTTATTTGCATACCAGCTTACATACAGCACATACAGGTTTAGAGAGGTTCACGAAATTAAAGGAAAATATTGATCAAAGAGCTTCAGACCCGACGTCGTATATTTATTGAAGTGCGGCTATTCCAATACTTGCAATTGTTGGCATGATGACGACTCAGATGTCTATTATCTAAACTGTTCATTAATATTATGTCACAAGGCGACACACAGCAACAGCTGTAACGAAAGAGAAAGCATCGTATTTTATTGTAAGCATATATTATCACAACCCATGTTACTACAGTACCTGACAGCTTAATGTGTTTGATAGTTAATAAGAATTGACGTTCATTGCGCTGTGTAATATTAAACGCAATTGGTTCGGATGTCATGGAGGCGACGGATATTTCAGGCCAGTAGGCAACAATGCACTATGTGCTGACCAGTTCATGCTGATAAGCCAATACTATTTCGCTCTAACAATTCACCGCTGCAAACCATGTGTGTCAATTTTTATATGAAATCATGGGTATATTTACGTTCATATGCATTCCAAGAAATATTCCAAGAATATATATTGTATTGTATATATTGCATTCGTCATAACTGCTAGTGGTATGTGTGCATTGTTTCGGTAAATGCAATTGAGAAAAACTATGGCTCAGAGAAAACCAAAAAAAACATTAGAGTAGGAGCAGACGTCGTTGGGATCTGAATATTTGAGTGTGAACACATTGATGCGCTTTTATTTAAAGTAAAGTCGTGTTTAACGCCTTATATGTGACCTAGGTTCGACAAAACATAAAACTCTGATGGCATTGTATGTAATTAATGCAACAAGGATGGAATGCATCGGCAAATTTTTGTCGACTGCTGAAGCGTAATCTACTAGGGACATGCCTTGGTACCAATAAGTGAATGACGAAGACACCATATTGTACTGGAGATAACAGAGACGATCATATGACTTGTAGAAGTACTCGACGCCCAAATCAAGCTATGTGGTGTAGGTATAGATAAATGACGTCCTACTGCGTCTTTTGCGAATCAGTTTCAGTCGCAGTTCTGGTGTTTTCTTTTTCTTTTACTATGCTAGCTCGTCCCATCATTTGATATGCTGCTTATGATAAGCCAACATTACAGCAAACAATTCTACGCTTCAGCATTTGGCATCCTATATATTCCCACATCGCCGTCGTATCGCCTTTGCTATGTGTGCCTTCATAGAACCATAATACAAAGAGTATATACGATTTGAAGCATCATCAGATAGAAAGTGTGTATTTGCTAGCTGCTTTAAAGCAACATGTCGCTATACTCTTGCTTCTTTTGTGCAAATGCAGCACACAATGTTGTTGCCCACTGTCATAGATACTTCTTAGCCAGCAATGCAGTTCATTGAATCAAACTAGTAAATAGGATTATTCTCTGCACATTCAACATACGATTAAATTGTTATTGAAAACATTTGTATCACAATTTGTAACGGTAGCTCATGCCAAATAATTGCTTCAAGTTTTAGTGACTATAATCATATTTCAAAATTGTACATCTTTCATGCGTAAACATATCACACTAGGCAGACGTTTATTAATAAGGAAGAAAAGCACAAAGATAGGGATGTTGAATAAGTGTAATTATATAGAACAAATCGAACTGATTATTTGATATATTAAAATGTGGCTCGCAGTTGTCCAACAAGTACCAAGTGGGCGCTGGCACTAAAGGGGAGCCATCCAAGCATCACAATCATCATCATCCATCACATTCGAGATATCACCTCTTTGCTGAAATTGATGTTAAACCCCAACATTAACATTACATATCTTTAACGCTCACAGGTCTCTCGTCTTTACAACTCATTTCCTGTGGTCGGGCCAACTAATGGATGCGGCTGCTTATTATGGCAGACACAGTTAGGTTCGATTGAGTTGGAAGCGTCACTGAATAGCAAAAGCTATCAGGCCGAAGGCTAATAGCATAGACTTACACTAAGTATATATATCAAATATTGTTTTGCATAGAGAGATCGTGCTTGTTGTCTTAACAAGGGTCTTTCAATAGTTGATTACACAGCAATATGCTTTAGAACGAGCTTTTGTGTATCAATAAAGGGGATTGGACATTTCCAGTTAGTTTGTTGAAAAACACCAGGCTACACGCCTTAGCTTAAATATCGTATGAGGCTATTGAATCACAAATCCGACCCCCCACTCATGCACTACATGGCCACTGATTAGTTATAAGACATGATATACTCCGCAATATTAATCAAAATACCATTTTAAATTTACCCACATTGTACTTTAGAAAAACAGATCAACAGGAGAGATAAAAATGGCGATGACGTTGAATAGCATCATATTTATTTAAATACACTAGATCAAGTACCTCTACCTTGCCAATTCAGGCCATTCATTGAATTCACTCGGTTTGCATCTAAACATTAATCTGTACGGTACCATTTTTAATTTTAGATACGGTCGTACTCGGCCATTTCGATTGTTTGTATACCACCATCTACCTTATATAAACCACTCGTGGAATTGCTAATGGCAACGCAATCGAATACAATACAATACTCAAAGCGGAGTATTCTGCCAGGTAGCTATGCTGCGTCACAATAATGCAAGGAACAAACTGCACCGTCCTTTGATGGTCCGGCTACATGACAATGATCACAATATAGGTAGCTCGCTGAGCGTTGTTTCAAGCGCAGTGAATTGTCAAAGAAATCAAATAGAATTAATAAGACGGAACGAAAATTCACTACATGAAAGTAAATATGGGGGTCAGGGCATTAAATTGTACAATTGGCTTTTGACGTGCTACTCTTAGATACTGAAATGCACCCACTTGACCACTTATAAATTTTATCAAATGGTTTTAGGGGACGTTTTAATAGTTCTATTTTTTTCGTAAACGTCCCGTTTAATATGCTTCATTGGTGTTGTGAGTGAGCCATATATAAATTTAACTCCAATGCTCACTTCAATCATCATTGCTCTCAACCACAAGGCCTTCGTAAGCTGTGCTGTGTCGCTTTGGAATTCGTTAAGCAACCTTCTATGGCATACCGGAGGTAACTGTCAAGATGATTCATGGGCTGCCTACCTGTCCACATTGCCCTCCTAGCAAGCTAGTCGGAATATTTCCCGGGATCGTGGCTGTTGCGAAATGGTTGCCAGTTTCAAGAAGATTTTTTCATAAAACCATTGACAGAATAACTATCGAGGCGTATTTCTTTCTTCACGCTGACAACATCATTATGGTGTCCTCTTGGATATTGCAATGCAACGGGATCGAATCAAAGAATTTCTATACCGCAAACGACAAAAACTCTTCATGTCCATGTAAATAGCCGTTTTTCTATAAAACTATTGGTTCAAGTGGAGCTAAAGAAATGAATGGCTTTCATTAGACCATTAACGGTTCTAACATCAGGCAAGTGACGTCATGGATAGCGCAATGCGTGGGATAAAATGGTACTTTTCGTTATAGAAGACGAATACGCATTAACGTCATCCCACTGTGTTTTGTTTATCAGCAGTCGAACGGACTACACTTGTGCACCCAATTATGAGTTTGTGTTCCCTAGTCATGAAGGCTTCATGCCGTTAAAGCAATCTAGTGTTACCGGTTTGTTGGCGTAATACAAAGTATCATAAACGAATAGTGGTATTTTACAATCGATGGTTGACGTATTGTCTACGGTAAATCTTGAAGTACAATTGCATTTCGCTGCAAGCAAATTGAATACATAATGGAACATTCATAATCACTTCTCCCATTGGTTAAGGTTCATGTGCTTGATCATGTAGGAAAACGTATGTTCCGTAATAATACGAGAGAGTGCATTGAAATAGGTCATTACAGATTTGGTGTTAGCGAACAACTTATTATCGACCGCCTTTATTCGCCGCGATAACGCTGTAGCTTGGCTAAAATTGCTATACCATTGCCCTCATTCTGTGGATCAATATCGTTCTATATGACTCTTTCATGAGTCGCCAGTAGTTTTATTAATCATTAAGCTTAATATTTGACGACACTAACATACTGATGGGCATAACCGTATCTTGTATTTTACCTGGAAATAGAAAAGTGCATAGGATTATTCGTAACAAAGGGAATACCTTATGATACAATAAATACGATCTAACAAGATTAAGCAGATGGCATATGAGTACAATAGAAAAGGGTGCAGTCAGTGATTCTAGAAGAATACAGATGAATGTATGCACAACGTTAACATGATAACTCCAGCGACGGTTAGATGAGCATCTCGTGTGTCTCATATGAGGCTGTTACTGTTAACAGTAATTAAGTTATTGTGCATATTGTCTCGTAATGCTATGCGCACCTGTACTATAATAACCTTACTGTGACAACGTCCCCCTTCAGAAATATAGTTCTATGAATCCAAATGTTAGCAGCCAGCACTGGGTCTTGAAGAGTCGCTATACTGGAGTAATGCATTAAGATGTATTAATGTTTTTTCCCATCCTATGTTCTAGTCCATTAGGATATCAGTCCTACATCTGCACCCTATATTTATACCCTGTAAAAACAACCGAGCCTAGGTCAGGCTTTGTGCCGTCGAGCAAGCATTAAAAACCTGTTAAGCTACTCCGCGATGGCATTAGAGCCAATGTCTCAACGTATCTCCGTTTCTGATTCACCTAAATAGAGGCTAAAATACAGAGAGCTGTCCATTGGGTAACATTGCTTCCGTGAAACATGGAATGTTATCAAACATATGATTATCTGCTGAAATTCTGTAATATATATGTTGCCCCATTGCATCATATCAGAAATACAGGAACATGATGGGTCATTCATTGAATTATGCTTCCGAGTGAGACTCGATTGTGGCAATGTAATACTTTTTAATCTGGCTTACCAAAGGTGCGCAACTTCACAATCGCCGTCGTTGGTGCGTAGATGCTTAAACAACTATACGACATCTATGGTTAAGATAAGGAAATGCGAAACGTTGATTCGAACCAGTTAAGCAGAAGTGGACCTTTTGACATTATAATGAGGATAGATTGATTGGACGTCATTTTACTATTTACCGTGATCAAATTTACAGTGAAAAGTTTCTTAAATCTATGCTACTGCCTTGTAGTCTGCTTTATAAACTTCATTATAATCACATATTGATTACTGCAACAACTTAACGAAACCGATCATACCTGTGACTCTGTTTTGAGACAGTCCGACTGTTTATAATGTGTCCATCTAAATGTCAAGCGACTGACTTTCTTCCCCCAACTTACCCATAGATATTAAACACTGATAAAAACCATTGCAATCACATTTTGTCAATAATATATGCTGAGCTAAATTCGGAAATGCGTATATGTATGATCGAGATGTAAATCAAAACATAAAACGTTCCACCAGAAACAAAGAAATATATCCCTTTATGTCTTATTTCTGAAGATCTCGTTTCCAAAGCAGTTCATCAAATGACCAATGGTTGCATCTGAAATATCCAGCCGGCATGTTAAGGTTGTCAGCCCTAACAGTCAACAAACACGGCAGAATAGGCGGTGCAGTTCTGATTGGCTGCTTTCAACCACCAAATTATCTGACCATATTCACCGAACCTACAATAACTAATAACAAATATGGTCGAAAGAATAGGAGAAACTAGCAACAATTGACAAAACACCTACATTTTAAATTATGATGATGCTTGTGATCTAGCATGACAATAAACACCGTATAATTTTACCACCACTACGTCCGTGAACAAAGACTTATCTAGGATTACTTCACATTGACGAAACTTACATGGAGTGGTTAACTCAAGCTGTAGGGACGTTTTAATTTGACATTTACCCGATACAGTTCTAAAATGTTGGCTTGTTTTTGAGTGATTAAATAATTATTTGAGCAACCTCCATCTATCCCACCGTACTCTCTGCCACAAATCAGACACCTTCAACTCTCCAGCGACCTAGACAACCCTGCTGTAATTTTCGTCACGGACGCGTGAAATCCTCGAGGATCATTTGATCGTGAACTTGCGATTTGATATTGGGCGTTGGGGCCATCAAAAAAAGCATTGTTCTGCATGATCGCGCTGATGAAATGTGATGCACCACACCCTATTGCGCTGTATCAATGTAACACACGAGACCATGCGATAACGAACACATATCATTAGTGGTACAATATACATAAGACCAGAGTAGTTTATATGCTGTTCCGACGTCATCAATCGTAAACCTGTTGTTACATACAGCTAGTGCGCTGCATATTTTATCAAAATCTTCTTCGACACAAGTATCATCATGAGACAAGGTTGCACAGAGTAATCAATAATCAGGTCACATTGGTCGAATACCATTATTAGTCATCACATTTATGACAATTGTAGGTGGTAATTCTATGAGCACCAGAATCATCAAAGGCCAGTAGTTATGCTGTTTAGGCGTAAATTAAGTAAATGTAATCGGAGAGGTTTTAATTTAACATCGGTTTTCTTTGCGGTGTCGTGACCAGCAATTCAGTTTAGTTTGTTTCTTTCAGAGCATCATTATTAGGACTTTGCGTTCATGATACTCAAGTATCACATTGTACAGTCAGTGAATAGCAGCAATATCTTAGCATACCTCAAAACTTTTGCCTGGCGATATGTAAGCGTTGTCATTCATTGCCTAATGACATGTAACGTGTGTTGCAGCCTGCAAACCAACGTTTTCACAAGAACATGTAATCAAGGCACTATATTAACAATAAATAAACATCTTATCGTAGCAGCTTCATTTCCACACCATTCAATGCAACAGATCAATTGCTGCAGGTATTATGATGAAAGCAATATGGATGTACTATACAACTGGGCGTTTATGTCCTTCGACGAGCTGCATATGGGGAGCTTTTTTGGCAACAAGTCTCAGCAATATATGCGTGAGTTGAATAATTTACTCGTCAAATTAGATGTATAGACATCTTTATGATCTAGTTATATTTTTAAAGTGCCTTAGGTATTATTCCATATATCACTACTCGGATGTTATCATATGCAGCTAATTTTCTATGTCGGGTCGGCTTGAATCTTTGAATGGACATCTTCCGCATTCCATTTGCACATATTATAACCTACATGACTTTCTGAAACAAACCAAAAAACACAAAAATTGAAAATCGCATTTTAATTTAAACTTGAGAGGACCAGTATCATATTGGGAACAATTAACAGAGCTGGTAAGCAGTCTGTCTTCTGATGTATTTTCATTTGACTTTATTGGTTTAAACGAAGTATTTAAAGTTTAATACGGAAGTTTTTAAAATATTCACCAATTTATTGCAAATACATGTAATGATAACGCAAGAGGTGGCGTTGACCTTTTTATCACTGATCATATTGAATTTTGTAGAAGAGATGATATATTGGTCTTCATACCTCATATTATCGAAACAGTGTTTATAGAGTATGAAAGCAGCTCGAAATCAAAAATGTATAGTTGGAATAGCTTATCGACCAAATACGACACCTCTTGCTGACAACGACGTATTTTCAACCACTATCTTAGATAAAAAATACAAGATCAGCAGTTAGACACAAATATTGTATAATGGGAGCTATGAATCTTTTAAAGCTCAAAATGCATGCTAAAACTGACAATTATCTGTTAATGGGTTTGCTCCAATGATTACGAAACCCACAAGGGTGACACTTACATCAGCCACACTCATTTACCACATATATTACCAATGGCCTAACACAAGCTACATCTGAAATTATAGTCACTGACATTTCAGACCACTTCGCCACATTCTACACGACACATACAGAACAAACAGACAACACATGTGAGGATCGTACGCTAAGACGCAACTTCTCCCCAAAGAATTTCCATAATTTCATAAATTATGTAGAAATAACGGATTTTTCGGGTGTCTCAGAGCATGAATGTCCTAATCAGGCGTATAATGTGTTCATTGATAAATACGAAAGTGCTTTTGATCAAGCATATGCGATTTTCGGTCAAAAGAAAAAAAATCGCATTATGCATCAACCATGGATGACTCCTGGTCTGATAGCTTCAACTAAAACCCGTCCCAGCACAAGTCGCAAAAATACAAAACATGCAACAGCCTGCCTAACAAGGTTGTGTAATTACTATTCTGAAGTGATTGAAAAATACAAAATGAACACCTAGTCTTTGTGGTCAGTACTTAGCAAAACAATAGTAAATGCACATCGCAAACAAAAATTGCCCAATAGTTTTAAAATTGATGGCGAACAAATATCAGATCAAAGTATAATTGCCAATGAATTCAACAATTACTTTACCAATACATGTAAAACAATATCTGAAAGCTTCCCCTCACCTAATGAACACTTCACTTTCTACTTGCCAAGTCAACTACCACACTCAGTGTACCTAGAAGAGGTAACAGAAAATAAAGTTGCAGCTGTAGTGAATTGTCTTTAACCAATAACAATTTATGGCCACGACGAAATCAGTACTAAAACTATGCAAGCAACCCTTCCATGGATGTTGACTCTTTTCTCACATATATGTAATGCAACTTTTAAAACAGGAATCTTCCCCGACCAACTAAAAATATCAAAAATTATGCCCGATTATAAATCCGGCGACGACTGCGTCTTTAGTAACTATAGACCTACTAGTTTGCCACCAAGTTTCTCTAAGCTAATGGAAAAAAATATGTATAACTGAACTATGTCCTCAATGATTGAATTTAACATACGTATCTGGAACAATATGGATTCAAAAAAATAACTATTCATCCAATATTGCATATGCCAATTACTGGCAGATGCTTACAATAAATCACCCAATGAATATTTACTCAAAATATTTGACGACCTCTCTAAAACCTTCGATATGATAAACCATGAAACACTTCTAACTAAAATGTATTCGCTTGGAATAAGAGGTCTTGAACATAGATGGTTTTAAGTTATTTACGACATCGTAAACAATATATACAAATAGGAAACATTAAATCGCCTGTGTCCGATGTAGTTATAGGTGTCCCCCGGGGTTTCATTTTAGGGCCTCTGTTTTTTTAAGTTTACGTCAATGATATTTCCAATGCCTGTAATGAAGCGGTTCTTTCCTTTTCTGATGACACAACACTACTCGTTTCATCCTCAAATATCGAAACAGCCCTTCCAACAATCCAGTTAGCAACTTTAACATATGGCTAGTAACCAATGGCCTAAAATAAACCACTAGGAAAACAAGTTACACGGTGATAAGAAGACACAATAAGAACCTAAATATAAGCAACTTAAGGTAAAAACAGATGATCGAGTAATCAACAGTATAGACACAGATAACGGTGCGCATAAATTTCTGGGTATATTTATAGACGAAAAACTATCCTGGGAAACACATATAAATCATTTCAATAAAAAGATATCTCATGGCCTTTTTATGCTCAAGCAAGTAAAAGACTTTTTCCTTAAACCAGCATCTCGCAGTCTATATTTTGCTCTTGTTCACTCACATTTATTATATGGTATACTTGCATTGAGAAATGCTAGCAAAAGAAATTTGAAGCGTACTCAGGGTGGTTGGAAGATATCCGCTTGTGGCTGAACCACGCGCGTATCCTGGCAGTGTGTGTGAGTTGTGAATGTACTATTACCATGTGTATGTAAATTTGTTGTCGGGAGACAAATGATTTCTTCTTCGTCTTAAGAAATTAAGTCAGTTTGCTAAATGTTTAATTATTGAGGCAGTGACTTATTGAATGATTAAAATATAGTATGAGGCATTGTGCATAATGATTTAAGTTCAAGGTGGTTTCATGTTTAATATGCATCCAGTCCCACAAAGTATCGTAGTCAGTTCAGTATTGACATTAGCTGGCACTATTTTGAGTTAGATAAATGTTAACGATTAACCAAACTATTTGCAATCCTGTTTTTTTTGCACCAAGCAGAAGCGTTTGTCTCATCGTGTTGGTTCGAAGGGGGTATCGCCTCTCAACTGCAAAGCATAGTCGCAAACATTTAAAATGGATAATCACCAATACAGCTAATGGTGGCATGATTAACAGCAGGCATAACCCACAATCGAAAACCGTTCGGTGATATAATTCAGAAGTGTAATAGTAGATTTGTCAAATAAGTTCTAATGGTCAAATACTTGACATGAATATAGGGGAAGTCTTTATATCATACACTTTAGTTGACTGCAATTAAGGGAATGGAGATGTTAACGTACGCCAAAAACGTAAGACACTGCCAATCGCAGAACGTTGTAGTACGCTTCCGAATTATCATACAATTGTAGCAGATAATTGGAGTACTCAGCAAGAGTCCCATAGAATCATAGAATAGTCACATGGCAAATATAAGTCAATTATGGCTGTCTTCCAGGTCATCGTACTTGTAAAATAATTACTCTCTAATAAGCTGTCACCCGGCCACAATTAATTTATCGGTGTTTGTTAGTTGATAATCATATTTCAAACTTCCCTGCTTCTTTTTACTTCAGTTGATGATGATGGGCAGTATAGCCGATATCATAGTAGCAGATTAACAAGATATGTATTCATTCAACATTTTGTAGGAGGATCATTCTAATTCAATGTGTACCTAACAATACCTCGGGAAATAATTACAAGTCTTCTGAAATGTCATTTCTTTGATGATCCGCTCGACGTTTCTTTTCGGATAGGAAGTGAGTTACGATTGTTCTCACATTCATATCATAGATTCTTATACAATTTATTTATGAGATATTCCACCCAACAAATTCCTGGCAATTCGGTCACTTACATCGGAAATTAACTTAGCTGGGTCATAATTGCTTTGACTAACCATAGGACATCTTGATTTAGTGTTGAAATAAATAGCGTTGTAGGATATGTATTGGCCGGTGAACAAAAGCCAAGGGAAACCAAGGGCAGTGATATTCACTTAGCTTCATTAAGATATCACAAATTGTCAGCTGTGACGTACTACGTATTACAATGTTCAAATGACGCCTCTCCTCTTAAAAAGACATTACCATACTGTCACGGCATACTTGCGGTCTTTCTATCCACCTTGGTGGTTGTCCAACGACTGTTGAGGAATGTCTGCAGAAGTTTCACATAGCCTTCATTACGCATTGCAGTTAAAAATATTACACTAGGTTTAAAACAGCTGCTTATATGTGTGCCCACCATAAGGGCTAGCGTAGCAATATAAACAGGAAATACAACTTTGCACCTGTTGGCTTATGCAAATCCAACGACTACATTTTCTGCATAATTTGGCTGACTCAAAATCCCTAACCCCCTTTTTTACTACGAAGTTAATTCATTTGGTCGGGATACAGGTCATATCACACCCTGTGTCATCAAATTTGGTCGATTATACGATAATTCATTGGTTATATAGACCCAGCTCGTAGCAATCGATTGATAATGATACGTAGGTCTATGGCAAAGAACGAATGGATTGACTGTACACGATCCTGGAGCAGGTTTTATCTGCACGTAGGTGCGCAATATATTTGTCTAGCTATCAGGCAATCAAAACTTTAAAAGTGTTAGGGGATTAGGTGTGGTATTGATATATCAGATAATGCACTCGTGCGCTCTCAAATGCATAGCATAATTTATATGGTGGTTTTATTATATTATTCAACCTATTATTCAACATGATTCCCAACCGACAAACTCAACGATTGCAACGCGCAGCATGATTCGATCATCACCATTGCTAATTCATTGATTTGGGAACACCTGATATGAGTAGAACAGCTCAACGTAATTACTTGTGTTCAGAGTCTAAGCACTTAACATTATCTATTATTTTAAAGTTAATAGTTAATTTGCCACTTGCCCTCAAATTATGATTAAATTGCTGGTAAATTGTGTAGCCCTTGCACATTGCTTTCGCTTTTTGTATCTATATCTGGCACAACCAAAACGTCAGGACGATAAATAGTCAATGGCGATCAGTCGAATTATGCATATTAGCGGGACATATTGCTAGCCGGGGCATGACAACAAGTGACGATTTATTATGTTGAGACGGCTCTTGTATTGACTCCAATGACTGACCTGATGCATTTGTAGTTTACAAAAGTGTGCGTAATTGTGCCATAGCACAACAAATATATACTGCGGAGCAAAAGCAGGTCCTCTTAAAGTCTCTTATATATGTATATCGATAAAAAAATGCAGCTCATTTAGAGATCGGCCTTAAAACTTCATTTCATCAGAAATCATCAAAATTCGTTTTGAAAAGAATTTCGTTGACCAATTTTCAAGTACTTTTGTTAATGATTTTCGCAAAACCGAGTCTAATTCGCGCCACCTGCTATACATGAAGCCGCTACCAGGTCAATTTGATTGGCGTAGTATTTGTAAGCAAAGTTTTAGAGGATATCTTTGAAGTTCCGTTTTCATAGAATATTTGATGGTTTTTAATACGAAAACAGGATTAATTTCGTGTCGTTTTAGCAGCTAGGAAAAAAACATGGAAAAAGAGCACAAATTGCACCTGGCACTTAACCAGTGCATCTTCAGTGATAAAGCAATTCACAAGGTTGTCATAACGAAATACATGCACGTAGCTATGCATCTTAAGTCAAAAGATTATTACTATATGATAAGCTAGTAAAGACTTGAGTTGTCATTATATGGCAATACAATCTTAACGTTCGCATATGCAGTCACCAAATGCGTCGTATTTCAGGAGAAAAACCAATCACTTTTACTGCAATGTCATGCAACAGTGAGCAGATAACCTATTAACATCGATTAGTATGAGTCACAATATCTTTATTCAACATGTTGTGACCGCGTATACTGAAACTAAAAAAATGTTGATGCAGCTTGTTGAATTCATTCAATCATATGCATGAGAGGATGCAACTAATTCGTTTGAGCTACAAATAAATGTCAGACAGCATATTCTTTTCTTCAACAAATGAGGTGCTTATTGTCAATATTCACGGTTCCATGCTGGAAAATGTTTGGATGTTATATTACCTACCCAAGAAAGAGCCACAGAGAGCAATGCAAAAAACACTGATGATCGTGTAAGATGAGGATATAGCAAAACAATCAAAAGCCTGCTACGGATGCCATTATTGAGGTATAATAGCGCAATCTCTGTGATCGCAATATTTGCTTTCACATGGCATGCTATGCAATCAATATTAAGATGTTATTCACGACTTAATGCTGCATTTAAAACGTTTTGCAAAACGTATATCCTTAATTATGCTTATAAGAGTGTAAAACGTGATATATATATATTTGTATATATATATATATATATATATATATATATATATATCTCAACCAAGATATACTGGTAATTATATCTATATATATATATATATATATGGATATATATATATATATATATATATTTATATATATATATTATATATATATATATATATATATATATATATATATATAAATATAAATAAATCTCAACCAATGGACTTTAGGCACTGGTAATTACTCATGGACAATTATGCTAATGCTTGGAGGAAGTCAAATAATCATTAAATTAATTCAACAGGATTCCCCCTTTCTTAGAATTATCATCTTTGGATTGGTGAATGGATATATTCGTTCACGATTTATTCGTCAACCTTAAGGGCAGTGTTTACGAAAACCATCGTCGAGAGTATAACCTCTATTGCTTAATAAATGGCCAGTGCGTGTTGTTTATCTTTGCTAGACAGTTTATAAATTATATATCTGCCCTACAATCGGATCTACATGATCACAATCCACGGTAATAAAATTAATACTGCTTTAAAACCGGATCAGCGCATCGGAGTACTCTCCTGGATATAACTTATTTACCAACAATATTTATGTTTAAGAAAAAAATTAAGCCATATTTATTATGGTAAAACTACAATTGGATATACTTTAATGACGTCATGATTAGCCTTGTGTTTGTAAATTGTGAGTCTTAATTAGAATGTGCAATGGCTATCCCAAATTATTTGTTGCGCTGTTTTATTCTATTCATTTCATATAGCGATTGTTGGATTTGCATTAATCTACGTAGCTAACTATCTTGTGAGGACATAATAGTTTTTTTATGTGTTGCGAATTTTGCAAATAAATGTACCCAAACTAAACAAAAATAAAAATCCTTATGACTGAATCATGATTAACTCAATAAACGTGCATTAAGGCGAAGATGAAACAAATGCTTCTATCCTGTGTGTCATTATACTTGATATGGTGATTACAACACAATTGCAAGGGATAACTTCAAAATAAGTTTGAGCATTGTCGTTTTCCTGTTCAGTTGAACTGGGCCCTGAAAACATAGTGTGCATACAAATGGGCTCATTTATCGCCAATCTAAAGCATTTTACAATGCTATCAATCAATTATCAAATGGAAACCATGCACGATTGACATTATTTATGGACCACAGGTTTGACGATCGTGCTTGCAGACTTAATCTTACGGGCGATTCACATGCAATGAACATACCATAATCCGACAGGATAAATGTCATGGTAATTCAGAGGCCAATAAGCAGTTATAGAACATCTCGCCATGTCGTGTATGTCATTCGTCCTACCTCGACATACTTAGAAGATACTAAGGCAACAACAATCGGGCCTTAAAATTGCTTGAAGGTCATTGCAAATCACACAAGTGGCAATAGCGCAAAGGCAAAATTTATTTATATATATATACATATATATATATATAATTATATTTATACATGTACATGTGTATATATTTATGTTTGTATATATACATATATGTTCACATATTTATATTTATACATATGTATATATGCATATATACATGCATATATGTGCATAAATGTACGTATATGCATATATGTACGTATAAACATACATATATGTACCTATATATATAAATGTATTTATGTATGCTTATAAATATATAAATTTATTTGTATATATACATGCATGCATATATGTATATACATATTTGTTTACATATATACATATATATACACGTGTATACTTATATATATATATATATATGCATATATATACGTACTTATACATATATATATAACTTTATACATATATACATGTGTATATATGCATGTGTATATTTATATATATATATATATATATATATGTGTATATATATGCATATATGTATATATATGCATATATATATACTTTAAACATATATACATATATATACATAGATTTATATATATATATGCATATATATATTTATATGTATATATATATATATATATATATATATATATATATATATATATATATATATATATATATATATATATATATATATATATATATACACTTATATATTGCAGTGACGTCAGACTAGTATTTCCATGTGTGTTTGTTTATCACTTAGTAGTGCCACCTAACTGTGGCAGTGTATTATAATTAGGGAAGCGATCTCTACAGAGCCACACGGAGTGAACCCTCTTAACAAATCTTTAAACTGTTTGTTTATGCTGCGTGAGTCTTGACGTGTGACAAGTCGTAAGTTTGTGACGCCCTTATTGCTTCATATCGTGGTCATGAAATAATTACCTAGTATGACGTAACGTTGTGAATTGGTGGGGATAATCACGTGTCAATTGTTGAGTCGAGGTTTCAGTCACCCGGAGACATCAACGTCATGGGGCTGTTAATAAGCTCGATATATAACGTGCTTGGAATGGTCCCGTGTAATTACCTAGCGCTGGATGGTACATGTCGATTTATGGGAACTTTGCGTCATACGGATGTTGTCCCCCACGATGCGTTAGTACTGCCAAAGGTTGGTCAATGATGGCTGTTGAAAACAATTCAATTTCCCATATAACTAAATTGAATGGTGTCAATGGGAGTATTGCCATCACATTTCGTTGACGTGCCTGGGAATAAGATGCTTAACCAGATTAGATCGAATGAGCCTTGAGTAGATTTAACAGTCTAACGTCATGTTTATGCACGCCCGATATCGACGCTATGACGTAAGTGCAGCATGAAAGCTGAACAGAGGCTCTTTTAAGAATTAGGTTCCAATTACTACCAGTCGCATAAAAACGATATCGGCATTCTAATTATCATTTAATGACCTACATGTGATATAATTCTGAGGTGGTTAGCGTGTCTGTCCGTTATTCTCTCTACCTTCCTGTGTGCTTGCATATATATCAATATTCGTCTCCCAAACGGCTGCACCTAGCCCATTGCAAATTGATCCACATCATAACAGATTTCAATGTCGGACGTTCGTCAATGCCCAAATCTTGATTTTCATGGCGTACAATTGAAAACATTTCATTTCGGTTGCAGCGGAAGATTTGTTTGGTTAATGGAGGCTATTAGAGTGTGGTAACGGCGGACATTATCGAGGGATAATCATATTATATGAATTGATGCTATGGTACAATATGCTAGCACATGAGACATACTCTTGGTTTCTCATTGATGAGTTGCTACTGTGTGTAGCAGAAACCCATGCTCTTTGTAAACTATATGACCCGCAAAACATCAATCAGTATTGTAGCTTCCGTAGAGATGCATCAGTAGCAGTAATACCCTTAGACACCAGCACTGGTGCCGCTGCTGAGTAGCTTAGATTGTCTGGTAAAGCTTACCTGACAGCACAAAACTTGACTTGGGCCTGGGTATTACTACAATGTATAAACCTAGAATGTGGGCGTAGGACTGGACATTCTTAATGACCTGAACATCGAGTAGACGTTCCGTACACATTTAGTGAAGGTAATTTGCGTCTCGACACAATAATAGCTACCAATAAATAAGATCATCATTGTTGGTTTACACATGGTTACCGGAAACATTGGAAGTGCGACACACTGTTATCATAGCATTGGCTTGCAAAGAACATTCGACAAACTTTGACGTTGGAGCATCTTTACTGGATATGCTGGTTAGAAACATCGAAGTCAACGGGACACATCGCTCATGTAGATTCTATAATACCGCGTCAGCCAATTACGTGTAGCTACAAAATGTTTCGCAGTGTTCAAACATATTTATATTTTATCAATTACTTTACGTGTCTATAGTTGACAACCTCAATAAAGGAATTGTATATGTTGACAAATGTATTTGTGACATACTGAGCAATTGCATACAGACTTCATGAATCAAACCATAATAAAGTAGGCGAGGTCAGTTCAATGATTATTAATCACGATTCGAGGCGCTTGCTTGCAGTAAACCTACTGAATCGAGTTTGTTGAATAGTTTTCAAATGTTTTGAAACCACGAATAAATTAACACAATGACGGCAAAGCAAATATACATAATCATACCACTGTATCTAAGATATTACAATTATGCGAGAAGCATGAAAGTCTGGATGAATTCATTTACCTTGTATCTTCTAGTACAGTTGCACATGTCTTCAAACGTTTTGATTTTCTTATCTGGGCTGATTATCTAAGTAGTAGCATTGTATATGAACAATTCCAGCGGTAAGTTCGAATATTGTCACAATGAGTCGTATTTGAATCCCTATTCATATCAGTTGATGAGGCCACTAATGCTCGTTCGCTGCAGTCCCATTGCATCTTTTAATAAACACATTTACTCAGGCTGTCACCTTACTTAAAACTCAGGTGGTGTGGTAACTAAGTATGTGATACCTCATCACAAGCAAACAATGCGTTAATTGCTCAACACGAGAATTACAAAGGATTTTAAACGGAATTTCGAATCACAGTTAATAGCCAGCCAACTATTTAACATCTTTTTATGATTTGTGATAAGTTTGACCCTAGAAAGTAGTGGAATAGATATATAGTGTGACATATAATTGGCATCATTCTCAGTAGGTTGGGAAGGTCATGTGTGATCTGGCTATGATGAGTATATTAACTTTAACTGATGGGACTGTTAAAGGTATTGAAAGCTAACAAGATGTATGCATTGTAGTCATTCATTAGGCTTAACTCGTCTGGCCTTATGGATATGATGAAAACATCTCAATGATGACATTGCTGCATTTGCTGCAGACAAACAGCATATACTGGCCTGAAGCGTCAAAGACTAGGCAACTAAAATGTGTTAATGGACACTTAACATTTGCTCACTCAAAGGACAGAATTTGACTGCTGCTATGAAAAACGTTAAAGGGCATTCGTCTGTCGCTATCAAGCGTTATATTATTCGGCCAATTGCATTGCTTTATATTTGAAGATAAAATTCGAAATGTAAATGATCTGGAGAAAGTAACGCACAACTAGCCAGCGTGCATTGTAATAGCTGGAACAAATATAATATCTTAACGACAATTGCTATTTATGCAGACTCTCTTGGTTGCAAATGGCGATATGCAGAACATCGCATGAATCATCGTTACTTAACTGGGATTGCTGTAAAAGGTTACTGCTAATTAAATAGTTAGCGAATTCACGAGCGACGTATCCCCGTCTACATTGATATTAACTAGGCACACTGTATAAATGTACCTTTCATTAATTTGCGTAAATTTACTGTCAAGACCCTGTAATAAATAGCCTTTCGGTGCAGTAAACTGCAACGATTTACAACATATACAGAACAATCAGAGCAATCACTGGTATTGTAAGAAACCATTGTCTGGAATAGTCGTGATTTTTAAATGGCAAGTTCAGTGCATTTCAGAAATAAAGTAAGTAATATCCAATATCCGTAGGGGCTTATATCGTATTTGCTTGGTATTGCTTTTGAGAATGTGTGAGTGACTGAAATAAGATATAAAATCACTGCGCTACGGACATATTAAGTCCACCAAGGGAGATAAAAGAGGGGGGGTTGGGGTGCGAAGCGTCTGTTTCGCTTGACAAATGATTTATTTGTATCAAAGAGCTAACAGCATGCCGTTCACTCATCGGGAAGTTTACTGCACAGCCCTTCGGAGTGAGACCTCTGTGTATACATAGAGAGTTGATAGCTTCGCTAAGAGGGATCGCTTCGAGTGGCACTGCGGTGATTGCTTCCTTAATTGGCATACACTGAACGCGTAAGCTACCGTGACCCAAACAAAAGCACATGGGAATGCTGGGCTGACGTCACTGCCATTGATGAGAGCGGGAAAAATGTCGTTTTGCGGAGCCTTTTCGATGCCCTAAACAAGTCGCACAGCTTAAAAATAGCTAAAACAACAACTACACTATATGATAAATGTCAACTTGATGAATCGACCGGTATGGGCAGCTGATGGGGCGACTACAGTTACCATATTAAACAGAGAAATGTACGTGGTTTTAAGAGACGCTATGACCATACGCTATGACGATACACATTATTTGACAGGTGGCGTCTTCACATATTTCCTCGGGCGGAAGGCTTGAGTGGGTGCTTTAAGTAAAGCTATAAACTCTTTGGTGAAATAATGCTGTATTGCAAATGACAACCATTAGATACAAGGTGACCTAAGCTCACCCTTCAGTATACCATGGCGCAATAGGCGTGAACTTAGATCAACAGGTAAAAAAAAGTTACAGTCGGTTTTAATGTCGAGTTCCAAAAGTAAGCTGGCCGCGAATAATAATAAGTAGCAACGAAATAAAGCCAATCAGAACAATTACCATGATTGCTGCTCAATTTGTATGAATGTTTATTGTGTATACTGGCGCACCTAAGAGCAAATAAAACAAGGTGATTCGCCATCACATCTGTGAAAGATACAAACGCACTTTAGCATCCATGCGATATATCACTGTTCCAATGTTCTAATGTTTTCTGATAATTACCACTTTCGATTTCATTCGTTTGGTTATTACAAAAGTGCGATATGAATAACGTCATACCATGCCATACAGCGTACTATGTAAGACATTTATACACGCAGATACATATAACGTCTGGGCATTACCTGCCAACCAAACAACTATCCTTTCAGAGTTAAGTTTGCTGAAGAGTTTCCTCCGAAATTGATTAGGACAAGTAAGTATTGAACCAGACCATGATGTTGAGCTTGCCCTCTGCTAAAAACTGAAATGCGATCAGACACGTCATACAAAGCTTTTTGCCACTTCATGATTTCAGGCATGACGGATATTAACATCCAACTAATATTAGTTTTTACATCGGCTTGTTTGAGATACTTACTTCACTATTAGTGCATGACGGATTTAAACATCCAGCTGTTATATTTTTTACAGTTTATGAAAAAGCATACGCATTACTAGATAATTTACTTGATACGTAATTGATTATCCCGTTCCATTTTTCCAAAATGAATATTGTCTGCATACGAATACATCTTCATCAATTGGTTTCGTTCTCGAGTATTTTTATAGAGATTTGGTCATCATTCAATAAACAGGATTATTACATAACCATCGTGCATACTTTGCTATGGGCGAATGTTACTCAGAATAAATTAATGTAATGTTTTAAAGCAATAATTTTATAATAAAAATTTTTGATGTGATTCAATAATCCCAAGGCACTCAAAGCTTCCCCGAGTGATGCATGTAATCAGGTGAATGGAGGGTCTGATAAACTACCCACTGTTAAGTATGGTGAATACATACCAAATTAGCAATAGTGCCACTGTTTCATTTGTGTTACAGACGAACAGCATCTTTCTAATTGTTATGAATGACATACGCCTTAACGAATAGGAAGCAACAACCTCGAAATGGGTAACAAAACTGGCCCTGTATATTAACGTGACTGCTGCGGAGTTAATACCATAAGTCATTAGCAATATCTAATTATTTTTATTGAACCCATCCCATTCCTTTTACATAAATTGGTCAGAAATTGAACTTGCGTGAGACAGTTTTACATCATTTTAATGGTTTGATCATGCAAAATGTGATTACAATCGATCATCGTTGTACAAAAGTCGCAAACCTGGTAAAAACACGTATTGTCGCTCTATGTTGTGAACATGGACTCTTACACAGGTCTTGTTAATCATCTTAACCTTGCCTTAGATGGAAGCTGCTAATAACATAGATGGAAAATTCCCAACAAAGTCTATGCAGTGTTTAAGGTAGGCAGCAATTCTTTGTTACTTATAGAAACTTTAAGAAAACTAGATAACTCAAGACAAAAGTGCTAGTTCGTTCACTGTCCTCACCTAGGGTTATACGAGCGAAACACGCACGTGCTCTTGAACCACACCATATACCACGGGTATTGTATTTGCTCTACATTCAACTGCTACATTAGGAGATGTGTTGGTACAAATCATGTACCCATTTCTGAATAAGATGCAATGCAGTAGAGGCATTGTTGTATATTGCATTAGTAGAGATGTCGACTTAGTAAATGAATTTGCAAGAGAAGATGAATGTTTGCACTTGTAGACTGCATAACTAAATCCTAGCACTTGCTTATGCACAATTATTACGTGCATATAAAAGCTATCAGTGGCTATCGATATATGCTGAATGTCGGTGGCCACATTCAGTGGTTCTTATTGGTTCTTCCAATGGTATTCCAAACGTTGGAGTATTTCACGCAATAACAGACATGCATATTAAGATTATGTTCTGCGCTTATGTTTATTTACAGCATCATTGGGAGGGGTTCAACGATACACCTACACGGTTCTGTACATTCGGTACGATACAACGCAATACATAGATAACTAAAAAAATCAAAAAAAAGAACTAAGGTTTTTTTAGAGAGCAATTTTATTGAAAACATTAGCAACAAAACAATCGTATACTGTGTAATCCGTGCCTGATACAAATGCCTCAACGCCAATGTCAAGTTACGTTTTAAGAAAGTAGCCATGTTCGACGTATTGCCGGCTCAAAAGCTCACATCCGCGAAACAAATCACAATGAACTGACACCACACCTTCAGAAGTCTTGTTGATTTTGGGGAAAATTATATTGTCAAATACGAAAGTGCATACCGTCTTCGTACCATAGGCTCACATTGACAACGGAGGAGAAGTATCGCGGCGAAATGTGTTCAGTGGATAACCATTTGCCCTCTTGTCTTTGGCGCGCTTCGGCAGTTAACGGTTGCTTTAACATCTGATGGCTTTTATAGTTCATTTGGTTCTCAATGTATACGATGTCTATTCTAATCAGTCCCTTACTTTTAGTCCTGTCATAAGAGAGGTTTATAATATCACACTGTAATGAAAAGGGAGTATAAACTACCCATAAATAGAGCGGGGCTGGATTGGCCCGTGGTAAACTAGGCTTTATTGTGTTGAGGCAGTGATACTGGGCAATCGGGCAGTGTTTGCAATTGTAGGTCAACCAACGCAACGGTACAATGTCAAATAGAGCCAACAGTACTTGCATTTTCTATATCTAGTTGTTGCCAACAGTGCGTGAGGTTGCTGGCTCAAATGCTGGTTGCTTGCGATATATTTCAATCTCCACAGATATATGAGATTATATCGTGTTCATACCAGAACATGTAATAGCATATATAGATTATTGAAGTATATGACATGCTGTTTAATTAGATTTGGGTGAAATTTTGCTTTTTATGACCACTTTTTTAGTCTGAAAGATTGCCTGTACATAACTTTTTCATGTTTATTCCCCCGAATCACATGATAACGACAATGACAAGCGCATAATGATCTCTTATTGTGTTCACATCAGTACAGTTCAAGTTGAAGGCAAATATATGTATTCAAATATTTATTAGCAAGTTTGAAGCCGTGTATGAGATGTGCAATCTTGTTACATATACTGGTATGAACAAAATATGATGTCATCTATCTGCGGATATTGAATATCTTGAAAGCTGCAAGCATTTCAACTAGTGATCCATCGGATGAATGGCTGACACCTTAACCACTAGATTTTTTTTTTCCTACCATCCCTGACCCTAAGGGTTCCTCAGCACAGCTCTCCGTCGATTTTGTGACCACAACAGAAGTAAATCGGATTCGTATGATTATTCATTAGTTATGTTCGTCAATCTTTGTGTCCAATCAACGGCGAGGTCTTGACCCGGCTTGAACTCTGTGAAACACACACTGACCACACGCACTGCCTGAAACGTTGAGGCGCTATTTCATCCAAATTATAATTTTCGTCATAAACATTTTGTGTCTTTCGAGGAAAAAAGTCACAGCACACAAATTAAATTAAATTAAATATTAGTGCTTTACGTCTCACTTAAAAAAAATTATATCGTTCCGGTGACAGACGAGCAGTACTTTTTCAACGACCCTGAAGTCCGTGTCTCATTAAGCGCAAACCCTTTCCCCTCACTGGGCCGGGATTTCATGCCACAGATCAAACACTATACCATTTAAAGACAAGGTTTAACAAAACCTTATTCTGACAACACTATTGAACGTGATAATCGCGAGAGAGCAATGGTCGCCATTGTAACCAGTCAGGGCATTGCGTCATGTAATCAAACTGTCATTCAGTTTGTGGAGAGTTAAAGCTATAGGTAGTAAGTGGCAAGGACCGGCTTTTCATAATAAGGTGGTGTTTTTCATCTGCTTTTGATCTGATATCAATTGCCCTGTTTTACAACCCACAATAATAAACTTGAAAACAAAAAGAAGCACAAGACTCATATCTGGGTATACTAGGGAAAAAGAGCAATAGATAGAGAAAAAGATAGAGAGAGGGAGAGAGATAAAGAGATAGAGAGAGATAAAGTGAGCGAGAGAGAGTGAGAGACAGAAGGAGACGACATGATAGAACGCACGTTCTGCGATTGTGCTGCTGTTGTTAAGTTTCCTAAGAGGTAAGTACGAAATCGCTCGAACGATTACTGACAATTTGTATTACCAATTCCTAAAGGAACTGGGTACCTGATCCATTCCTACGGCCAAATACACTGCTGATGTAATAAGCTCGACAGTTGCCTTAAGAGGTCTCAGATTGGTCACGCAAACGTCGGTGGGGAATTCTCATGAGACCACAATATCAGGCAGTTCAATCAATTTCTGTAGCCTCTACAGCTGTGTTCAGGAATACGTCAGAGACAAAACTGCATTTGCAAATAATGAGTTGACTCTGCGTTTTGCTATGCCAGATATATGTTATGTGAAGACCGCCAAGGGGTCGCAATTTACATGCGTACCCTTCATTGTTGAATCAGGGTGTTAAGCACCTTTACGAGTTGTATAAGGTAAATACATTCTCCATGGGCGAATTATTCACCAAGCGTGCCATGAGGCAATTGGAGCATTCTGCTCGACAGACTGGGGTCTGTTGGATTTATATCTGTATCGGTTATTTCACCATAATTGAACCTGATGCATCTGTATTCTTCGTCCTGTATTTCGCAATTATTGTATGGTGGCTAGCATGCACCTACCTCTGCACCCAGATGCAGGTGACGGTCGGTGGTTCCTGAAATATCACAACCGACAAGTGTAACCGACAAAAAATGATATGCCTTGCCTTATATGACAGCATGAATCATATTTTAAGGACAACCCATATATCAACAGATGCACATAGTCCAATAAAAAAAGTTGTAAATGAATCTCTAGAATTTGGTAATGCTGTCTTCCACGGTATAATATCCCGACGATAATGAATGAGGATCACCATGGATAATTGGACTGCTGTTGTCCATTTGCACACAACAATTACCCAGACATTGCTGCTGCGTGCATGGCTGAAAGGATTCTTATACACACCGGTGTCCTCTTAATGCTACGGATTGCACCGTATTGCCCTTAATTAAAAGAAACATGTATTTAAAAAAAACTGCGTATGTTTTGCAATGAAAATTATATCATCATTTCAGCATGAATAAGAATAGAGGAATGGGAAGAGAGGCAACACAGTGAAGTTATAACTTCACATATGATTGACTTCGAAGTGATAACTTTGCCCCGGTGAAGTTTGCCATAGTCATATGCAATAAGCAATGTCATTAATGTAATTTAATTGGAGATTTGAAGACATCTGCCGAGGTAACGATCACAAATTGCGCAAGTATATATCCAGTAATCATTAGTATGATTTGTTTGAAATTCCCTACCATGAGCCTCGAACAACCCTAACTAGATCTATATTTGACGGACAGAAATGTTTCGTTATTTATTGCTACGTCTTCAACTAGTCAAATTTAGTATGATATATCGCATACAACTACGCAATGACAACGTCTTTGTTACTCAACAATAAATATGCCACCTATCATGTGGCTAGAGTTTTCTTTTAATGGTCTACTAGGTGCTTGGAGTCGAGTCAGTTCGTAACTCTTCCTTCATAACCTCCATTGTAGTAATCCTCCAAAAGTGTGCCTCGTTGTTTCTGTTTAATGTAATGGAGGGACGATGTCCGCCAAGTCTTCCGCGCCAAGGCCTTTATAAAGTCTAAGAAATAACATCTGATTTCTTTGTGTTCCTAAATTGTACCTTATCCCACCATTACGGTCGCACATTGTCAATCTTTATGATTCGAATCTTTGACTAGTTGCTCACAGCATGTTTAGTGCGGCAGGATTCTAATACAATAAGCTTCTCCTCGTATCGTACTTATGATATCAATACTTTTTTCATTAACGGTAATGATATCTGTTTTTAGTTTTCAGCACACCGCACATCTACAGTTATATTGGAAAAGTTACCCTCTGTTCCGATCGAACACATTCTTAATTCTAGTTTATAATACTCCGTTATGACCTTTCAATCCACTGGAAGTTGTTGGATATTCACAACAATGCACCATCTCTTCTTTTATGGGATGTACAATAATGCATACAACCATACCATGAGATATTTGGGTTGTCATCTGTTATCTATGCATAACAAAGACCATCAGCAGATAATCATATTTGTGAGCTGATAAGTTTCAGGATCATATGTTGAAACGATGGTTTATCATTTTATACCAGTTACAAACCTCTTGGTCTATCAAACACATGCTACACACGCAGCATTATAAGTATCCATTTTATTCAAGCAAGCAACATAATTAATACATAATGGCTCAAAGCAAAGAATTTATAGCTTCGCTACGAGGGTTCATTCCGTGTTACTCTGCTGTGATCGATTCGCAAATTATAATACACAGCCATCGTTAGGTGGCTTTACGGTGAGATAATCAAAAACCCATGTAAATACTGGACTGAGAGCGGGGTAAATGTCTTTTCACAAAGACTTTCCATAGCCAAAACACGTCGCACAATAGGCTTTAAAATTGCGAAAATAACAAGCGCGAATATAAAATAAATGTCAACTTGATCAATTGCTCAGTCTGTCAATAGTTTAAAAGCATTTCAGAGCTTTTCCTTGACCGAAGGAGCCGTAGAAGCTTCAGCAAGCTAGTTAGCTATGCCAGAAGGTACCATATTTACTGTTGCCTTTGTATTTGCAGTGTCTACGTTACGATTACCAAATATATCAATGGTTATGGGCAATAGACCAATTAATAATACATTAAATTCCGTCAATAACAACTGCATGCGCCACAAGCTGACCATTCGGGTGAGGTGGGAACATCATACTCTTAAAAAAACATTGTTTTCACTACGATATCACGCTTAAGGTAATTCTCTTTATTGTCCGTGCTGTTAATAAATACTTTCTGTATCTCAATACATGCTCTCTAGTCCGATTATCGACCTGTTACTTATCGAGCATTCATAAACCAATGAAAGTATGCTTGATTATTCTTTGACCGCTATGTCTAATTACAATAGTATGGGGCTGACAATGGTAGTACAATAAATCGTGTGCCTAGAACCGCGATACACGGTAATGATAAACCTGCCAACTTTTACGATTTGAGATGAATTTTCAAGTAAAATAACGTGCATGATATTGTCTATACAAGCAAACACGCAATTGTATGAGTGATGGAAATTATCCTTTTGATGCCTACGCCTGGAACTACTATGGACCGTATTTACAACTATATCCTAAGCTAACTCATGTTTCAGCTTCGAAAAATGGCTTTCTCCTAAGGTGCAAATGTGATGTAAAATAAGAGGTGTAGAGTGCCTCTTGTATTGCATATGCATAGTTAGTATTCATGCTTGACATATACAATTTCATCACACACGGGAAAACCACTTTCTCAGACTACAATTTACAACAACAAGCATTGGCAATACTATATCCAACTTTACGTTGATGAATCGTCTACGTCATGTGATTTCGAGAGAAAACACTGACACCCAGTAACACCACTATCACCATTTGTCTGTTCGTGTGACGACATGGCTCATCAAATTCTGTCTGCTAAACATGTCCATTCAAGAAAGAACTTGAAGATGTTTAAATGCTATGAATTGAATATGGCTGTATTATTACTGCATGTCTATATGATAGGCCAATTAGTTAAGATGTAGCCGCTGCTGCAAATTAATCAACTGATTGGGGCACTGACCAGTAGGGTTATGGTTGCAGTTGACAATGGGTTGACCTATGTGAAATATAGACCATTTTAAATGAAGTGCAGGAAGTGAAGATGTATTTATATGCCGGCATCAGTCCCGTGCAGTACAGGTAGCCAATATATCCCTAGCATCTTGGTTGTGGTTTCAATTAGTCCATGACATTCTGAATGAACAACACGATTTCATGATTCATCGACCATCACCAAGTGAGGAACTATTTCATGCAAGCAGTTTTGTTTGTGTATACATATGAAATTGTGAGAATGGTCTTTTTATTATTAGCAAGACTTCAACGGCATCTTGGTTCAAATGATCAGCGATAAGTTCAAACTAGAATTACATGTGCAATTGACCTTAACCATTCCTTTTCATTTCTGGGAACCCGTCCAAAGTCCTCATTAGTCATCATAAAGACGTGGAGTTTTGTCATCATTGGCAACCACTGAAGCATGGAAGTCTTTCTTTATGCAGCTGCACTGTAAGTTCCAATCCTACAAAACCTCTCTTTATCAAGCGAACCAAAGAACTTTCGATATGTATCTTTTTGTAATACTGTGACACATCGAGGACTACATACAATAGCTGAATAGATATAGGCCTGCAAAGACACGCTGTCGGAAATAATTAATTAAAGATCTAACAGCATGGATATCTGTCAAATGTACCTTCATATTTTCACATATGGAAAAGACAACAATTTAGCCCAACAATAACTTCCATGCGACGCTATCCCAATTGTTAATGATACACAGCGAAACAAGTTAATTCTCAACTTAAAAAAAGATTTCTCAAACAAGAACGTGTGTTACCGCCATTCCTTTACTGGATATAATAACATAACATGCTGGGCTGTGTATGTGAAAACCCGGAGATAGACAGCGGTCGACGATGTAAAAGGCGCAAATACTTTGTGGTGGTATCGCAGACATTTTTGACAATGTTTGGTCCCCTTTCTAAAGCATAACTTTTCCTCGACCGGTATTCTTAGACACATCAAGCTTGAATATACCTGTTGCTAAAATATAATCAATGTTGATTTCATGGCTATATTCTCAACTTCTCCTCTGAGGTCATTGAAAAAAAGTAAAAGACAAAGATTTATCAGTCGCCTAATTATCATAGTTGATACAAATTGAGCCTTGGAGACCGCCACTGGGATGTTGAAATGACAAACTGATGGCACGCTAGCACTTCATGCGAGTTGTTAGTGTGATTGTTCAACTTTACTAATTGCGGAGAGTTAATGTATTATGCTACATCAGCGTCTCAAATGTGCATTTTGGTGAAAATTATATTTACATATAGACTATGTAAAAGAGCACGAATAATTGTTCATAGATAATTTATAAGGCAAATAATTAGACGAGATCGTTGTGACTGAAACTCGATAATATACCAATCATAAACCTAGTCTGATAGACAGTCATCTTTATAGTCATTGTAAGTGATTGTTCTGTTGCTTTGAAAACATTTCGTGAGATATGTTGACACACTTACTGTTGTGTCGCCGAGAGGCATTTATTTTACAACACATTATTATGTACAATGTTCCTCCATCTATCCAGATCCGAAGCACAATCTATCAGCCCAGATTATAGTAGCACTGTTTCGCAACACACTAAAGACGATACGTTGCATGCATTTTGTAGTCAATCGGGAGGCAATCTATGCAGACATGGTACATGGAATGCACATGTGTCAAGTCAACCCCCCACAAAAGGCTACGCACTAGTAATTGATCGCTTATGCTGTGTGTAGGCAGAGCCTTGTTTTCCAGAGCTTAGTAAATGTTAATCAAATGGCTTTTGATGGCCACTTCTCTTCATTGAATCATGGTCAATTCTCGAATAGTTCCTGTTAAGTTTACTCGGGCGCATTGGATATTGCCAAAAGAGGTAAAATATCTCGATGGTTCATCGCGTTATGGAGGTAAGGTCAGTGGCTGCAGCATATGTTAGCAGATATTATATTAACCAATGCTGAGCGTATTGTCAAATCCTGTGTGAGATTGTGCCCTATCGTGCAAAGCATATCCATTGGGAGTACTAAACGTTAAGCGTATGGTATATGATCTGAATGAAAAAATTAGTGAACGCCGCATGATTAGATTCGGCAATTGGCTAACTTTTCTGATACTATATTTGGAAAATATGCAACTAATCTAAAAATGGCTCAAATCAATGGAATATGTACGTTGTGCATCAACATTAAGCGCAAGGTAAATTACTGAGAGCGCTGCTATAGAAAGTTTAATCCATGATATTTGCAGTCCCTTATTTCTTTTATAGCAGGAAAGAACTAAAGGCAATCTGGAAGTGAGAACCATAACTGATGGGCTGGCAGTAAACACATGTAACCTTAGGAAGGATCTATCTTGTTCACCAAGCTCTCTGAATAGTCTGACCTAGATGACCTAGATGCGTTGTAGGGTCAAATTTTCAAAAGGGAAACTAACGAATAGTTCACTAATGAACGAAAATTAATTCGACCATTTTCATGGACATTCGTCGATGCACAATAAGATTAATCCATTAGCCTTTTGAATGAAGACGTACTTACTAGGGTGACATAATAGATAACCAAGTTATCTGAAAAGATAATTAAATACTCTGCATTTGATAGCAATAACGCAATAGAAACACATAAATAACAATATGCATATATGAACATATATATATATATATATATATATATATATATATATATATATATATATATATAATATATATATATATATATATATATATATATATATATATATATATATATATGTATATATATATATATATATATATATATATATATAGTATATATAAATATAAATATGTATGTATAAATATATAAAGTATATAATATACAATATAAATACATAAATATATACATACAAATATATATATGCATAAATATATATATATATATATATATATATATATATATATACATATCTGTATACATATAAAGTGTACACAAATATTTACGAAGATATATTTATATATACATGTTTATACATATAGATATATATACCTTAATATATATACATACATATATATAGATAAATATATATATATATGTATATATATATACATATATAACAAAAGTATATATATATACATATCTACATATATATATATATATATATATATATATATATTTATACATATATGTATACATGTATATATATATATATATATATAATATATATATGTAATATATATGTATAAAAAATATATATATAAATATATATATATATAATGATATATACACATATACATATAAATATATATGAAAGTGTATATATATCAT
>CM067342.1:37861440-37968940 GCA_034190875.2 Urechis unicinctus | reverse complement strand
TGATAGGTGGCTAGAGCATCGAAACGTTCGGCCATCTCAAAGGTTTACGAGAAATATCCTCAGAAACTAGCTTCTGACATTAATTAAAACCTTCGTCCTTGGAAGATGTTTCAATCTGATTTCAGAAGGAGCTAGTTGAAATTATATGTGTTGATATACTGTTTCTATACATTACAACGTGATGTGAGAAGCTATATTTTGCTGGTTCTGTCCTAATTCTCGATCAAATATAACCTATTCCATGAATATTTTTCACAACCATGCGAGACACAATCTATGTTCTTAGCATAAATGCCACATACCTTTGACAAGATTTGTTGCTTACATTTACGGCGACGCCACGTAAACATATGTTGCATTGACGCAAAATATTGCTAGTATACAGTTGTGATTTGTTAATATATGTTATACCGTTTATTAGCTGGACAAAACAGTCACACCTTCGCAATGCTGATAACAATTTCCTGTTCCTCTGCTCACTAACATATTTACATCTGACACAAATCATATAAATTCAGCATCATTGATTTTGAAGGCTTTACTGTTAATGTTCGGGCCATCCGCACACATATAATACTGTGATTAAGAAAACATGTCGTACCGATTAACATGATTTATAGCTCGGTTGAAGGATAACGGCGCTTTTCATCGAAACTACTGTGGTGGTTGTGATGTAGGACGTTTCCCCCTCCATGTGTTACACGCATGAACTTTTTTCTTTTGACCATTTATCGTAGATGTGAATAAGCTTGCTTAAGTGTTATCCTCCGTTTTGAGGCCAGGGAAAAGTATACACGGCATTTGCAAATAGTTAGAGAAACATGATCTAACATTCCTTTTGGGCTTTGAATAATTATCATTCAGTAACTGCTCCATAATAGTTAAGTATAATATAAGGCGGTATGTGTACCTTTTTTCTCTCTTTTGCCTGCTGTTCTGGGAAACATTTCTTTGTCACATTAAGAACGCATTTGCGGATATGTCAAAGTTAAAGGCACTCGTAGTCGCACTATTATGTTATGAAACTGCTCCATCCAACCCTTTGAATAACAAGCTTATCTGTATCCTCACTCACCAGAAGCTCCGATGCCAAATGCTTGCGATAAATCGCAACACCTCATCAAATCATTCTTATAGTCGTGTTGGTATGTCTGGTTGTACAGTAAGCTGAAAAGTAAAAGCATGCCGCTCCTCTTGGCTCTTGTTATTTGATTATCGAGTGATAGAAATGATTGTACAGAATTACAACCGTTTTCTGGGCATCCGACCGAAGAAAGCAGCGGAAGGCTTAGTGATAGTGTATTGCACGCGGGGATAATCAATAATAGGAGCTTTTATGACATTTTGTTTTCATTTGACCCTTATATCCCCCTGCCTCATTTGTTATTCTTATGAAGGCTACGGCGGAAATTATTTGAATGATATTGTTTTCTTGAAAAATGACATTGACACATTTAATGTGCCATTGGGTGTCGTCTCCATGATAATTTATCAGAAGCCATTTTACGTAACTTACTACAGCTGTAATCAAATGGTCACGGCTATCTACAATTGAGGCATTTGCATGTACTTATTCAATATCACTTTATATAGTTGTATGCAGCTGTTTGCGTCAGAATACACTCACATATTATATTCGTAAATACAACATTCTCTGGAATTAACACAAATAAACTAACATATCTCCCGAGGCAGTGTGAGTAAGACTATCCTCATACTTGGTGTATGGCAAGACCTTCTTAGCTTCCCGATTCTTTATCCTGATGAGTGAGGAGTTAGAAAGGATTCGGTTTGTCACCCAATCACCCATAAAGGGCTTGTATTGGCGAAAATCTACCTGCTGTAATTAAATAGAATGCTGCGCATGCAAGAGGTTAGACGATCGTTCTTGGTCACATTTCAACTGATCATATACTCAGCTAGTGCTTTGCTGTCACCTAGTGTTATATATATAGAGTCATAATGTGGCATTGCTTTCCATGTGCGTCAGCTTCAGTATTCTTTGAATATTTTAAGAGGATACAGTCTGACTCAAAGCCCTGATTGGTGCAGTAGAGTAAGCTTATTGACCTCTGTAAGTACCCAGCATCGACGCTAAAGCTGATCCTCTTTTGCTGTTGTGTTGACCTTCTATCGCAGCGACATCATATTCGAGCTGCTCACACCCGAACAATGACATCGTCAGAAAACAAGCCAAGTTATCCGTCGAGTATCATGAATCAGGATATACATTATTGGAATATGCGATGAGTAGAGCAATTCAGTTGTGCATTTTAATGACGTACTGTGACGCATATACTTGTGCATGTCCATGTGGCCAAAGCACTCCACAAATTCAATGCAATTAGAAACTATGTTTATCGAGATAATGTGTGCAATACAAATCCTAATCGTGACAGCTGCTGAGCAAAATCATTTCCACCTTCTAGTTGTTAGCCCTTCTCGCAATGCCAACTAAATGATGACTAAATTTGTAGCACCTCAATAACAGCAACACACAAATTCATAAGTTAATGAACTTCGACGGTTTTGTGCTGCGAGCGAAACAGAAATAAACTTCCATCATTTTCTTTCGACAAAGTCATATCGACCGAAAACCTTTGATTATTTATGCCAAAAACTAAACTAAAATATCCATTGCCAGATGCTTATATTGCTGTGATGTCAGAATGTAAAAAGAAATAGGCAGCGCAAGAAAACCCTTTGTATTGAATAATCAGAAGCACTATAACGTATAAATAACCGCATCTTTGGAGTAACACAGTAACATAACTTTGGAATTGTAACAGAATTTAAATGACATGAACTGGTGTACGGTTAGTTGGTTTTCCAAGCAGCACCTCTTGCAAAGAAGAAAAAACCATGGCATGGTACTAATTCAGCACAAGCAAGCTTTAAAATTGCTCTTTATCTCGCCATTCAGCTGGCGATTTGAGCATTTATTGTGCCTGCGTTGAACCAGAAGCACAAAAAACCTCATGATAGCAATGACAATTTTTACTCAAAAGATGTTGATATTAAAGTACTTATTTCCGTTAAACATCATATGTTCTATGACTATGACGTAAGCCAATAAACGGATTTACTGCGTTGTCCTCTTCAAAGCTCTCTTAAGAAAGGTGAAAGTCTAGGAATCCTTGATATACTCACGATACCGCGATTTAGACAAGTTAATTCGCAAGGTAAGTTAATATCTCCGATTATTTACTTTGTTTCTTGATGATGTGATCATTGTTCATCAATATTGTCAAGAGTCTTTATTCGATATTCTGTTTATTGTCTCTGACAAAATGTTTTAACAAGAGTCTCAGCAAAAAGTCAGTTTTGTGTTAGAACATTTGAGTCAAATGTCGCCGTAAAGATGTCTGCCGGCAGTACAAATATAAAAATACAAAAATAAACTGTCATTTACATAAGCTATCAATGCGGCTCAGCCTGCCAGGTCATATATATGCTAACGCTAACCAAATAATGGTTAGCCAAAATATGCTCGAGTTGTGATAATTCCAATCAATTATTCTATTACCTATCATCTTATGTGTACATTTTCCCCCGAAACTATATAGTCAACTAGAAAAACACACTTGGCTCTATCTTTGGGTTGGCTACGTTTTATATTCAGATATTGAGCGCATTCTCTATCATGAGTTATCATATAAGCCAGATCATTTTGCACCTAACTTAGCTCTCGTCCCCCAAAAAAATAAAAAGCAAAGGTCCAAGGAGGAATTGTGATGTTTTTGTGTTGCTTTGAGATCATGGTCTGGAATATCGCATACCTGAGATTAATTTTAGTAAACTTTCTCATCATTGACACATCGCGTAATGAAAATCAGTCATCAAATTTGGCTGCAAATGGTCAGTCGATTTAAAAATACTTCTTTTGTTGGTAGGCGCAACTATCGCGCATAGCTAAAATAACAGACAATCAGCCAGCAGCCTGAACAGAATGTTATTAACCAAAAAGATTCAAATCAGTGTTATCTTTTTATCTCAGTAATATGGAGTCGAAACCACAGTATTTGATCCAAATACACATTAATGCTTGGAATTTAAGCAAAATTGTCTGGCGATTTAATCACAGTGAAAATTTTTGGGCATCGCATCGCGTTTAAAACCTGAATCGTCGCAAGGCATTATGTTCCAACAGACGTGACTTGCCTGGTTAGCGTGCTGTTCCTGCAAATGTCATGACTTACATATATAAATACATATATATTGTTATATATATGATAATAATAACAATAGTTTATTTCAGGCATCGGGCCCATCGTAAATAAGACATGCATGTAAGTTAGCGTTCAATGAGGTGCATATTAAATACGGTACCAATGGGTCCAATTGGCACCGGACCGTACTATGTAACGATCATTCAAAGATTTTATCAACAAATTATTGGAAAGTTCTATCCTTTTTATAAATGCGTTCGTCGATATTCTATGAGCATTGGGAGAAATGTTGTTTAAGACATAAACTCAGCATGTAATCATCATCATTATTGCAATTTGCATTTACCATTAATCCTAAATATTTCATTATTTCAACATACTGCCATTGCTTATCATTCAACTATACTAATTAACAGAACAGTTTACGGGTCTTTGGTTGAGTCACAATGCAAACAGATTTCGATGGACTGAACACTATATCATTTTGAGCTCCGCCTCGAGAACAAAGGCCAAGAAGTTTTGCAACCCATTGGCACTTTGTGACATCAGACATAGATCGTCCACATAAAATACTTGGTTAATACAAATATCATAAATATAACAGCCGGTGAATGATTTCAACAACAGACTTGAAAGATCATCGACATACACATTATATAATTTATGGGATAAAATTCCACTTTGTCGAACGCCATTAGACACAGTAAAATATCGAGACGATAAACCATACCACTTTACACAGATTAAAGTGCAAGTAATGGCTAAAATATGAATTTTCGGGTTCATATAGAACGCAATTTTCTGATCAATAATTTGCAGTTCATTTTTCGATCCGACGTGTAGTAAAAAAGAAATAAGCAAAAACACATTCCGGAACTTCCCGATCACACGCCGAAGATGAACGAAGGCGCTGTGACGTCATATGTCACCAAAAGATGTTGCCACGGACGCCGTTTCTATTTGCGAGCTAGCTGTCGTACTGATTAACCGCTATTTACAGACACTCATCAGCGATTTTATGTTCATAGTTTCTTGAAATTATGTGAGTATACTTATCCTGACATTTACCATATGAAAGTCGAGTTAAAATTCATTAGTTATGTTTCTGTGCTGATGTTGAAAACAAAATGTGAAAATTGTCGCAGCGGTGGAATGCTGTCTTTCGAGACGTTTCATCTGTGGCTGAATATATGGAAGCTATGATCCTTCCTCGTAGACAATTAAGTTAAGTCATTTACATATCGGTAGCCTATTTCCTGTACGGTAAAGTGGTCGGAATTTGCTCTTGCTCAATATTGACCTGACCGGTAGTGATCAGTGTGGGGCGGTTCAAGTTTTATAAGGCTGTTCCACAGATAACATATAGATTTGTCTCGTCAGGCTGCCATATGTAGATGTATGCTTGCCTGACAGTAGCTTGCACTTGTTTTACACAATCATCGGGCGATACCCAGTGCTCAGTCCTGGCCTACTGTAAAATTTGCTTCATATAGCTTCACCCTTATGTCTTCCAGTCTGTATCATTATGGTGCGAATATGTGAGGACTAGTACTGCAATTATTCGCATCTAACAAGACACAGTGAGTATGTTTACCCGAAGGAATTATGAATGATCCAGAGCCTTCTTGAACAATTTTCCGCTAGTCCTACCCCGCTCAAAAATTCCATTGAAGTAATATGTAGTAATGTTTCTAAAGGTGATGATGAATGATGGTGGTGGTGGTGATTGGGTGGGGGAGGGGTGGTGATGGAGTTGATGGTGGTGGTAGAAGTATTATATTGGTGGTTGGTCTATTGATATTTGCTTCTTTTTACAAGTAATATCTAAGTTCTGTTTATTTTTTAGTTTTGGCTTCAGCTAAGTCAAGCTTGTAACATTTAATTTTACCCGTCTGTTAACAGGTGCACAAGGATAAAATTATTCCTTGTCATCATACTTACAAAACATAAATGGCAAATATTGGGGTTTAGATTCACTTTCAACATCAAAGGTCATTTCAAACTGGTGATGTATGATGACGAACAGACATTGGAGTTTAAGATGCTATCACCCAAATGGCACAACCGTGCATGGCACACAGTGGGATTTGAACTTGCCACATTTGGCCAACTAGACAAACACCCACGCTGCTAGACCAGAGCTGCCGGCCCATCATTTTAAACATCATTGGTGAGGTTACCGTCCCGATATGACCTCTGATGTTGAAGGTGATGTTAAACAACAATATTGACCATTTTTATTTCCAAATAATCCAGCACGTGTATGGCTTAAAGTCTTAATTTTAATGTTAAATGGGTCTGAGGTAAGCTAAGTTGAGGTGCAACTCAAAACTGCTATATGCTTCCTGTTTGTGGTTTGCTGAGAACTAATCTTGTAAATGTATTTGTTGAACTGGTGTATCTATTTTGCCATTTCCATTATCACCGACAAGTGAATAAGAACCAGACATGTTTGGTAGTTGTGAGCAGAATTGAATAAGCATTACTTGTATAATGCGCCTACGAAATTCAATCATGATAATTGCTGTGCAATGACACAGGATAGGAACAAGATGCATATATCCTGCAGGTATGTCATGATTTTGGAATTGATGCTTCCTATCATTTTTACATATGGTATAATAAATTAGGTGGACTGCACTTGACTGAATTTTGTTGCTTGTTGTCAACTGTGTGTAGTGTCATTTATAGGTTCTAATATTTTTGAGCAAAGCTTAATGTAAATAACAGAATTAGACACATTATACTTTTTTGTCCCTTTACTATCATAATGCCGGCAGTTTGAAACCAACATAAACTGATTTGTCTTTGGGGAAAAACTTCTCTAATTCTCAGTACAGCACAGGCTGACAGTGGCACTTTGTGATGTCGGCCTAGATACCCCCAGCACCACTGTACCAACTGCCGATATGCCGTGAATCGGAATAACCTACATTATAAAGATATCTTAACAACTTTTCATTCAGTAAATGAATATTTTTCATCAGGTATCATCTGTACCACGCCGTTTTTTAGTATACTCACTCATGCTGAGTAGCATGTTTTTTTCTTGTAACTCTGGCAATTAGCACTATATGCTATTTCTAGTGTCCCGGGACACAGGCACCCAGAGACATTTCCTGGGTGTGCTGTAATACAGGCCACACCCATTGATTTCACATTCTCGAGAACTTGTGGAATTTCTTGACAGTATTTACTCTCTGCTACTGTATGCATTGGCCCACATGAGCACCTAGTACAGGGTATATTTACAATGAATAACTAGCCAAACACAATTAAATTGACATAAAACATGAATAAGAAGATGACTTGAAGCAACACTTAAGGACAACTGTAAAATAAAGAGTAAAATATCTGCAAATGGTAGGAAATTATGTGCCATTACCATGTGCTGTTACCCAGTCGGCTCAAGTCCTCTTCTATTTGAGGAACATTTGCTGGCCTTGTCTTAGCTGGAGGCTCAAATCATATGGCTGTATGCCCCCACAGGCTCCTTGTTCTTCTTCTTGGTAAGAAGAATGCTTACTTCTGTAATCCAGCACATCGCTTCCGGAGATTAGTTAGTATATGATGAGGACGAGGACATTTCGCTCCTTTGACATATATTAAAAGCAAAATGTGATGGCAGTTATGTACTGTACTAGCTGTAAGTAATAAATATAGACCTAATAAGGACAAGATAAGGTATGTTTCGTTGATGTGTGTACCCCAGGTAAGACTAAGAACCAGTGTAAGGCGTTGAACTCTTTAAAGGCATATGATATATGTAGCCATAAAAATATGGCACCGAACTTGGATTCTGGGCCATAAGTCCCTCTGTACAACTCACTGGGGAGGTATATTTAATTGTAACAGCTATTCCCTGAAAGATCTCGGCTCCCAATACCAGAGCCAATATTTAAAATCAAAGTAGTATCTACTTATCTGTTGACAAGGAGAATACAATTGATTGAAATTATATAAAACGAAATATCGAGTGAAATCCCCATTGAATTTAGTACCAGTTAACATTTGCGATAACGTTTTACCATTTAATCAAATAAAGGGACAAGAGAAGAAATTCTCCTTAACAGAACAGGCGCATGGTGGATCAATCATTGATAACCATGATGAGCTTTTTAAACATTGATTGATCAATGCTTGTATTACCACTCTTATTTTTGAATATTGGTATAATAGCAGACTTCATGAAAGAAACTAGAACATAGAGGAGTGCGGAATAATGGTCACGCCACATGTCGGCGATGTTTTCAGCCCCGGAACAGCCGTTAACTGTTGACGCCTGTGGTATCGACCGGTGTTGGGCGCATTCCACTCCTTTCCAAAACGAGGCAGTCTTATCTTTGTCGAGCGATTGTGCCTTGGCGTCTGCACGGGCAAATATCTTACATTGACGGAGGGAGTATTTAAAGTTAAGACGCGTAAGCCTCATCAGCTCACATGTAGGACTAGATCTTGTTGTTGTTATTTTTACAGTAAAGCAGTTCGGCAACAATAGGCTGCGCACTGCTATAAAAAAAAAGAAAAAAAGAAAGAAACATGTATGAGCATGCCATCATTGGGCGCCAGGTAGAAGTGGTTGTACGAGGATGGAGACTGATTTATATTGTATATTGAAATATAGACGAGATTAATAGAAGTGAGACTAAAATAATAAAGATTTTGGTTCTTTACAGGCCCCGTGATTTTTAATTTTTAATGTTAATAAACTAGAGTATAAAATTAAATTAAAGTAATGAAAAATTATATGAGGTGCTCCTAATAAGGGTGCTGAAGGATGCAAAATATAGATGGTTTCTCACACTGGGAGACGCTCCAGTGCATAAAAGTAAGAAATGAATTGGCCCTAAAGTACACTATGACTTGTGGGGGGTTTCTGGACATATGGACATGTGTAGAGTTTTAGGGGAGTTGATTGATGAGCTGAGGAGTTAATTTTTGTTTGCATGCCTGGTTGTCTGTTGTTACTTTGTCGGTTAGTTCAGTTTTTAATTAAGAGTTTAATAGATGCCAGGGTGGAAAGGAGCATGCATGTAGAGGTGATATGATGGGATTGGATAAAGTGAAAGTGAGGGTTGAGTGGCTGGTAACTTTACGTTTATGTTTAATGTTGTAATGCCAAGATTCTTCAAAAATATGTTGGGTCGGAAGATTATTGATTTTGGATCTTATTTGATATTTGAAGGTGGATTTTAGAAGCTGTCAATGAATTGGGGGAAAGTGAGTGAAAGCATGGAGAGGATTTATAGGTGAGAGGTTGAGATTTAGTGATGGCTCTGAGAGTGGCTGATTGAGCAATTTCTAATTTGTGGATCGTTGTTTTATATGCAGTGGTTATGGCTGGGGATCCCTAATGGATGTTTTGTAATGAGTGCGATGAATGGATATTGCATGATGTTGTTTGTGCCCCAGGTTGGGGATTGTTTGGCACCTCGAGACTGTGTATGTGATGTGATCTCTCCAGGTTAAGCCTTTGTCGAGGATTTGTAGAGTCGTGATTAGGGATAGGCTTATTGTTAAAGTAAAAAATGGTGAGATGATGTTTTTTGTTAGTTCCAAAGTAGACAATTTTTGATTTTTAGGGGAAATGGAGACGCCCCGTGTAGAGGCCCATTTTAGAATATCAATGAGGTAGTTTTGTAAAGATTTGGTGAGTCTGGATGATAGTTTACCAGTAGCCCATATGGTAATGTCATCTGCATAAATAGAAGAAGTACTAGGGGTGGGAATGCCATTGATAAATATGTTAAAGAGAGTTAGGGATACTACACTACCTTGAGGTACTCCATTGTCTGCGGATAGTGAAGAGGAAAGGATGTTATTGGCCTTAACTAGAATGGTCATATAATTCTTATGTTATTAAAGATGGATTCCAAATTTTGAGGCAACAGAGATGAGACTGATTGAACGGTAGGAAGAAGGATCATGCGATTTGGCGGAGCATCTCAATGGCATCAGGAGGGAGATGAAGTAGAAAGTGGTAAATATGAAAATATTTTCCAGGCGATGTTGTTTTTTGTTTTGTTAACTGCGTTTTTTATTTCTTGAATTGTGAAAGGTTTATTAAGCGGAGAAGTTTCAATGAACTTTTGTTGATTAGTGGTGGCGATGGATCCAGGAGTAAAGTCAGGGGGCAGATTGTGATTAGTAATTGATATTCTGTGCAGTTGCCCCTCCGTAGGCTATTTAGTAGGAAGCGGAAGTGGGAAGCCCGCGAAAAGACAGAAAAGTTCCAAACCAAAAGAGTAAACAAGGACATTTTTATTTTGAATATGTGACATGGATATTTACCAATATGGAGTCGTGTGCATACAATTGGAAGGACAGGAGTCAGTGCTGTAAGTTTTGATGTTTGGATTTGTAATCAGTAAGTTTCGATGGTATAAATGTCTTCGATGTAAATTCTAGGTTTGAATTTGTAAGCGCACTCATTGTATAATTTTGGTTGTATTCTAGATTCACGGTGCTCAGATGCTACGATTTATCATGCATAGATGTCGGATGTGAGAGAATGGAAATAAAAGCATCAGTGGAATAATAAAGACTTCTAATTTCAATCACAAGGTTATACTCGGACGCACATGACCATAAGACAACCTTTACAGTGAATAGCAATCCTGTAAAAAGGCATCATGGCTGACCCTCTCAAGGCTGAACGTACAAAGAGAAAGCGAGCGATAACAAAACAAGTCAACTATTTAAGGCAGCTACAGGCAGAACAAAACCATGATTCAGTTCCCGACGAACTTGACAAGCTCAAATATCATTTTCAAAAGTTCACTGCTGTAAATGAAGAATATGAAACTAAGTTAGAGACAGAAGAGGAAATTGATGAATGTGAGTCATACTATGCGGCTGTGCAAAAGGACTACATTGACGCGTTGAACTCTTTCAAGGTTGGTGACAGAAATAAAATTCAAGAGCAAGCTAACAATTCCCAGGGCAAAGAAACAACCAAGGACGAACTGTTTAGGCTGATGAATCTGCCTCATCTATCACTTGATACCTTTGATGGTAATCCTATGAAGTTCCATTCATTCATCTCCGTGTTTGATGGAAGTGTTGGCTGTTTAACTTGTGATGATGATGCAAAATTGGCCAGGCTCCTGCAGTACACCTCTGGCCAAGCTAAGGAAGCGATTCGAAGATGCACACTGGTGGGCGGTAGTGAAGGGTACAAGTTAGCTCGCGACATCCTTTCGAAAAGGTTTGGCAACGACCATCTTGTAGCTGAGAGTATAATTTGTGATCTTCGCACTGGTGGGCCTATCAAGTCTCCTACAGAGCTTCAGCGTTTTGCAGACAACTTAGGAAGCAGCCACATCATTTTATCCAAAATGGGAAAGCTGCCTGAGCTCGATTCCCAATCCGCCATCGTGGAAATCATGGGTCGTCTTCAACCTTACCTTCAAACGCGTTGGAAAAAGAGGGCCCTCGATATGAAAAGAGAGAAGGATATGTACCCTGATCTTGGTCAGTTCGTCGTTTTTTGTGTCGGAGGTTGCGGAAGAAGCGAATGATCCTGTATATGGCAAGATATTTCCCAAGAAAGCACATGAGTCGGATACCAGGAGATATAAGCAAGCTTCTTTTCATACTGGTGCACAGCTCGCCTCGGGCCAGACAACCGATCAACCAAGAGGTCCTCATGCCAGGCATGCTTTCACAAAACGACCAGAGCCACCCTGTGTTCTCTGCAAGGATAGCCATCGTTTATGGTACTGCCAGCTCTTCCGCGGAATGGAGCCTAAGGAACGGCTAAGAATCACAAAACTCCACAGCTTGTGTGAGAATTGCCTCATGAATAACCACACAACAAGCGACTGTAAAAAGCCATCCGTCTGCAGCGTGCCAGGGTGTGGTAAGAAACACACTAAATTTGTTCATGTAAGTGGTGAAAGCCCTGTTACTGTGGCGAACAATGCTATTGCTAATGGGCCAACAAATGTTTACATGCCTGTGGTAGCTGTGAGGGTAAATCGAAGTTATTATACCCATGCTCTTCTGGATACAGCTTCCTCAAATAGCTTCTGTACTAAAGAGGTTGTGTAGATGAGCTTGGTGTTAGTGGTAGGGATGTAAGCTATGAGCTGAGCACGTTAAATCAGCGTGATGTCAGAAGAAATTCTCAATGTGTTGACCTGACAGTTGACTCTTGCAATGGTGTGGATGTCATGAATATGTCAAATGTATTTGTCACTGACAGTATACCAGTAGAATTTCCATCTGTTCATGTTAGATGCCACCCCCACCTCAGTGACTTATCTCTGGTACAGGGTAAAGTTAAAATAGGAATTTTGATTGGTCAGGACAATGCCGAAGCCCTGATCCCACTCGAAGTCAGGCGTGGGGCAAAGGGAGAGCCATTTGCTACCCGAACCATCTTTGGTTGGTCCTTGAATGGTCCCGTTGGTTCTGTGGTGAACCAGAAAGTGACTTCTCACTTTATCTCGAGTATGACACCTATTTCTGCTGACAGTTCTGAGGTAAAAAGGATGTTGAACCTTGAGAGTGATGACATCTGTTCTGACAGGGTTGGATTGTCAATGAATGATGAAAGAGTGATCAAATTCTGGGAGGAAAACTGTGAAGTGGTCAATGGTCAGTATCAGATTCCAATACCCTGGAAAGAGCATAAAGTTGTCAACAGTAACTTGGAAGTTGTCATTCCCAGATTGAACAGCTTAAAGGGAAGCTTGATTAGAAAAGGGCTGTATTCTAAGTATGGTCAAGAAATTGAGAAACTACTGTCAAAGGGTTATGCTGAGCCCGTTGCCCTTGATAAAGCCAACCACCAGGGAAAGACGTGGTATCTACCTCATCACCCCGTCTTATCTGACAACAAACCTGGTAAAATGAGGGTTGTGTTTGATTGCTCATCTAAATTTCAGGGTGAATCATTGAATGACAAGGTGTACCAAGGACCAGACCTCAATAGTAAGCTTATGCATGTGATGCTGAGGTTTAGAAGGGAGCCTTATGCCTTGATGGCTGATATTGAGGCGATGTATAATAGGATCAAGGTTCCGGAGTGTGACAGAGATGCCTTGCGCTTCTTGTGGTACGATGGACAAGGTCAAATCCAACACCTTCGGATGACATCACACATTTTTGGTGGAATGTGGTGCGGCAGCGCTGCTATCTATGCTCTTCGTAGGATAGTTTGTGATCAAGTGGTCTCACCTGCTGTGAAGGATACCATACTTTCCTCCTTTTATGTAGATGACTGTCTTGCATCTGTGGGGTCTAAGTCAGAGGCAGAGCGACTTGTCTCAGAACTAAGACAAAGTCTGAATAAGGCTGGGTTTAGGCTCACGAAGTTTGCAAGCAATGATGAAGAGATACTTTTCAAGATACCTGAACATGACATTGCAAAGGAAGTCAAGAATATTGATGATTGTGGTCAAAGCAAAGCATTAGGTATCATATGGCATACCAAAACTGACACCCTACACTTCAAGGCACGTGGGTTGAGCCTTATCCCTTCAGAGGTCACAAGAAGGAAGATGTTGAGTTACTCTTCATCTCTATATGACCCACTTGGTCTTGTTGGTCCTGTCATTGTGAAGGGAAAGTTGTTGCTGCAATCTGTTGTCAAGGGGGGATTTTCCTGGGATGTGCAATTGCCATGTGATGTGGCACAGGAATGGTTTGAATGGTGCAGGTCCTTGAAGGATCTTCAAAATGTACAAATTTCCAGGTGTATTCAGCCTCCCGGGTTTGCTGATGCCGCTATGGAGTTGCATCATTACAGTGATGCTAGTGAGAGTGCATATGGCTGTTGTTCTTACTTAAGATGCATTAACAAGAGAGGGGAAATTCATGTAGCACTGCTCCTGAGCAAAAGCCGTGTCGCACCAGCAAAGAAGCTCACTGTGCCAAGGCTTGAGTTGCAAGCAGCGGTGTTAGCTACAATGGCAGACAACACGCTCAGAAATGAGCTTAAGATGCCTCTTAATCCATCCACATTTTGGATTGACAGCCGAATAGTTCTCGGGTACATCCAGAACTTCCATCACCGTTTTAATGTATTTGTTGCTAATCGGTTGAGCATCATCCACAGACACACTTCCCAGAGCAGTGGAAACACATTGCGGGGAACAACAATCCAGCTGACATAGTGTCTCGGGGCTGTAATCCAAACCAATTGTTGGAAAGCGATTGGTTCATGGGACCAATCTTCCTGAGGACTCCCAAATGTAACTGGGATCTCGATGAAACCAAATTTGAATTGAACAAAGATGATGTTGAACTGAAGAGAGGTGTAGGAAATTTCCTTGTTTTGAAGGCTGATTCGGATAAGACCATACCGGATTGGGATCCTATGCAAAGGTTGATCAGTCATTACTCCTCGTGGTATCGTTTGAAGCGCGCTGTTGCGTTACTTCTGAAGCTCAAGGACATATTCAGGGGGAGAGCTGATCGTGGTATCCCTAAGCTTAATGTTGGGGACCTCCGTAATGCAGCTGATGAAATTCTGAGTATTCACAAGGGGAATTGAAAGGTGAGCTGAAAAGGAAACTTGTTAAGAACAAGTTCTGGCATCAGTTGAACCCTTATATTGACAACAAGGGGATCATAAGGGTTGGTGGGCGTATAAGGCCAGACACCAACATCAAAAACCAAATTGTCATCACAAACCCAGTTGTTGGGAAATTGCTAGCAAAGGATACCCATAACAAGTGTCACATGGGGCTTGAGTACACTTGGCCATGTTGAGAGAAAGGTTTTGGGTGAGGCGCAAGGATGTTCGAGCTGCTATCAAGCAGTGCCTCATTTGTCGGAAGTTAAATGGGCGTCTGTGCTCGCAAATGATGGGCGATTTGCCTCAAACCAGACTCGCATCCAATGAAATGCCTTTCACTCACACAGGCATAGACTGTTTCGGTCCTTTCCTCATCAAACGGGGTCGATCAGATGTAAAGAGATACGGTTGCATTTTTACTTGCATGACTATGCGGGCTATCCATGTAGAGGTTCTTGAGAGTCTTGATACTGATTCCTTCCTAAATGGCATCAGAAGATTTGTGGCCAGAAGAGGTCAGCCCAAGTCTATCACATCAGACAATGGCGGTAATTTTGTGGCTGGTAATAAAGAACTAGCAAAAGGTCTAAGAGAATTGGATCAAACTAAAATTGCAGACATGTTGCTTCAGAAAGAAATTACTTGGCAATTTCTTCCTCCCAGCTCAAGCCACATGGGTGGAGTTTGGGAGAGGCACATCAGGTCAATACGTAAGGTCCTCATGGCACTCCTGAAGGAACAAAGGTTGACAGATGAGACGCTAAATACCTTGATGTGTGAAGTTGAGAACATTCTTAACAATCGTCCCATCACACCTGCAAAGGTCAATGCCAATGACCTTGAGGTGCTGAAGCCCAGTCATTTGCTCATGGTGAAGGCAAACCCTTCTTTTCCACCTTGTTTATCTGATCCAAAGGATGTGTATCGGAGGCGTTGGAGACAAGTCCAATATTTGTCGGATATATTTTGGAAGAGGTGGTTGAAAGAATACCTGCCCGAGCTTCAAAAGAGGCAAAAATGGTTGACACGACGCCCCAATGTCTCTGTTGGTGACCTTGTGCTCATAACAGATGAACACGTTCCACGAAACCTGTGGCCAATGGGGAGAGTTATTGAGGTGTTTCAAGGTGACGATGAGCTCGTGCGATCGGTGAAGGTGAAAACCAAATGTACTGTGCTTACTAGACCCATCTCTAAATTAGTTATGCTTGAAGGCAGTTTATATTGATATCTCGAATGCAGTGTCATTTGAATGCATTGGTATGAGATGATATTGTATCGTTTTGTATTGGTATTTTGTTAAACTGTCCACTAAATACGTATATATGATGTTGATGCAAATGGTAATGTGGGTTCGCTTGAATGTTTTTTTGTGTTTTTTAATTATTATTATCTTGGGGCATGATTATAGTGGTGTTAAATACTTAGTAGATTTAAAGTGGGGTGTGTAAAATGGCACATTTTTGGGTTAGTGACCCCTCCGGTTATTAATTGATATTCTGTGCAGTTGCCCCTCCGTAGGCTATTTGGTAGGAAGCGGAAGTGGGAAGCCCGCGAAAAGAGAGAAAAGTTCCAAACCAAAAGAGTAAACAAGGACATTTTTATTTTGAATATGTGACATGGATATTTACCAATATGGAGTCGTGTGCATACAATTGGAAGGACAGGAGTCAGTGCTGTAAGTTTTGATGTTTGGATTTGTAATCAGTAAGTTTCGATGGTATAAATGTCTTCGATGTAAATTCTAGGTTTGAATTTGTAAGCGCACTCATTGTATAATTTTGGTTGTATTCTAGATTCACGGTGCTCAGATGCTACGATTTATCATGCATAGATGTCGGATGTGAGAGAATGGAAATAAAAGCATCAGTGGAATAATAAAGACTTCTAATTTCAATCACAAGGTTCTCTCTGGTCCACTTAAAACCACGGCATTGCAGTCATCATGCATACCTAATGCATAGTCAATGATCTTGCCATCCCATCTGGACCACAGTGGACCACGGGGTACCTAGGCCTAACTTTCTTGGCTCGGATTACTTTAGCCTTTTCTTGTTGGGCTGACTTACGATGGCGTTTGATGGTAGCTGAACTTGCGACAACTTCTTGCATGTCCCCACCAGCAGCTACAACTGTTACTGATACCATCGCTAGGTGCTGTGTGGAAGACATATGGTATCTGGTAGCCACTTGTGTTGTCAATTTCAATAATGTCTTACGATCCACCCCAGTGCAAGGTATTGTGTCTGTTTTGTTCTTCAGTTCCTCCTGGGTCTTTGCACTAGCCACGTACTCTGTATCACTGACATCTTCACAGTTCTCCTCGTGGTCACTGCCAGTGGGAAGAACATTACTACATACTACTACTATATACATGCATCTCTAATACTAAAACCACCTGTACCACACACTAAACCCTCCACCATGTATTTACTTACTGTAGATGAATAGTTTACACACACTAAAACAGCTGGAAGTAAATGGTATATACAAAATATACAATTTATTTATGACTAGGCTATGCACTAGTTAATAGTAGTTATCCATATGATGTATCCAATTTGTATTTATGTTACCTTTCATTACTTGTGGATACACTGGCTGCTTGAGAAGTGTGCAAAAATGCATGTTTTGCATTAAAATTCCCATTTTGGAGTTGTATAAAAGAACACAAATAGTGCATAACACTTATATTACCATGATAAATATGTTTAGTCTGTTATACTTCACTTACCTTTAAAATTTTTGAGGAAAATCAATATAATATGTGCAAAAATATATGTTTTGGACCCAAAATCGTCATTTTTCCAGAAAACGCTAAACGGGAGGGTATAAAATTAATTTTAAAAATCTGAAAAAAATCAATGTGATAAGGGCATCATTAGGCACAAAATAAAACCAGGGGAGCACGCGTTTTCAAAAAAAAGGTTTTTTTGAGCCACCCTAGTATATGTATATGTATATGTATATGTATATGTATATGTATATTATTGGCTCCTCGTTATATACATGTAATGGGGGTATATGACCATGGTCCATTATATGGTATTTATATATATATATATATATATATATATATATATATATATATATATATATATATATATATATATATATATATATATATATATATAATATATAGATATATGTTTATATATATATATATATATTTACATATTTATATATATATATATATATATATATGTATATATGTATATATATATATGTATCTATATATATGATATATATATATATATATATATATATATATATATATATATCTATATATATATATATATATATATCTATATATATCTATATATATAAGCCAGGATGTTCAATACCAAATCTTAATCCGATCACGCCATGATATGCATTGATGATGAGAAACGGCTGTGATTATACGCTGGCCTATTTGGTGAGTGGGGGGAGGATGGTGTTTTCTGTTGAGCTTCAATACCATTTCACTTGCGAAATATACATAGCAAACGAGATTAATGTTAGAAACAACATTTTGACGACGAGTATATTTTTCGTATATTAAGTAGAGTACGTGGCGTCAACGTAATTTACTTAGTGCATCTTGCTAACAGGATGAGATTATCACTATAAAAATAACGAACCATAAATCGAGGAAACTATTACTAAACAACTTCTGATAATGTTTATTCTTTTCGGTTTCCGTTTCGGTTTCCGTTTCCGTTGCTCCTTTGTCAAAACCTTATAAAGATGCTGTTTTGGTGCAAATTTTTTTTTTTTGCTCCTCTTTGTGTGCAGCTGTTAAAATGACTCGATTGCTATTCTTTAAATCTCGCTGGTAACACCTTATCTTCGATGGTTTTTCCCATAACAAATAACAATCTGGACATTTAAAAATCCATAAATATAAATGGGGTCACCGTTTGGACTGGAGATTTTTTATATTATTACTAAATGCAGTAGGGAATCAGTTAATGAAGGTTTGTTTTAAAGTTGCATTCGATCGATGTTTTTTTTTTTTCTGCATCTTCGTTACACCCAGGTTGTGTTTTGTGCAATACAGAAGCATATCAGGTTTAATTCCAATAAGTAAACAAGACTCTCCATGTCAGGGAATCTAATGAACAAATCTCATATGTTTCTGATTTCAGAACATGCGTTGCATTCATAGCACCATTCGCTTTTCCTGAATATGCATTCCAAATGAATGACAGATGGACCGAACTTGCGGCTTATCGGCCAAGGATGTGTGAATACCTGGCGGTACGTGACGGACGCCTGGGGATAGTCATTTGATTTATTGACGGATTATGATGCGTCAGCGAATTCACATGAGCTCTCGATTTTGCTTTATTGGCTCCATGTTCAGAAAAGTCCAACTTCCTGTCCACCAATTTAATGAACTACACGCCAGTTTTCATTAACGGCAACACTTATAAGTAGCTCTTCCTAATATAAAGGCGTCGATATTAAAATAATACTTGATGTTGAATGATTGTGCTGGCAGTTGAGTAAAATACCAATATGCATGGTTATATTCCTTCCTACCTTCTAATTTTTCGGCCGGTTAATTTGAAACATTCCGCCAAATGCGTACTTCTGTCGTTTAGTTGTTGTATACCTATATTGCTTTCTTTAGCGTTTAATAGTTAAAATCACGTACCTATGGATGTACACTCCTAAGAAATTACGAATTAGTGAAAGCAAATTGAATTTTGGTTAACAAAACACAGAGCACACTGGACAAAGACAGCCTTCCAAGGATATCTAGAAGACCTAAATCTGACGGCATGAGCAATCAGATATACACCTTAATAGAGATTCAATACTCGCATACTATTATTCAAATGATGGCGTATCAACTCAGCCCTTTCAGGGATATTAAAATTACTTTCATACACCTTTTGCTTAATTGATATATAATGTTATTTGTGGATATTTGTACATATAATTCGAATTGTTTTGATTTATAACTATGCAAACGCAAATCCGCGGTTTTCATTTTGCTGAGAAAATCGTATACTATGGTTTTATAAGGTACTAATTCATGGTCAAATGCACGCAAACGTTTCTACATTGGGCTACTTCGACTTCTTAAAGGCAAGTAAGAAAAGTAAATTCAACTTTTGACCATTAGAGGTTAAAATTGATTCAGTCGGCTTATTGAATATCAACAACGTAAAGTGTGACTAAGGAAAAATTGACCTTCCTTCATGATGAAACCTAGACAGACTTTGGGGATATGTATTACATACTAGACTATTAGGCCACTGTACATTGTGTGGTAATGTATCCCAGTCGTATATAGCCCAGATAATCAATAACTTCTTCGAATTTAGCGTATGCAATAATATTGAAAGTAGTAATGCGTCAGCAAAATGTATTTCCAGGCGAATGGTCCATTGTTTCATATCATTGAAGTGGCAGCCCCCTGCGGCTACACTAAGGGCGATACCATGAATTATCATCTCTGCTCTACTTACTCCATTGAATCTGATTGCCCTCGTCGTGACTCACTTGCTAATAAGATATTATAACGGTGTGTTCACAAAAGCCTTCAAAAATTAGTTGCAGGGATTTACCAGGAATTTGCTGACCATCCACATGCACAGACCAAACTTTCATGTTGTTAATGTTGTCTTTGATTCGTTTGTAATGGCCAGTTATGGCGTAGTTTTCAACATACCTTCGTACATGACGCTTGGAAAGTTTTCTTCGTAAGCAGACATGTAACGGCATGGAAGTGGAAAAACACGTTGGTCATACTTAAATTTAGGTTCTGTTCAATTTTCTTTTTAATGCGTGACTTTAATGTGACCCAACTGTGCTTTTGGACATAATTAAATTTCGAAAAGGAATGAAAATCTTCAAGGGCAACATCATCTCATCACAAGTAGATTTTGTGTGGTTGCCATGAGGATAGAAGCACGAATACTTCTCATTTGGGCTTTCGTTTCACCTGCTACAAAAGTATGGTCTAGGCGGAGGATGGCAAGTTATAGACGCCCTGGACCGACACCCTTGCCGAAGCGTGCTGCTGTCGGGTGTTCCAACCCTTCATTACCAGCTCTGTTGATATCCAGGTGATCACACGTGACAATGCGCCGCGGAGAAGCTATCAATTGTGATTCCATTGCTGCAAGACTATTCCCGTAGGGATAGGTTATGGAGGAAGCAGACACTAGCTTCTCATCGACACTCACATCCACTTGACAAAACAGAGTTTATAGCAACATAAATTGACTAAGGCTATGGGTATATCTGCGCCGAAATTACCTCTGACTGCTTGCAGTACTTTGGTCTGGATTCGCTAAACGCTGTTGGCCATGTTCAGATGGTCATCACCTGAACGTTTGACACTCTATACAGGACTTGCCGCTATCTCCTAAACAGCATCATGCTCCACAGAATTGCCATGCTCACTATTGTTGTGAATGGGTGGAAAGCTATGGAAATCCATCTAGGTTTAGGTTTATGGACAACATTGGAGATAAATAAGTACCAAAGAAATAACTATTCTGCAGCTAACTACCACGTTTTCTAAATGTATATGAATATACACTAATGCATCAATATGCACAGCGAGGACTTGAATAAGCGACGTGCATATATCGATTTAAATATCTCTCTATATGAAAAAACAGCATTTGATGTTATCAAAATACAAATATATGTTTAAATGTATAGATAGTTATATAAGCATTTATATATGAACACGCACGTATAGATATATATTTAATGATGGTATATCAATATGTATATATATGTATATATATTTATATTAAAATGTTGATAAATTATTTTGAAGTACATATCAAAAAATATTTATATTAATATGTATATATATATATATATATATATATATATATATATATATATATATATATATATATATATATATATATATATATATATGCAGAATAGTTATTTCTTTTGGTACTTATATACTTACATATATGCTTATAAATGTTCATATATATATATTTATGTACACTTACTATATATATATATACATGCATATGTGAATATTTATGCACACGCATAAATATATATGCATGCATAATTATATATATATATATATATATATATATATATATATTCGAATGAATACATATATATATATTTATAAACATACATATATATATATATGAATATATCTTTATATATATATATATATGTTTTCTATAAGTATATATATATGTATATATATACATATATATATATATGTATATATATATAGACCCCTATACATATTTTATATATATATATATATATATATATATATATATATATATATATATATATATATATATATATATATATATATATATATATATATATATATATATATATGTGCATATGAATGTATAGTATACCCTTTGATAATATCGAAAACTGCATAGATATATATGCTGTATAACGTGGACTCGAATCATCAAATTTATTATATGTTTATACTACAACTTGTACCTGATGACCGAGTGGATGTGATCTATTTAAATTTGCCATTTGCTATCATGGGAATTCAACCATATGATATGAATATGTCAGGCATTTGACTATCCATTTGAAGAAGGCTTTTATACAGATGCAAATGAATGAGAATATCAATCAACGACAGTCCGTCTCCGGAAGTTCCTTAACAACCGCAAAGTATGCAAAGTAAACACTGACTCGAGCGATTAATCGTCGCCTCCTAATCAACGTCTTTAACCACCAAGAAGATCTCCCCTTTAGTAACACGTAGAACTATTTATGACGCAATATATATATATATATATATATATATATATATATATATATATATATATATATATATATATATATATATATATATATATATATATATATATATATGCATCTGACTCGAATCATCAAATTTATGTCGTTATACTACAATTGTACCTGATACCGAGTGGATGTGATCTATTTAAATTTGATATTGCTATATGGGAAATCAACCATATATATTGATTATGTCAGGCATTTGACTATCCATTGAAGAAGGCTCTTATATACAGATATATGATGAGATGATATATCAATCAACGACAGTCCGTCTCCGGAAGTTCCTAACAACCGCAAAGTATGCAAATAAGACTGACTCGAGCGAATAATTTTCGCCTCCTAATCAACGTCTTTAACCACCAAGAAGATCTCCCCTTCTCTCTAGAAATATTTATGACGCATATATATATATATATATATATATAGATGATCGATATATATATATATATATATATAGAGATATATATATCTATATATCTAGAGATATATAATATATATATAGATATATATATCTCTATATGATATATATCTATATATATATATCTCTATATTTGATATTTATATATATAGATCTAAGAGAGAGATATATATATATATATATTCTAGAGAGAGAGAGATATATATCTATAGATATCTATAGATATATATAGATATATATTTATATCCCTCTCTATTATAGAGATATATATATATATATGACTATATATATTTCTCTATATATATATCTATATATAGATATATATATATATATATATCTATATATATATTATATATATATATATATATATATCTATATATATATATATATATATATATATATATATATATATATATATATATATATATATATATATATATGCGTGTGTGTTTGTGTTCGTGTGTTGTGTGTGTGTGTGTGTGTATGTGTGTGTGTGTGATTCATTAACGTTCAGTAGACGTTTTGGATTTACTTCATATCAGGAACTTCGCAAAAAGTTCCCTTTCTAATGTATAATGGCTCCTTCGGACAGAGTAATGTTCACGACTGTCTCCTGCTCGTGTGTCTAATCGATTTAACTACTATTCGGTCTTTTAATGATTGACGAAATATCATTAGCGTGCGTGCGCTGCGGCTACTGTAATGTTATTAAGACATTCCGCGGCCAGTTTTGCGGTTACGAAACGTATGTATTTATAATAAGATATGGAAATTGGTATCAATGTGTACCGAAGTAACGACTGTGATTGACAGTTATTTTGAAATATGAAGCCAGATTTATTTAATAGAAATTTTCTTGCATTCTTGTTGAGAAAATCAGTCTAGCATCGACTCTTATATTTATATTGTGTATGTTGATTTGTGTTCAATACCAGATGTAACGGTTCCAGCTGGAGGCTGAACTTGGATAGAGAGATCGCATTGTGACAAATGCAACCATATGCTAATTGGCCCTGTATTTTTCAAAGGATGATCTTTCATCCACGTGTTCCCATCCAATCGATCTCGACATTACGTGCGAACGGACAATGGAATTTCGATATGCATTTATGACACGGCATTGCATGATTTTGCATCTGCCACATCAACGCGGGCGTTTTCAAACAACGATTTTGTGTCTGAACAAAATGTGTGGAGCTTGTATCGGAGGTGACTAAGATGTGTCAATTTTTCTATCAAATATCCGACAATCAATGCGGTGCCCGTTTTCTTTATTCTTCATCCTGAACCTTATTAAATTATGCAAATATCGACAAACGGCAACAATGGTCACTTCTCGGTACACAAATCGATACAATATTTCCATAGAACTAACACGATAAAAAACACGGTGCAACCTGATAATTTAAAACGATCATCACTGTAAAAAAAGGAATTAAACATGATTATCGGTTAGAAAGCTTCCAACTAGTGTCAGAACGAGGCATATTTCAATGTTTTCACGGTACTTGGTGCGATTGAGCTGGACATCAGGCCACATGCGACGCCGGAGGCGGAGATATGATTGATCTCACCAGCAGTCAATCTGGTGTACTCCATGTGTCCCGCTAGTCTTCCCCCTTGCTTTATAAGTAAGTCATGGATGTTCGATGGGATAATGCCCGCTCTCGCATTAAATGTACATTTGGACTCGAACGACAGTTTGTGCTGTAAAAGTTTCTGGTGAAGTTCGAAGATGCTCTTTCCGGACAGCCAACCATTTCTCGCATTGTTGCTCGGAAATTGACGTTGATGAAACAATACAGGATGAAGTTAAAGCTGAAATTGATCACCTGCAACACATTGGCTACGGATCGAATGACGAGAAAGACTTCTGTTTTCACTGTGTCCATTTTGATACACTGCACAAAGAAGTCAAGTAGCTCAGAGGGGAATACTAAAAGGACAAATGCGCTAACTATGATTATGAGAGTCAGGGTGATGCGGTTCCGGGAATGAGATGCCGTCTCCTTCACGTAGCATTGCCGCCGCATACGATTTGAACGACGTAAGGCAGCAATGAGGGACGAGTTGAAATATATGAGAAGTAATGCGGGCACAATAATGCAGGCGCCGGCCTTGATCCATTGATAGGCAAGTCCGCGGTCGGTAGCGAAGTCCATGTAACCGATGTCTAGGAGGTATCTACGTGTGTTGTTCATGGTCATATCTGTGATTTTGTATTGCCAGAACGTGGGCAAATTGAGCAAGGTGCATATGACAAATACGCACGCATAAGCCACTTTCGCGAATCGTTGGCCATCCAAGGCTCGCAGACGTAGGGGATGACATATAGCCAGATAGCGTAAAGTGGCCATACATACCGTGATCCACGTTGAAGTCAATATAAAGAGAACAACAAGACCCGTGCCGTACGTCTGGTAATACAAGAGAAAACTACGCTCGGCGAACAGCGATATATTATGCTCCATGACTCCACGGGGCAACAGGGCAACACAGAAGAGAAGGTCAGACACGGCAAGTGCAAGAAGTCCAACATGCGCCCCGGTCTCCGCCATTGCTTCCGCTTTAAGGTATCGGGCTCTGGTGAGAACCACCAGGGTCACCACGTTACCAAGACAACCAAAAGCACAGAATAACGTGGTGACGTAGCGGTCGAGAACATATTGAACATGGTGGTAGGTTGTAGATGGATGAGTCGGCAAGCTTTCGCCAAGCTTCCATGTGCTTTCGTTCATTCCCCGAATACTCGCATTACTTTCCATCGGTACAATATCCTCCGAAAAGTTGCCAATTCGACGTGCCCCTTCCCATGTTTCCATGGCTCAGTAATATCGTAAATTTGTGGTGAGAGCAATGAGCAACAATGTACCATTAACTCTATGTATCCTAATAAACGATGGCACTCAATCCGTGTAACTTACAAGGTTGGTGAATAACTCGACCCTTGATTATACGTATATTTCTTGTATCTGATCGGTAACAAATCACCATTGACGTAGAATCGAAGCCAATCACTTAATTTATGCTTGTATCCGCAGCGAACCACTTCTGATCTGCCAGACAACGCTGACAAATTCAATGACACACACTGTCCGCCCTAGAAAACTTGACTGGCATAACAATCCATGTGTTGATCACTCCCTCTGAAATGCTCAGCTACTGCGCACACCAAGAGCGCGCATTAATATATGCATGGGACGTGACTGCCTCGCAGCACGGTGCTGCGAGCAGGCGGGATATTTGATAACCTGTCGCCAGCATCGCTGGACGGGACATAGTCACCCGGTGTTGGTTCAGCCCCGGATGCAAAAAGATGTATGCATACGGAAAGGCAGCCCCCTTCCTTGCAATGGAAGCATAATGGCACATGATCGATTGACAATCAGGGAATGATGGACGAGTTAAAGTATCAAGTGGTAGGTGTCGATTGGTGACCGAGTGTTCGGTATCAATAACCCTCTTGCATCGGTTATTATAACAAATAGGTTATGTGGCAATCCATCCAATCCATAGCTCCGGTCGAACGGTAATATAGATATATACCCAGACGTTTTGTAGAGCTATCCAATCCCATGCCACCGGATGTGAAAATGACTAAACACCACGCGTTATTCACTGCAAAACAGCCCCCCCCCCCCTTTACGATAAATAGTGGCTTCGTTGTCTGGCATATTCGCAATATTGAAGCTGATTAGGTATTCTGAAAAAAAAAACGATTGGTCGTACCTACGAAAGGAGTTTCAGTGTCACGGTGGCTTATTTACGACGACTGTGGGTCTCAAAAGAGCCGCTTGTACCATACAGACTCCCAGACAAACGTAATTAGTCGCAACAAGAATAATACAACTTATCAGGGTGGGTACTATTAAATCCCTAATGGGTTTCGTTTTTAGGTAGTAAAGAATGACGTCAACGTACAGCGCTAAGAATCATTCATGAAATGATCGTGCGTGTTTAACACGCCCTACGCTTACTTGGAACAAGAATGTCCGAAAGATATTTCAGAGTTATTTTAACGCTACAGAAACTTTTTTTAAATTTAAATTTACTCATAAAACCGTCATAAATTATCGTTGCATAAAATAACCACACTGTATTGAATTTGGAAGTCTGCCCTCGAGTATGACTCTTAATGGTTACATTCCTGCAATCACAGCGTCTGTTAAACATTCATACCACGGGGGAGTAGCGGTCGGCTTGCGTCACTTATACTTCCGGTAAATACCAGAAGAAACTGACCGGAAACAACGGATACTACATTGAGTAGATATAGACATATCATAACCACCTCTGTTACGTCTTACAACTATCGGTGTTATTGTCAGGAAAAGGACTCTAGAATACGCATGGACAAACTGGAGTCCATACGGGTCGCAGAATACCAACCCTATGGCATATTTACAACCGCTACGGGACCCAAGAGAACCACATGTCTCATGCCGAATTCATTGTTTCCCTTCTGGTTGTCTGAAGGTGAAGCTACGGCCCACATGCTGTATTAATTAGCAATAATCGTTCGATTTGTGCACAATGTTTATGTACATCTGCTGGAAAGCATGCGTAATGGAAATCAGCAGATTCTTTGCATAACCTGATCTGAATCAGCTAGGGACTAAGAATATGATACATCTCTCATACCAAGATTACCACTGGGACGCAGCTACATATAGAACATGATATCATGATGCTTAAGGTTGCTTTACACCTAGTGAATCTCTCAAGTTATCAAGTAGAACAGGAATAGAAAGAGAACATATCCTCTGTTATATAATTCGAAAATAGGTAATTAAGAACATATTTTGAAGTATTATGGAAAAAGTGTCCACATGCTAAGCACCCTAGGTGTCTAAATAAAAATGATATTCTCTGTAGGTCTGCTGCTTTGTTACCGAACCATAGCTGAATCGACGCGATTGTGCACAATAAACAACATCCGTCCGGATCGAGTACGCGAATTCCCGGCTTCTTCGTATTTCTGCATGTGAATGGACATGCTGCGAAGGCCGCCAAACTTACCGGCTTGTTCGTTTACGCATAGGCTTCAAGGATCAATCATAACGTAACATCTCCTGAAATCATGTCGCGGTAGGTTGCCGAAGGCTGCCTGCCGCAAGAAGCGGACTATTAACAACTTGACCACAGGTTATACATTTGGCCAAATCAAATATTTTAAAATGTAAACAGCGCCCGCAGCCATCAGGCTAGGGGACCTTGACTAGCATTACCCCTGCCACTGGCAAAATTTATAGTTCAGTATAGATTATCCCAACCACAGCATGTGTATGGAGAACATCGCTCACATATCAATACCGGCTATAGTTTTTATGTGTGTGTGTGTGTGTGTGCGTGGTGTGTGTGGGTGTGGGTGTGTGTGTTTGTGTTTGTGTGTGTTTGTATGTTTACGACATGCTATTACTTGTGTTTAGCTATTTTAAAATACTGGTGTTCTTTCATTACCATAACTACGCTTATGCGTATCGTTCTCGTGCATGGAGTATTATGAAGAGGTTCAATTTACCGCCGGGTCGCTGGCGGGGTATGCGATTTAACATGAGTTATTTCAGCTAGGCCTTTCTGTTGTAAATTGGCAATTACCACGGAGGCTTCAGAAAGTGCAAGGCGTGATAATGCCGACATACATTACGGGGTGTACTATAACGCACATTTAGTATCTAATTGGCTAACAACGGAAAGTAGAGGTAACTTGACTGAACTACTGGAACGAATAAGCTAAAACATATATTAAAACTGTATGACAAAGTCAGTTAAATAAGAGTGGTTGCTTTTGGCCTGAGTCATTTTAATTTATCAGAAAATTGATTCCAAAATTACTTGATTGATTGAGTTGTGCTGGGATATGGCCATTAGTTTCCGACTTATCATTTAACCATCCTGGTATGTATTGAGCATGTCCACAAATCACGCCACAAGTGGCATCGCAATTCACGCAATGAATTGGTGCCAGTTATATTGAACATCACATCCATTATGCATTCAGATCGGAAGTGTTGCTATGGGGTATGGTTTTACTTTCCGAGTACCTGCTGGTGTATAGGGAAACAAACGAGTTAATTTACTCGTGCAAGTTGACGCCAAATGTTTGCTAACGTGTTGGTAGCATAAATGTGGGGAATATGAAGAAATCATCACCGCCAAAAACCGACGCATGGCTGCCATGTTAGAATATGATTCGCTACAAGAATAAGGATGGTCCGTTTATCCGCTTTGGTGAGCTAACACGCGTCGCCGGATTTACCTGCGTACTTAACAGCAGAGGAACGAGATATTTGGGTGCTCTCAACGTCCCATAAATAACCCTGGATGTCTGTTTTGGGCCCACTTGCAAAATGAAGCCGACTTTGAAGACTTATCAGAGGGTAACCTACGTGCGTTTGGAGGCCTAAATTTCGCCATGTTGTAGCTTAATTATGATATGAGCGTGTTGCAAGTGGGTATTGCACCATACGACTCATTTCGCATCAGTGTCGGCTGATAGAATTAATCCACCCAGCGGAGCAGCGAATGTGTCATTTAGACCTCTATAAGCTAATCAAGTTCAGTCACCTCATGAAAATGTCGACTGTGAATACAAATAAGAAAATATCAAAGCTTTATACGGCATTTTCTGGGATTTGGTATAACGCTGCATTAGAAACCTGTTTCTTGCCGAAAAAACCTTGTGCTCTGGATTGATAAGAGCTTTACCAACTGATTATTCTGGGGACTAGATCTCATTGCAATAGTTATTTAGATTAATAAGGAAATTGACGTAGTCATATGCTGATCGTCAAGTCCATCATGACAACTTTCGAATAAAGAATATTGTTATCAGGCCCTCGTATCATTTTGTCATATACCTGCATATTCATAACGAAAAAAAATGTTAATTGACTTGTGCAAATTTTGATTCCAAATGTTTGTTAGCTGGTTGGCAGCTGAAGCGTGCGAAATGTGACCAAGATGTCTTCGCAGCAAACATACATATGTAGGCATATGATTCGGTACAGTAATAGTTTGTTTTTCCGTTTTTGGGAGCCTACACGTGTCGTTGTATATACCTGTGTAGTTCACAGCATAAGTAAACGTTCTTGGGGTGCTCGCAACGTCACATAAATAGAACGAAATATACCGAAAAGAGTCCTTTATCGCCCCACAACATGTGATAAACTTATCAGAGGGTTAACGTACGTGCGTTTGGAGCTCTATTTGGTCGTGTTGTGAGTGGGTATTGCACTATTCGACACATTTCGTAAATGTGTCGGCTTATAAAATTCATCCTCCCAGCGGAGCGTGTGACATTTAGACCCAAAAGAGCATGTCAATTTCAGTTAACTGGTGAATTCGAAATATGCAATAAAACGGCTTTATACTGCATTTTCGGGGATTTGGTATTACGTCTCGCGCATTAGAATTCATTTTGTTGTTGCAAAAACCTTGAGCTATGGATCAACATGAGCTTAATCAACTGATAGTTCGGGGAAATGGATCTCATTGCGATGGTAATGTTGATTAATCAGAAAATTGCGAGATAAAAACTTAAGCGCGTTCCGTCTCACAATGATCCATCTCTTTTTTTTCTACGGCAAAGTAACACCAAAAATTCTAATTGATTGAGCGGCGCCAGGATATGACTATCAGGTCCCAATGTATTGTTAAATCCACCTGGTCTTCATTGGAAATCGGGATTCATTATCGCCTCCATGAGACACATTACAATTTAGGCACACCGAGTCGTTGTCAGTCGCCATGGACTAGAACCAAAGAGTGTATAGCTATAGTTTATAGGTTCACTTCGAGCCGCTCTGTGGTGATCGCCTCCCTTGATATAAAACACTACAATCATAATATGGCGCCACCGTGAGATCAACACTACTTGGCTGACGTCACAGCGATTGATGAGAGCGGGTAAAGCGTCGCTACGCAGAGCCTTTCCGCTGCCAAAACGCCTCGCACACAGACTTAGAAATACCGCAAAATAACAACTACAATATGAAATGAATGTCAACTTGATAAATTGCCCATGTAAACCTTTTGAAAACAGTTCGCCTCTCACAGCATCCGGGCCGTTTATAACCTCGATCTTTAATGTATGTTATAACAAAACAACACGAGGCGGCTCACAGGTTGCTTTTTATAACCTTTGTTCGGACTGAGGAATGATTGAACCCTCTTAGCAAAAATATAAACTCTTTGCTAGAGCTGCAAATATTATACCTTACCTTCGCCGTGTTTGCTTCTGAGTGGGCTCTGCGAGGTCAAGGCCACGCTAAGAGATGAACTAACAATGTAAAGGTCTCATCCTACTGAAGTCATGGAGAGGCCCTACCTGCCTCATAATTTTTGGCCGACAGCTACACGGGAGCCCTCGGCTGCTGGTGGCGTCGGATTATTCGTAATAGCAGCGGTACAAGTTTTATTCGAAAACACACAGCACCTACCCTACCACTGCTGTTTACAAAAGTCAACCAAGCCTATTTTATGGATTAAGTTAATCATGATAACACCAAGTATAGGTGGAAAAAAATGTTCATCAACCCGTTGTACCACGGTGTAGTTGTTTCTGGTATACCTATAGGTTACGCCGGAGCGGTAAGTTGGCTATGAGTGGGGCTAATCCCTAAACTTGACCTGGGTATGGCTGTTGCCGACGTTGCCCTTGCCCTAGTCACAAAGGAAATACCAGTTAAACAAGGGAGCATACCGGGTGATATAATTAAGTAAGTTTGCAAAACAAAACATGGTCTCGATTGCGCTACTTGTTGGATGTGCCCTTAACAACGCGCTTGCGTTCTCTGAGAGGAACTTCATATTCTCTAGGTTACGAAGCAGTTAAATGGACGCGGAACGTAAACTCCATGATACGATAATCGAGGAGCTTCAGTCTGCACAGGCAGCACAGGTCGAGAGGCGAACTGAGCGGCTAGACTTCAATGAGCAGCTCCGCCACCAGGGACATGGCGAGCATACTGTCGGGATGTCAATGATGCTATGCGTGAGATCTACCTGATTACAGGCAAATCTACATTCCTTCAGATGACCAAAAATGACATGAGGTGACATTCATTATCCTTGGTATGTCTGCGACTATACTGGCAGCGTATGCCAATTGTATTGGGCCAAGTCAGCGGCAATATGGAGGCTCGTGCTCGTTAGCATATACAACAATGGATCGATGGACTCGTCGCATGCATACCATCTACTATAGTCCTAAGAGCTATTGGAAAGGCATTACTGCCAGGGGTTGGCTGACAATGCGAGTTTAATGGCAAATCTACCCGCCAATCCCGAAACACAGTGCCAGGCCAAAATTTGATGTGTTTGTACTCTAAGCTTTCCTCGTGAGAAAATTGTTGGTAATTTACAGCAAAAAAATTATATTTATATGTTCATGAATGGGCTTCCTCCAATTTACGATTCGACCATTTACGACGGAGAAACGACGCGTTAACTTCAAATTTCAGACCCGACTTAACTTTGATTCATTCGCAACCGGTAGTAACGCCAGCGACATCCATAAAAACTCACCATTCGTTTGACGCTGTCTATGTTAACATTTGACGCAATGTTTGTGACCACCAAATGCCTATTGTTGATTTTATAAGTGATCGAAAGTGCATTGGTATTTTTAGCTGTTGTTGTAATTTTTACCAAAGATCCATTAAAAAACTATGCATAATTAATGCTGACACGCTGCGGACAAAACGTTACGATAAAATTGACTTACGAATACATGGACAGATTTTCCAAAAAATCGACCCATTATTAAAGATAAAAGTTACCTTCCAAGCGAACGTTAACAAACTCCACCGAAAACGCTTAAAAAACGCAATAACAAACATCCGACAAGTACAGAATTTGTGAGCATTCGAATTTAAGAGAAAATCGGCTGCAAACTTTCTGTCACATTTTCGGAATTCAAAGCAATTCGGCTGAAATCCTCCAAGCCATTTTCCATCGTCCAGTCGCTGGGGGGCGTACCGCGTGACGTCATTTGGAATAAACAGGGCAGCTGCGTTTTCTCCGTGAAGCTGCTGATGCACGTTGAGGAATTTCGCTGACACATCACATCCTTTCCATTCGTTTTTTATAATATGTCGTCATCCGACGAATATGATGAGACGCCGTTAAACAAGGTCAGCATACGCTCTGTAATGGGTGATCAATATGAAACGCTGAGGGTCCCACAAAACTGTCAAAGAATTAATACAGAGTCAGAATGTGAGTCAGATTCTTGATGGCAGCGAGGAAGCCGATGAGCAGCAATGTTTATGTAATAACTGCGCTCCGTTGGCAACAGAAAAAGAGTCGAAATGTGGCTCATCGTACCCAAAAATTGTGCAATACATGCGGAACGCTTTCAAATGTATCTCCCAAAATCCCAGCTTTGCTTCTAACTGCATGGAACAATATGTACTCGAGACATCCAGGCACGAATTTACACACGTGGATGGCCCTACTGGTCACGAGATTTTCATTATAATTTTATGGAGCAAAATATACACTTTTCAAGTTGAACTGAATCCAACAGCTATGAATAATGGGCATTCATGCTCCAAACAACATAGTATATCAACATACATTGGTAATGGCTATAGGCATAAGGGCTCGGACTCAATTAGTAACCTGAGGTAATGGATAACTATTTGTACCAAATGATCAGTATTCCAAAGGGAATGGAAAAGTAGTCCGTAACAATGTATTACGATTCCGAGGGAACGGATAAGTAGTCCGTACCAGTGGATTAGCAATCCGAGGCAACGGATGAATAGCCCGCTCCTGCAAGACTCCTACCCTTCCTGATTTGTGACAGTATCGTTAAATGGTTCTGTCTGTGCAGAGGCGCTTTTTGCTTTCAATCGTCATTGTAAGTACTTAATGTGAGTATCAAGATGTCAGCGGTGTCAAGTTAACTCGCAAAAGCCACGTCGACAGTCACTCCACGCTCACCACATAAGCCTTGAAATGATTATCCAGTGAATAATCATATGGCATTATTTTATAAAGCTAGCGATATCGATTCGAATGAAATTAACCCGCTTTTCCCCTATATTAACTTAAGCTAAAATAAAGCATAAACTTTGGAAAAAATTATCCGCTGGGCGCGGCCATGTTGGTGCGCATTTTTGGTGACATAGTTGAATCAACCGCGCAAGACTGGTAGGTTGGTAGGTATGTAAGTAAGTACCTGGGTAGGTATGTAGGAAGGCAGATAGGTCAGTAAGGCACGTGGACGTTTGGTTGTTGGTTGGATGATTGTCGTGTATGTAGGTATGTAGGGTAATAATAATAATAATGCTAATGATAACAATAATTATATCTTTATTTTGTACACCATGTGTACAAATACTCTTGAAGGCAGATACACAATAAAAACACACACAAAAACCAGTGAAAGAGTAACGATAAACAAACATCATTTAACACGGCTTCAACTTCATGTTGGGCAAGCACCTAGAACGAATCCCCATCTCTAACTAAAATAAGCTCCTTTATAATAACAATATTCTCATGTTCAGAATTACATGGTGGCGTAAACTAATTGTTGGAATCTTTAATGCATTCACTTTGCTGTGTTATATAACAACTTTTGATGTTCAGGGCATACATTATTGCTCGAACATTATTGTTAACAATTGTTCTGCTGTGAAAACATCATCTACTCACATAGGATACTATAACATCGGGTCAGTTCAGGCACTTATAAAGGAAATTGACAACGCGCAACATCAATGACTTTTAAGAGGTAGTTAAGTAGGATAGTAGGCAGGTGGGTAGGTAGGTTATTAGGTAGGTAGGGTGGAGTGTGGCAGTTATGTATGTGGATAGGCAGGTTATGTTGTAGGTGGCACGTAGGTTGATGGGTCGGTAGGTAGGGAGGTAGGTTGGTTAGTTTGCAGTCAAGAATGTAGGTTTGTAGGTAAGTAGGTAGGTAGATATGTAGGTAGGTGGGTAGCTATATTTGTAAGTAGGCGTCGGTGTGAAGCATGACAGACAATTGTGTAGGTAGGTAGGCAGGTCGGTAATTAGGTAGGTAGGTACGCAGGTTTATAGGTGTTGTAGGTAGGTAAGTGTGTAGTTAGATAGTTGGGTAGGTAGGTAGGTAGGTTTATAGCAAGGATAAGAAGGAGTCAAGGTAGGTATATAGGTAGTTGGTTGGTTGGTTGGTAGCCAGGTAGGTAAGCAGGTGGATATGCAGGAAGGTGGGTAGGTAGGTTGCTGGGTTTGGCGGCAGGTAGCTAGCTAGCTAAGTAGGGAGGAAGGAAAAGAGGGAAGGTAGGGATGCGGGATGACAAGCAGGTATGTATGCATGTACGCAGTTTAGTAGGTAGGTAAGAAGATTAGTTGACGTCTTTGTGAAGTATGGCAGACCGAAAAGTAGGTGAGTAGGAAAGTAGGTAGGTTTATAGGAAGACTGATAATTAGGTGGGCCGATAGGTAGGTTGATGTGTAGGTAGATACGTAGATAGGTCGGTTTGTAGTAGTAGGTAGGTAGGTAGGTAGGTAGTAAGTAGGTAGGTAGCAGGTAGGTAGGTAGGGTAGGTAGGTAGGTAGGTAGGTAGGTAGGTAGGTAGGTAGGTAGGTAGGTAGGTAGGTAGGTAGGTAGGTAGGTAGGTAGGTAGGTAGGTAGGTAGGTAGGTAGGTAGGTAGGTAGGTAGGCGGTAGGTAGGTAGGGATAGGTAGGTAGGTAGGTAGGTCTTCAGGAGGTAGGTAGGTGGTACCCGATGGTAGTGCTAGGTAGGTAGGCAATTCGGTATGTAGGTATACTAGGTAGTGAGTCAGTGTCAAAGTATAGGCAGATGGGTAGCAGATGGGTGTCAGTGTAGGTACTTAACTTTCGCCATGTTATTTGATAACAAGTTAACTAGTTAGGTAGGAAGGTGGATAGGAAGGTAGATAGTTAGGCAGGAAGGAAGGTAGGTAGGTAGGTGGATAGGTAGGTTGGAAGGTAGGTAGGTAGGTAGGGAGGGATGTTAGTTGGGATTAAGCTAACGATCAGGATATTTATTGATCCATCAATTAGCAATCAGTGAGCGAGGATCTAGTCGCAGCTCCGTAACAGCACTGGGGGACAATGAACATAATTTTCCGCGCATAGCTCACTGAATATGTGATTCATCTACAGCCTATTAACTCACATGACGTGAGTCAGCTGATTCACTCAGTGAGCAATATGATGACCGTGACCAGTTACAAATCTACACTTCACAATTGTAGTGAGTCACTTGTGTTCGGTTCACGGATGAACTCGCCCCGAAGACGTTTCAGCGCAACACACATAACGGACCACAGTGACACTAGAATATGTTCGGGTTAAATTCACGATGAAATGTTCCTTTCACATTGTGTCTGTTGTCAACGAATCACAACAAAGGACGAAATGTAATGACCTGAACAAAATAACTTAATTATTGGCAAAACAATTTGTTCTTATAATGATTGATAACCGGTGGCAATATTTAAGACAGGTATCTGTTGCTTGGAAAAATTTAATCCGTGTATCTTCCCTAATATTCCCGGACTCCAATTATTCAATCTTATTATATCCGACTAGAAACACAGCCCTGATTAATGTTCGCATTTTTACATATGTCTCTATTATAAATGAATGCTTAGCTGATTCCAAATGGCTTCGATATTCCGATACGCCAGTGACTATCAACCAATATACACAGGCTTGAATTATTCAGTAAAAGTCCACTTATAGAACATTAACACAAGTATGAATTCCTAAACCCACAGCGCAGAAATATTCGAGCTTGTTTCCATATTAAACGCGCAGGTAAATATTTTGGGATATCTAATTCATTGACAGCTCAAATTAAATGATTGCGCTGGATCCAATTATGCAGCTTAATCTTCAGACTAGTCTATTGCATACCCGACACAAGTGCTATACAAAAAGCAATTCGGATGACGATATACTAGGTTCGTGAGTCACGATCAAAGTACAGGGTCTAAACTTTCAGATGGTAACTTAATACTTAACTTTCGCCATGATATTTGAATAACAATAAATGCAGTGTTCCAGCATTGATGTAAAAATGGAATGTAAGCTATCAATTCTCCAAGGCTCTATGATCAATAAATTGACAAAACTACCGAGGCTCAGTGCGTCCATTTCCTCTATGAGAATCCTTTGAGTACTGACAGTGCGTATTAAATGGAATAGGTTTTTACTGAGCATTACTCGCTAATGATAAATCGCAGCGCTATTTCGACTTAAATGGTCGCTTTCTATGGGGTGTTTACACGAGGTCATGCCCGATCCTGGAGGCGAGGAAGGTATTTGTGCAAAGAAGCTGCACAATTGAAGAGATAACACATACATTTCGGGGCATGATTCAGAGAAAAAGTTCACCTCACCATTTACATGTTGTACACGAATCACAACAAAAGGACGAAAAAAATCGCTGACTTGGAACAAATAAGGTGCAAGGATGCACATTGTGTTCGCGTGTGTAATCGCCGCATTAGCTAAATGGTTGGCTTGTACTGTTTTCCGAAAGCACAGTCAGTGCCATCACAACTAGTCTATATTTTGTATATATAGAAATATCTATAGCTCCTCTAATATATATATGAGACTATTTCTAGCATAGAGAAAAACTCTACGTTTATATATATCAAGTAAGAATTACATTGTGCATCTCAATACAAATGACCTATACTGCTGCGCACTACCTAAAGGTTTATAGCTGGCCTTATTATTGGGAGTGCTATCACTAATGTATAACTGAGTGAATGTCATATAAATATGAGGCTGTTAAGGTGAATAGATAGAAGAAACTTATTTGGAAGCGTTAGAGACTACCCAAAATCCGTTCGAATGTATTACTTTTATACAGTTATGAGCCGGTGGATGGTGCGAGGGAGCCAAGGTTGCTGTATTAGGTTGACTCTCATTCACAGTAAGGGTGGAGCTGGAACACCCAGAACATGTCGGTATTCCCTATCAATACCGGGTTATTTTTAGAAATAAACAAACTTGTTTGACAGCGCCAGAGAACTCCCGTGTACCATGAAAATGCATTAATCATATACAGTCATGAACCGGCTTACGTAAGAGGACACCAAGGTTGCTATACAAGTTTGACCCTGATTCGTAGTAAGTGTGGAGCTGCCTCACCGAAAACACAGCAGCGTTTTGCTTAAATTGGAATCAGGCAATTAAATGCCGCACCGTTCCATAGTCCAATCCCTGTGCATTTAACTAGTTACACGTGTATTGCTGAAGGCGTTAACTTATGGCATGTCGTTGCATAACTATACTCAATGACATTTTAATGTAAGCGTTAAATGACATGAATGACATTTTAATGTAAGTGTTTTAACATGAACATCGAACGCGATTTTTTGACAAAGCAATAGTTCGATATTCACAAACTAAGAATTCACACCGCGCCGAAAATGCTCAATGTGACAGTGGACGAATAGTACGTGTCAAATCAACCGATGGATTACAATTGCTGCTCTTGTATGATTTTACCACCTTACCGCAATCTTCTTTTCGCTGTCTATGTGCTACAATCTCGTCATCATGAGATTGCACTTCTCAAGAAAGTTGCCATTCTCTTCGGTGACATAAGGTGAACGATGTCTCGATTTATGTAGCAAAATTGAGGATGTCGTAGCGTTGTTTTGTTTAAAAGGCCACCCAGAATATTGATCAGCAAATCCTAACCCAGTACACGTTTTTGAAGCCACTTTTAGATGTGCCCGTCCAGTAGGTACTGTATGAGACCCTTAATGGGCCCTTAGTAATATACGCCAGCATAATTGAGCATTTCACTTCCCGCAATCATCGAGGTAATTGGCTATCGTTTTTCAATTGACCACGTCGTAACGCTGTATTCATTCCGGCAAACTCGTTTACCTGCATTTGCGGCGTAAATGAATAGCATCTATCTGTTCTGTACAGCTTCTCGTAACTGAGCGCCTTATTCGCATATGATGCCTCGAACGTATGTTAAGGGTAGAATATATACACGTGAGCAACCGGATGCATAGTATAGTAATACAAACTGCGGTAGATAACCCTCACAATTGAAACAAAAGGCAACAAGAAAATCCGGTGTCAATAAGGATAATGTAGAAATGGTGTACTGACAAAAATATCGTATGGGCAGAGCAATGTTTTTTAACCTTATATATACAACCCTTGGTCAGCACATAATATCCCATTATCTAATGTATGCTTTTCCTTATTTAAAGCTGTTGGTAATCAAACTCCATATCGTAATTGCAAATTGGGTAGGTCTTAATGCTTTTCAACAGCTCATACGTACATGGCCGAGAGGTTTTATGCGCAGGCTCGAGTATTTAAACTTAATCAATAATTAAATCAGTCGGTGTTTTGTTTTTAGGTTATTGTCAACGCCTTAATCAAAGCCCGGTAAAATTGTGAGCTTTGTTGCTTAATTGATCTCAAATCGGAATTAATCCTCGGATATATTCTCCTATTATATATTTGTATGGTTGATCACATGCAATCATTCCACCAAACTAATGTGAACGAATTGGCAAGCACAAATCTGGTAAGCACAATGGCACATTGTTGTTTCTTGTTGATCATCAATATTTAATCAGCGGTAAATGTAATATAGGTTTGTTTGTAACATTTTAAGCCCACTAAAGAATACTAAATGGGGCTTGTGAGAAAAAAGATAAACCTCGAGCGACATGATTTAAAGTAGAAACAGAACCCCGATTCCATGCGTCTACCATCGCATGTGCCTATTTGTGAGAAACAGAAAACCCCAACTTGTAAAAACCCAGATATCACCACACCGCTTATACGGATAGCAGTTGACCACGTAAGACCACTCTTAAAGACTGCACGTAGACATAGATTGATACCAACCTGGTTTGACTGCACATCAAAGATATTGACGCAATTCAAATTAGGAAAGTGTCTCCAGAGGAGATGATATCCCTGAGGAGATGCTAAGCGACAGTAGCATACAGTGTAATTTTGATTCTATAAGTAAAGGATCCTGATTACTTTGCTTGTGTCGGTTGTAAACAATTTCTATCGCACTAGGACTAACTGTCTATTTAACACTCGACTTAAAGTCGATCCTCATGTATCGAACGGTTGTGCTTTGGGCGTGAATTAGCCTTCAAGAAGTTCTGTGTGGATAGATCCGGTACCATGCACAGTTTTCGTACTGCTATTTCTCGACATAATCTCTTCTCTCTCTCCCGTGATAACTTTGAGGGCACCATGCATGCCAAGCTGGCGAGACGCAATTCGATATGTAGTAGCGAACCGTACTTTAGATTGTCCTCCCGATGGTAAATTGGCAATTACTTTAGTTGTTTCAAGCCTTATTAGGCATGATAATGCGGTCGCATATTACCTTGCTATCAAAAGCTTTTAGTTCCCATATAGCTAATAATGAGAATGGTGGCAACCTGGTTATATTGTAACTGGTAATGTGTGTGTTTGTACCATGTCTGACGTTTGGTGCACAAACGCTGATCCAAGACGCTGGTCAACCCATTTGCCAACTTGTGATGCTCATGCGGGATAAGTTGGTGCATAGATGTAGTAATTTGCTTCATTTCCAGTCTCTTTGAGTAAATGCTCTGCAGCTTAATTTTCGGGTAATGAGATTGCCATGCCTTCCTGGTTATGAAATTCCGCACGAATAGGTAATGTGTTTTGACGGGACCGTGGTATTCAGAATCAAGAAAACATCAAAAACCAAAAACCTGTGAACCAATATATGGGACCGCGCAAAAGGCTTACCTCAATTGATGCGTTTTTTTTAGGAAATGCCATAAACATAGATTTCTACGAAATCCAGATGCGATGTCCGCCATTTTGGTAAGTATGAGGTCACATGGTATTTGTTTGCTCTCCGTCAGCTAGGTGTGCATCATGTCTTGTTTGAAATAATCCGGACAGAGCCTGCGCGCAGCTACGACCGCCTTGTTTTAAAGATATCGATACGCCTGCTATCGTAATGGGAGTCCATGTCAGCTAAATACATCCTCTCGTTTTAGGTGCAAATTGTTGATTACCATCAAAACATGCGATGATTTGAATTGTGTATTTGTGCTTTGCGTTAGGATGGAATATCGTAGGACGTCTACTCGGACGTCCTGTAAGGATAGCTCCATGGCAGCTCATGTTCAGCTATCAATGCCTCAGATCAGTAACATGATGTAGTTAGGAATGCAGAATAAGTTGAATATGCAAATATGCCCGTAATACAGACACAAGACTGCTGAAAGAAGGAAATGGGCATGACTGTGACGTTTACATCAAACAGCAGTATATTTGTGTATGTAACGTGACAGTTGCGTATTTGGGCATCCAAGCGATTAGTAAGTGGTGAGTGTGTTCATTGAAGTTTGTTGTTAGAAAGTAAAAGAGTTGGTGGAGGATATTCTTTACGATATATACGAGATGAGCACTAGATGCTCGAGACAAACTGATCTAGGGACTGCTTCTTCTGGCCCTGCTTCTCTTCTTCTACAAATCGATAACGAGCTAAATACCATACACAGCTAATGATGCGTTGCAGAGGTTACTTCACCTCGCCGACCCGTCTTGCAGCCTGTGCAAACCATGTGTGACGTTCATGGTTATCTTCTGAATTTGCAGAAATATAATAAAACTACCCTTAAATATATTACTACAGCGACGCGTAAAATAACTAAATTCCTGTTTTTAATCATATCCAAATAAATGCTCAATATGGGTGATTCAATTAACTCGTGGGCACCTATTACTGTGACGGACAGTGTTGATGATTGTTAAGAAATTTCTGTGAACCAGAATTATCATGGAGAGCAACCCTTCTGTCGAGACATATAGCGAGTATTTCCATGGTAGTCACCCTAACATTTTAGCGAAATATCATTACCGGGACATATTTTATTTCCTACCTGGATCCTTTATTTCCTTTCGTTCCAACTTCATACTTTACGTAGAACGTGCATAAAAAGTAACCCTCTCCATCTCATTTCCCCAAATGCCGCCTTTGTATTTGTAACAAAAAGTTCGAATGACCAAAACAATGATATGGAAGGAAAGATGCAGTTATGGTCGCATGCGCTTCGTGGAATTGCATACTATCCTCATCTTCTGTTAAATAAAGATTAACAATACTACGTAATACGAAAAGCTTCGACTGGGTTAAGCAGATCATCAAAAAAATGCATTATGCGGGCTCTGATTTTATTTGTAATTTAGTCCAGTTAATATGATAGTGACGCCCGAGACTTTCATAAAAGTATTTGTGTGATGTTGGTAAACGAGTCGAAATCTGCACATACATGTTCATCAATGTAAATAGCAATCCGATATTTGCTTTGTTATAGCATGCTTGTGTGCTGACAATGTAGCCACTGGGATAACCAATACCCAAAGTAAGTGGTTGGTTCTCAAGGTTCCGAGAAATCCAAGCCGCAAACTCAAAGAGCACCTTGACTGAACAATTCACAGAAATGACGTTTCCAATTAAGCATTAAAGTTGATTGTGCGGACAAAACCTTGGTTAAAACATATTTCGACACCCACATTGTCTTGTTTCACCAAAGATATTTGATTTTCATCCCAACTCCTCAAGTTGCATGTAGGATCAGATTCATATCCGCAAAATCCATGTCATTGTCACCCAAATTCAATCGGTTCTTGGTGTAATCACCTTAATATAACTGCTCAGCTAGATAGGTCGGTAGAAATGATGACTAATTGTCAAAAGTAGCCGCTACAGTGGGCCCATCGGCGTTGTGGTCTGGAATCATTCGCCTGCTGTCAATTACAATGGTTTTGCAGCCGCATAATAACTGTAATCTTTTCTTGTGACTTCGGTCTACCTCAAACGGTGCAGGAGAAATACTATTCACATTCTTCTGACGGAACATTCGAGCTACAGCCAGTGTTGCAAGAGGGAGTAATTCCACCCAAACCTCATGTTGTATGATCCCTCGTATTGCATAACTTTGATTAATTGGACGCGAGATGTACCCAAAATAAAATTTTGATCCATTTCACACAACGAGTTGCTCTGAGGGCTAGCCACGGTGTAGCCTAATTTTCTTACAGATAGTTTCACTCGGCACTCGACTGCAGTCTTCAATAAGCGGCCTGCCAGCACTTCACAACAGTCTCAGGCGACCGTCCGGAGGCTTGCTTCTTGATGTTGGGCAACGCTAGATGAGCTAGCGGCTAGCAATGAGCACTAATTGTCTTGAAACAAGGACTTGTAACAGAAGGGGGCACGGTGGCCTCGACCAACATAAGACCCATATCATAAAACTGCAAGAACGTAAGGTCTCAGCTGTTCCGAGCGATATTCCGTTCGTGTAAGCCCGTCGTGGTGGTGGCTGACCACATGTCGACATGGCAATCATACAGCTTTAGCGAGCTCTCAGAACGTATGTCTTACTTTGCTTTACAAATAGCCCTGCTTTCAGCTTTGTTAGCCGGCGTTTCGACTCACAGCCATTATTGATAAGTATGAAGGTATCAATATGGAGAGCAATGTTCCAACTGATTGCAAGTTTTCAGATACGGCGTTGGAGATCAACTATGAGATTATTAACTGAGTTTAAACCGGCGCCAATTTAACGAACAATATCGAAAGGTCAGTGATTGGAATTGTGACATATGCAATGCTATTTCTTAACCCGATGATGCAAGCAATGGTTACGCTGATGAGCTCTGCAGACTGCAATGAACGCCATGCGCCTTCTCACTGACAATTCAATATAGCACAAAGCTGGTCAAGGTGCAATATCAGACCAATGTGTCGTTTTCAATGTTTCCAACCTAACACAGATAAAACATAATGAAATAACTTGATGCATTGTGCTGTCAGTGCTGTCATCATAAATGAAACCCATATTGTGAGCCATGCATTTAAAACTGCGGAAGCGGTCCATGCGGATACCGCCAGCTCTGGTTAACTGTAGATCTTGATGCCAACAGTAGTGAAATGCTCATTACACCATGGACGTTTTTATTAACACATTCGAAATAATTGCGCTATGGGTCTCACATAATTAATCAACTAACTGCCTAAAACATCTATGTCATCAACCGGTCACTATTCATACGCGTACATCGGACACAATGACAATATCTGATACCTTTTGGCTTGAAGCAAAATATCACACGCGTACCCCTGGTTCCGTTTGTATTCTTTATCAGGTATACATTGTTGCAGCTCAATATACCCGAGTGTGCTTTCAGGACGAGTAGTCGCGGACAATCGCGGCAATAGGATTGCTTATGGGTTCAGGTGATGAGGTCTAGAGATGCAGCGCGTATAACAACATTTTCCAACAGAGATAAAAGTAATTTTTAACAGTATCCTGTTTCTGGTTCGGTGGTTGAGAAGTTCTCTACTCATCTTACGACTACTGTTAAATCCACGAATGTTTGAGACTGACCGATTATACAGTTGCTCGGTCTTGCATAGGTCCTTGAAAGCATTCCCCTCGGAAATGATCTGTAATATTGACTACCCACAAAAAATTGCAGCATCTGTACAATATAATTTGTATGCGGATGCGTCGCCTGCCTGTCAAATATTCGTCTGAGAATAGTTATTTGTTTTGTATTCAAGTGCATAACAACGTACATGCAGCAATCTCTGCATGGTAGTTCTATTCATACGTCCCCTCGAAAAGCAATATCGTGTATAGCCCTGGCAAGGAAATTGAGTTATCACAAGTGTACTTGCACACACTAGGATGCAGTGCTGCCCAATAACGATCCACATATATTGTTAAATGGACAATGAACTAGCAACACAATTTTCGATTAGCTTCTATGTCTTGTCCTAAATGGGTTGCGAGGGATGTCACTTATATGATATTTACACTGAGCTATGTTAATATATCCCCATACTTAAATAACATTAAATAAATTATACTCTACATATGGTACATCAGAGAGTTGCCGTAATCTCGCTTATGTGTTTGTTCATGTATCTTTGTCAAAGTAGGCCGATGACGGATATATGGCAGTGATCAAACATGCAAACTGAGGAGTGCGTGAAGACGGATATGTGTCTTGCAGCTGTAATTTAACGTCACTAATCAATTATGATTACAAAGTACATACCACATACTTAAGCATTGCTAATGGTACAGATTCCATGCGACTTTAGCATTGTTATTACTGGGGAAATTTTACACAGCAAATAGGACAGCATTGGTATTTTGTAAACAAATGTTTGTAACACAATGTCCTTCATTCATACTTATACAACAATGTATATCGGTTTGACACCATGGTTAATGTAGTGTTGATCTATATTATATATTACGAACTTACTGAATAGGAATGCACATCTTCATTAATAACATATTTATTCACCTTCAATGTAATAGCATTGGGAAGTCTGCTACCCATTGACAAAAAGTTCAGCCGAAACTTAACTCTGACCAGCCGTGTAAATTGCTAGATTGTGTACATATGCTAAAATTGCATATCCAACCCAGATTATCAATGACATATGTTTTTAATCAAAAAGAGCACAAGGATTGCTGCTGTTTACCATGGACCCTACACTTTTAATGGTTCAACGAAGCGAACACTTGGCTCATACAAGGCATGGTACACAAGATAATGGCATGGTGTTTCAACTCGATACCAAAATACGCAAATAATACCCAGACCGCTACCATAGCGTATACATGTAAGAAATATCATGTCAATAGTTTTCGACTGCGGGTACATAGTGAGCTTTCGTGAGTATTGGTAAGTGCGTGACAATATATCAGCACAGCACAAAATATTCCATACAGTCTAGATTGGTTAGTATCACAATTGTCGGTGTCAAGTAAGTTAATGAAGCATATCGTGACAAGACGCTGAATATACTTGTCAATTAATCCCCGGTCATTATTGGCAGTAGACGGTAATGGTGATATATTGTGCAATGATAAGGCAGTGAAGGGCTGCCGCATTCTCAACCAAATGGGAATCGGGTGAAAGACGATGACTTGCAAATAGGGTAACACTCCTGTGGCTGACCTCTTTTCCTCCTCTTCACGAAGATGCACTGCACACGCTGTATGCGCTTCTTACGTGATATCTAGACCGCAGCAGCATATAGGCACCTCACATGGACTGGAACATACTGGGAGCAAGAATGTGCAGAAGGCGGGTGTAGTGTCTATTTTTCATATAACAATATTGGACCACATGGGGGGGGGGGGAAGGGGTGCAGGTGATCATGCGCTGACCTCCTTACTCAACCTCATCCGCCCATCTGCGCACCCCATTGAATGGAATGTTCTTAATTCCGCTTGCTGATCGAGGCTATTCGTTGATCGTTTGGAGAGAAGCAATATCGCGATAACTAATATGGTAAATTTCCCCGAAGACGCAGTCGGTCAGTCCGTTAGCTTTATCAAAATTCAGCAGCTTTTCCAGCGTATCGACGAAGAATTCAACGTTATTTTAGGACTTTATGTCTGGTTAATCCACGACAAGGTGGCTTGCATATTAATCAGGATGGCTTCCGAGCAGAATGGCCGTGGCACACTGAAGCCATCGTTAATATTTAAAATGCGATTGGGGGTTCTCGCAACAATAATGTAGCACCCTTTGCTTTTACAAATCTGCCGTAGAAGGACGCTTTTGCATTAGTTTACCTATCCTATGACGCCAATGTGTCAACTATTGTCGACCCGCGTAATGGTAAGGTTTACAACTGGTTTTCAGAACATTTGATAATTCACCCTTGTTGAATATAATCAACGTTTTTTTGAATAAATATCTATCAGCAAAGTAATGACATGCTGTGCTGCCCAAATTCATGTATACAGTCGATACCGAGACATATACTCAACAGTGGTGACTGAACGACGTCAACCAGCCGATGTACTGGAAAGTATCCAGAGTCACTTTATGGGCTTACATTGCGCTTTTGAAATAGAGGCAGGTAATTTGGTTCTTCACAACGTTCTTCGTAAGCTTACCACCTTAAGTGTTTTGCACTACTATTGGCCGCATATATTTATTTTGCGTTCGTTTGAATCCCCAGACATTTTGCTAGTGACACCCTGATTCTATTAAGCTTCTCCAGTTTTTAGCAAGGATGCTATCATTGTGTGGGCACTGCTGATTGCTAGACTATGAAGATACAAGTAAAATAGGAGTCAGCAAAACTAGGACAAAAGCCTGGGAACATACCTGCTGATAGCTATAAATACATAGGACGTCCTGATGGCGCTGTTCAGCACATGCGCATTTCGGTAATTCTATCACGGTTATTGTTGGGATCAGCAATGTGATAATGACACACATAAAGATGTTCCTTCAATGATAACAATGGCTGTTCGGCACAAAACTTAGCGTCCACGCCTCTCTGCATATTATATTGATACGCAATAGCTGATTGCTGCATCCCGGCGTCGCACATTCCATACATGCGTACTACATATTGTGTCATTTATTGCTAGCATCCTTCATACGCGGCTTGTAACGAATTTTACATTGGATTCCCTGGTAATAAGAGTTGACTCCCAGACTGATTATATGTTTGTGCGGATGTACAAAGCATGGTCGATTTATCAATAATATCCGGGCTTGCATCCAGCTCAATTTCTCGATAAAGTTAGAAAAATGTTCGTTCGACCTAGGTATGTCGGTCTCGCTTTAAAAAGTTGTGGTATAAATGTTATGTTATTTAATAAAATTATGTTATTTATGTATGCCATGTTGATACCAATATTGACCGCGGATGTAAGTCATTTTATGTCAAATTATCATAACATTTACTGTACGGTAAACGATATATTTAAATATACACGATTTAATGTGAACACCTGGGGCTATCGTGTACCGATGTCTCTAATATATTGCTGCTTTTGACATATGTGGAAGCCACATTCGATAACCTAAATGCACTAGCAACGTAGTATTTTAACGAGGAGCGAAAATAATCCTCATATGTATCAACTACATCGTGACTGATAAGGGGTCTTTCACGATTAGTCTGGGGATAACACTAACATTCAGCTGTGGTTACTCAGCCTTTGAAATAACATTGTACCGGTCGTATAAAAAAACATGCAGTTCTGCTAATCTCCTCCCGTTAACTAACAGCATAAGTTGCTCCGAACCATCATACTTGCACGGATCATTCAACTCGCACACGCACGTGATTGCTTTCTTCAGGGTGGCATTAGATTATCCTGCGATGATGTTGCCATACTTACTCGCACAATAGAAATGTGCACACAGGATTGCAGTTTACAGTTTTTTCACGTACTGGTATTTCGCTAATGCACCAGCCTTTCATTAGATATCCCTAGTGTCATTTTATAATATGGCACTTTAGCTCACAGTGTCAATGGTCTCTATTGCTTGTGTTATTGCAGTAATACATAGAAGAGATGTGTCAATGACATGACCTTGCAGAGCGTTAGATTGTGATTGAGATGTACGGTGGTCCAATATCAAGCGGAATAACTTTCAGGAAGTAAAGCTAGATTTGTTTGGGCGGAGCTGCTCTACCTCTTTATGGCGTGATATAATATGGCAATATTTCTACATAAACATCATCGGAATACAACAATAGCCGAGTGATTACCCAAGTGACTATATTGAGTTGACCAGGAAGTCTTCTTGAAGGACCGCTGTGCAATCAAAACTGAATTTGCCCTGGCGAGGAACATAAGCGTGTGGCTTCAGCTCATCTTTTAATCATGTTGGGTAATCAAAGAAAGATATAGTGCATCCGATAAGAGACGCGAATGCAAAAGAAAGAATGCTACACGATTACCACGTGCCCTATCACCATATCGGCTTGGTTTAAACTTCGCGCTTATTTGCATTGTGTGCTTGTTTGTGCGCGATGAATAACATCATGTGATCAACATTCTTAAACACCGCTCTATTAACACAAGGAATTCAACATTCGACATTGCACACAGCATATATTGAGTATTGATGTTTAATGTTGAACGCAAACATTGTCCCAGGGGTTTGTTGCCGCGAGTATCAACCACAGGCGGTAAAATATTTGCTGGCGGTGATACCGCGTACATCTTTCCGGTATTTTTACGTCACCTTTCTGTTAGGGCGAATGGGCCTCCAGACTAATTGAAACATTTCAATTACGTACACAGGACTCGCTGACTTCAGCAGCCTGGCCAGCATAGTGAGCACTTCTGCAGGTAGATTTAGAAGCGCAATGTAGTACAATAATGTAGTACAACTTTGAGAATCGACGGATTGATGTTTTTCTGGTTCTTTTCTAAGCACATCTTTATTTACGATTATTGTTGGTCAGCCAGAGCAAATAATTACTTCTTGGAACCATTTATACACATAGCATAATTATCGCTGTACAACGTTTATCTTGGAATTTCGAAATCCTATTAGAGACAGCATTGTCGACACCAAGTTCGAAATCTATTATTGTTGCTAAACAAAGTAACAATCAGAAATATTTGTTGCATGTATTATAATGCAAACAGCATCAGCCGCCTTGTCGGAATATAGATATTTTAACGATAATGAAAGACAAATATTATTCACATTACTCAAGCTTTGATAAACGACACCGGGTGGTGATCATATCTGTGCTACCTCAGCTACGTTTTCCCCCGATATCTATAACGAAAGCTTCCTCTGAACTAGACAACTGCATACATGATACTGGTGTAAGCGAACAAAGGTATTGTCCTATTAGTTCAAGGAATATTATCAAGTTATCCGTTTTCCATATATATATACACTGTGTTGTCGCCTAACAATAAGGTCCGCATCTAGGAGTTATTTAAATGTGTATTGTCTTGCCCATCGCGAGCTTGAAACTGTGTCACACGTGGAATGATGTAAAGTATCGACGAGCCATCCATGTTATGTGAGTAGGTTTTGTCAAATATGATGTCCATCACCCGACAGTAGCAGCCAAGCTTGTTTGAAAGAGGCAAATCACTTGTACAGATGAAGAGATTGGGGGTGATATAAGACAGCAATGTGTTTTAAATCAAGCACAATCAAATGATCTTAATTTAATCTAAGGCTGCACTCCAAATAAACAAATGCGTCTTTACATGCAGAGTTTGATACCTTTTGAGCTTACCAAGTAATTGATCATTACGGTATAACCTTGTCTGTCGACAGAAATTAGTCGCCAGAACGGAGTTTGTTATCATTTTTAACCAACCTCCTCATGGAAATTTCGTAATGTATGGCTTTGGTCGATAGCACCATTGGAATGTTTCCTTCGTACGCTGTGTGAAAAAAACACAGTGACGATGAATGACATATATCGCCATTTGGGGCCTTTTAAACTTATTTCAATTATAAAAGTTCATGAATAGGAATGCTTTCTTTTTATCGTGCATATTGTCAATGAATGTTAGTCCTTTTAAAGCCAAAGAAGGTTTGAAACATGTATATAATTTTTAATAATATTTGCCTACACAATTAAAAAGTCATTAATGATTTTTACATTACATCCGTCACGTACTTGTTCGAGATACCACCATGAAAATATTTCCAGATGTTATTGAACCATTTACGTGCTGAATACACCTGGTCCTTCTCAAATTTACGCAACATAGCCTTTCAGCTAATATCTAGGCATTGTGAAGCATTTTCTTATCATAAGAGCTCTAATATAAACTTGTACATGCCGACAATATCGTTGCTTTAGTAGATCAATTCTCGCCAAAAAAGAAAATCTATCATAGTGCTCCATGCATTTTGAGATTTTGGTTGGCTTATGGAAATGTGCAAGAATGGTCATGATCTATTGGTTTCGCCATCAATATTGCCTTATGCAAGTAGGTATTATTGTCGCTCAGTATTATAGCGAAGATGAGCTTATGTCACAAAGTAGGAAAACGACATCTGTACGTTCAAGCGACCGTAACTTTACTAAACACATTCATTGTCGTTTGAGATACGACGACGACAAACAGCAGTCTAGTCAGATGATTGAGAAATAAGGTCTGGGTCGTTTTATGTATCAAACCTCGTGGAAGTTGTATGGTATATTGACAATAACCACAGTGTTTCAGAAAGAACAGGATTGAAATGCAGGCATATACTACCTTGCCAACAGCTGCCACAATAATGTCACCATACCGCAACAAAGGCGGCTACTTGGTTGAGGTTAGGAATTATCATGTCATTGAGTATAAATGTGAATATAATACCCCGCATCCCCAACATTATTCCGTGTATATAGCCTTTCAATGATGCGTATGCAAGTCTACACAGTCCATTAGTTCTGTAATTTATGTTTTCATTGAACACACACTTGGTTGTTAATCGTTAGTGTAATCAGCAGCAGCAGCTCAGACTCTTAGTCTTCGAGTGTTTACTCTACGTCCGAGTGGTTCCAACAATGACGCATGGTGCCCACAAACACAATATTTCCCATTCAATGCTTTATGCATCAGTCGCTTCCGTAATGTGTTGAACCTCACTCTGCGTTGTGCAGTAGTCTTACCTTCGGGTTATATACCTGGTATCAGCACCGGCCAAAAGCTCATATTTGTGACAGTAATTGCACAGATGGGTAATGCTGGTATGTCTCCCTTCCAACTAAGGAATCTGGATGACACTCAAACGCTTTAAATAACAAAGTAGTCTTGACAACAAGACAGCCTATCTATTTATGGAGAATATCACGGTTTTCATTAGTCAGACGAAAGCATGGTGCCATGCAGCATGACTACGCGCGGCATGTTAGCCATGGCACCCATGAAAGCAAATAACAGAGTATCTGGAGTTATGACTTGACAACTCAGCAATTATGAAAGCGCAGCGTGGTTGAGTGATTATGCCTGAAGACGTTGGTTAAGAAAAGATGTAGAAAAGTATTCTTATACTCTTGCATCCAGCATCCGGGAAGTTCAGGACTGCAGAACTTTCGTTACTTGGCGTAAGTAATGCCTTTTAGGCCCGCTGGATCATCATCCACAGTTATGTGTCATTAACAAGCTTGCTTTAACATTACTAAGTGGCGAGTTACAGAGGCAACTAATATATGCTTGTGTATCACACTATCAACTACCTGCGTACCCATTTTGATATGTGTTCCGTCTGTTGTGATATCCGAATAATGAACCATCTCGCGTGTATTGTTTGCAAATGTGTCGGGATGTCGTTTCTTCATTGAGCTGTTTTATCTGCAATTATGATACACCGACCGCTCATTATATAGAGGTACTAGATCTGTACTTATACACCGCATGTACATATATATATTTATAAATATATATGGACATATATATATATAAATTTATATATATATAAATATATTTATGCATATATATTTTTATAAAAATATATATATATATCAATAAATATATATATTTATATCTATATATACGAATATCTATATATAAACATATTGATATATATATACACATATATATATATATATATTTATACATATATGTACATATATATATAACCATATATTTATATATATATAAATATATATATATATATGTGTGTATATATATATATATATATATATATATATATATATATATATATATATATATATATATATATATATATATATATGTGCGTGTCTGTGTGTGTATTTATATATTGTTTCCTATGTTATTGGAGACTGAATGATTTTCATGCAGGTATGAAGTATGCGTCATTTGCAAATATTTATGAAGCACAGCCTACCTTGCCCACATCATACACTAGTGTACAATGTACGCAAGATAATGTATCAGGTGCCTAATATACGCGACGTTATTGGATGTGTAAAGTATGTTCTCGCTACCCTCGATGGTAAATTAGTAATCACCGGGATGGTTTCAGAACGAACAAGGCATGATACTGCTTTCATATATTACCTTGCTAACAAAGCTTGCGTTAAGTCTCTACACAGCAACTAATGCGAAAGGCGGTTCCTTGGCTGAGTAAAAAAATTCTTGACAGGTAATGTCATTGTGCGTGCCGCGGTTCCAAATTAGTGCGAACACATTGATCCAGACGCTGCTTTCCCTTTTAACCGATTAGTGATGCACGCGCATGTTAACGTGGTGTATCAGCGTTTTTCCCTCGACAAATCGACGTGACAAAAAAATTCTAACGTAGCATTGAACTTCATTCTTTGCAGTATGTTTACTCTCCATTTAAAATGCCGCTCATTTAAGCTCAAAATGCAATATGTACGACACCGTTCCGCCTACAACTGTCTAAATCTTTTCCAAGCTCTATAACATTAAATAGTTGTTAATGCACAAAAGCACATGTATAATTGGAACATATAATAATAACGGTCATGGGACAGATGCTGCAGGAACGTCGGCATTGCCTAAACTTGCGCTTTGAGGCAGGTGATTTGTACTCAATAGTTGCAAAACATACGTAAATCTTACGTGCCAGCCGAGCACTATCAAATCGATTAGAGATAAGCTCGCGCATTGTAGATCGTGTGCGTGGGGAGTAGAAGAGTGAACGGCGGATACTTGTCATTGTATCCACGAAGAGCGCCCCTCGGTGCCTCAGTCAGGCTGGGGTAGGTATTGATTATTCGATCTCAGTTGATCAGATATAACCGGATTGCATAATGTATGGCCGGCTAATCAATATTTATCCGGCTTAACATCTAGCTCCTGTACCACATCAATTATTCACAATATAGAGGCTCGGTATTAAATAAGTTGTGGTATTAATGATGTGCTATATCCGTATCCCGTGCTATTAGAAAGGACATATAAGCGAGAGTTTCCGCGTTGATTGACAATTAACTTTGGATGTATAGTCTTTTATATCATATCAGCATCTTAATACCACGGTATTAATAGCAGTAAATCCGTAAGTTTATGAACAGTATCATCTATAGGTAACACGTGTGTCTGTGATATGTCACTGTTTTATGATGCATATCAGAGCACACTTCTATAGCTTCAATGCCACCACAACGTAACGTTTTGAAACAGGGACTGAGGTGGAAGGAAAGCTAACTTTTAAACAAGGACTGGTATAAATGTGCCAGAATAGTACAAACAAGAAGTTTCGGCCAAAGCTACAAGTCCCGTTAAAATGTTTTATGGATACGAAACAAGAAAAGGCAAAATGTTCTAAATCAACGAGGTATTACAAAGCATTTTGACTTTTCACAGCCATAATAAATAACAGTTCGATTATCATCCTCATCATCCTAATCATCCTCATCTTCATCATCCTCATCATCACCATAATCATCATCATCATCATCATCATCATCATCATCATCATCATCATCATCATCATCATCATCATCATCATCATCATCATCATCATCATCATCATCACCATAACCAACACCATAACTATCGACGTCATTTCCATCTACACCACCAATGAATGACCCCATGATCAACAAATCAGTCAAAAGCATACACTAATTCAAGATTGCTTGTTAGGAAATGATTTTGCTGCTAAGTTATCTAATTGACAGTGGACAAAAGACACATAAATGAATACAGGGCCAAAAAGAAAGTAGTTGGAAATCCACGGTTTCAATGCGCAACAACATCCTAGTGGATAGGTCATTTGCATCTCGATCTGTTCTGCTAGAAAGGCAAATGGATGGGCCTTGAGACTGATATGATCCAAAGCATTGACTAGTTGGGCCGCTTTTGCAGACCTCCAGTTAAAGATTGTATACATATTGCAATACTTTATGCTCAGAAATCGTTAATCCGCTGCCTAACTGGCCCACATCTAGGACTCTGAATGTCACCCAATCAAACAGCCCATATTATGTGTTGAGACCTGTGTGTTTTCAATTACTATGAGGAACAGTCACACATAATACACACGCTGGTAAGCTTATCTCTTCATTTATGGGGAAAAGAGTATACCATGGCTCGGTGGTTCCATTAACAAGACTGATTATTTCAAAGTTTTATTTTCACAGGAGCAATGCCGGGATTAGAGTTGAATTTGAGAAAGCATCTCAATAAGATAGATAACGGATTGCGATTTTCTATGCCTTGAATTAAGAATTCGAATCAAATTACCGCATGATTTGTTCCGAACGAAGTACCTCTTGTTTCTCAACACATATGAACACACGTCTTGGTTTGCATCACTTTCAGTCATGAAGGCAAAACATCAGGAGTATTTGCTGCTTTGCAAGCTTACGATGCAATTGAAATAAAATTCACGTTCTGCGTACTGATATACGAGGGACTTAACAATTATGTTGGTGTACGTATCATGCCGGGTAGCATCATTATCTCATTGGTGCCATATGTCACCAAGTGACCATGTAGCATAAGTTCAATATAAGTCGAAACACAGAACCCCCAATGTTGCTACCCCGATCACCAGTTGCCTGACGTCAAACACACTCCGCATCCAGCTTCTACTTGCCTTGGAACCACAATAAGTCGTGAGCCTTGTCTGGCACGCCGCCCGATAATAGCGTACAGCCGCAATCTTTGTAATTTGACGAGCCATTTTAACGTAGAGCATAGATCGTCTAATTAGTTCGTCTCTCATCTTGACATGCGAAGGATAGTTGTGCTGCCTTCTATGCTCAACAAATGTTTGCAACGATTCATTGAGAATGATTGCAGAAAGTCGATAACATGTTCGATCTTACCACACTACAGTGTTCATCGTGATATTTCAGCTTAAACCATATCTAGAGCTGCAATACACTGAATCCCGACAATACCATGGTTATTGTGGCTCATTTATGTATAAATGATCTTTGTTATGGTACTTTTTGTATCTAATAACCTACTGATACTCGCTGTCGACATGGTGCCGCTGTAGTTCTCCTTAACCAAGCAATCACAATGGCTTTCTATTTAATTTACAAATGTTTTTTTTGTGCATGCATGTTTGGAGTGTGCCGGGATCTTTTACACAATGATGAGTGTATTTATGTGGTCCAACGCCGCACTTCAAATGCCTTGATGAATGATTTAAATGACAGATTAAATTGTCGTTATCGAACATGAAAGGAAATGTGCTTACTGGTGCGGTTCTTAACATAAGCATCTAGGAGATGCAGCCCTTCAGTACAATATCTCCCAAATGATCGCCATAGCTATGACTAAACTATCCGTCAAGTCAGTGCTTGCGCTAACTGTACCCGATATAATCGCACGACTTAAGGTATAATTTCTATAAGGTAGTACAATTTAAATACTACATCATAGTGGTCCTTGGAATGGCAAACAAATATTATGGTGCGTATTTAGAGTTTTTATCAGGGGTCGCGTTTATGTGTATAAACGTGCGCATATGATGACGACAAAACAAATATCACGACCACCGAAGGTTCATTCAGGGTCCAAAAAAACTTCCAAGCAAGATAACCTGGTTTTTACAACCACTGGGCGCGGTGAGGTACGTGTAGATAACTTTATCTACAGTCAGTTTGAAGTATAAAACGCACAAGTATTGACCAACATCCATCCAGGTGGGCGTCGTTGGGTTCTAAAATGTTGACGCCTTTAGTTTCGGATTATATTTAGTACTGAACTACTAAATTATTCATAACCAACCCAGTAATATGTACAAACAATGAGGTTTATATAGCACGGATCAGTGTTTACTGAATCATATTCACAAGCAAGTAAGCTTATAATTACATCCATCATGCTCCGTCTTTGATAGGGACCAACTGGCATTAAAAAGCTCACGATGTGTTTTTTCTTCCATGCTTTGGTGTATAGATAAACGCAACACTACTTCGCCTAAGCACTCACCAATACCTGCGAACAGAAGACTATATTGTAACCTTGTTTACCTACCTGTCTCAGCAGCGGCGAGTCAGTGGCAAATATCGCTCATCAGATCTCCACGCATGCGTCAATATTTTTATTGAGCTTTCTGCAACCAAATCATGGTGGAGCTTTTTACTTGACCAACCTTTTTTGTAAATAGTTGTGATTCCTAACAAAGCTGCTCGTGCAGTTGATAACCATCAAATTATATAAACAGAGATATACAACTGCATAGCCATGGTTCTCGGCATAAACGGTAAGAATCCGCGAATAAATTACCAGTTTAACATCGGATGGCAAGCTGAAGTGCGAAGAAAAACGACAATGTGGTGTTGACTTTACCCAGCAATAAGGTGTTATCTTGTTTTGCGATGTCTGAAAAACTAGCGATAGCGTCATCACTAAAAACAACTGGGTTATTCCTACGGTTGATCATCTGGCATAATAGCAAGCCACAACACATTCATTTCATGATATACCAACGACTTTGTATGCTTCAGCATACATTTCAAGCAGGCCCAGTTAACGTTAAACGGTACGATTGAGCATCGTTAACTGCGTAGGTTCAATTTACAGGTGCCTTCACAGGCGGATAAGCGGTACATTCTGGTCTGAGTCACACCGAGTTACAGTTAGTCCTCTCTATGGTATATAGTCAATTACCACAGTTGATTTTGAAATTTATTGAAATCACGGTCACTTGGCTGAGTCAACAATATATGCTAATTTAGCGACAGTGAATATGAAGGTACATACTATTACCCCCCCCCCCCCCCCCCCTCCCCATTGTTGCTCGTACATCGATTCAAAGCGTTCATTCTTCTCTGTACGCGCTCTGTGATGCCTATGCAAGGCTACATGGTCTATTGATTTTGCAATTTCGGTCTTCTTTGTAATCATAATTGCGAATTCAACTTTGTTGATATCAGAAGCAGCTCAGACCCTCGGCCTCATATATTTACAATACATGTGAATGACCTACATTCAACGCCGTAAGAATTAGTCCCTTTCCGAAGAGGCTTACCCCGTCGTTAACTGCGCAGTAGCCAGAATTCCGGTTCCGTGCCTCACTCCTCGCTTCTCAAAAGCTAATATGTGTGACTGTGAGCGCGCAGATTGGTAATGCTGGTTCTTGTATGAGGCTTATGGTAGTCGCCTTTCATTCAGCACTGCATCGAAGACACACAAGATATCGAACTGCGAAACCTTGGACAGGATGTAGCCTATTAACTAGGGGAAAGCCAGCTATGATTTAGCATGCCTTTGACATTAATGTCAATCTTATTAGCTAATGCGTCTGGAGATGTGACATGCCAGCCCAGTAATAATTGATGCGCTGTTACTGATAATGTTAGCATGCGCCACGTGCTTACCGTTATTGATGCATATTGCCTGCTTCCGTAGATATGCCAGTCAATTTAACACATATGCACGATGCCGCGCTGTATTGTTAAATTTACGAAAACATTTACTTATGCATGTATATGCAACAATTGTTTACTTGCCATTAAACAACATAAAGTGACTACAGTTTTCCTGACATTGCTAACGTGAACTTTTGAAAAAAGCATTCTAATTGAGGTATTCAATCAGAGATTTTTATATGGTGGTTTATGCTGTAGCATTGCCATATGTAATACCAAATAGTTTCCAGGATTTCTTTTGTAACTGAGCGGCTAGCATACTGGGATTCAACAGGGAATTAATTATTTGGCGCACTAAACCTTCTATCAATAGCAGGTCCACCCAGGACATGTGTCATAAGAATATATATTAGTTACAGGCTGCACTGTGCATGTTTTCCTGCAGACATTTACATTAATAATAAAAAAAAATAATCAACCACCGGCTGAAATATTGTGTCAGTATGTTTTGATGATCTTTGTGATAGACAGGTTTAAGCACCGTATATAATAATTGTAGCCACAGTGTCTCCATTTACATCACGTCAACCAGGGACACGAATGCAATGCATAGTATAGTGTTGGTTTCGTTGTACTGCTATCTACCGAACTATCCTTATGTTAATTCGCTATCCTAGAAATATCAAACACATAATGTGCAGGGCTGAACAGAAAAAATAGCCACTTGATCTCTACGCTCAAAGAAATTTGCCAAAATGGCGTAAGGCAGTTATAGATGCAATTACACAGGTTGCTTTCACAGTCTACAATGCATCATTGCATTATTGACAAATATAATGGTGTCACAAAGGGCAGTTCTCAAAAGCTTCCAACATTCACATATAGGTGCAGTATGGATTAATCAAAATATACCACAACTTCTGTACTGGGGCATAACTGTTGAAGGGCAGAATATTATGTAGCAACAACAATTTGCCGAAATACATACCAACTCGCTCATTGAAGCGAGATTGGTTATAGCTAATAGTCTGCGTTGATGTAGTTTCGCCAGCGAGCTTATATCTACGCTTAAAGGTCTAACTCTTATTGGCTTAAATCACATGGCAGTTTTGTGTATGATGACGTACTGGTGATATTTTATACGTCAATGCGCATCACCAAATATATATTTGTTATGATATAGACGTTATGACAAACGCTGAACACTCTTAGCGTGTTCACATAATTTTCCATTTAAATCAAAATCACAACGTATAGCTATGGTGTGAGTCGAGACCGAAAATTCGTGACAGAATTTTTAAAGTCACCAAGAAGAATAGCTGAAGCCCCGAAAAAGTATCAGATTTTAATTACGGTAGGGCACTTTGGAAAGAATATCCAGTGGACAAACTCTCTGTCTGCAACAAATTTGAAACAAATATATCTTAATTAAGTTTGTTTCAGAAAAGCCGGATTCCTGTCAGTAATATGACCAGGGAGGCGAGTATTAGCGAAACCAAGCCGAAACGGACAAAACCCTCAGTGATATTAAAGGAGATGCCTGAAGAACGATGTACATGAATATGTGAAGGAATGTCGGAAGTGTTTCATTAGTAATCCAAACGTAACAAAAGAAGCTCCATCACTCAACCCTGAACCTGTACCTGCCAAGATCTGGCGTCTGGTTTGGAATTACATAATCAGCTCTTTACAAGAAAGTGGTAAAAAATACGCCTCCTCAAAAACTGACTAATTCTCTTTACAAAGCTCAAACAGTACATGAAGCGTTGAAGACTATGTAACAGCTTCTGGAATTTCACGGAATGGTATATGGACGACTGATGCCGAGGTCATTACCACAGTCAGTTTAATGGGATGCGACTTGCACTTCGTAGCAAGGATGGCCGGTCAATGTAGTAACAAACATATCCAAAGCTTCACAGATCATGCATTATACTTTGATAATGTGTCAGAGCAATTCAGTGTTGTTATCAGTGTCTAGATATGTGTACAGGACATTTAAAAAGTTTAGAATTGAGCGATTAAAAATTATGAATTATAATGGAAAGGGTTCTTTCGTAATGAAATAAAATCAGACCCTTAGTACTGTATCCTTGAATATGATTCATGACGGGGGGTATAATATGGCCTGGGGTGTATAGTTTGGCTTGGCAAGATTATAATCTGTCCTAGGCACCTTTAATCCGGGACAAGTCTAGGCAGGGGGTATATCTTGGCCTGTTACACCGGTTTGAAAACGAGTGCTCCATCTGCAAAAACGCTGAAAACGTTTGACACAAATGCGTTGCCACCATAGAAACGATCGTGGCTCTATTCAAAGCATTCCTGCACGCTAAGCAGAACTGTAAGCTGATACATTCAAGAAGCAATAACCACACCACTATGGAAGCTGACCCCTATGACACAGTTAATCAGCTGGCTGCCGATCCTGTATTTTGATGGCAGTTGTTCTTTACTGAGACATTATGTACAGATAAAGAGCAATATACTGGCTCTTGAGCTTCAGGCTGTCAGAAAAGATTACAAAGATCAATAATTAACCGTGGAACTTAAGACACCCTGGAGCATATATTTACATTCCTTTACATATATCTTTGACAACGAGATACGAAGTATCGTCATGTCATAGGGAAGAGCTCGCTCATTCACCAAATAACACAACGCATACGTTACGCTTGAGTACACATATCGTAGAATACAAGTGTGTTGTTTGTGTTATGTTATGTCCAAATAACTATATTGAGAAACACACACACACGAGGACGACACCATGTAGACCGGAACAGAACTGTCTTTATTCTTAACCACCATCCAACACATGAAGTGCACGTTATGATTTTTAGTGAGGGCTTCATAATGCAACATCCCCCTTCTTTTAAGAAATCATCAATGACAGACATTATGTTAGTTGCTTGTCTGCAGTCACAAACAAAAAGGTAGCAGTCTGCCTGTTACAATAAAATGACATACAATTTAAGTCTAGTCCCAAGTTGACATTCATACAAAACAATACTATCTGGTTCTGCTACAATATGAATATGTATTTAGATTAAATATCTTCTATGAGACGACGTGGAGGCATGACATTTCGCTTGGGACGTGGTGTAGGTATTGTAGTATTTCCACTTTTCTGTATCGCAGGTGAGGAGACTGTTGCGTTGTGATTCACTTTACTAGTAGGTGTGGAGATGGGATCAGGTACGGGGCTATCCTGTGTTGGCTGTAGAGTAGGTGGGGCAACTATCGGTGCAGCTGGTGGTGACGGAGTTGGGCTTGTGTAAGTGTCAGTGGCTATGGGTCGAGGTCGTAGCAATATTCTGTTGCGTTTTAGAGGGCGACCTGTCGTGCGGCATAGCACTGTGTAGGAACGTGGTTCGGGGCCAATTCCAATAACCTTACCGGGGAGCCAGTTTTTACGTGCCACATCCTGGTAGTAAACGGGCTGGTTGATGTCAAGCTCATCAAGGGTTTTGCTCTGGCTGTTGTAACGCATTTCAGATTTCTGATGGGCTAGCTGTCTAGCTGCAGTTATGTCATGGGCGTTGCCTTGATGGTAGACTGGTAGGTTGAAGTTAATTTTCCTTTGGAAAATGAGTTCAGCTGGTGAGGGGATTTTAGGGCCTAAAGGGGTTGTTCGATACACAAGAATAGCTTTGTCGGTTTCCTCAGGTGACTTCTTAATGAGGGCTTTCATGCTCCGGACCATGCGTTCAATAAAACCGTGTGAACGAGGATGGTGAGGGGAGCTGGTGACATGAGCTATTCCATAGTTGTTTGTCATTGCCTGGTAAGCACTGCCTATAAACTGTGGACCGTTGTCCGAGATGATGGTGTCTGGACAACCAAACATTGAAAATACATGACTGGTAATAGCAGCTACGTGACGGCTGGAAGTGTCACGTCCAAGGCATTCAACAATCGGGTATTTCGAGTGGTAGTCTGCTATGATGAGATAGTTCTCATCATTCAGTGTGAAGAGATCTGAGCCAATTGTATGCCAGGGATATGGTGGAACGGTTGTAATAACGGGTTCCATTGGCTCTTTACTCTGCGATGCCTGGTGCTTTTGACAAATGGCGCATTGTGATATTATGCCCTCGATGTCAGAGTTGATCCCGGGCCAGTACACGCTACCTCTAGCGCGCATCTGACAGCGGATAATCCCTTGGTGACCAGTGTGGATGTCAGTTAGATATTGGTCATGGAGGATCTCTGGGATCAGCAGTTGACTTCCCTTCAGAATGAGACCATTTTCAATGCTTAGTTCGTCTCGGAAAGGCCAATAAGGATGAATGCTGTGGTGGACGTCTCTTTGGCGTCCGGGAAATCCTTGGATAATGTATTTTGACAGGCGATTGAGTGTCTCGTCATTTGTTATTGCTTCACGAAGCTCATCGAGTCGTCTGTTGCTGAATTGAACGAAGCATACCTTAATATTCAGTTCAATGTGCTCATCAGCACTAGACTTTGGGAGTCGAGAAAGGCTGTCCGCTAGAATCATCTCTTTGCCAGGTCTGTATTTTATCTCGTAGTCATAGCGTTGCAACCTCAACAGCATACGCTGCAGACGGGCTGGGGCAGATGTGAGTGCTTTGGCTGAGATCATCTCCAGTGGACGGTGATCTGACTCGATGGTAAATGGTTTGCCGTACAAATATGTGTGAAAGCGTTCTGCTCCAAATACACATGCAAGTAGCTCTCTTTCTATGTTTGCGTACCGCTTTTCGGTGTCAGACAAACTTTTTGAGGCAAACGAGATTGGGTGACCATCTTGAATGAGTGCGGCGCCGAGGGCTTCTTGACTCGCATCAACTTGCAATACAGCTGGCTTGGTTGGATCAAAGTATGAGAGCAATCCAGCTCTACTAATGAGCTGTTTGAGTTGGCTGAAAACTGCTTGATGCTTTGGATGCCACTGGAATTCAGAGTCCTTCTGTAGTAGCTGTCTCAATGGTCCTGTAACGTTACTCAGCTTAGGGATATACGGAGCAAGGTATGTGACCATTCCAAGGAATGACTGGAGTTCTGAGACGTTTGCTGGGGGCTTCAGGTCGATGATAGCCTGCACTTTGCTTGGATCAGGCTTGACCCCTGACTCCCCGTAGATGTTGCCGAAGAAGCATACTTCGTCTTGGTTGATTTTACATTTCTCTGCATTGAAGACAAGACCACATTTGCGAGCACGTTCCATCAACTGATGGAGATTGCGGTTGTGATCAGCTTGGTCAACACCGAACACAGTGATGTCATCTGCAATGGATATGACGCCAGGCAGTCCATCGAGTATCTGATCCATTGCCTTTTGGAAAACGTCTTGGCTAGTTTTCAAGCCAAATGGGAGCCTTTGGAAACAGAACCTTCCAAATGGACTGTTGAACGTAGTGAGGTGTTGACTGGCATCATCTAACTGCACGCTCCAATAGCCGGACTTGGCATCCAGTTTGCTAAACACTTTGGCGCCCTTGAGTCTGTGTGTGACCTCTTCAAGTGTGGGGGTGCGGTGCTGACCCCTCTTTAGCGCCTTATTGATGTCTTTCGGATCCAAACAAATGCGGAGAGAGACCGTTGGTTTTTTTGAACATATGTTATGCTCGAGACCCAGTCTGTAGGTTCACTCACTGGGCGGATGACATCTAGGTCCAGCATTCTGTCAAGCTCAGAGCGGATTTGAGATTGGAGCTGGATTGGAGCTCTTCTTGGCGCATGGATTACAGGACAAGCATCCTCCTTGAGGATTAGTGAATGCTCTCCTTTGAATTTACCCAAGCCTGTGAATCGGTCAGGGTACATGGACTTGACGTCACTCAGCTTTCTAAGGTTTGCAGTGTCAGTCTGGAGAGATATGGTACAGTTCATGGTCACCAGACTGAGAGCTTCGCAAGTTTCCAATCCAAAAATTACAGGACCTGGTGTGTCAGTTACATAAAATTTTGTTGCTTGCCACTGGCTGTCCGCGTAACGACACGGGATGGTAAGTGTACCGTACTGACGAATCGGAGTGCCATTGTATGCAGTGAGTTTGGCGTCACTTTTAACTAAGGTTGTTGGCAGTCCATCTTCATTTACATGCGATGGGTATATATTGCGGAACGTTCGCAGAGGCAGGATATTCCCTTGAGCACCTGTATCCACTTTACCTCGTAGATTTGTCTTCTTGTTGGGGTATGCCTCAATGCACAAGATTGCAAATGCTTTGTCCCGGCTTACTGTTGAAATGGAGAGAGTGTCGAATGTGCACTGTTCAAACTGTGGGTCATCCTTATTCTCAACACAAACAGAGTGTACATCAGGCTTCTGCTTCTGTTTGTTATACTTTGAAGTTACTGTACTTTATTGAGCCACTGCGATGTCCTTGCGTAGAACTGTGTGCAACAGTACTGCGACAAACTTTTCCCCAATGACCAACTTTTAAGCATTTATTGCATTTCTGGTCGCGAGCGGGACATTCCTCCCGACGGTGTCTAGTCCCACCACAAAAGTGGCATGTTTTCCTTGAGGTCGATTCAGCATGTGGAATCGGTCCTTTCCTTTGGTTGTTTCGCTTTTGATGGATGCTATCCACCTTCGTAGCCTGCCCAAACTGATTGAGTTGTTGTTGTGTGGCCTCGTATGTTCGAGCACAGTCAAGAACTTTGTCAAGTGTCAACTTCTCTGGATCGTGGTCTAGTAGCTTTTTACGAACGGGGTTGTGCACAGTGCCAATAATGATTTGGTCGATCAGCATGTCCTCGAGAGCAGCCTCGAATTTACACTTCCGTGCTTGCACCTTAAGACGAGTTGTAAAGGTGTCAATGGGCTCAGCTGACTGTTGACGAATGTCGCGAAATTGAAAACGGGCAAGTCTATAGTTAGCCTTGGGCTCAAAATAGTCTTGGAATGCCTGCCACACTGACTCTGGCGTTTTCTTCTGCTCTACTGTCAGATGAGACCAGTTGTCGTAGACTTCTAAAGCATTGGGTCCCAACCACAGTAGGATGTAGTTAACAATTTCGTGACCTGTTTTTTTGTTACTGTACGTAGGAGTCGACAACAACAGTTCACAATAACGCTTGAATGAGCGAAACTGATGAGGCAAATCGTCACTGTCCCAGTTGAATGAGGGCAACTTGATACCGGCTAGATCGTTTGAGTGCACGTACTGCACGCTTGCTGCTGGGTTTGATTCCGACATGATTTGGCGGGCGATAAACTGCACACTGTCACTGACGCGATGCAATTATTTACCACAACGTCCAACACGATCACTAGACCTGATATTGTCACATGTAGAAGCTTACTTGCGATTTGCACTTTGCGCTCGTTTTGTTGCTCGACATTCCAACACCACAGTCACACAATCCGTCGCCGACCATGTGCGTTTGAGCGGGGTCGTTGAGGAGGTGAATTGCTCGGTTCACTGAAATCCGGTGTCACTGACCTCAAGACGACAGTCGTTTCCACTGCTGACTAGCGGAAGATAAAAACACTGTTTTTAATCACTATGGGTCGTTTTAGATCTCACTTGCTGCCACCATGTTATGTTATGTCCAAATAACTATATTGAGAAACACACACACACGAGGACGACACCATGTAGACCGGAACAGAACTGTCTTTATTCTTAACCACCATCCAACACATGAAGTGCACGTTATGATTTTTAGTGAGGGCTTCATAATGCAACAGTTTGGTGCAAGGTATTGCTGGAACAGCATATACCATTTGACACCGAACCGTCGAAACCGGACTTAACAAAATCTTCAATAGGGGGGAAGGGGCATAACCTTGTATCCAGTTGAAACAGATTTAATTCGATCTATGTGCAGCTAACGACGAGATTATGTATTGCTTTCGTGATTTACAGTTGACTAGAAAGAGTCAGCCGTCATTTTACCCTAACCGATGCTCACAAGAGCCGTAAATGGACAAGTTTGATTTCCCAGCGTTTCCTCTATAAAACCTAAACACTTGCGGCAGTAATCGCAGTGTCAGCTCATGTGGCGATAGATGGCAGTGCTCAAATGGGCTTTTAGTACTTTTAATGATCCAATTACTCCTAGTAGGTCCGGTCAGATATTTTGGGGATAGTAATTTTGAGTTAAGTCGCGTCATGAGTTCAAATGATGCGGTCATATGTATTGTTGAGCGACTTACCTTGAAATGTATAAAATGAATAAAAATAGAAATAACCGATATTTTTATTGTGGGAAAAAACACAACTCTCAGCAATACCTCGGTCTTGCGACATCAAAAAAGCGCAAAGCATGTTGAAATTTTTCAACGGAGAAACTGGCGCATGTCGTCCGCAACCAAGATCAAGTAACGTTTCTTAACAATTTTGTCACAACGCGTTTGCACAAAACGTGTATGTGGGAAGCAAAGCAACAACGGTCATTGTGAACTTTCTGTCCAGTGATACATGATATATGTGCTGTGTTTCTGGCAAAATGTCTACTTATAGGCGTCACCCACAATATTTTATGTAAACAATCTACTACAAAGTACGATGAAATAAAATTAAAATACGACGGCTGAAGAAGCTGTACTCACAATAACGTTATACGCTCTTTCAATATCAGCACGTTAGCTTATATATAGTTTATATATATATATATATATATATATATATATATATATATATATATATATATATATATATATATATATATATATATATATATATATATATATATATATATATATAAAACATTCATACATATTTATGTACATATATCTACATATATTCATATATATATATATATATTTAATATATATCTATACATATATATACTACATGTTTATATATGGACATATATAAATATATATAAATATATATATATATATATGTATATATATATATATATATATATATATATATATATATATATATATATATGAATAAACACATCTATATATGAATAAATAAATCTATATATAGATTGTATACAAATATATACATAATAAAATAAATATATATATATGGTTATATATATATTAATATACTATTACCTTAGTTGACTTATGACAGTTTGGGAAGTATAACGTAATGCTGATGCTGGTGCATATGAAACTATTCTACATTGTGCTGTTCACTGCAAAGAAGAGTTCCAGCGTACAAAGCAGCTCATTGTGACCATAACATACCATCCGTTATAGATCCACGTTGAATTTTCTGTACTAATTCCAGCAACTGAGCTGACCTTGCTATTGGTAGATGATGCTTTCCTCGGATCACTGACGGTCTCTAGCGACGGTTCATATAGACTTCCTCCGTACCTTGACAACAAATGCGATCATCGTTCGATTAGAAGCAGGCTTGTGTCTCAGACATATGGATATGTCGTAGTATCTCCAATGTGATTCTTGTGATAGCGAACGTTCCGAAGGCCGTCAAGTACTTGTATTTCTAACCGAGCACAAAAAAGCTCATCTACAAATTCTAGCTAGTACATAAGTACGCCCAGCAAACGATATTTCAGTTGCATCAAAACGTATCGGTTGCGACAAAGGTTTACTTAGTGATTTTTCATCACATACTGACCATTTGCAACTAAAGCAGAGACAAATTGCTTTTGGGGATTACAAAGAGTGCGTAACAAAGACGATTGCGCTTGCTGTCTTTCATGTGGCCGAATTGACCGGCGTTTCCCAGGCTGGACGAAAGCTACAAATGACCTTGAATTAAGTATTAAGCATTTGATTGAAGAATCCTCGCATTCTGGACTTGACCTAGCTTCTTCATTCCTGCCGTGACTCCAAACTTAAATCCGCAAGGACTTGATTTCTCCAAGTCACTCATAAATGAATTCTCGCTGGGACCCCTCTTTGATCTTCGTCGTGATCCAACCCTTATCACCGCTATAACACCACCCTAATCACGCCATGACCGGAATAAAATCACTCATCGAAACATTTTCCGTTGTTTCATGCATGGTTATCATGAGCATTCATGTAAGTTCCTCGATTTACATCTCTGCTTACAAGTATTAACCATGACCGAGATATGAGTGAGTCTCTCGAGTCTAGAGAAGAATGTTTTTGGCTATATTATGATCTTCAGGGTATTAGACATCTCATTAAACAGCCTTTTCACATGTTGGAACCTGCCTTTCAGGTCAACATGTGTCCTTACAGCTACACTGGAGGTCATAACTTGTATCGTGATCGCACGTTAATTATAATAAAATCAGGAATACATCGGGAAGATACTTGTGTCTCCCAGCAGTCCTATGTGATCCTACATTATCCTTCTGATGTGGCCTGTGCCATCGAAATTGACAAATATATATCTCACATGGGTCAGGGAATTCACGAACATTACCAATGGTAACAGACGACGTTAGAAATCATTCAAAGTGCACAAAGTTGAGGACAAAAGCAGAAACAGCTTACACGGTTGTTGCTTGGCCGATCGCCAGCCTTTAATTGTACGCAATACCTTCTAGAGACATTTTGGAAACATTATTGATGTACAATAACATTACGCCATAGCCGATCCCATACATCCCGTATAATCTGGTTACATCTTAGTCGGTTACGCCTTATCAAAGGCTCCTACTGTTAACCTTAATGTCCATCCACGCACCGTAATTTTCCTTGTTTGCTGATCACTAGGCATGGTATTTTTAAATAAACGAGCATTTACTCGTGATCCAATGATTTGTAATTTGGCCTCACCTGCTTTCATTGTCTAATATACAAACAATACCTATTTGTTGTAGTTTTGTAAATATAGAGCTATAACAAAGTGAAAGAAGGTTTATTTTCTGTTTTATCGTGCTTATTATGTTTGCGCCCAAAAACCGCTTGTCGGTTCTAACGACCAAATAACGAAGACACGGTATTTTTCAGATAAAAATGCGAATTGATGTAATTCATATGTTGGCGATAACACTGAAGGTTTTACTACAAATTAAGATGTCTGACTAATAACATGTTGCATGGCACAATTATAATAGCACTGAACCAGCTGGGCAGCCGGCCAATATGAGTCATGAGAGATTCGAGTTTCTAACGGTTTAAAGTTATTTAATGTAGATCATATTTAGTCGGGGAATATATGTTGTGGATTTTGGCTTTAATGAGATTACTAATGTGAACAGCATCTAAAACGAAATGTTAACAGTAGCTCTATCGATAAGATATCATCTCAAAATTAGTAAAGAGTTCATATCATATTAAATTTTAGCACGATTACGAGAGCCTTAACTTTAGAAAACGCCTATATATACGGTTGTAACGGCCTTAGATAGTGTCATCAATACCTTTATAATGCTATTGAGCCGTAGAGGAACAACATGTATACGTTTGTACTAATTGAGCATCGTTAAAGCTACCTGAATGCGTTTTTTGGGGGCTGAATCGGCATCCATGTGGAATGCTCAAGCACTACCAACGGGAACTAAGACTATTGCCATGGGCGCGGTCGTGACTCTTTTATAAGCCTAATGAAGCCGAGGTTAAACGTATATGTCGCCATTCGTAGTCTCTATAGTGTTACATTGATTGAAGGCAATTTATCGCTTTAACTAAAACTAGACCTTTGGTTGCAGCTTGATTGAGCATAATACGTTGTTCTCACTTGATTGACGTGCAAACTTATTTGATCAACAGGTGCACATATTCAGTGCATAGTGTAGGGTTCGACACTCGCTAGCCATCTCTCTGAGACGATTAGTGCTTTGCTCTTCTGTCCGCTATTGGACCGTTAGCACGTGCGTTAAGTTGAATGTAGCTCACTTGTTAGCTGTTTAGTAACTGTGTCTTATTGCATTGAGTTACAACGACACAAAAAGCGATGATTATTAATACTGCCTTCAATTAGCTTATGACAGAATTATCTCTAATAATCATGGATCACTGGCGTATTCACAGCACACATAAGACCGAACACAGAAGCACTAGATTTAGTACAATGTCATTAGGTATTCACAACAATACATGTCTGGCAAATGTGGCACACCGAGTGGTCAGCTCTTTCAATATCTACTGATGTGAAAATGAGTCAATTCTGCCATGGAATCATGTAGTTCTGTTAATTGGATTTGGTTAATGTTGTGGTGCCAAATTCAATGCTGCGCTCTCTGGTTAGAAAAATATATAGCATTTTTATCATCTGAATTTTGTGCAGTTGTGCATAGTGTATTCAACTTATCGGATTAAACGTTCTTAACTTGGTCTAGCATTGTGATGTGTCTCACGACTTAAAATTCCAAGCTACAGCATATAAACTTATATTAGTATTAACATTAGACTGTTCTTCATGTTATGATGTTAGTTATCACTCTAGAGGAGCGCTGTTTTCTTATGGTGTGTTAAGCTTTATGAAATAAAATATTAACTCGAATGAGAAGTGATTCCATCTAAATCCCATAACTTAAACGGAGATTAGAACAAATATTGACATGATTGTAGATTAGAAGTTCAACATGTCTGAAGTGCACTGTAATTAATCATTCTTATGTATGCTGTCTACAATGGAAGGCAAACATCAAGGGCGGGTAATTAACGTACTTTATTGTGTTGGTATTAATCTTTTACAATATGTTACATGCCCACTAGCTTCGTGTGATAGACTGGCTTTGGTAGCAGTGGACGATGGAGGTGTACATGTGGATCCATTTTGTCATAATGTGAACTTATGATTTGGTTCAATTATAATCTCTATTTGATTGCGGCAATTTTATATCAAACTCGCAGTAGAACTCCCTGTTATGGTTATAACCATATAAGTATTGTCATAACTGTCTACCACGGAGTATCTTGAAAAATCCAAGCTTGTTTTTCTTTGTGAAGCCCAAAATAGACAGGTTTAGAAAAATAGTATGTCCTCAGTCTACCAAAGGAGGCATAGGAGCCTCTTACTATACCTACTTAGAGGCTATAGAAATAGGCAATATTATAGATTTATGTACATGCCAAATGCATACATACCGCAACAACTTTTATGGGCAGATATTACTGACATACAATCTTTATGTAATTGAGTACATTTTCCAAAGTGACCATTATCTGCTCACAATCGGCTTATTAATAAGGTGTGTGAGTCCAGGTGGCTGTCATAAATGTAGGCCATATTATCTCCTTTTCGTGATAAATACAATTTACATAATTGGGGTATTACTACTATTTATATGCATAAGTTTTGGCAAATAAGTATTATTTACTAGGCCTGGGATTGGTATTTTACTTGCCAAAGCTGTTTGAAAAGGTAATGTTTCTGCGCTATTTCAATGAATACGTCTATATCAAAATCATACTCATCTATCTAGATTAATATCTACCTAAGGATCTATTGTTTTTTTAGATGTGGAGACATCACGCCCGCATGACCACAAATTACAACTACACCAAGATTCTTCAACCCCATACGTCCCATAATAAAACTTACTAACATAATAAGTGTCCATGTTCGCCAATAAGTCGTCAGGAGGGTTCTACCTGAGTGTGTCTGATGATTGTCGGTGGCCAGATGTTGTTGCATTATTACTTCTTACAATTTCATAGCCGTTTATTGATAAAATGTATTTATAAAAACCGATTCTAATTGCTGCTTAAAAATGACAATTATTCAAATGAATCAATAACATCTAGCTGTATGATATACTTACGAGAACATACATATTAATTCCGAACAATTTGTGGGATATCTCCGCAACATAGACTGGACTCTGGCATGAACGTTACATGCAAAGCTAGGGTTACCCCATAGTTCTAGTCGGGAGGACCTCAATGTATCACATGAGGGTTCTGGTACCCACATACACCGCCACGATCGCCAACACTGCACGCGGCCTGGGGATTTGCCATATTATCGTCTAGCTGTTAATGTAAGACGGGAGAACCGCCGCTGGCTGCCGACGATGTGGTCGTTGCTGTTGTTGGCCGCTAGTCTAACTAGATCGATTACTGGCGTGATGCATATTCAGCTTTCATTGGAAAGTTATGTTAGCAAAGTATCGAGGACACTATAATGAGATCGATTGTGGACATTTGCTCGTGCGTTCTAGTTGTGTTCAGTCTTGTGAGACTCGTCCGTGTAAGTTAACCCCGCTGGATAGGATGTTTCGAGATGTCGCCATTCTTGACAGCAGGTATACCAAACGTACAGCTTGATCGATAACACATACACTGCTGCCAAGCATTATCTTTCGTACCACTGTCATGCATGATGCATTCAAATAAAACATCATTATGGATCAAATAGTCGTATATCACGCATTGTTTCATCGTTCGGCTACTCATTAATCAACCTTGTGATATTCCAGCTATGACGAATTGCCGTAATTGTCGGTTCTCTGTGGAACGTTAATGTTTGCCTTTTGCTAATAGCCCGTGTCAAATTAATACTTACCCGGAGCGGCTAGGATATGCCTTCAACTACAAGGTTGTATAGGATTTGCAGTTGTTGAAAATCATGTTTTCTAGCGGCATGCAAGACCAATAGTGTTACCCCGTCGGTAAGATAGCGTGGGCATTGATTCGTGCGGGAAAATAAAGCCGAATCGGCGGCCCCTTCATCACATTTCTGAGCGGACTTCCGTGATTATATTTCTCAAGAAAACACAGACAAGCGTTTCAAATACTTAAATACAATAAAATAGGTACAACCACCCATTAGATCGACATAAGCCTCTGAGAAACTTGTCAGGTAATGACAACAGCCGAAACCAGTTACCAAGGCAATTGGACGGCGTGGTAGAGTCGTTGGAGGGATCTATACACTTTTTAAATCCAGTTCTTTCCTGACATCAATTCGCAATTTAAAAGTCATAGAAACTTATAAAAAAACCCACGCCTGGAGTTCGCGTTCCTCATCTAAAGTGCATATCGCGCATCAGTACACCACAGATGACGATACGAAACGATGGCGAATAACTGTGACTTAACCCTAGTGGCAAAAGATTACTGTAATGTGTAAATATTATAAAACTAATAAGCGTCAGCGTCAGTGGCGCTGTGTTTATACGGGCGGATTTGCTCAGCTGTCATAAACAAGCTACATTGATGATGTCATGGTGGAGAGTTTGATGCTCCCACATGAGGCTTGAGGTCGTATTTAAGGCGTCCAAGACGTAAGAAGCGAAAACACTCGGGCTGATGGAGAGGATTTCACCTGTGCCTCCTACTAAAACAACCCGCTATGAACACATATGCTTAATATTGCTTTGGGCTTCACTCAAAAACCATTAAATATACTACTACAGATTTAGTTATTTAAGTTCCAGTGCCGACCACGTTCAATACGAACTTGACATGAAGCATACGTGCAAAGTCGGTCCTGCTCCAAACAACCAGCTTTGTATTTTCCCGGAATGATCCGTAGAGTTGGAGGATCCCAAAGGGAAATATTGTGGAGAAGGCTTGCGCATCATTTTCAGTGACCTCGTCATGTTTTGACGTGAATTTCCACTTCAAATTCATTGACGCGACCAATCTTTATACAAACCGTCATGTTTACCACGTCAACGACATGCTTCCACCTAGTTGATGTATCTTCTTACCTTTTCAAAATGGGCAACCTTGCTTCCTATAAAGCCGTCTTAATCGCACAAACAATCGCGAATCACAAAGGCTTATTGCATCTGCTGCCACGTACAACTAAGGTGTTTGTTCGATTTTTATCCAACACACAAAAATGAAAGTCGTTACATATGATTTATATGCTATATATTTATGTTAAACAATATTGTAATGAAGTTACAAACTCGCCACCAGGAAATGTGGGTTACATTAATGCGGCAGTGAAAGAGGACAATGTACACAATCTGGGTTTATCTCACAAACATTTGGAATAAGGAGACACTCGCGGAAAAATTGTCATGTGAGTATGTTTGATTTTATTTCCTCGCTGATGGTCTACCGACTATATAAACGAACATTGGATAACAGGGATTGAACTTTAGCTGTCCAAAACTATCCATTGTACTAATAACTCTCTCAAAAAAATACTACATCAGTTGGCAAAGTTGATATGAAATTAACATTCTAAGAATTAAACGGAAGAGAGATTATCTTCCAACGAGTTCCAGTAGTTAAGAGCATGTAGCCAAATGAAGACTGAAAAACAAGACCGTAGGTCAAGGTATCAAACAGATATCAAGCATGAGGAAAATACCAATAGTCCCCTCCCAGCTGCCAGATGATTATTATTGATACTCTTATTACTGATAATCTCATTCCTTCATACAAAGGTAAGAATACCAGACGCGCAACTGCACTTTGTATACGCTTATTAATTTATAGTACAAAATTGAAAGAAATTGGCAATAAATCATACACATATATATTTGCATATATATATATATACACATATACATATACACATATATATATATATATATATATATATATATATATATATATATATATATATATATATATATATATATATATACACATATACATATACACATATATATACACATATTTACATATATGCAGATACATAGAGATATATAAATATAGATATGCGCATATATTTCTGCAGATAATGAAATGTATATATTACATTAAACAACATATATATATATATATATATATATATATATATATATATATAATATATATTTACATACATATATTTATATACATATATATATGTGTATATATATAAATATAACTATATATATATATATATATATTTATATAAATATACATATATGAATGCACATTTATATGCTCACACATACATATGCTTATATGTTTGCACATATGAATATATATATATATATATATATGCATATATATATATATATATAAATATTTATATATATATATTTATATATATACATATGTATATATATGTTTATGAATAAACATATACATGTATATTCATATGTAGCAAAATATAATGATATACATGCAAGTATATGCATATATTCACATATGTATATATATAATCATATATATACACCCATATATGAATATATAGATGTACATATAGCCATATAAATATATTTACAGATATATACATATATACGCATATATGTGTGCATTTATAATTATATATAGACATACCGCACAGAAATGACGCACGCGCGATGAGGACTGGGTGCAAACTTAAGCTGCATGTGGCTAGTAATAATGTTCATCGCTACACCTTGTTCAATAAATAATTCAACGGTTTTGTTGACCCATGTACCGTTTCAACTCAATTAAGCCCTGATGAATGATGTCTGCCGGAAGAAAACTCGCAAAACAGTCCAATCATTTACAAATTGCCCGAAGCAAATCATGAACGATGGAAAAGACGTTAACCATTATCTGCGTACCTTTCGTTTTAATTATGTGACATCTATCATTGAGCTCTTTAAACGTTGGTTGCAACCAAATCTTTTTGTGTGTAGAGCTAACTGTTATAAGACTAGGTGCCAGCTACATCGATCTGCATCACCTTTGGCCAGGTGGTGTATTCTCGCTAGATAATATGACAACAGCATGTGCTGCACATGAAGACGTCGCTTTCGATGGTAAATGAAGTTGCAACTATCCATACATTATAGATTCATGGGAAGCGTGACATTATCGTGATTGCTAGAAATAGCTGCGCATCGATGCGATTTGCGAGCTAGTAGTACACATGCAAGTGTGTTTGTATTGATATGACTAAATTCATGAGTTTGTGCACGTCGCAGGGGTTAGGAACATTACATCGTGCGCATATATCCTTGCTTCAAAATGACTTTAATACGATACGGCTTCATTACGATGTTTTTGATACATCATCGACCGTTTTGAGTATTATAAATCATATATATTATAATCGCCAACATTCGGTCATCCCCTCCTGCCCGACACTGTCACTATGTATGCCACATCCTCATCATATCACACATTAGCTCAACGTTTCTTATAAGTTTGGATATTTCACGTCATCACAATATCCCAGTCAGTTTATGTATGAATTGGCTGCGGGCGCATTTTGTCCAGAAATATGTTCTGACTCCTTCAGACTGGAGGGTATCGAAGTAAGTGATAATGAATAATAAAACAGTAAGGTATGGATATGGACTAGTCAACACTTATACGCAGACCAATAGAAAACAGTCAAAGAGGGCGAATTGAAGTATCATGCGAACGGTCTTAGTATAGTACAAATGTCGGTTTGGGTCTAATAATAGAAAATAGACGGCATGGCGAGATGTTATTGCAGATGTTATTGACATCGACGGTGTCGATTGGTAGTCTTATTACACTACCTGGACTGCGAGAGCATTTAATCTCTCAACCACCACAAAGTTGACAGTTCATTAGATATATAAAACGGCATGACACCGATAAATAATCACCAAGGTCGTTGAACAATATGATAAGTGAGATTGGAATAGACACGAACGCATGGCATGAACGGATGCATTGTGTTGACTCGAAAATTATGAATTATCCCAGTAGCACTACTAATTGTTATGCTTTGACTGTATATGGTATTGGTGCAGCGGTCGTTTCGATTGGATGCGATGTGATTTTAAGAGCTGAAGAAGATTTATTTCTACTTATATAAGTGGCTTCATTGCTGGCATTGCACCGGCATATTACAACTTCTGATTATCGTATGCCATTGCTTAACATCAGATCGCAGATTACTAATATGTATTCAAACAACTCACTTCAGGGTGAAGATAAAGCTGTTTGCTTTTAAGATTTGTTCTACAACTGATCGCACACGATACGCACTGCAGAGTCTTGTGGCTTTACTGACCTCCTTGTGTAAAATGTCTTGATGAAGGATATCTAACCGGATGTGGCTCGCTATCATCCAATATTAACGTTTCGTAATGGCTGCCATTTGCTGCTCAATGACCTTTTATGCAATGGGTAGTAGACTCACTAGCGACAAGAGTTTTGAAAAAGCCGGGCTTATCATTATGTTGGTAATAATGTCCATGCGTAGTATTTAATGGAAAACAACCAAGGTCACCTTCTTTGATTTCCTAAAGTGGTACACTAGGCCGAGAAAACACATAACATCGTGTTGTCTATAGAATTGCACATTCATTATTTGACAATTTCATTACTTCCTCTGATTTCAAACAAATACACGTTAGTTGCTATTGCCACACCGTTATGTCATTTTATGCCATTCTTTCGACTTTGCGCCAATTAATTTTACTGTAGAGATCATGATAGTGAATCAAACAGTGCATTGCTAAAATGTGGTAGAGAGCTTGGCTCAATGACTGATAAACAATGCGACCCTCACAAATTAAAAAAACATATATTTTGAGCTGTTGAGATGTGCTGAATAGCTAGACGTCATGCACAAACGACAAAATAATTCATTGTGACAGTGATGGACTCTTCTATGGGCTAAGAGAATAGAGAGAAAGTGATCATTTTCGTCTCAGCGTCAGTGCATCCTCTAAGCAAACATAATGCGTGTAAATCGTCATCAACCTCGTTTTAGAAGAATGATTAACTACCGCTACGCTGAAGCAAATCTGCTTACATACAAAAAAGTACCTTCAGGTTAAGTTTTGCTTTGCATACGGACCCGTTTATCTCTTTCGTGTTGCTGCCTTGCAGTAACACAAACACATTTGCCCAACGTGTCACAATTAGTAAACAAACATCATGAAATTAAGAATGTAATCGGTATACCAACAACAATCGACATTCCCCATAGACGCCATTAATTTATGAGGCAGATAGGGGAGTGATGTTTACTGCATGCCTATTGGTAGCTTTGCTGTTTTGTCGTTATAGTGCGGTTCGATGATTGCAGGTTGATTTTTAAGAAACACCAGCAACATCTGCATTACAAGGAACGAATCGTTAGTAGTTTAGGAGACGATAACAGCATAAGAGCCGTAGTCATCTACATGCGTTAACGCGCAATCTAGACACATTCGTCGAGTAGTGGCTGTTCCATCACAATGTGTCGATGCATCAGGATATGCCCTTAGCTTTCGATAAATCGTTGCCTCGATTGTGTGCAGCTTTCATCGATGACAATGAACAAGAATTTGGTTAAATTCTTACCAGTGATTAATTACATGAATGTAGTGCGACAGACTGTGTCATTCTATCCTGTGTTGTCTTTTTCTTAGAGTAGGCACTCGCCGACGGCTCATATTGGTGGTTCTTGTTACAAAGAATTATTGCCTTTCGTGTCAATTGTTTATGACTAAATATTTACTGATATTCCAGCATAATACCGTTTTGTACCTAAATATATCCATAAGTGAATCTTCTAGAATGGGTTGTTGTAAGTCACGTGTTGAATACTTGCATAGCCCTGGATTGTCCGTAGCACCGCAATCAAACAGTAAATGTAGCATTTGTAGCAGAATATAGCCGATTGTGTTCGTTATCAGGTCATCTGGCCGTGCGAATTGCAGCGTTGTAGTTGGTTAACCTTTTCGTGAGAGCAATCTTGAGCAAATGAAGATTGCCTCCTATAATTTCTACAATTTTCACTTCTAATCTGTTTTCAGGCCATGTCTCGCTGTCCTCGATGCTTTCCGTGTCGCCGTTTGCACATTTTTGTTACTGCAAGGAGCAATGCGCACATCACGTTACATACAGAAAAAGTAGTATTTGCGGCTCGGTAGTCTTTATCACCAACATGTACATACAAAAATCCATTAAGTTGTGATCCTTTGGAAAAGCTTACCGACTTAGATGGTCAACGCTAGTTCAGTCAAATATCCATTATCAAATATGCGTGATTTATTATTTGGAGACTAATGCTCCGAGTTATATTCATATCAGAATGATATTGTGCATATATTTCATAGCCCTTTAGCTTTTTGCCAGCCGGTCGCACCCTTCGTCTGGTTTCCAGTTAACAGATATACTTAACATAAAATTTGTCCATATCAAACGGTTGGTTTTTGATGAATTATTTTGATCGGCGGTTTAAATACACTTAGTCAACGATTAGGAGATTATTCTCTGGTTCTTGCTTTCCTCGCTTCCCGCCTATCAGCCTTCAGCACGCACTGCTTTGAACGCAGGTAGCGCATTTTGCTGTAGCAATAGTGAAGTCATTACATACTGCGGCATGCTGATTTCTCAAATCAATAGATTATGACTTTGGCTAGTTGCATCATCATCATCATCACTGTATAGCACCATTCATTACTATTTATCGGTGGATATTGGTTTCTCACGTTTTCGATTTATGGTACTATGAATACACCAACTAGGTCGTTCCATCGTGTTGGCGGTTGTTAGCAATACTATTTGACCATTTGCTCGACATCTGTGCGGATGATAGGCGTAGACATGCAAACGATATTGTGGACAATTGCTGACATCATCTATCAATATTAGAGAGAATTCGGTTATCGGATTATTTAATATAAATTATTAATAAACTGATACAGACAAATAATTACAATAACTAACAAGCCAAGTCAGCTTACGCTATAAAAAAATTGGTCGCCAAATAAGCCTCCACTTTCACCAGGTTGATGTGGCTAGCTTGTCTAAAGCATACTCTTTATAGTCATTACTTTGCTGAGTAACAACATATGAATAAAACGGAAAATATGTTTCGGATGTCCGGCCCGACAAATGCGGTCAGATACAAATGATAGCGCTTGCAGATGAGGGTAGTTTGCGTGTAACTAGTGCCACTATTGCATTTGTAATAACTATAAGTCTCTTATATAACTTCTATGCAACTTTTCGCTGTTGCAAGGCAAGATCAATATTCACAGATTTAGTCAGTAAGACACAAGTCATGAGTTTGGCAGCATCAGGGATCCGTTTATGCCGTCTAAAATAAGGAAAAATAGCAAACATTGCTAAAACGCATGTAGTAACATTGCCTCATGACGTGAGCTGATAAGATTTTTCCGGATTATAAAAGTGTGCCCGAATCTATTGCAGACTATTTTTCTGGATATGTACGCAGCCCTATAAAGAAGTGATGAAGCAGATGTATGCGGGTATTAATAACGACAGCATGTGGAATGATGTTGTTACACCCTCTGTTATAAATGTAATGTAAACTCAAAGTAAAAAAGCGATGGCAACCGACCACTTGATTACGAAACGACCAAACTTGATAGTATGGTGAAAAAGCTAATGGGTGCAATGATTGGATGCATTACGGAAAAACATTTCAACTGCTACTGCAGCTTGGTGTGCCTTCATTAAAAGTTAAGCATATAATTACATTAGGCAGACTATATCCGTTTAATGGGATACTAGTTTATCGAATAGATGCACTGTATAAAACGTTGTGAAGATTCATGTCATCAATATATTCACTGTTAATGTAGATGATCTAATCCATTGGTCGGATAGGTCCGCCCCCTGATTTCACAATGACCGGATGATTGCGATTTGGTATTTTAAAGCTGAATGCTTAACATATCATTCAACAAAATGTGTGGATGCTTTGGTAAGCTTAAATCAGTACCTTATGTCGACTATTTCATTCCTATCGTCGTTGTTGTTATGGTTCCAATTGATTGACAATTAACTCTGATAGATTTTGGAAAAGATATTCAATCTCGATCTTCTGTTCTATGCGCTTACTTGGATATAAGGGTCGACAATGGACCAGCTACACATTAAAATCGTCCATAAAATCGTTAAAAACGATTGTTCAGATGCGCCAGAGTGAAAATGCAGTAATACGGTGCATCGAACAATACGATTATAATAATGCTCTATCTTTATTGCTCAGCTTCGATATGTTAATAACATTAGCAGAGATTGTGAGATGATGTGTAATATTGCCAAAATTTATTCACAATGAGTCGTTTACAAAAAACAAGAGGCATTGATACACATTCTTACTACAATGAGTGGTTTTAGTTATACTCAATTTTATATTGACGGATTCGGCAACGAAATAATAGATTTTATGAATTAAAATATTTGGATATCGTAGCAGTTTGTTGTTTTCCCTTGTTTTCCCCATTCGGTTAAATGATGTACAGCTTATTTATTATCTCAGATTTGTTTTATGTTAATACCTTTAGTACAAAATACACAACCATATATTTCGATGTCATGATTTCGATGTATGACTTGATTTGATAATATAAGCTATATGTTTGAACTATTCATCAATATCAAACATGTTCGACCATTACACATCTGTATGGCTTAATTTGTGCCTTGTTTTGTTTTGGGCAATATCGACGGATTTTGAGGCACGTGGGGTTGGTATGTTATATCCATTAGTTAAGCGAATCGTGAAATATAAGAAAAGGAAATCGCTTGCATTGCGCACATTGTGTCCAGTCGAGAAGAAGCATTAAGAGATGCACCTTTTCAAGTGTTAACTAAGCTTTTCAAATGTTTGCGTTAAACCATGTCTTCTTAACGTTAATAAGTGTTAACAAAATGTTATTGGTACACAATAAGGTTTTGTCCTGTCATAATTTTTACATTAAGATGACCAATTGCGAGTATCAAGCACAGTAAATTATGCATGTTTTAAAATTCATCAGAACCGGCATAAGAGCATTGTCTAACATCGATATTAATGAGAACAACGACGCGCCTTTGGCTGGAACTAATTTTCCCATATTTGCGAAGGATAGAAATATATTATTGTGAGCAAGCTTGGCATTAAATTAAATCCGGAAGAACTATAAAACTAGTGTTTACCCTGAACAGCTTTTGACAAAAAGATCCAAAGCCAAATGTTTCGTGCAGCAAGAACCCTCCTTTAGATACCCCGCCACGACTTGCATATAGCATATATAATATCAATGTCGTCATTTACAGCTGCATCTTATAAATACAGGATCGTAAAGGGAGGCTGGTCGTGACTCCATAGAAACCGAGGGATATGAAATAAAGCAGATTTAATTTGGAACTTTTAATCATGATTTCTGAATTGATACATTTGATAATTCAATGCATCGTAGGAAACTTTAGGAACAGGGTATGATTGCAATTGCTAAGCTTGTCCCAGAATCTTCATGGAATACTGGCTTTATATCAACAATGGTATTTGACGTAGGTTAATTGATCTATCTAAGGGTTTAACTAAGTGGAATGATCATTTGTGGGATTACGATGTAAATCGTGAGCTTTGAAAGAGCTGTATCCATCCCATAATGGGACGTTGTAGGGGGTTTGCTTCGTGCGAATCGGGTCTTTCAAACAAAAACAAAATGCGTTGATAATCCCGCATGTGTTTTATAATACAATCTTCAACAACTTTTGTTGAAAGAAAAAAAATTCTTCATAATAACTCTCATTGGATTTAAGCAAAGACGTATATGGAGGCCCAGACAATGTGCGTTTATTGATTTCATGGTAGCGTCAACTGTTGACGTGCGTGTGTTTTTCAGATCCCCACAATTAGTCGGAGTGGGTCTTCTATGTTAAGCTTTTAGTCATCACAACATGCACACTACAAATCGCATGTTTCCTTGCATTATAGCAAGCAAGTTCGGCGAGACCCATACGTGAATTTAATACTAATTCGCTGACGCGTTATTGCCTACCATGCATTATACACCGGAACGCAAAGAACGTGAACCCATTGGAAAAGCAATCAATACCGCAAAAGGCAACCCGCCACGTAACAGCAAAACATAGTAAATGAACATGAAAAACATCTTGGTGTTGAATAAGTCTGGCAATGGGACTACCATGTGTATTTTGATAATTCAACGCATGGGATCGACTGCTATGGGTACTTCAGTCTTCAAAGGATGATTGATATTCTCTTCGATTTTCTGCTCAACCCTTGTTTAACAGGCAGACACGCATTTGAGGGAGCTGATTGATTTATGAATTTGCGTGATGGCGTTTTATACGTGTCAGTTACGTATATCACAGCTTTTGCATCAGAACTACCTGATTACAGTCACATCCGTCGAACCACTGGGTTCTGAGCCCAAGCTTATAGACTTCTACGTCCCTTGTGATAGCCAAACGGGACGTGAGGTGACGCTCATTTTCCTGGGTATGGCTGTGACTAGACTCGCAGCTTATGACAATTGTATTGGGGCAAGTCAGCGGCAATTTGGAGACTCGTGCTCTTTAGAATATATAACAATGGGTTGCTCGACTCGTCGCATGCAAACTATCTTCAATAGTCATAAAGGCTATTGGAAGAGCATTACCGCCAGGGGATGGCTAACAAAGAGATCTATATGGCAAATCTACCTGCCAATCCCGTAACAGTTTCCCAGGCCATAATTTGTTGCGTCAGTGCCTAATGAGGTATACCAAGCCGATCTCTCGTTTCTTCCTCATGCCAGCGTAAAACGCCTGACTTACAAGTATGCTCTCAAAGCAGTAACCGTGGCCTCACGCTACAGTGCGGCAGAGCCATTGATTACGAAAGAAGCTACAGAGGTAGCAGGTGAACTTGAAAGGATATAAACGTGAACCACTACATTGGCCTCAACTACTTCAGGATGGGAGTTCATGACAGCAGTCAACCAGCTGCAGGCCAAGCATGGGGTCTCCGTAAGGCATGGCCGTGTGGATGTCCATCGAGACCAGACTATTGTGGAACCCTTTAACTGCACTCGTGCTGGGCGGCTCTTTGGACTCGATGCACGCGATGGAATTAAAACATCTATCTAGAGAAAGATCAACCATGTTGGTTTCTCGGTTGCAAGCTGTTGTCTCTGCAATAAACAATGAGGTGACCCTTTTGACTGGAAAAAACCGAACGATGCTATAATTGCAAAAACGTTGCACAAAATCGCTCTTCCGTTGTTCCGGGGCGCTTGGCAGTGCTCAAATAGCACAATCTTTCCTCTGGGGTTGGCGTTCGGTACCTCTACCAGCCTTTTGAGCTGGAGCAGGGCCACCGTCGTGCCACTGTCCCTCCAAAGTCACTCAATGTCTACCGGCACGATGAACCTGTGCTCTTCTATTTGTTGGATGGAACACTTTGTGGCCTTGTAAAGGAGGAGCTACTTGTGGTGCCAACTGACACTCAGCTGCCGCCAGATGGTGTTCTCAATGCGACATTTAACATAAACTATATACACAATGGCCTTGGACATTGCTAGGAAAAAGAGACCCTTATAACAGGCCCTGTACACTAGAGTTCGGAAATCATCACATAAATATGATGACACATGGTGTCGTTAACATATTTTGTAGTGTGTGCAAGAAGGGTACAACAAATAAACTAGGAGTGTGCATGGGTTGTTGGTTGGACAAGATCAACCATGTTCACATTTGACGCAATGACGATCGAATGCATACTGTCTATTGTATGAGCGATCGATAATATATTGGTATTTTTAGCTGTATTCCTAACTTTTACCCGCGATCCATGAAAAAGCTATGCATAATTAATGCTGATATGCTGCGGCCAAAATGTTACTGTTAAAGCTACCTACGAATACATGGAAAGATTTTCAAAATCAACCCAGGATTAAAGATCAAAGTAAACATTTTTGAGAACATCAACAAACGCCACTGACAAAGTTTTGAAAAACTGTCAAAGAATTGATAGAGTCAGAATCTGCGGAGGTTTCCGAGTCTGATGCGAGCTCGTGGGTTCTTGATGGCAGCGAGCAACCTGGTGAGTAGCAATGTTTGTGTAGTAACTGCGCTCCGTTGGCAACAGAAAAAGAGTCAAAGTGTTGCTTATTGCACACAAAAATCGCGCTATACATGCAGAACTCTTTCAAATGTATCACCCAACATCCCAGCTTTGCTTCCAAATGCACGGACCAATATGTACTCGAGGCATCCAGGCACGAATTTATACAGATTGATATTCCTATTGGTGACGATATTTCCCCAATGAGTAAGTCTGCACTTCATTATATTTTTATTGCAAAGAACATAATATATTAACATACATTGGTAATTGCTGTAGGCATAATGGCTTGGACTCATTATTTATTTCATCCTAAAGCCTTTGTCTTCATCTATGGGCACTGTAAAACCCATCTGTTAGTTTGTTTAAAGTTAATTACACATGAGCAAAGGTATGAATCTTGATCATCATCTCTTTCACTTTATTCTTGCAGAAGCTATTCGATATGTCATATCAAAAACACAATAATAGTTACTGTAAACCAGCAAACCAAAACTGGTGACAAGTTCCCAGGCTGCCATCTCCTTATTCATTATAGGCGTACCTCTCTACATCAACACGTTACACTTTATCCCCTACATGTCTTATGCATATAAAGTCAACATGAAATATCGCCCAAAAAAACTGCAACAAGAATTAAATGTTAAAAGCATGGCAATCATATACTGAATATGCAGGATTGTAAATATTCATATGTGAGAAATTGTTATAAGTAGATGAATGTTATTCCTTTAAGAGTCTTGCATACAGAAAATTTGTATAAGTGATTTGGCATAAGTTAGGCAAGACAAACAGGATAGTTGTCCCTTCATGTGTTGTCACAATTCGAGGTGCCTTTCCTGACCTCTCTGATCATTATCTTGTCCTTACAGAAGCTTCATGAATGACTAGTGTTAAACCTACACCTGAGTGTACCTACCAACAACTCTTTTGAAGGTCTTTTATAAGCAACAGAAAAGGGAGGGGGCGCTTCTCTTGCAATGGGCAGTACATTTGTTGTTGTTGTTGTTGTTGTTGTCATCAGCATGTATAATTACATGACAACTGTCTGAAATAAATATTGTTGAATGAATTATGCAGTTTCTCGGGTTGATGTTCACATGCTTTGACACTTTATGGAATGCTTTCAAAATTGACGTTTGCTCTGTTTTGAACCTGAGACATACAGTTGACACCTCGATTGAGTTGTACAGTTATTTAACATGAAAGGCAGTGATGAGAAACTAAATATATCTTAGCACGTTTAGCACAGGATTTTGTTAGACAAAGTGATTCTAAGCTCTGTTACATCAATGGTTGACCATGCAAATGATAGAGCCAAGTAATAAGAATACATTTTACCTATGTATCGTCTATTTATGTACAGATCTAGCTTAAATTATTCTGGATCACCTAATGGGATCCACTGTGTGTCATCTAACTCTTCGTGAGTGCAGTCAGGGTACAACTTGCCATGGCCCATATGGATGTTTGCAGCATGTCTCACGACAGACATCCTCTTTTCATTTACCAGTGCCTCATAACCATGGCTCGAGGCAGCACAAAAGTAAACGTGAATGATCATACCGCGAATCAAATCTGTAAGAATTAGGCCTTCTTTCTTTTTGCTCACCCCTGTACAGCAATAGCATGAGTGATATTACAGATATGACATGTGGGACTGTTGGAACAACTTGACTTGCCATAACAGCTTATAGCAGTATGTAGTATGGCTGTACACCAGGTATACTGTAATACAAATTACTCCATACTAGAGTCATAAAAAATCTTCTGCAACATGCCATACATCAATCCATTGGTTATTGCGTGGCTGCTTCTCACGCATGTATTTCTTCACACCAATATGTCGATCAGTTGTTAGGGAGGTTTCTTTTTCTTTTGTTTAGGGCTCGCTAAAGTCCAGCAAGCTCCATGGCATTATAATTCTTCACCTCATTGCTTTGCAATCATAATTTAGCTTGTTACAATTAAGAAGAATAGACGTTCTCGCTTATATCTAATGCTATTGGAAATCACATTGTTAACAAGATACAAAACAGACATTTACATACCTGTATTAGCTACATATTTAGGACGTCTCAGTTCATTATGCCCATTAAGGTGTGGCTGCCCTACTTGGCTGTGGGGACTGGGGGACAACAACGAGCATCTCCATCCAAATCCAACCCTTTTCTCTCCTCTACTAATGCCTCACGCTCTGTTGCCCGTCCTCTCTTTCTTGCAGGCACAAGATAGCAACTTGGCTTTAAGTTATGTGTGTAAACGGATATTGTTGGAATGCTGAAATATCTAAGCACATTTATAGTTCTCAAAGCACGGCTACCACTAAAAAATAGCTCACATGCCAACATATAGATTCGATCTTGCATTGCCCCAAGATTGGGCTGACTGTCCCATGTGTTTGTGTGTCCATTGACACAGATTTGTTGTACAACAACAAGACTCCCAATAACACATTTCAAAAGCGCCCTGAAGTCACTTTACCAAGCGAAGCAAAGAAGCAGAAATTCCACAAGACAACTCTCATAGACATATATTTACGTTGCGAATTATCATTTTTGTCTCAAGTTAGATCCAGTTCCCTGCAACACTCATTGATACAATCATTGCATTGCAATTGATGAAAATATCAATGTGGATTACAATTTAATAATTTCATGGCAATAGTACAACTCAGTGAATCTACTTTTATTACAGCTGTGACATATCATTTGCCTTTACTCACATAGTTTCATTATCTAGTAATCCTCGACTGTATCTTTATCACTGTCGAAGTTGTAGTCGGGGTCATTTAATGTCTTCATCTTCACCTTGCTCTGACTCAGAGTCGTCAATGGATGATGGTGTATACTGAGTAGCCTTTTTGCATTGAGCTGGCGCTTATCTAACTGAGCAATGTATAGCCACGTCGTGAATTTATTTCTGGATCGACAGCAACTTGAGTATGTCCTTGGGCCAGAAAAAAATGATCTTTGGATTCGGAGGACTTTTTCGGCAGTCTAAAATATTTAACACAAACCACATGGTGCATGACATATCTGCTGAGTGTAAATCAGTCAACGGACCATGACTTACAATTTGTCACCATCATCAAATTTGTCAACTTTTTTTTGTGTTTGCAATGACAAGCACTTTCCAGCCTTTAGGTGACACAATATATGAGTGTTTGCTTCTTAAATTAAAACACTATACGAACCTCCACGCATGCCTGGATACTGACTGAACTTTGAGTAATAACATCATCTTGACTAGAAGCTGGATCAGAATTGTCATTAGTATGACAGGTCTCAACATCACTCTCTGTTCCACTGCTTCCATCATCATTAGTCACGTCATGGAGCACTTGTAGCAACCAATCAAAACAGCTTTTATAATGTACCAATAGCATAGATGTAACAATGTGTTCACACTTGGTGAAATCTATAGCCTCGTACATACACTTAAAGTGTTGATCTAGAAATTAGAATATTGACTTAACATCAAAGATCTCAAGTCGTCTTCGTTTCCTGTAAGCGCCAACATTATAGGCGTTATCAAATGACTTTGGAACAGGATTATCATTCAGTTGGGCATTTAGTTTCAGACCAAGTTGCTTCATGCGACCCCGGATCGACTTTAAAGGAATCACGAGATGTGGTCAGTGCATAACACCTTGCTTTTCTTGGGCTCCCACGAATATATTCGTTTCACTTCGGCTATCCAAACTTGTCGCTTTGCCTTGTCAGATTCTTTTTGTTAAAAGGTGAAAAAGCCGATCCTTTCCCATCCTTACAGCCAACAGCGCAACAGTTCGACATATTCACAATTTCTTCTCAAACGGTACAAAATTTCTCTAAAAGTGACGCGTCCTACCTTGTAAATATAGGGGAAATCTGTGTCATAAAACTGTCAGCGTATTCGGCTAGCCGAGTTGTTTGTCAGAAATAAAGTCACAAGCCTAGTGTTTACGAAGTTTGCTGAGCAAAAAGTTGCCCTGTCAGAGCGCCATAAATTGATAAACAAATAATTACTTGCACTAATTAGAAAGGTCTCATTGCGCATTCATAGGCAAAATCTATTGTTTTGGAATACGGACTGAATACTGACGACAGGATAATTTTTTTTGAGAATATACAATACGATGTATTATTTACAAGCTCAATATAGCATTGGTGAAAACATTTAAAAAAAACGACCATCAACGATGGAGAACCGACGTGTTAACTTCTGATTGCACTGCTGATTTACTCGGTGACGGCTATGGAGTTGTCTGGTGCGATGGTTAGACCCAACCCCTGTGGTGTACAGAGGACTAAAGACAGTGGAGGCATTCTTGCGAGCCCTGCAACAGGAAGAGCACAAGATCAAAGCAGTTATATCAAAGCTTGCTACAATGCGCAAGACGCGTGAGGATAAAAGAGCCCACAAGGCACAAACACACTGTCAAGTGCGTATAAAGGAACGGGACAGCGACTACATCCGCAAGCACTGTAGCATAACAGAAAAGTACAGGGAACCAGCCCACAATGCATGTATTCTATAGCTGCGGTTAAACCCCCCAAAACTACTATACCAGTTGTCTTCCTGGACTCCCACCTCTTGATCGGCAAGGTGGAAGGCCAAATCAACTGCATTCCCAGCAACATGAAGAAGTATATCGCACTGACCTCAGTACAGTTATACTTCATTGACAGTGTACAGTTCTTTAGGCCTTTGCAGTGGCAACCAAGTATAAGCCTGACGAAACGATGCGCCCTCTGCTACTTTGCAAGGGAGTGTACCCATATAAATTAATGAATGGCTGGAATAAGTTCTGTGCTCCACTTCCTCTGACACCGGGGTTCTACACCAAGCTGTCTGAGCAGGGCATATCTGCTGGTGACTATAAGCATGCCCAGAAGGACCGGGACATGTTCAGGTTCGCCAATATGGGCGACTGCGATGACCGGCATATGTCCACAGACGTGCTGCTCCTAGCGTATCCGTTTGAGATATTTTGTAAGACCTGTATGAGGCAGTATGGTCTGGATCCAGCCATTTTCTATACCAATCCTGGACTCTTATGGGATGCGCTGCTGACGAGCACAGCTGTTTCGCTTGAGTTGCTAACCGACTATGACAAACATCTGTTCTTTAAGAAGGGACTACATGGTGAGATATGTATGGTATCGCACCGCAACACTGAAGGCAATAACTCATGGGTGGATTGCTTCGGCAAGGATATGCCAGCAAGCTACATCCAGAACCTCCAGAAACCTCATGGGTGCATTGGGGAGCACCGTGGAAGTCGAAGTATGAGATACACTACTGGAATCTCAAGCTCTACCTATAGCTAGGAATGAAGCTAGGTGTTTATCCTCGACACAGCTAACCACATCTAAGTAAGTAATGCCTATGGTAATAGCGGTGTTTAACAACATTTTCAACAGCGAGGTGATATCGCGACAGGGATGGGTGAAGATGATCGTGATGCTTAAGTTCCAGCGAAACCCATGCCGCTAGGACGAAAGAGTACGGTACTAAAGAGCGTACGGGTCGGTGCATCCCCATTCAGAGATTGGACCGCCATTTAACATGATCATCCATGTCACGGAGAACAAATCAGGTTTTTACACAATGGTATCGAACCCACAACCTATAGGTCGAAAGGCGGCTCAGTATACCACTACGCCACTGTAACCGGCTAACCACTTGGACAAGGGAACCGTCTCAATGGATAATGAACAGTGTAAACAGTGCGCCAATTAATTCCTAACTTGAAATAATTGTGATCTGTTTTGTCCTCTCCTCTCCTAATCCACCCTTGCAAATTAATCAATGAAAACGGATTAGTAGTCCGCACTAGCGGATTAGTAATCTGAGGTAACGGAAAATATTCGCACCAATGGATCAGTAATCCGAGGGAACGGATAAGTAGTCCGTACCAATGGATTAGCAATCCGAGGGAACGGATGAATAGTCTGCTCCTGATTTGAGACAGTATCGTTAAATGGCTCTGTCTGTGCAGAGGCGCGTTTTGCTTTCGATCAAGATCTTAGTACTTAATGTGAGGATCACGATGTTGGCGATGTCAGGTTAACTCGCGAAAGCATTTCCACAGCCACTCCATGCTCACCACAAATGACTTAAAGACCTCATGTTTATGGGGGTGTACAAAAAGGGTGGCGCAATTAAAGGGCTCCTTTCATCACGCGGGCGGGTGTCTGGCTCTCTACTGCGCCATTTTATTTGCTTATACGCTTGCATAGTTGGTCGAAGTTGATTCATTTTGTTAGTCACTCTTTGAATACACGTTACCCCCTTCGTCAGCATATCCTGCTCGGATTTATTGTCCATGAATAGATAGAGCGTGACATATTTCCAATAAGACTTAACTGTATTGGTGCCGAAAAACAAGTGAGCGCAGGGCCTCGCACTCCGTGGTATCGCAATCGACAGTAGCGTAGTTTCTGAGGACTTCCATTCATTTACCACAGGCCTGGGTGACTCGTCATGCTTGACTTGTTTACAAAGAAGCTTGGGTTTTCCACGAAGAAGAAGTTTGAAAAGGGTTTACACAGTGCGCAGGAGTTTTCACCAGTGAGTCAGATATCTGTCCAGCATACGACTATAGTTCAGGTAAACCGACACTACTGAGTGGATATTAATCTACTTATGACGAGGATGCGGCTGTGGATGATACTGGTTGTCACAGGAACGGCGTTCACGTACTGTGCTTCCGCTGGGCCGCGTTCATCCCATGCGGTCAGTTCGATCATTGATGCGGTAGTATCGTCTGAAATGACGTCACATCGCGGCCCAGCACGACGTAGGAGACAGGCGATAGAGAGTAGTCTGTCTCTGGAACAGAAAAAGTTAACCCAGGATTTTTGGAATAACTTTCGAGGAACCCAAATGGCTGTGGACATGAATAAGTTGGTAAGTCTTTTACGCAGGGAGCAACGACCACTTAAAAACCAACAAGTCTAGAGTCTCTCGACAAAAACTCATTAAACTGTTACCAAATTGTCGTAATTCTGTAGTTATATATATATTTATCATCCCCGTTTATAGGATATTGCACATTATGTCAGTTTATGCCTTGAATCCGAAAGTGTATGACCTGACATGATTTTTCATTGTTACATAACCTCACAACCGCAAAAAAATACAAACTAAAAATACTTAATTAATCTTTTGTAACTAGTTTCATTTCTTAATCCGGACATTGTTGGCTTGTTAATCTATCAAAAGACGCGTTTTACTTAGTGTGAGACTGAAATGGCTTTTTGATGGTGTAGTATTGGAGCGAAAACTTAGCCAAAGCTGCACAGGCCTTCGCGGAAACTTGCGTACACAGTGAGGACCTCACGGACTTGGATGAGTAAAGTTCTCTTATTGAAATGAATATACTCGTGTTTTTAATATATTGTAATTATCTATTGTCTGGCAAGCTGTTTTATATTTAAGGGGTCAAGGGCAAATTCGCTATGGCACGAATGCGCCGCGGTTTTCATTGGTCGAAGCATTTACCCACATATCAACGACATCTGATAAAAAATCTGGGCAGGATACTGCGAACTATTATTATAGAGTGGTAAGTACCTTAAGTAAGGAAAAATTGGTTCTCGGGCAAAACGATCACTTAATGAAAGTAATCGTGCTTCTGCTTTGCTGATTTGGTTCCATATGCGCTGTAGGTCCTGTGGTCTACCGCTATGGAGATTGGGTGCGGTTATACCGTGTGCGACCGTCTGCTGGGGACCGACCTTAATCGTGCTCATTATTTGGTGTGCAACTTGAGCCCCATGTAAGTATCGGACCATCGATATCATTAAATACTCGCTAGATATTCGTATTACTGTACCAAAACATGTCAGCAAGTTTGGACCAACAGGCTTCAAGCACAACAAGTAACATAAATTCCTGTGGTCTTCCCAGTCACATCTTTCAAGACGTCACTGATAGGCGCAGCTGGTGTTTGCAAGATGCAAATAATATATAAAAACACATCCGGTCTACAGTTAAATGCGGAAAATTTATATCAGCTTTAACCATATATACATTGTATAGCTCTGGAAAACCAAGTGTGCCATGCGCTGGCGTCAGGAGAATTGTCACAGCCATTGTCATACCTCTCGACTCATCAACACTTTCTGCGAAAAAATAGTGATCATTTGAACGGCCATAACACCGGATATATGTTATTGATGTCAATCTAAAGTTATTTTACCGAACTGGAACAAGTATTTTGTGTGCTAATTTTGTATGTGTTAATTTTGTGTGTGATGCAGCGGAGACGTTCGCGCGGACCCACCCTTCATCCTTGGGAATCCATGTTCAAGATGTTCTTCAGACGTAGCCTGCGATAATGGATTGTGCGACTGTGAGAAAAGCTTATTGGTGATCACATCCCAGTTATTAAACGATATCGCACAAAACCTTATCTGCAACAGATTCGATTCGATCACGTGATCAGGCCTCGTAGTCAAGTAATTAAATAAGTTCTGCTCTTTCGTATAGGGAAGGCTCCACGACGGCCCTGTGAGAGCTGTAGTGCACCGGGCTACTTCTGTCGTGATTGCCCCATCGGATTCACACCTAATGGATGGTTGGACGTTTGCTCTGGTAGGTTGTCGGTAATTCTGTTGCTAGTTCATGAGTTATGAAGAGTTACCACATGTAATTGTAACCGTACATTCATATAGTGAAGCTAGATGAGTACAATGACGTGTCAGCTTTTCAAGTTGTATTTATGAGTCGGATGTTTCAATACAGGTTCCTCGTCGCATCCCCATGCCACTTGCGTATATCTAGTTGTACCTGTGCATGTCCGTTTTGTGTGTTTGTCTATCAGGAAAGTCTAACATCACAATCGAGCCACGACATGCCTCTACCGAAGAGGACAGGTGGATCCAAGTAATATATGACAAGAATTTCCCCAACACCGTGTCCCTTACTGTGACCATGAAGGCGTCACTGGGCGGAGGTCATGCAGGAAACATCCGATATCTCATATTCAATGCAAAAAGGTTGTTTGTTGACAACAATATGCATATATGCTGAATGCCTCAATAGAAGGGATAGTGGATCGTTTCTGAGCGGTCCGCTCCGTGTGTTAGATTGCTTGTGTTTAAGCCTTTTATCTATTTCAGAACACGAGACGGGTTTTCTTTTATAGCCGTAAGACAGAACGTTTCGGTTGAAGGGATTCCCTGGAAGCTGTCAGTTCTTTTAAATGGGACGTGGTCTTGTGATCTAGGGCAAACATTGGCATTTTATGGAGAACCCACAATAACAGCAATTCTTCCACGTCGGACGATCCTAAGGTAAATGGATCAATGACGTAACAATGCGGCAATGACATCCATTTAGGTAATAATTCTCAATGACGTTGTTTTGCTGTATTCTCTGTGGTAGGGGTGGGACAAGGTTGACGGTGAAGGGGAGCAGTTTAGGTGCTGTCAATCGAGCCATACTCCTTATACACTTGCAGTATCTGAGTCCGAATAACGACTCTTCTAATGTCACATACATAGGGGTAAGGGACTCACACGGCCATACCACACTTAATATTTAATATTCCTAAATGCGTCCGTGATCTTTCTCATGTTGTTCTGTCTGTTCTCGTTGCTAACAGGACTGTCCACTATTTGAAAATAAAAGCATAATATGCATTACACCAGTGATCGATCTACCTGTCGAGCGAACTAAACGCGCCTCGAGCACCAGCAATAACCACACCGTCAACAACGAGCGGCTGGTATTCAGTATTGAAGTGAAGTTCGACGGTCTCGTTGCACCTCTGCCGGTGGGTGGCGGTAGGGATGATTGCGGCGGCATATGCGTGTACCAGGATCCTCATGTGGAGCAATGGAACCCACTCATTAAGGATTATGAGGCTGTCCTAGCCATACAGGTAGCGGACATGGAACTATTAACACAAATACGATCTTTGTTGTAATGGAATGTGAACGCATGATTTTTTTTCGTGATCCACTTAATAATAGTAACAATTTTATCCGGTTTGATAGTAATAGTTTCAACGTGTATGTGTAGAAATACGCCCACGTTTCAGTAATTATCAGACGGCTAGTGTCACACAAATCATTCTTCGTCTATGTGTTAATCTGCAATATAAGGCGTTACATTAATGACACTTTGTACGGCTATGTCCTGGTTCTTCTGCATCTGTCATGCAACATCGATTAACTTTTGGTAACAGCATGCATATGTGTCTACACACAGCACACACAATAACTTAAACTGAGTGTAAAGAGTGTACAACTATTCGTCTGCTGGCATGTAGCTCGTAATGACCTGATGATGGGTCAGCCAGCGATCGGATCGGATAAGTGGATAATGTAAGACGCTTCTGATGCCGTTCTATTTAAATACTTCTCATATAGCAAATCGAGATGATTCATTTGTAAACCATTATAGGCAATGCCACCTTCCGGTGGAGCTCTGGTTGTTTTACTGATCTTAGGCTCAGTGAATTATTAAATTGTAAGGCACTACTGATATGCTTCAGATGAATTATCAATGTTTCAGGGAGAACGTCTCAACTTGGGAGTAGGCGCTGATGACTACCACATCTCCGTCGGTGACGGTGGAACCTGCAGAGTTACTAATATTGCCTGGAACCTGCTTCACTGTGAACCGCCTGTATCCCCCCCGGCACTGATACAAGATGACGATGTAGTTGAGGGCGCCCCGAGAGTGCTGGTATCCTATTAGTTGCATTGCGTCGATTGGACATTTAAAAGGGCAAAATGTGGCAATAGTACATTGTTCTATTTTGAGCGTAAGCGGAAACACATCGCAAATTATTATAACTTCCCTCCCCCTACATGTATAACTCTGTTATGACAGGTAAACGTTGGTTACCTGACCTTCCAAGTAGGCAAGCTCCGATATGCAGATGCTGGTGGGCTGCCCTGGCCTCTGATAGCGGGCTGCGCGGGCGGAGGATTGCTTCTGGTCATCATCATCGTCGCTGCCGCTTCTTCCTGTTGCTGTAGAAAAACCAAAGTTGACAAATAACGCAGGCCTACGCAAGCTTTCACGAGCGATGGTTATTTGACGCCAGCAAAATAATTGGCTCGTGAAAATAACAATACTATTACCGCTTCAATTTTAGCTTCATCAAACTAGTGTAGAAATCTCGAACCCGTATAAGTGGTCCAAGCCCGTATGTTTAGCTGAGCCATTTCACTTTGAGTTGTTCTATAACCAATGCTTTTCTAACTCTCTGAGCGTTTTATTATTATTGCCGTATATGGGCACAATAATGGTAATATTCTTTGGGAAAATACCAACTTTGCTAAGTTGTTACTTGGGTAGTAGCATGATGATATGTTGCCGAGAAAATGTGCGTTTTATGGTGACTCTGCGCCCCTACGTGCACCTGCCGAACCGATGGGCATCTACCTTCCGGGTGCTTCCTCCTATGCATTGACTTTTGTAATAAATCTTTTGTTGCTCATGCATGACATCGAAGCAAAATGCATCGTATACGAAATGCTCGCTTATTTGTTATTCTGAATTTACTCCTTGTATCGACGAATCCATTGACACCATGCAGTTCGTAGAACCACTGATAGTTGATATTTTGCCAACAGAGCATATCTAAATGAACCAACAATGATTTTTGTATCAAATATTTGCGTTTTCTTGATAACAATATACTACGCTCTTTATATACATAACAAGGTTCTGTGCAACCTATAATGACACCTATGAGGACATCGCGTTTTCAAGTAAATGCTAAATTATCCTTGCCTGCAAATATGACTACTCGTCAAATAATCATAAAACATTAGTGGCTAATATAATGAAAACAAATCTTGTGATACTGCGATATTGTAGTATTTAGCCCTAAGGGAATAAATATTTGTAATCGCTTTTGGAGGTTGTAGTGTAGGGTTCATTCATTAATAATTATATTTGCATATGTTATGAATGAACTGGACACATTCTCACTGGACGCATATTTGTTTAGGAATATTAACATAATTCGTATAGAACAGCGATGTTTTTGCCTGAACAAAATAAAAAGGCGGTCCATTTATGGTCTTAAAGGCAAATTGTTGCTTCAGCCTTCGATTCTTAATAAAGGGTTAATTATTTGGTATTGGATTAAAGCAGACTTATATGATTAATTCAACCGAGGAACAGTTTTAGTGTCTCCCATCAGCTGTATGCAAGTTTGTTCATTCAGTTCTGATTATACGAAGGAGAAGGGAAAATTCAGGCGGAAAATGTGACTGCAAAACACATTGATTTGGCCTCGGAAGTAAATTTTAAAATGGTGATGCAGACTGTTGTAAATGACATGTGTTGTGCTGTATGTCTCGTTTTCACACGAGGTAGCTATATAGGAAGGTAGGCAGGTAGGCCAGTAGATAGGTAGGTTTGTAGCTAGGTAGGTTGGTAGGTAGGAGAGCAGGTACTTTGCTAGTTTACATGGGCAGGTAGGTTGGTTGGTAGGTATATAAGTAGGTACGTAGGTAGGTATGTAAGAAGTCAGGTAGGTCGGTAAGAAGGTAAGCATTTGGGTTTGGTTGGTTGGTTGTTGTGACGTATGTATGTATGTAGGTATGTAATGATAATAATAATAATAATAATGATAATGATAACAATAATAATATCTTTATTTTGTACACCATGTGTACGAAAACTCTCATATGCAACAACAACAAAAACACCAACACAAAAACAAATTTTACTTAACATAGCTTCAGCTTCATGCTCGTTAAGCACTGAGAATAATACCCATCTCAAATTAAAATAAGCTCCTCTATGATCATGGCAATATTCTAATGTTCTGAATTACGTGGTGTTGTAACCTAATAGTCTTTAATGCATTCGCTTTGCTGTAATAAACAACAACTGAAAACATCATCTACTCACATAGAATACTAAAACATCGGGTCTGTTCGGGCACTCAAAACGAAATTGACAAAGCGCAACCTCAATTTCGGTAGGTAGTGGTAGTGAATTAGGAAGGAAGACAGGTAGGTAGGTATGTAGGTAGGTATGTAAGTAGGTAGGTAGTTTGGTAGATAGGTATGTAGGTGTCTGAGTGAAGTCTGGCAGTTGTGGATAGGCAGGTAAGTGGGCACGTAGGTTGATCGCTTGGTATGTTAATAGGTAGGAAGGTAGGTTGGTTGGTTGGCAGCCAATAATATTGGCATGTAGGTAGGTAGATATGTAGTTAGGTAGGTAGATTAGTAGGCTGGTGTCTGGGTGAAGCATGACAGATAGGTTGGTAGGTGGGTAGGCAGGTAAGTAGTTCGGTAGGTAGGTACGTACGTAGGTTTATAGATTATGTAGATAGATAAGTAGCTAGTTAGGTAGGTGGATAGGTAGGTAGGTGTGTATTTAGGTAGGCCAATAGATAAGAATGTGACAAGGTAGGTATGTAGGTACGTTGGTAGATATATAGGTAGGTATGTTGGTAGGTATGATGAATGGTAGGTGCGTGGGACGGTTGGTTGGTGGTTTTGGCGGTAGGTAGTTAGGTAACTGGCTAGCTAAGTAAGGATGGAGGGAGGAAAGAAGGGAGGTATGTAGGTGTGCAGTTTAGTAGGCTGGTAAGGAGATTAGTTGGAGTCTTTTTGGAGTATGGCAGACAGAAAGGTGGGAGGGTAGGAAAGTAGGTAGGCTGATAGGAAGATAGTTAGATGGTTCGATAGGTAAGTTGATAGGTAGGTAGATAGGTAGATAGGTTGGTAGGATGGTAGGTGGTAGGTAGGTAGGTAGGTAGGTAGGTAGGTAGGTAGGTAGGTAGGTAGGTAGGTAGGTAGGTAGGTAGGTAGGTAGGTAGGTAGGTAGGTAGGTAGGCAGGTAGACAGGTAGGTTTTTAGGTTGGCATCTGTGTGAATTCTGGCATTTAGGTAGGTAGGTAGGTAGGTAGGTAGGTAGGTAGGTAGGTAGGTAGGTAGGTAGGTAGGTAGGTAGGTAGGTAGGTAGGTAGGTAGGAGGGTAAGTAGGTAGGCACGTAGGTAGTGAGGTAAGCAGGCAGGTAGGCTAGCAGGTTGACGTCAGTGTAAACTATGGCAGAGGTAGTTGGTAGGTGAGGTAGGTAGGTAGGTAGCTAAGTAAATAAGGAAGGTGGATAGGAAGATAGAGATAGGTTTTTGGTAGGTAGGTAGGTAGGTAGGTAGGTAGGGCATCTGTAGGTGGTAGGTAGGTAGGTAGGTAGGTAGGTAGGTAGGTAGGTAGGTAGGTAGGTAGGTAGGTAGGTAGGTAGGTAGGTAGGTAGGTAGGTAGGTAGGTAGGTAGGTAGGTAGGTAGGTAGGTAGGTAGGTAGGTAGGTAGGTAGGTAGGACTGGGGGTAGGTTGGTAGCTAGGAAGGTAAAGAGGGATGTTAGTTGGCAATTAGCCAACGAGATATATATTAATTGATGTAGATCCAACTATGATCTATTCGTTGCTCCGTAACAGCACTTGGGGGCAATGGAAAGGATTTTCCGCGCATAGCTCACCAGTCACCACAAATTATCTCAGTTACTGCCTTCAACTGCACGCAATCTTTCAACGTAGAATAAGGTGTATATAATTAGCTCTTTCGAACTAAGTACGTGAGTGATGCATGCACTCCCTCTTTGTTCTGACGTCTGACTGTATCTAGCCAGCGGAGTTCAACGGAATCACCCCGAGTTCCCGTGTTTTACCTAGTTTTATCTTATAAAATCAACTCACCAAACATTTATCGGAGCAGAGGTTTTATTTCAGCAACAACAGTATCCTGTGAACTAGTATTTTGGCCTAAAACACACCAAGCGGTAATTTCTGGGCCGACTTTGCAACACGGCGGCGAGGCGGCGGAAACTGACCGACAGACGCTTACACCCATTGGAACATAGGCGAGACAGCTCGCAAGACGCGGGTTCCCAGGGACTATTTGTGGCACGAAGCTAAAAGCTAGGATGACCTTGTCTAACATGTAGAAAAGGCCACTTGCAATCACTGTCGCACAAATATCACACCGAATCACGAAGAAAGCAATGAAATCTTTGGGAAAAGGCGACAAGAACTATTAGCTATAGTTTTTGCCTATGTTCTCACCGCCTTATTTACATCGGAAGTTTCAGGGGCTGTACGGGATATCGTCCTCTACGCTTGTATTTCGGAAGAAAATATCACTGGTCAGCTTGGAAAGTTATCGTAAATATAGTTTTCCGCAGGCGACAGGAATATGAAGCATTATCTCGAACCGAACTAAATAATAACTTTCGACACTGATCGCCTGAAACTCGTCAGAACATGCATATTTCGTGAAAAAAGTAGTGAGTTCTGGGTTGATCGAATGCATCGACAATATTATTTCGGTTTTACTGCTGGACAGACAAGGTGATAAATAAAACCTGACGTTGGTCTTTTGGGCTATATGTAATGCGCTTCAGCATTATGACATCTGACGTGATGAGCCATGCGCCCAGTAGCAAGCATTCATGTCAGTATGTTATTGTCTATAGATACGAATATGTGATTCGTCTACAGCCTATTAACACATATGACGTGAGTCACCTGATTCATTCAATATGCAATATGATGACCGTGACCAGTTACATATCCAGACTTTACAATTAAAGAGAGGCACTTATGTTCGGTTCATGTATGAACTCGCAGCGATAACGTTTCAGTGCAACGAACTTACTGTACCAAAGTGACACTAGAATATGTATGTTAAAACATACGATGAAATGTCCTTTCAACGTGTCTTTGTCAAAACTCATTGTTTAAAGACAAATGTAATGAACCTGAACAACTTAATTCAGTGGCAAAACAATTTGTTCTTATAATGATTGATAACCGGTGGCAATATTTAAGACAGGTATCTGTTGCTTTGAAACTTAATCTGTGTATCTTCCCTAATATTCCCGGACTCACAAAATAACCACGAGGCTAGGCAAGGTTATTGATAGAATCCTACAACCGCATTCTAGGATAGCTGCGCCATCACTGCCGAGATTGAGGTATGGCGAGGTGTCAATAGTCGTCCGGTCTAAAGTTTTCATACAATGGAGTTGTAGGACGATGGATCAGGTAGCTAATTTACTTCCTTTCAATACATTGTATAGCTTGTCTTCGCAAAATGTGGTTTGTCTTTCAAATTATTTAATCTTATTATATCCGACTAGAAACATGACCCTGATTTATGTTCGCAGTCTTACCCATGTCTCTATAATAAAATAATGCTTAGCTGACTCCAAGTTGCTTCGATATTCCGATTCGTCAGTGACTGACTACCAATAACACTGGCTTGAAATATTCAGTAGAAGTGCAATTAACGAACACTTACACATATAAGACATCCTAAAACCACACCGCCGAAATAATCGACCAAGCTTGCCTCGATATTAAACGCACAGGTATAGGACATCTTATTTATTGACAGCTCTAATTAATTGATTGCGTTGGATCCAATTAAGTAGCTACCTTCAAGGCCTTATCTTCGGACCAGTCTGTTGCATACCTCACACTAGTGTTATGCAAAGAGCTATTAGGGTGATGATAAACTAGGTTCGCGAGTCACGATCAAAGAACAGGGTCTAAAATTTTTGTTGGTAACGTTATACTTTACTTTCGCCATTATATTTGCCTTGCCTTAAATGCAGTATTCCAGCATTGATGTAAAACGGAATGTACGCTATCTATTCTCCAAGGCTCTATGATTCACTTATTGACAAAACTACCGAGGCTCAGTGCGTCCATTTCCTCAAGGAAAATTATTTGAGTACTGGTAGTGCGTAGTTAATGGAATAGAGTTTTACTGAACATTACTTGCTAATGATATATCGCAGCGCTATTTCGACTTAAATGGTCGCTTTCTATGAAGTATTACACGAGGTCATGTCCGGTGCCGTAGGTGCTTCTTATAGAAGGTATTGGTCTAGACACAATTCTAGAGATAGCACATCTAATTCGGGGTATGATTCGGAGAAAAAGTGCGACATTCGTCAACATGCATTAAATCATGCACAATAACTTGTTGCAATCTGCAAAATCACTTTAGGCATTGCCTTCATCCTCACCAATTACATGTTGTAAAATAATCCCAACAACAGGATGAACCGGTGTCTTGGACCAAGTAAGGTGCAATAACGCATATTGTGTTCGAGTATGTGATCGCGCATAAGCTGAATGGCTGTTTTGTACTGACAGCAATGGATTTCCGGAGTGTACGATTATCATTCTCATATAGTTCAAAGTCAATTTTATTGCAAGGGTAAGTGGAATAGGAAAACTTGACGATAAGGTAAAGAAAATTATTCGACCCACTTTAAAAGGGCTATTGTGCAGATTGGTTTTCTCGCAAATATGACCGTAGGTGAGCTCAGGGTGAAGAACAATAGCAATACCGGAATAAGCATTGATTGGCAGAATGATGATCAATCCTGAATACAGTATTGTTTTAGTTGCTTTGATATATGAATAATGTCAAACATGATAGCGAGATCTGATGAAACAAATGGACAAGAAGTGTGGTTTACAGTGTCAAAGTGCCTGATATGAAGCAGGTGCATCTACAAAATAACGTCGTTATAAATGAAATGTAGTGCATAGTAACCAAAATATATTGCTTGATTCACACCAACCTGTAGTCTGATCGATCACGGATCACAAAATGCTTGTCCTGCAACAACTGTTTAATTAAGGTAAATGTATGGAAGACAAAGCATCCATGACCGATTTGCTCAAAGCGCTTGTGTTGCCTTTAATCATTGAGGTAGTAATATGGCAATCAGCTCTAAAGCCTATAATTGTCCTTAAAACCTTCAAATTTTCTGTTATCCTTGCTCTCGAGTCCCTCGATCACATAAGGTATTCCCTAAAGCAAATTAGGCTTTTAGTTTCTTGCACAAATGGCTCCAGTAACCGGATTTTTACAGAAAAAACCTAGATAATTTACCAATGAACTATCAAAATACCACCTAGTCGCAGGAAAATGTGCACAAGACTGCTGAAAGAAGGAAATGGGCATGACTGTGACTTTGACACTAAACCAGCAGAATATTTGTGTATGGAACGTGACAGTTGCGTATTTGAACATCCAAGCGTTTAGGAAGTGATTAGTGTGTTCGTTGTAGTTGTCGGTAGAGAGTAGAAACGTTTGGCGGTGTATATTCATTATGATATATACGAGAGGATACAAGCAATCATGAGGCACCTCACTCGGTGCTCGAGACAAGCTGATCTAGGGACTACTTTTTCGGAACCTGCTTCTTTTCTACTACAGTTCTATAACGAGCCAAATACCATACACAGCTAATGATACGTGGAAGACGATACTTCACCTCGCCGACCCGCCTTGCAGTGTGTGCAAACCCTCTGTGATGATCATGTTTCTCTTCTGAATTTGCAGAAATACAATAAAACTACCCTTAAACATATTACTACAGCGACGTTGCTACGCGTAAAATAACTAAATTCTTGATTTTAATCATATCCAAATCAAAATGATACCACATATCAATGATAGCCTTCTTTTTGGCTTCAATAAAAGAATCACACACGTGCCCCTTGTTCTGTATGTATTTTTAATCAGGCTTACATTGTTGAAGCTCAATATACCCGAGTGTGCTTTAAGGACGAGGAGTCGTGGACAATCATTGCAATAGGCTTGCCCATGAGTAAAGGTGATGAGGTCGCCTTTAGCAAACATTTTCCAACAGAGATAAACGTAATGTTTCAACAGTGTCCTGTTTCTGGTTCGGTGGTTGAGGAGTTCTCTACTCATCTTGCAACTTCTGTTTAGTCCACGACTGTTTGAGATTGACCGATTATATAGCGGCTCGGTATTGCATAAATCCTTGAAAGTATTCCCTTCGGAAATGCTCTGTAATATCAGCTACCCACAAAGCTTTTGCAGCGTCTGTTCAACATAATTTGTATGCGGGTGGGTCGCTTGTCTGTAAAATATTCAGCAAAGAATAGTTATTCAAATGCATAACAACGTACAAAGAGCAATCTCTGCATGGTAGGTCCCCACGAAAAACAATATCGTGTATAGCACTGGAAAGGAAATTGAGTTACCGGAAGGGTACTTGGAGTGCTGCCCTATAACGATCCACATATATTGTGAAATTGACAATGAACTAGCAACACAATTAACGGTTAGATTTTATGTCTTTTATATCTTGTCTTTATGTAACTAATAAAATATAATTAGCACTGAGCTTCGTTGATATATCTTCATATTAAAATAACATTAAATAAAACATACTCTATATGCTACATCGTATTTTTAGTTAACGCAAAGTACAAGGTTTGCTGCTTGACATGGGCCCTACACTTTTAATGGTTTCAACTCAAAAAGAGGCCGATACCAAAATTCACAAATAATAACAAGAACCCTACCATTGCGTATATGTCTTACAATTATCATGTTTTCGACTGCGGGTACGAAATGAGCTTTCGGTAGTATTTGTAAGTGCGTGACAATATATCACGAAGCACAAAATATTCTATACAGTCTAAATTGGTTTGTATCACAATTGTCGGTGTCAAGTAAGTTAATGAAGCATATCGTGACAAGACGCTGAATATACTTGTCAATTAATCCCCAGTAATTATTTGCAGCAGACGGCAATGATGATATATCGTAAAATGATTAGGCAGTAAAGGGCTGCCACATTCTAAACCAAACTGGAATTTGGTGAAAACAGATGACTTGCGCATCGTAAATTGGGTAAAACTCGTGTGACTACACGCCTTTTCTCCTCTTTACGAAGGTGCACTGCACACGCTGTGTTAGCTTCTTATGCTATATCGGTATTAGAGCAGCAGATAGGCACCTCCCATGTTATTTCTCATATAATAATATTGGACCACATGGGTTGGGGTGGGGGTGCAGGTGATCATGCACCAACCTCCCTACTCAGCCTCACCCGCCCATCTGTGCACCCCATTGAATGGATGAAATCCGCTTGCTGAGTGAGGCTATTCATTTATCGTTTGGGGAAGCAATATCGCGATCACTTGTATGGTCAATTTCCCCGAGGAGGCAGTCGATCAGTCCGTTAACTTTGTCAAGAACCAGGAGCTTTTCCAATGTATCGACTAAGAATTTGATGTAATTTAATGATTCATGTTTGGTCAATCCACGTCAAGGTGGCTTGCATATTTATCAGGATGGCTGCCGATAATAATGGTCGCGACACACTGTAATATTCAAAATGCGATCGGGGGACGTCATGCTGGCGCTGTTCAGCACATTTCGGAAATTCTATCACGGTTATTGTTTGGATCATCAATGTGATAATGACACACATGAAATTGTTTCTTCAATGATAACATTGGCTGTTCGACACAACTCTGTATATATAATATTGATCCGCAATTGATTATTGCTGCATCCCGGCATCGTACATTTCATGCATGCGTATTACATATTGTGTCATTTATTGCTGACATCCTTCATAATTGACTTCAGACTAATTATGTTGATGCGGATGTATAATGGAGAGTCGGTTTATCAATAATATCCGGGCTTGCATCCAGCTGGCCTTTGAAATAAAATTGTAGCGGTTGTATAAAAACATGCAGATCTGCTTATCTCCTCGTCTGCAACAGCTGCTCCCTTAGCTAGACAGAAAATACCCTAGTGCACCTTTGATCGGACACGTGATCTAATTAAAGGGAATATGAGTTTTGATATGGCGAATCCAGGCAGCATACGGGTTGAAATGCAGTCTATTCGAGATTTCATGCATAGGATTAGCATCGCCATTTTAGATTCTAGAAAATAATTCGAGTGGATTGATTATGCATCGCTATGTTTAATCACGTGGCATTATGAATTCCCGTTAGCTAACAACATAATTTGATTGTCCAGGCTAATACAACTCGCATACGCACGTGATTGCTTTCTTCAGGTTGGCATCGGATTATCCGGAGATGATGTTGCCATGCTCACTCGCACAATAGGAAGATGCACACCGGACTGCAGTGAGCATGGTATCAGTAGTTTTGTACGTGCGTGGTATTTTGTCATAGCACAAGTCTTTCATAACATATCCATTGTGTCATTTTCTATTATGGCACTTTGGCACACAGTGCCAATGGACTTTATTGCGTGTATTATTGCTGTAATGCATAGCCGAAATGTGACAATGACATGCGCTTGAAGTGCGTTTAATTGTGATTGAGTATAGGAGAAGTATCAAGCGGAATAGCTCTCAGGAAGTGGTTTTCTTTTGCGAAGCTGCTCTATCTCTTTATGGCATGATATAATATGGCAATGCTTGTACATTAACATCATCGGAATACACCAATAGCCGAGTGATTATATTGAGTGGATCAGGAAGTCGTTTTTAAAGGACAGCTAAAACTGAATGTAGCCCGGCGAGAAGCATAAGCGTGTGGCTTAAACCCATTTATAAGCGCAATTTGGTAATAACGAGTCACTCAGAGGTTTAATCAAGCTGGGTGATCAAAGAATGACAAACAAATAAAGTGCATCCGACAAGATACGCGTATGCGAAAGAAAGAAGGATTACCACGTGTCTTATCACTATTTCAAGTTGGTATAAACTGCTTATTTGCATTGTGTGCTTGTTTGTGCGTGATGAATTACATCAGGTGATTGCCATTCCTGAACACCACTCTATTCACTGAAGAGATGTAACATCCGACGATGCACAAAGCATATATCAAGTATCAATGTTTAATGTTGAAGTCAAACATTGTCTCATGGTTTTGTTGCCGCGAGTATCAACCATGGGCAGCAACATCTATGCTAGCGGTGCGTGAAGTGTAAGTGTAACCGGTGTTATATGTTCAATATAAGGTGACACTGCCATGGACAAAACGTGAATTGGTGCTACACAGGCATAATAAATATATAATATCTGCTGTTAGGTTCTTTTGCCAACAGGATGCAACCACGTACAGCTTTCTGGTATTTTTGCCTCACCGTTCCGTTGGGGCGAATAGACCACCAGACCAATTGAAACATTTAAATTAGGTACACAATTCGCTCTGACTTTAGCAACCTGGCCAGCAACGTTAGCACTTCTGCAAGCAGATTTAGATGCGTAATTGAGTACAATAATAATATAAATCGCATGTTTAATTTGATTGTATTGGCACCAGAAGTAAGATCCTTACTTTAAAGGCGTGATTCGCTTAGATCATCATAACCATTAAACAGCTTGTGAATTGTTATCCCCAAACATTTACGAACCCACAACCTTTTGAATCAACGGATTGATGTTTTTCGCGTTCTTTTATCAGCACATCTTTATTTACGATTATTATTGATCAACCAGAGCAATTCAATTCTTCTTGAAACCATTTATAAACATAGAATAATATCTGTGCAATATTTATCCTAGAACTTCGAAATCCTATAAGAGACAGCATTGTCGACACTAAGTTCGAAATCTAGTTTTGTTGCTAAAAAGGTAGCATTCAGAATTATTTGTTGCATGTATCATATGGCCTGCAACATCAGCCGCCTTGCCGAAAGATAGATGATTTAACGGTAATGAATGAAAAATATTATTCACATTACTCAAGCTTTGATAAAAGACACCGTGTAGTCATCATATCCGATGCTACCTCACCTATGTTTTTTCACCCCAATAAATATAAAAAAAGCTTCCTCTAAACATGAATACTACATGCACAATACTGGTGCAAGTGAACGAAATCATTGTCCTATTAGTTCAGGGATTATTATCGAGTTATCCGTTTTCTGTTTATCTACACCGTGCTGTCGCCATTCTTTGCTAACAATTAGGTCCTTATCTGGGTGTTATATAAATGGGTATTGTCCTGCCCATAGCAAGCTTAAAACTGTAGTCTTTGTCACACGTGGAATAATATCAGATACTGAGGAGCCATTCACCGAAAATAAAATGAATGAAGACCTTTTGAGGGAAGTAATCATTGTGAAATTAATTATCTCATGACCGATATGTTTTATAAAGGGGCCAAGACTAGCTGCATGATATGCTTAAAGTGATTGACATTACAAACATAAGGTCCAATATTATTTGGGACAGAATAACTTAGTGAAGATTATGTTTTATTACATTTGGCCTACAGTAGATAAATGTACTTTGAAACTACATATTCTTGTAGCATAGTTATCAGAGAAGTTTGGTTCACTCCACG
>CM067342.1:37798940-37858940 GCA_034190875.2 Urechis unicinctus | reverse complement strand
CATATATATAGTGTACATATATATCCGCGATATATATATACATATGGATGTTGATATATGTATATATTCCGTATATAATACGTACATCTGAAAGGTATGTTTATATTTGTGTTTATTATATATTTATAAATTATTATAGTTAATGTAAACTGGCGACTGAATATATTTACATCTACCATGCGTAGGTATAACAAACTTGATCAACAGGTAATAAGAATATACATCAACCTTACATATAAATAATATATATGATTATATTTTAATAGTCTATACACAGTATAAAAGATAATATATGCAGTATATATTGTATATTATACGCGATGTATATTGGATGTTGTTAAGTATAAAAAATATATAACATAAATATATTGATATATCACAAATACATGTTTATAAGTTATATATATAGCAATTACCAGATTGGTATTTCAGACCGAAATGGCACGACTAATGCATATGTACGCGTGAAGTATATCAGCCGACATTTCCAAGTCATTTGCGAACGATTTGCGTTAGACGCGACCTTATTGGATGTGTTTAGTTATCGTTTCACCTCGAGGTAAATTAGCAATCAGATTGGTTTTGGCTGACATATCTGCGAAGTAAGTTTGCGACAGTCTGGTAAATGCTGCTCCTTGGCTGAGCAAACAGTATGGGCAGGTAATGTGATTGTGCGTGCCGTGTTTTGCGAGTCAGTGCGCACACATTGATCCGGACGCTGCTCTCTCCCCATTTTCCGATTGGTGAAACGCGCATGTTAACGTGGTGTATTTACATTGTTATTTACTTGTTTTGCGTTTCAATTAAGTTATCGCCAAATCAGCATTTTTTCCCCTCTACCAATCGACATCACAAAAAATTGTAACGTAGAATTGAACATCACTCTTTGCAGTATGTTAACTCTCAGTTAGAATACATCGCTCACTTAAGCAATATGTATGATACCTTTCCGCCTCTAACTGTCTAAATCTGTTCCAAGTTCTATAACATTAAATAGTTGTGAATGCACAAAAGCACATTTATAAGTGGAATATATAATATGTACCACCATACGACTGCTGCTACAGAAACGTCGGTATTAGTATAATTTGAGCATTGAGGTAGGTGAAAATGTACGTAAATCTGAAGTGTCAGCCGAGTACTAAAATATCCATCGAATCGATTAGTGGGGAGCTGGCGCATTGTAGTTCGAGTTGTTGGGGAGTAGAAAAGTTGGCTGCAGATATTTTTCATGCATATCCGAGAAGAGCGTCCCTCGGTGCATAAGTCAAGCTTGGGTAAATACTGCATATTCGGTCTCTATTTCTCATCTACACCGATTTGCCTACCATCATCAGCATACGAATTATATTTGTTCACTGCTGTCACTTTGAAGATAAATATAATTCATCCCTGCTCTACGCTCTACTTACCAACGCTATAAACAACTGCCACGCCGTCTATATTAATAGATATCACTCCCCTATATATGGCTAGCCGTGAGATGCTTCGAGGTTGAGATTGTATTGATTGCATGTCGGCTGACTAGTTAAATATACTTACAGAGGGTGTTCTTCTAAATATACACAGTGACAAAAATAACCTGATCTGCGAGCACCGAAAACAAATAATGCATGAGGTAATGCTATCTGTAGTCATCTGATTAACATGGGTCCACAGCAGTTCGGAAAGGGTCCTGTTAGTATATCATTTCGGGTAGGTAGCCGACTCAACTAATGAGGTATTTTACGCTAGGTATAAATAACCTAGTTTGTCGTGATATTTGCATATAACGCCCTCCTACATTTCCCGTGAACAGCATATTAGCAATAAAGCAAACTGATGTCAACTTGTACGGTTTGATGCGGTGGCATGCCCAAAATGGTTTAGGTGTTATCCACTGGAATTTGTATTCATGAGATGTTGCACTTTTTTTCTAATACATTATGGCAATCTATTACATAGCTCAATCACGTACTTCCGCGTTACTTGGGTTGATTATGTCATATATAATCGGGTTGTATAATGTATGTTCGACTAATCAATATTTAACCGGCCTAACATCAAACTATTGTACCAAATCTATGATTCACCCTATAGCAGGCTCTCTATTTAAATAAGTTGTGGTATTAATGTTGAGCGATTTCCGTCATTCGTGCTACTAGAAAGAACATATAAACAAGGGTATCCAAGCTGATGGGTGCCAAAGAACATTAACTTTGGATGTATAGTCTTTGATATTAAATCAGCGTCCTAATATTATGCATATTATCCATAAATCAGTAAGTTTATGAACAGTATCACCTATAGGTATCACGTTTGCCTGTGCTATGCCGCTGCTCTATGATGTGTATCAGTGCACACTTCGACACCTTCAATGCCAGTACAACTTACCGTTTTGACGCAGGGATTGAGTTGGAAAGAATGCTAACTTTTCCAACAAGGAAATGTGGCCCCGTTGGTACAAATGTGCCAGAGTAGTGCCAAGTATACACACGAAGCTTCGGTCAATGCCACCAGGGAGTCGCGTTAAAATGTTTTATTGATACGAAACAAGAACAGGCAGAAAGTTTTGATGTACCAATGTGTTGCAATCCACCAGACTGTCGATCTTCGCAAATTAAAGATATCATATAGGTAATTGACGTTAGGTTAGCCAGTTTATAGAACTTGGACTTGCATGTGAAAACAGCCTTATTGAAATCGGAATTAGGTATTGTACGACCAGTGTCGAGGCAAGCGATCTGTTGAATTCATGGCCTGGGAAATGATACTGATTAATACCTTTTTTACTGAATGTTAGCATGTACAACCGATAACCGATGACAAGCGCTCTGTTGACATTAGACGAGATCATGTGATATATCGGTACACTCAGGTGCTCTAAAGCAAACAAATATTTTGACTCTTCACAGCCATAATAAATAACACTCCTATTACCATCCTCATCTTCATCATCATTATCAGCAACAACAACAACAACAGCAACATCATCATAATCCTCAACATCTTTATAATCATCATTATCTTCATCACCATAAACATCACCGTCATTTCGATCTACACGACTAATGAATGACCCCGTCATCAACCAATCAGTCGAAAGCAAACACTTAAATAAAATTGTTTGTTCATGGAATGTTTTCGTAGCAACCATGACAGAACATGGATAGATCCGCGTGATGCCAAGCCGTCGGCTCTACTAACATGCCCGTTTTAATCAGCGATGTCTTTTGTTATCAGAAACGTTTTTCGTGGTTTCCATAAGTCAGGCCAACTTGATGGGACATTCGTATTCTTTGCAGTAAGATGGTCAGTGGAGAACTTTTTATTTTGCTGCACAACAGGCCCACATATAGGATTCTGCACGTCACCTAATCTAATAGCCCATATTATGTTCTCAGACCAGGGTGTTTTCAATCCCAATTTAGTCACAAATAATATACTTGCTGTTAGGCTAATCTCTTCATTAATGTTGAAAAGAGATGGCCATGACTCGATGATTCCAATAGCTAGGCTGATTATTCACAAGCTTAATTCTCACAGAAGTAATGACGGGATTTGTGATGAATTTGAAAAAAGCAACACAATAAGATTGATAACGCATTGCTTGATTTCTACTGAAGCATTCATAGCCAACCGTGTAATATGGACAAAAGATGGGCTTTATCTAACGCGGATCGGTGTTTACTGAATCATATTTACAAGCATCGGAACGTATAATTACATCCATCATATTCCGTCTTTGGTAGGGATAAACTGGCATTAATAAGCTCACGATGTGTTCTTTCTTCCATGTTTTGATGTATATATAAAAGCAACACTACATCGTCTAGGCACTCACCAATACCTGAGACCAGAAGACTATATTTGTAACCTTGTTTACCTACCTGTCTCACCAGCGGCGAGTCAAGGGGTAAATATCGCTTATCTGAGCTCCGCGCATGCATAAATATTTTTATTGAATTTTGTTGCAGCAAATCATGGTTTTGAGTGATTCGCTTGACCAACCTTTGTATAAATAGATGTGATTGCTAACAAAGCTGTTGTTCGTGCAATAACTAACCATCAAATAATATAGATAGAGATGATAACTACTGCATATCCATGGTTCTCTGCATACGCAGCAAAAAATCCGCTAATATATTACCAATGTAACATCGGATGGCAAGCTTAAGTGTGACGAAAACGACAATGTGGTGTTGATTTCAACCAACAATAAAGTGTGTTCCGGTTTTACGATGTTTGCAAAGCTAGCGATAGCATATCTACCACGAACATCCTGTTTAATCTTACGGTTAGTCATCTGGCATAACCAGGTGCCAAAACACATTCATTTCATGATATAACAATGTATTTAATACTGCAGCATACATTCCAAGCAGCTCCAGTTATCGTTTGAGGGTACGGTTGAGCATCGTTAACTACGTAGGTTCAATTTGTAGGTACTTTTACAGGCGGCGATAAGCGGTACATTATGGCCTATGTTTAGAGTGACACCGAGTTACAGTTACTCCTCTGTATAGTAAATAGCCAAATATCACAGTTGTTTCAGAATCTACAGGGTAAGATAATGCAGACATATTTTTAACTTGTTCACCAAAAGTTTATTTCCCTTTAGAATAATTTAATAAAATGGCGGTCACTTGGCTGTGGTCACAAATATAAGCTAATTTAGCGACAGTGGATATGAAAGTGCATACAATGACCCCCATCGGTGCTCGCACAACGATGCAAAGTGTTCTTTTTTCTCGGTTCCCGCTCAGTGATGCGTATGCCAGGCTAGATGGTCTATTGATTTGGTAATTTACGTCTTCCTTGAAATCACAACGGCAAATTCAACATTTAAGGATATCAGAAGCAGCTGGTTCTTGTATAAGGCTCAGGTCAGTCGCTCTTCAATCAACAGTACATCGAAGACGCACAATGTTCAAACTGCAAAACGTTGGAACGTATGTAGCCTATTTACTGGGGGAAAAAATAAGGAGAAAGTAACCTTGAAGAAAGCCAGTTTTGAGTTAACATGCCTCTGACATTATTGTCAATCTTATTAGCTAATACGTCTAGAGATGGGACATGCCAACCCACTACTAATTGATGCGATGTTACTGATAATTTTAGCATGCATCACTTGCTTACCTTTATTGACGCATGTTGCATGCTTACGTAACCATGCCAGTCAATTCAACAAACCTGCATGATGCCCCTGTGTATAGTTACATATACTTAAACATTAACGTATGCATGTATATACAACAATTGTTTACTTGCTATTATGTGACATAAGGTGGCTACAGTTTTCCTGACATTGCTAACGTTAATATTAAAGAAAGCACTTCTAACTTAGGTATTCAATTCGAGACGTTTATATGGTGGTTTATGTTGTAGCGATGACATATGTAATGCACAATAGTTTCCATGATTTCTTTTGTAACCGAGAGGCATCCTGAGATTCAACATGAAATTGATAATCTCACGCACAAAACCTGCTATCGATAGCAGGATCAGCAAAGACATGTGTCATAAGAATATATATTAGTTACATGCTGCTCTGTGCATGTTTTCCTACAGACATTTACTTTAATGATGTAAAATAATCGAGCACCGGCAGAAATATTGCTTTGATGATCTATTGTTATAGGCTTGTGTAAGCAGCGCACATAATGTTTGTAGCCTCCATTAATATCACGTCAACCAGGGACACAAATGCAGTGCATGGTATAGCGTTGGTTTTGATGTACTTGTATTAACCGAACTATCCTGATGATAATTCGCAATCCTTTGGTGGAAGGCAGTTATAGATGCAGATGCAACTACACAGATTGCTATCACAGTCACCAATGCAACACCGACGGCATTCCTATAGAGGGACTTAATGATATATATATATATTAACTTGTATATATATATATATATATATATATATATATATATATATATATATATATATATATATATATATATATATATATATATATATATATATATATATATATAGATATATAATATATATATATATATATACATATATATATGTATATCTATATATATATATATATATATATATCTATATATATATCTATATATATATATATATATGTATATATGTACATATATAGATATCTAGATATATATACATAACAATTTTTTATATATATATAAAAATAAAAAAATATATCTATATATATATATATATTTATATATATATCAGAATATATATATTTATATATGTATATTTTATATATACATATAATATATAATATAAATATAATATATATTATTTATATCTCTATATATATATATATATATATATATGTACACATATATATCTATCTAATATCTTTAAGTATATATTTTTTTCATTATATAAATATGTAAACATACTTCTACACATATATACACATATATATATGTATATTTACATATATGCATACATATATAAATTATAAAAATATATATTAATATATATGAATACCTATATATATATATTATAAATATGTATATATTTACATATGTATACATGTGCATTTTTATGTTACAATAAGTGCACATATATATATGTATATATATATATATATATATATATATAAATATGTATATATATATATGTATATATATATATATATATATATTTATATATATATACATATATATAACACTGATGATGCGTTGACATGTTAGTTGTATCTGTATTACTTGAAAAAAAAACAGGCGGCATTTAGGGATATATTTTTATTCGGCGGTAGGCATTGCGGGTTTTACGCCATTCGTATATTAACTTATGTAGACTCCAATGTGTCCCTTGATAAGAGACGCACCCAACATTATGTCATGACGAAAAGCTGATTATATACTAGCCTATATGCAGATTTGAAACAGGTGTTGATTAACAGTTACCATGATGCATGGGACAATCACATGGCTGCGCAAGGCATTTTTATTGTCAAGAAAATGCTGATGCCTCGTGACAAGGATGATCAAATCTTGACAAACCGAATGATACTCCCGTGTCATTCTTCTCCAAGGGGGGGGCGACTTACAATTTCTGCTGCACGCAATTACATCGAAGGATATCGTTTTTTGTTGACGCAAAAATGTGTTCACGGGAATGGGCTTTATTTAACCTGACAACTGCGTGCGTCGGGTCACAATCATTAAGATAATATTATTGGAATTCGATATCATCAAGGCTAACGCAAGTTCTACAGCGTACATTATATTCATCAGATTTGCTTTATCGCCTGACGTGCAATTGGTAATATAATGATATCACAAATGGTAGTTCTGAAAAGCTTCCATCATTAACATATAGGGCAAATAAAGGTGAAGTACGGATTAATCGAAATATACAGCAGGTTTTGTACTGGTGCATAGCTTTTGAAGGGCCGAATACTATGTATCAACAATAATTTGCCGAAATAAACACCAAGTCGCTCATTGAAGCGAGATTGGTAATATCTCATGTGTATCTGGCAATGACCAGCGTTGTTTTAGCTTCACCAGTGAGCTTATATCTACGCTAAGAGGGCTTACTCTTATTGGCTTCAATCACATGGTAGTTTTTTTATATGATCACGTACTGGGGATATCTTCTTCGTCAATGCGGGCACATCACCAAATTTCTATTTTTTATGAGATAGTCGTTATGACAAACAGTGTGCTGAATACCCCTAGATAATATCACAACGTATCGCTATGGTGTGAATCGCGACCGAAAATATGTCCTCGAATGGTGAATGTCACCAAGATGAATAGGCTTAATAACCTTAATAACGGTTGGAAACTTTGGAAGAAAATTCCAGTGGACAAAATCCTCTATCTGTCACAAATTCATTACAAATATTTTTTAATCAAGTTTGGTTAAGACAACCCAGATTCCTGTCAGTAATACGCCCAGGGAGGCGAGTATTGACCAAACCAAACCGAAACGAAAAAAACCCTCAGTGATATTAATGGGGATGCATGAAGAACGATGTACATGAATACGCGAAAGCATTTCGGAATTGTTTCATCAGTAATCCAAACGTCATCAGAGAAGTTTCTTCACTCAACCCCGTACCTGTACCTGCCAAGATCTGGAGTCTGGTTTGAATTACATAATCAGCTCTTTGCAAGAGACTTTAAGTGGTAACAAATACACGACTGCAATAACTGACTATTTCGCCAGGTGTTCTGAAACATCCGCTTTCCTGGACAAGTGAGCGAAGTCAGTGGCACAGTTCCTGTACTCTGTTGTATGTCGTCTAGGCTGTTAGCTGCAGTGTCGTGAATGTGTGAACCAAATCATTGACATCCTTATGGACTATTTCCATACATATCACCGTATAACCTCTGCATACCACCCACAGCCAAACGGCCAAAGGGAACATGGCACTCAACGCAGCACTGAGTAAGCTCGTCAGCGACCAAGCCGATGATTGGGATAAGACATTCCATGTGTTTTGTTTGCTTATCTATCCATGCATCATTGAAGTGTAAGCCCTTAGTAATTATGAAGGGCCGCAATGCCAAGCTTACCGTCGACCTGAAGTCTACTGAAAAGAACGCAGCAACACGTCCATACTCACTTCACACCATTCGTAATGACCTTTGATCACAGCCTCCATCATCATCACCAGTGCACGGTCGCGTCCAAAGATGTGTTATGATCATGGCCATGAGTGCAACAAAGATATTCTCACAAGGTCAACAGTCTACATTAAAAACAGTCAATTTATCCACTGGATGGGAACCAAGCTGGCGCTCTTGCTAGATTGGTTCATATGCTGTTGTTGAGTCCCTCAGCAAAGACCGTGTCAAGCTGAAACAATACCAAGGCCTTGTCAAGCTAAAACAATACAAAGGCCGTGTCAAGCTACAACAATACAAGGGCGGTCTCAAGCTAAAGCAACACAAAGGCGGTGTCAAGCTAAAAAAAACAAGGCTGAGTCAAGCTAAAACAATACAAAGGCGGTGTAATGCTAACGAAATACCAAGGCTGCGTAAAGCTGAAAAATACAAAGACCGCGTCAAGCTGAAAAATGCAAAGGCCGAGAAAATGTTAAGTTACACTTAACACGCCAGCAACTTCAAGATCTATATAATCATCAGATGTTCCCCAGGACCTAGAGGTCCCAATCAGTGACTTGATTACTGACCGCCCCTGGGACACTGTAGAGGACAAACTCAAGCAACCCATGATACCAAGAGAGGAGCACAATTTTACCAGTGGCGCCAGCTTCATCAAAAATTCCAAGTCGAGCAGGTTGTCAACCCACTCCCAAGCAATGCTTGAAAAAACCTCAAAGCAGCGCTGGGTCTGACCTCTGCATAGTTAATATACTTTGTCTGACCCTCTAAACTTACACCGCCTAATCGAACGTGCAAGACCAAACGAGAAGGCAACTGCTACTTCCGATCCATCAGTTAGATACTCACAGTTTAAGAGGAGAAACATGGCATCATCCGAGCCCGAGTCGTTCAGCACATGAACACTGACATCCACAGGAAGCTCAAACAGTACATGAACCGGAGCGTTGATGACACCTGCAGGGATTTCACGGAATGCTATATGGACGACTGACGACGAGGTCGTGGCCACAGTCAGTTTGATGGGATGTGACAGCTCATAGCAAGGTTGGCCGGTCAATGCAGTGGCAAACATATCCAAATCTTCAGAGATCATGCATTCTAAATTCTAGAAGTAATAACCGCGCCACTATGGAAGCTGGCCCCTATGACACAGTTAATCTGCTGTTTGCTTCATCAACTACTGACAGCTGCAGTAATCGCAGTGTCGGGGCATTTGGCGATAGATGACAGTGCTAATATGGGCTTTAGTGCTTTTGATGATCCACTCTTAGTAGGTCCGGCGAGGAACAATTACAACTATCAGCAATCCCTCGGTCTGGTGACGTCAAAATAGCGCAAGGGCAGTTAACATATTTTACCTTCACATATGTGATCCACGATGTAATTCATGCTTTGATTCCTCCGTTACAGCAAAGCACTCGGCAATGGTTTAAAAAGCACGGGACAAACCGGCCACATGTACGCATGTGATGGTTAAGGCGTTAAGTACGCAGCACTTTCCCCTAATAAACCCACTAATTAAACAAATATGAAGACGTTATCTCTATATCTCGCTTTTCAGTTATATATAAGTAAGTTTCTTAGAAAACTGTGAATGATGAAAGAGTATCGCGGAATCAATACGTACACTATATATTTGATGATCTGCCGTATATTAAGGTCCCCGCTCGTATGTAAAAGACATATAAATGTGATAAGTTTGCTCGTTGTTTGTGTTCATATGGGTTATGTTAATATTAATATTGTAAACATGTGAGATATTGTGATTGTATGCTGATATTCGGCATACACACACTTCTAATAACTACCAGCATCGCCAATGTATAAACCCACTGTGACATCTGTTAGCTTTTTGCTTAGCCGAGTAAATAACATGTGTACCGCACAGTCAACTTATTAATGTTACGTCATTGAATGCGAAGCGGGATGTATAACTTGGTTGAACATATCAGACTGAAACTAAAATCACAAACGCCAAGCGTCGAGGAAGTGGCAATAGGAGCTGCTACTGATAACAGCAACGCTGAATGCGCGTTTTGAATTAAGACGAAACATTACTGAACCGATTGCCGTTGTAGTCCTGCTGCCATTAGTGTACGAGCACAGAGATATAAACACTCATACTCCCCGCCATGTTATTCATATCGACCCAAGTAGCTATCATTCTCGTTGGTGGGTGAACTGGGTAATTATTTAGTTTGCTGCGAATAAGACTATATAGGTCCGTGTAATAAAGCTCTTTACCATCCCAAAATAACTTTGGTAATTGCCACGTTATCATTGGGAGGACGAAGTTTAGTGTGGTTTAAGAATCAAACGCAATACAGAGCGTTTCCCTAACCAGCCTGTGAGTCACACAATTACTCTTGATGTTTCAAGGTTAAGTAAAAATAATTTGAGATTCTCTTCAGTGCCACATACATAAGACAAATGAATCGATGCATCAACCATGCGTAATGAAATTGAGAATGAGGACCACTATCCGGCAGCCGATTATTTAGCCTATAATCTAATATTTACTGATGTAGATGCTGCTCCGGCTAGTCTCATTTCCACATGTGTCGTAAGTTGTATTTTCAACGAGTAGTCCATGTACGCTGCAGGAGCAGAAATAACAATATATTTCGCTTGTTAAAAATGCATGACAATATGTATATATATATATATATATATATATATATATATATATATATAGATATATATATATATAGATATATATATATAGATATAGATATATATATATATATATAGATATATATATAAGATATCTAAGATCTATATATATATATATATATATATATATGTATATATATATCTATATATATATACACCTCTTACTATAGAGAATATATATACATACCCCTCCTAATTATCTTATAGATATATATACCTATATATATGTATCTCTATATCTCTATATATATATCTATATTATATATATCTTATATCCATGTATATATATCTTTATATATATATATATATATATTAATATATATATATATATTTACTTTTATATATATACATGTATATATATGTGTGTATATATACCTATATATCTATATGTATTTATATATTCATATATATATATGCATGTAAATAAAAAAACACATGTATAAATATATATATATATATATGTATATATATATATATATATCCATAAATATACATATATATAAATATGTATGTGCATTTATAGCTTTATATATTGACATATATATATTGTATGCATAAATATATGTATATAGATATATTAGTATTCATATATATGTATATACATGTATTTATGCATTGTATAAAATGTGATCGAAAACTAAACAGGCTTTTATGTCTAATATTCTGATACCAGTGCTATTTTGTAAGCGTCGGATGAAACAATAGCTCATGACAATATAGCCCATATGCCGTTCAGTATATGATTGACATCTGCTTTGTGAGTGGTTGACAAAAAGTTCAGTTCTTGTTAAAATATATCTCGTTTTATGCGAGCCAAGCTCATATGGTTTGATAGTTTTATTCACAACTTGCTTGAGTAAGCACTCCACTATTGTCTTTGTCTCTATCGTGGCTCATCCATACTATCAAACTCGATCAATAACCATATGGTAAAAGTGTCATTTCATCGAAAGAAACGTCCTTATCAAACCAATATTATGGGTTTTATGAAAATATCAATGGGCTACTCATCTCCTCTGTCAAATAAAGTGTAGGTATGAAAGTGAATATTTGATTCAGAAGCTTCGATTCATTTAATTGGTACGGGTGATGGATTAGCAATACAATACATTGTAGAGACAGGTCGAACACGGTACAATGGAAGTTTATGATCTGCACAAGTGCTCAAACGTCACCCTATTACAGTCATATGTCGTGGTAATAGATAATTCGAATCTAGGAAGGTGTTTTACAACGACATATATTCTGGAGGTATACAAACTTAGGTCCTTTAAAAAGACATATATACTACTGCATCCGGCCCACAGATGCAATTGAGAAGATTATACGAATCACTATACACAATGTACAAACAGCGATGATATCTCCAGGATATCACTGTCTTTGCCTATTCCTTTGCATGGCACATTCAATTTATATTATCTTGTTTACGTAGATAAACCAAACAAATGGCCATGCTTTCGCAACTAAAGCGGAGGCAAATTGCTTTTGGGAATCACGAAGAGTGCGTGCAAAAGACGATTGGGCTAGCAGTCTTCCATGTGGCCGATTGACCGGCATTTCCCTGGCTAGACGGAAGCTACAAATAGCCCTGAATCAAGTATTAAGCATTTGATTGAAGGATCCTCGCATTCCGGCCTTGATACAGCTTCGTCATTCCTACAGTGACTCCATACTTAAATCCGCAATAACTCGATTTCTCGACTCATCAATGAACTCTCGCTGGGACCCCTCCTTGATCCTCGTTGTGATTCAACCCTTATCACCGCTATGACACCACCCTACTGAGATATGAGTGAGTCTCGCGAGTCTAGAGAAGAATGTTATTTGTGATATTATGATCTATTAGACATCTCTTTAAACAGCCTTTTTACACGTTTGAACCTGCCTTTAAGGTCAACATGCATCCTTATAGATCCACCGGAGGTCATAACTTGCATCGTAAGCGCACGTTATTTATAATACAAAAAAGGAATACATCGGGAAGATACTAGTTCCTCCAACTAGTCCTATTTGATCCTACATTATCCTTCTGTTGTGTCGATGTGCGTCATCGAAATTGACAAATTAATGCCTTACATAGGTCAGGGAATTCATGCACGCTACCAATGGCAACTGAAGACGTTAGAAAGCATTAAAAGTGCACAAAGTTGAGGATAAAAGCAGAAACAGCTTACACGATTGTCGCTTGGCCGATCACCAGCCTTTAATTGTACACGATACCTTCTAGAGACATTTTGGCATATCATTAATGTGAAATAACATTAGGCCATAGCCGATCACATACATCCCGTATAATATGGTTACATCTTAGTTGGCTACCCCCTACATAGGCTGCTACTGTTTACCTTAACGTCCATCCACGCTCCGTAATTTACCTAGGCGTGATATTTGTTAATAAGCGAGCCTTTACTTGTGATACCATGAGCTGTAATTTTGCATCACCGGCTGTCATTGTCTAACATACAAATATGACCTATTTGTTGCAGTTTTGTAACTATGTGAAAAAAGGGTTAATATGCTTTTGAGATAATGATGGTGAGAGAAGTACCCGTATGATAACAAAGGCTTAGCTTTGAACAGAGTGTGGGTCAAGCTATAATATATGACACAAATAGTCTAAAGTCGATTAATTGGGATAACAATTTAGTAGAGAAGTAACCTATCACGGTATTAAGATGATAGTAACCATCATAATTAACCCTGACATAAAATTTGCGTCGAAGACAGGATCTGAACTAGGAGCAGACGTAATTATTAATTGGCACTTACGCAATCCTAAAATACATTGATTGATGAAATGATCAACTCAGGAATTGAAGATCGAAATGGGGCCTACTTTAATTCATATCCTGTGGTTTAAATAGAATCGAGACTAGCATCCTGGGCACCCTTTATCATCATGCATATTACATGCAGCCGTTAGCGGCGAATGGGGTTATTCTTTCTCGCATAATACAAGCTATATTCAACAGCATCAAGACGTATGTAAATATTGTTCTTAAGCTATACGAATCATGCGTGCTAATTTCGGTATTTATTGCAAACTTTAATTAGAATAAATATACAATGTGTCTCAACGACAGGTTTTGAGCCACATTTTAGATTCCACAGGAACTAATATATCTATCATTTGCATACAATGTAAGCGGCCCATCAAGATGGCTACTTTCAATGTCCAGGCACTCAACGCTCCTAAGAGTGTCATAGTAAAAGGACAACCTGCTTTGAAGACTGGTGAGCTGGCATTGAACATTAAGGAACAAGGTGTTGAGATCTGTGGAATACAGGAGTACCGACAGGTTCATCAGAAGGACAGATGTAGTGAGATCAATCTCTATATCGCTGATTTCGGCACCAAACTGTACACGGCATCAGCATGGAGAAATACCTTGCACGCAGCTACTGGTGGCGTAGGGATAGTTGTCGGTCGGTTAGCACAGAAGCTATCGATTGGTGTGGCACGTTTATCTGACCGAATCATCAAAGCATCATTACAGGGTAATCTTGCGCTTACAGCCATCGTTGCTTATGCCCCGACAGAGTACAAGGAGGACGACAAAATGAGCGCGTTCTACAACCAGCTTCGACAGACATTTGAGGGTGTCCCAGAGAACCATTTTCTTGTTTTTCAAGGGGATTTCAACGCGCAACAACGAGCGAGAATGATGCTATCTTCACATACAATTGTCTTATTAATGACACCGGAAGACGCATGCTAGAGGTAATGGAGGACTTCCAACTGCTAGCTACCAACACTCTATTCCGCAAGAATAGAGGGAAGTTGTGGACTTGGAAGTCGCCATATGAGACGCTACACCAGATTGATTACGTCCTGGTAAGAGAGAAGTGGCGGAAGAATGTCATTAACTGTGAGGCTCACAGCTCCTTCGGCTCCCTGGGATCGGACAATCGAGCGATGGCAGCTACCATTCGGCTCAGCATGTGGGCACCGCGTAAGGAGATGGCGAAGAAGGTAAACTACCAGCTGGCGATGGTCCTTAAGCTGCATCAGCAATATGAACTGGAGATCAGGAACAGGTTTCAAATACTGCAGGAGGACGAGGACATCTCTGTAGGTTACAAGCGCTTCGCCGAGGTCAACCAAGTATCTGCGGAGGCATGTCTGGCACAAGTCCCCAGGGTACGACGGAAGGAGCAGTGTTTGCAAGGGAGGAGGCAAGGGAGGAGATGAAGACCTCGTACATGAGTGACCTAGCAAATCGCAAGGTAGAGGAGCGGAGAGAGGCCTAATAGCTGAGAAAAGAAGAGCTGTTTATGTTTATGCTGAAATACAAAAGCAGTAACTTACCCAGAGGATCAAAGCCGTAGAGGAGACAGATATGATCCATAGGCACAGACAAAGCTGGGGACTTATAAACGAGGTATCAAGGAGAAAATCAGCTTAATCGTCCAATATTAAGGGACAGAATGATAGGGAGAGAATGGCTGCGTGGCAATCACAGGAGAAGCTGCTTGGCAGTCCACCAGAGGTAGACAATGAAGATGAGCCCATCTCCCAGGTCTTCCGATAACTCCCCATACCAGACGGTTCAATCTCCATGGCAGAATATCTGAAGACAAAGCGCAGCATCATGTGTTGCAAGAGCTGCGGTGAAGATGGAGTGACATCAGAAGCCCTGAAGTTTGAAAAACATATGCTGCTGGAGCACTACCAGCACTCTGGAGCACCCTTAATATTGTTCCGGAGACCTCACCAAGACGGTCAACTATCGAGGCATCAGCCTAAGTCCTCTTCTCTTCAAGACCTACAACAGGATTCTGCTCAACAGATTGAGACCTGTTCTAGATCCTCTGCTCAGAACCTCGCAGAATGGTTTTCGGCAGAAGCGCACAACTGTCCAGCAGATAATTCCGCTCGGGAGAATACTGGAAGCAGTGATAGAGGGAAGGCTACCAGCAGTGCTCACCTTCATCGATTTCCGCAAGGCCTTTGACACCGTGCACAGAGGAAAACTAACATATATTCTTCGTGCCTATGGCATCCCAGAGAAGGTGGTCCAGGCAATTGCAGCGGGTTACAGGGGAACTCGGGCAAAGGTGCTCACTTGAAATGGTGAGATCTCGTATTTCGATATACAAGCAGGAGTACTCCAGGGTGACACACTGGCCCCCTTTCTATTTGTTCTAGCCCTTGACTATGCACCGAGGCAACAATTGACGGCAAGGAGGAACAACTGGGCTTCACACTCAACCCCAGGAGAAGCAGGCGGGTCGGACCAGTCATGGTGACTGATCTTGACTATGCTGACGATATTGGCCTCATATGTGACACAGTAGAAAAAGCCCAGGTGCTGTAGCTAGCAATGGAATCAGAGTGCATGATGATCGGCCTTCATCTCAATGCCAAAATGACGACGTGCCTTCAACGTCGAGGACACGACTGTAGTCACTTGCGATGGAGCAGTGCTAGAGGTGGTGGAGGACTTTAACTACCTCGGGGCCTACATTTCCTCAACAGAGAAGGAGCTAAAGGTCAGGAGGGCTCTGGCATGGAGTGCAGCACACTCAATGAAGAAGGTGTGGAAGGCCAAGCTATGAGACGACCTCAAGATGCGTCTCTTTCTGGCAACAGTCGAGTCAATACTGCTCTACGGCCATCATCATCATCATCATCATCCTCATATATATGATATTTATATATATATTTTTATATATATAATATATATATATATATATACATATATATACATATATATAAATATATATATATATATAAATTTATATTTATATATAATTATACATATATATGTATGTAAATATATATATAAATACATCTATCTGTACAAATATTTATATATATGTATATGCATATTTATATATACATGATTATATATACATATTTATATTGACATAATATGTCGGGGCATAACATTTATATTGACATATATTTATGCGTATATATATATATATATATATATATATATATATATATATATATATATATATATATATATATATATATATATATATATATATGTATATATATATATATATATATATATATATATATATATATATATATATATATATATATATATATATATATATATATATATATATATATATATATATATATATATATATATATATATTCATATATAAATATACACATTCTATTTATCCAATGCATGCGTGAGCTTTGTTGCTGATTGATCTCAAATCGGAATTAATCCTCGGATATATTCTCGTATTATATATTTGTCTGGTCAGTCACATGCAATCATTCCATCAAATGTTATAGTAATGTAATATTAATGGATCTGAGCGTCTCGAACTAGTGAGAACGAATCGGCAAGCACAAACTCGGTAAGCACAATGACACATTGTTGTTTCAAGTTAATCATGGTTTGTGAAATTTTAAGCCCACTAACGAATACTAAATGGGGCTGATGTGAAAAAAGTTAAACCTGAAGCAGCATGATTTAAGGCAGAAACGAAAAAAAACCAATTCCGTGCATTTACCAGCTCATGTGCCAATTTGTGAGAATCAAAAAACCCCAAATAGTAAAAACCCAGATATGACCACACCGGTTACACGGGTAGCAGCTGACCACGTAAGACCACTCTTGAAGACTGCACGTAGACATAGATGGATACCGACCTCGTTTGACTGTATAGCAAGATACTCAGCGGAAATCGCTCAAACGAATATCGACATAATTCAAATTGGTAGTGTCTTCAGATGAGATGATATTCTTAAGGAGATGCTAAGCGACAGTGGGACACAGTGTGGTTTTGATTCGATGAGTGAAGGATCCTGATTACTTTGCTTGTGTCGGCTGTTAATCAGTCTCTTTTGCACTAGGGCTAACTGTCGATTGAATATTCGACTTAAAGACGGTGCTCCTTTATCAAACGGTTTTGCTTTGGGCTCGAATTGGCCTTCAAGAAGTTCTGTGTGGATAGGTCCGGTCCCATGCACAGATTTAGTACTGCTATTTCTCGACATAATCTCTTCCTCTCTCTCACGTGTTAACTTTGCGGGCACCATGCATGTCAAGCTGGCGAGACGCAGTTCGATATGTAGTAGCGAACAGTACTTCAGATTGTCCTCTCTGTGGTAAATTGGCAATTCACATTGTTGTTTCAAGCCTTACAAGGCTTGATAATGCGGTCGCATATTACCTTGCTAACAAAAGCTATAAGTTCCCATATAGCAAATAATGAGAATTGTGGCAACCTGACTGAGCCTTCAAAATGATGGTTATATCGTTACAGGAAATGTGTGTGTTCGTACCATGTCTTACGTTTAGTGTGCATACACTGATCTAAGACGCTGTTCAACCTATTTGCCAACTTGTGATGTTCATGCGGGATAAGTTGGTGCATAGATGAAGTAATTTGCTTCATTTCCAGTCACTTTGAGGGAATGCTCTGCAGCTTAACTTTCGGGTATTTAGATTGCCATGGTTGCCCAGGTCGGACGGTGATATTTTACATACCGTCCTTAATTTTGAAGTTCCGCGCGAATAGGTAATGAGTTTGGACGGGCTTAATACATCCTCTCTTGTTTAAAGGTGCAAATTGTTCATTACCATCGAAACATGCGGTGATTTGAATTGTGAAATTGTGCATTGCTTTGGGATGGTGTATCATAGGACGTATTCTCAAAGTTCTGTAAGGCTAGCTCCATGGCAGTTCATGTTAAGTAATCTATGCCACAGATCATTAACATTAAGTGATTAGGAATGCAGGTATAAGTTGAATATATAAATATGCGCGTAGAACAGACACAAGACTACTGAAAGAATGAAAATGGGGATGACTGTGACGTTTACACTAAATCAGCACAATATTTGTGTATGTAACGTGAAAATTGCGTATTTGGACATCCATGCGATTAGGAAGTTATGAGTTTGTTCGTTGTAGTTTGTGGGTAGAAAGTAAAGGAGTTGGCGGCGGATATTCTTTAGGATATATACGAGAAGACTCTATCAATCATGAGGCACCTCACTAGGTGCTCGAGACAAGCTGATTTTGGGACTGCTTCTTCTTGCCCTGCTGCTACTACAGCGATGTTGCTATACATAAAATAACTAAATTCCTGTGTCTTATCATATCCAAATAAATGCTCAATATGTGGAATTCCGTTAACTCGTGGACACCCATTCCTGTGACGGACAGTGTTGATGATGGGTAAGAAGTTTCGGTACGCCAGAGTTATCATGGAGAGCAATGCGACCCTTCTGTGAAGACATATAGCGAGTATTTCTATGGTAGTGACCCCAACATTTTAGCGAAATATCATTGACGGGATAGATTTTATTTTCGATCCTTCATTTCCTTTCGTTCTGCTTTCATACTTTACACAGAACGTTTCAGAAACATTTGTGCATAAATAGTAGCCCTCTCAATCTCAGTTCCCTTTATTGGTGCATCTGTATTTGTAACACAAAACTCGAACGACTAAATTGATGATGTGGGAGGAAAGATGCAGTAACGGTCGCATGGTCGCATGTGCTTCGTGGAATTGCTGCAGCAGAATGGTGGCTATTAAGGAAGACATGAAAGGGAAGATACAGTGTTGGTCGACTGGTGGTTGGTTTGGCATGCGAGGCCGCAGCCAATGTATCACCAAAACTAGCTCTAAGAAAACGAGGCTGGAGATGATGGACCCTGGCATGTAATTGAAAAAAGATTAACTTATCAGACATGAATTTAAGGTGGAAAGACCATATGAGGCGCAGCGTTGTCAGTAATTAAGTCAGGCGAGAGAACGCAGTGAAAATGTAAATGAAATGCGGAAGCAATGCATACAATCTACATCTTCTGTAAAATAAAGATTAACAATACTACGTAATACGAAAAGCTTGCAACTGAGCTGAGCAGATCATTAAAAAACCATTATGCGGGCTGTGATTTTATTTGTAATTTAGTCCAGTTGAAATGACAGTGTCGCCCGAGACTGTCATAATAGTATTTGTGTGATGTTGGTAAATGAGTCGAAATCCTCTCAGACATGTTCATCAATGTTAACAGCAATCCGATATTTAATTTGTTATAGCATGCTTTTGTGTGTTGAGCATGTAGCTACTGGGATAACCATTACCCAAAATAAGTGATTGGTTCTCAAGGTTCCTAACAAGAATTTATAATTCAATTCGCAAACTCAATAAGCACATGGAGGGAACAATTCACAGAAATGACGTTTCCAATTGAGCGTTAACATTAAGTTGATTCGGTTAAAACGTATTTCGACACTCATATTGCCTTGTTTCACCAAAGATATATGATTTTCATGCAGCCCCCTCAAATTTCATGACTAGCCGTGCAAATTGCCCTTCATTCCACATACGCTCAAATTGCATATCCATCCCAGAACATAATATATGGGCCCCACACTTTTAAGGGTTCAACGAACACAAGATACACAAGATATTGACATGGGGGGGGGGGGGGGTTGCCGGCGTTTATGCACAAACCTCCCTACTCAGCCTCACCCGCCCATCTGCGTACCCCATTGAATGGGATGAAATCCGCTTGCTGAGCGAGGCTATTCGTTTATCGTTTCGAGAAGCAATCACTTATATGGTAAATTTGCCCGAAGATGCAGTCGATCAGTCCGTTGGCTCTTTCAAGGACCGGCAGCTTTTCCAATGTATCAATGTAATTTGATGATTTATGTTTGGTCAATCCACGTCAAGGTGGCTTGCATATTTATCCGGATGGCTGCCGAGAACAATGATCGCGACACACTAAAGCCGTCTTTAATATTTAAAATGCGATCGGGGTCGTCTTGCTGGCACTGTTCAGTACATTTCTGAAATTCTATCAAGGTTAATGTTTGGATAATCAATGTGATAATGACACATATTAAGTTGTTTCGTCAATGATAATATTGGCTGTTCGAAACAACTCTCTATATATAATATTGATACGCTATTGTTGATTGCTTCATCCCGGCGTCGCACATTCCATACATGCGTACTACATATTGAGTCATTTATTGCTAGCATCCTTCATACACGGCTTGTCACGAATTTTGCATTGAATTCCCTGGTAATAAGAATTGACTTTCAGACTAATTTGGTTTGTGCGGATGTATAATGCATGGTCGGTGTATCAATAATATCCGGGTTCGCATCCAGCTAAAGTTCTCGATAGATTTGGAAAAATGTGCCTATGTATCAACTACATCGTCGCTGGTTAGGGGTCTTAAGAGACTATTCTAGGTATAACACCAACGTTTAATTGTGGTAACTTTAGTAGGGTTCTTAGTGCTCTTCGCGGATCGTCAACTAGCCTTTGCAATAAAATTGTAGCGGTCGTATAAAATTCATGCAGTTATGCTAATCTCCTCGTCTGAAAGAGCTGCTCCCTTGGCTAGACATATAATACCCATGGTTTTCCTAGTGCACCTTTGATCGGACACGTGATCTGATTAAATGGAATATTAGTTTTAATATGGCGAATCCAGGAAGCGTGCAGGTCGAAATGCAGTCTAGTCGCGATTTTATGCTTAGGATTAACATCGCGATGTCAGAAAATATTTTGAGTGGATTGGGTATGCATTGCTATGTTTAATAACGTAGCATTAAGTATGAATTCACGTTAACTAACAACATAATTTGCGCCGAACCATCACTCTGTTCTGGCTTATACAACCCGTATACGCACGTAATTGCTTTCTTCAGGGTGGCATCGGATTATCCGGAGATGATGTTGCCATACTCACTCGCACAATAGGAAGATGCACACTGGGCTGCAATTTACATCGAGAAGCATGGTATTGGCCCACTGTTTATTTCACGTCCGTTGTATTTCGCCAATGCACTAGTCTTTCTTTAAGTATCTATTGTGTCATTTTATAATGAGGCACTTTGGCACACAGTGCCTCTGGACTATATTCCGTGTATTACTGCTGCAATTAATAGCCAAGATGTGTCAATGACATGCGTTTGAACAAAAGTGCCTTTGATTGTGATTAAGTAGTGGTCCAGTATCAAGTGGAATTACTCTCAGGAAGTAAAGTTTGATTTTTTTGTGCGGAGCTGCTCTACCTCTTAATCGCATGATATAATATGACAATGGCTCTACATTAACATCATCGGAATAAAGCAATAGCCGAGTGATTACCCAAGTGACTATATTGAGTGGATCAGGAAATCGTTTTTAAAGGACAGCTGTGCCATCAAAACTGAATGTGGCCCAGCGAGGAGCATAAGCGTATGGCTTAAGCTCATCTATAAGCGCAACCGAAGAATGACGAGTCACTCAAAGGTTTAATCCTGCTGGGTCATCAAAGAAAGACCAACAAATAAAGTGTATCTGACAAGAGACGCGATTGAGAGAGAAAGACGGATACTCGATAACATGTGACCTATCACTATTTCAAGTTGGTATTAACTTCGTGCTCATTTGCATTGTGTGCTTGTTTGTGCTTAATGAATTACATCAGATGATTACCATTCCTGAACACCACTCTATTCACTGAAGGAATGAACATTCGACGATGCACACAGCATATATCAAGTATCGATCCTTAATATTGAACTGAAGCATTGTCTCACGGGTTTGTTGCCGCGACTATCAACCATAGGCAGTAAAATATATGCTAGCTGTGCCATCAAAGGAAATTACAAGTGTAACCGGTGTTATATGTTTAATTTATGATGACACTGCTATGTATGAAACGTAAATCGGTGCTACATAGGCATAGTAAATATATAACCTTTGCTGTTAGGTCCTTTGCCAAGAGCATGCCACCACTTTCACCTTTCTGGTATTTTTTCCTCACCGTTCCGATGGGGCAAATAGAAACCAGACTAATTATTACATTCAAAATACGTACACAGGACGCGCTGACTTTAGCAGCATGGCCAACATCGTAAGTCCTTCTGCAAACAGATTTAGAGGCGTAATTCAGCACAGTTATAATATAAATCGTATGTTTGAATTGATAGTATTGGCACCAGAAGCCAGATCATTACGTTAAAGGCGTGATTCGCTAAGATCATAATAACAATTTACCAGCTTGTGAATGGTTATCCCAAAAAATTAACGAACCTACAACCTTGAAAATCAACGGATAGATGTTTTTATCGTTTTTCCTTAACACATCTTTATTTACGATTATTATTGGTCAGCCAGAGCAAATTAATACTTCTTGGAACCATTTATGGACATAGAATAATTATCCTTGTACAATGTTTATTTTGGAACTTCGAAATCCTATTTGAAACAGCATTGTCGACACAAAGTTCGAAATCTAGTATTGTTGCTGAAAAAGGTATCAATCAGAATTATTTGTTGCATGTATCATGTTGCAAACAACATCAGCCGCCTTGCCGAAATATATATATTTTTACGGTAATGAATGACAAAAATTATTCACATTACGCAAGCTTTGATAAACGACACCAATATATACAACGAAAGCTTCCTCTAAACTTGAATAATACCTACATAATACTGGTGTAAGCGATCGAAGGCATTGTCTTTTTAGTTTGGGGAATATTATCGAGTTATCCGTTTCCTATTTATCCACACCATGTTGTCGCCATTCTGGGAGATATTTAGATGTGTATTGTCTGGCCCATTGCGAGCTTGAAACTGTGGTCTTTGTCACACGTGGAATAATGTAAAGTATCGAGAAGCCATGTTATGTGTTTAGGTGTTGTCAAATATAACGTCCATCATCCGGCAGTAGCAGCCGAGCTAATTGAAAAAGCGAATCACTTGTTCAGATAAAAGGATGGGGGAGGGGTGGAAGGCAGCAATTTGTTATTAATTAAGCATAATCAAATGAACTGAATTTAATCTAAGGCTTCCTACAAGAGTATATGCTGAAAATCATACAATATTTGCAATTTTGTGCAACGTTACAGGTAGAAGCTACTAGTCCTCAACCTATGCGTTAAGGACATATATAGGGAGATAAAACCGAAGATAAAATGGATAATGACCTTTTGAGAGAAGTAATCATTGTGAAATTAATCATCTCATGACCAATATGTTTAATAAAGAGGTCAACACTAGCTGCATGATACGCTGAAGGTGATTGACATTACCAATATGTGGGAGAGAATGACTTAATGAAGATTATTTTGATTAACGTTGAACCTACAGTAGATGAATGCACTTTGAAAAACTCATCTCCTTGTAAGCATTGCTTGTTATCAGAAAAGTTCGTATCACTCCACGTAAACAAATACGTTTCTCCATGCAGAGTTTGATAGCTATTGAGCTTGCCAAGTAACATCTGAATAAAATTGTCTCTCGTCAGAAATTGGTCGCCAGAACAGATTCATTTATTGTTTTTAACCGACTTCTACCGAAGAAGACCTTGACAAACTGTCATTGGAACGGCAAATGAGTTGTGGAATATCGTGGATCAAGCTGTTGGCAGAACTAAATATCCCCATGGGCATTTCAAATGGTATGGTATTGTAGAAGCAAGTCATCAGTACGCAGTGTAATAAACTTTTTTGGAAGGAATAACTGTCATCACTCCGTTGACCTTCCCTTAATCATACAAATATATTAGTGATTTGTGCGAAGGTTTATATTACATCCGTCACGTATTTGTTCGAGATACAACCATGAAAATAATGCTAGGTATTATTGAATCATTTACGTACTGATGACCCCGGATCTTTCTCAAAATTACGCAACATAGCCCATCTGCAAATATATCACTTGCCAGTAGAGCTTAATTTGCCATTCATCACCACCATTGGTAGGCATTAGTATATAATTTGCTATTTATTCCTCTATACAATAGCTTTAAATCGCAATAATAGGATGGCTGAATTCTAATAATATGCCCATTCATTGTCGCCCAATATTGTAATTGTTCCTTTGGAAGGGACATTTTTAAACAAACATATGCGTCGAATCTGACCAACCATCTTCTGATATCAATTAGCCTCGTTCATTTGTATGTAAAGTCCTTTGTTATCAACGCGGGCATTGTTATACATTGTCGTATTATAGGAGCTCTAATATAAACGTAAAAGCTTGTACATGCAGACAATATCATTGATTTAGTAGTTAAATTATCGCCAAAAAAATGACATTTGATATGTTCTCCATGCATTTTGAGAATAAGAATGGATTATGCAAATGTGTTGGAATAGTCATTATCTATTGGTCTCTCCCTAAATGTTACGTTATGCGAGTAGGTCTTATCGTTGCGCAGTGCTAAAGCGAAGAGGAGTACTTTAAGTTGCGCTGAATGTGTCCTAGAAAGTCACTTGAAAGGCACGATAAGCTGTATATGTTACAAAGCAGGAACACGGCATCTGTATTTTCAACCTTCCCGAAGCAACCTTAACTTTTTGTTTGCGATATGACGACCACAAAACGCATTCTAGCCAAGTGCCTTTCATATTGTTGAGAAATACATTATGGTTTTAAGTATCAAACCGCGGAATAGTTCGACCTCTGCATGGTATATTGACAATAACCACAGTGTTTCAGAAAGGACACGATTGCAAAATGCAGGCATATACTACCTTGCCACCAGCTATCACAGTAATTTCCCAATACTGCAACTTATGACAAAAGCAGCTACTTTGTTAAGGTTATTGATTGATGATAATATCATGAAAGTGAGTATAAATGTGAATACAACACCCCGCACCCCCTCCCCCGCAAGTGCTTGTACACTAATGCAAAACATTTTTCCTTGCCTATACACTTTCAGTGATGCGTATGCAAGTGTACATTATTTTTGTCATCTATGTCTTCCTTGAACACAAACATGGTTGCTAATATTTAGTGTAATCAGTAGCAGCTCAGACTCTTAGCCTTCGTGTTTTTACTTTACGTCTAAGTGGTTCCAACAAGGACGCATGGTGCCCTACAGAATATGTCTTCGGTTTCTAAAAGTGTCGAACCTCACTGTGTGTTGCGCAGTAGTCTTACCTTCGGATTATATACGTGGTATCAGCTACGGTCAAAAGCTCCTGTTTTTGGCAGTTATTGCACAGATGGGTAATGCTGGTAGATGTTTGAAAAATATGCATGTCTCCCTTCCAAGTAAGGAATATGTATAACACTCAAACGCTTTCAATAACAAAACTGAGCAACATTGACAGCAAAATAGCCTACCTATTTATGGAGAAAAGCACCGTTAACATAAGTCAGATGAAAGCGTGGTACCAAGCAGAATGTCTAACACGCGGTATGTTAGCTATGGCATCCATGTAAGCTAATAAACATCTGAAGTTATAACTAGACAACTAGTGCACCGTGGTTGGGTGATTATGTGTGACGAAGATGGTTTAGAAATGATAAAGAAAAGGATTCTCACATTCTTACATCTAGCACCTGGGAAGTTCTGGACTGCAGAACTTGCGTTACTTTGCGTAGGTAATGGCTTTTAGACCCGCCAGATCCTCATCCACACAGTTTGCAGACAAGTTTGCTTTTTCATTACTGAATGGTAAGCAGAGGCAACAACTATATGATTGTGTATCACCCTATCAACTACCTGCGTACACATTTTGTTATGTGTTCCGTCTATTTTAATATAAAAATACTGGACCATCTTGCGTGCATTGTTTGCAAATGTGTCAGGATGTCGTCTCCTCATTCAGCTATACTACTTTGTTTTTTATCTATAATTATGATGCACCGATCGCTCACTGTAAACAGGCGCTAGATCTTGCCATATACACCGCATGTACGTCCTTAGGTGGCGTCTCTTAATGCATTGGAAAGTTGTCCAGGTTGGCACTCGTTATATAAAATAAATGACGATGAAAATGATCAATACCAGAGTTGTAACCATGATACATCATTGAGCAAAGCATGTGAATATATGAATGATGCATACCATTAGAGGTAATGCTATTTTGAAGATAATAATCACACTACGACAAACAACACCTCCCTAATCAACCAAACAATTTACAACCCCGTGCGTCATATATATGTACAACTATATATATATATATTTATATGTATATATATCTATACACACATATGTATATAATACTACATATATATATATATATATAAATGTATATATATATATATATGTATATATATGTATATATATGTATATATAAAAATACATGCAGGCATGAAGTATACATCATTTGCCGAAATTGATTAGCTATAGCCCACCTTGCTCACGTCATACACTATTAAGCCTTGTTCAGTGTACACAAGATAATGCATTAGGTGCCTATTTGACACCAGGTTATTGGATGTGTTCTCGTTACCCTCTGTGGTAAATTAGCAATTACCAGAATGGTTTTAGACCGAGCAAGGCACGATAATGCATTCATATATTACCTTGCTAACAAAGCTTGCGTTGAGTCTCTACACATCACCTAATGAAGAAGGCGGCTCCTTGGCTGAGTATAAAAGTAGAGGCAGGTAATGTAATTTTGCGTGCCGTGTTTCCGAGTCAGTGCGCGCAGATTATTTCATTTTGTATCCATCAACATTACGAGCTTTTTTTGCATTAAGAGTTGACTTCCGTACCTCAGTCGTAATATTTTGAATCCAATCATGTTATTTACTTCTGATCCTGTCTAAGTCATAAACGGAAATGTTCTGCTCTAACGCAGCTCGCAAACTTCCAATAGTCATCACACCAAATGATAAATGAACCCTCTATGGTAGTTTATAAGTACTCGAAATGATTCACCATTCAATGCGTAAACATACATCAAGAATTGTGACACGCCATTGGGCAGTTTGGAATTTGTGTCAGAAGCCACCACTCTAATGGAACTTGTGGTTATCTGACACGCTAAAATAATTGCGGTTATTGATCGGACAGAATGTTATAGATGCTACCGAACTCAACATATCTCTCAAACAGACCATATGCTATGAGGCTTCAGGGTTGATGATAGGCCTAATCTCAGGTCTAACTAAATTGTATGCACCAGTCGCGCGAGTGTTAATACTAAAAACAACTGATGTATGCTATACTGACTACGGCTATAAACAACTGTGACGCTGTCTATATTAATAGACGTCAATGCACTGTCTGTGGCTAGCCGTGAAATGCTTTAAGGTTGAAATTGTATAGTTTGCATGTCGGCTGACTACTAAATTATACTTGGAGAGGGTGTTCTTCTGAATATGCACAGTGACGGAAATAATCTTATCTGCGAGCACCGACAAAATTAAGCTATCCGTAGTCATCTATTGAACAGGGGTTCACAGCAGTTCGGAAAGAGTCCTGTGTGTATGTCGTTTAGGAGGTAACCGACTAAACTAAAGAGGCATTTTACGTTAGGTAGGAAGTGCCTAGTTTGTCGTGATATTTGCATATAACGCCCTCCTACATTACCTTTGAGCAGCATATTAGCAGTAAACCACACAAATGTCAACTTCGCACGGTCTGATTTGATGGCATTCCCGAATTGGTTGAGTTCTTATTCACTGGCATGTATCCATAAAATCTTGCGCATTCTTTACAATACATTAAGGCAGTTCATTGCTTAGCTCAATCACGTACTTCAGCGCTACTTGGGTTGATTATGTCAGATATAATCGGGTTGCATAATGTATGTTCGACTAATTAATATTTAACTGGCCTAACATCTAGCTCCGGTACCAAAGATCTTGTTATAATAAGATACCCGACTTGGCAGCTCGCCCGACAAATTCCGTGACACCGCACAGGCAGCGCCCACTACTTTTGTGGAAGCTACTCGACGCGCAGCAGTCAACCAACTTCGTTATGACTTGCGAGTATGTCTGACTAGAAGTCTAACACAAATGGGCATTTCTGCGCTGCAATTAACTGTTTGAATTGACAAAGGCCTTTCCACCCAGGAAGTGAATGTTCTAGCATATGTCTCTGGCTATATTGCCTGGAAATTAAGTTGTGTGCAATATGCAGAAACAAAATTTCTTTAGTCAATGATATACATGACCAGAAGATTTACCCACGTGCAAAAGAAAGGGCTCGTTGTCCCAAGCAAATCACTAGTAGATGCATTATGCTGGCTTAACGAACATTGCCGCACACTCATTGACGCAGTATTATACAGTAAGCAAGTGAAAGCCAGGGTTGTATGCCTTCTAGCTAAGGAGGCCTCATTAGAGAAAATCCTATGTGAATCATGCAGGTGTCATGTTTCCGTAATATGTATAATGATAAACATCAGGTTGCATCATTCCCTGAGAGAGGCTAACTGTAAGTTACGGACCTTAAGGAGAGAAAAAAATCGTAAGACATTGACATTTTCCCACACATGAAAATGTGTGCTCTTTTTTGTTTTAAGTGCTGTTGTATGTGTAGATTTTTGATAAATCTGGTATTGATATTTGTTTACTTAGTTCCTTGAAAGCCCTCTATGGCAGATGTACAAGGACTATTCTATCATAAATCCACACCAGTATATAGGACTACTGCACATTAGATTGTAGTGGTGGGGGGAGCTTGTCGAACAAAGTTGTCCCTGGATATACTGTCAGGATGGTTGGTTGCATGGTACTCCAATCATATGTGTGTGTAAGATCGGACACAACTATGTCTGGCTGATTTGGTGTTTTTAATGGCATAAGACACGGAGGCATATTGTCAACCTATCTGTTCAGTGATTTTATGGATGAATTGAGCTCTGGTTTTAAATAATTGTTGCGTTCAGTGCAGCTTTAGTGTGCTGGTTGTTAATCTTCGAATGTATGCTGATGTTCTCATTTCATTTGTGGTTGTTCTGAGTAAGCTATATATATATACATATATATATATATATATATATATATATATATATATATATATATATATATATATATATATATATATATATATATATATATATATATATATATATATATATATATATATATGTATGTGTGTGTGTGTGTGTGTGTGTGTCTCTCTCTCTCTTTCTCTCTTTCTCTCTCTCTCTCTATATATATATATATATATATATATATATATATATATATATATATATATATATATATATATATAGAGAGAGAGATATAGAGAGAGAGAGAGAGAGAGAGAGAGAGAGAGAGAGAGAGAGCGAGCGAGAGAGAGAAAGAGAGAGAGACACACACACAGTGAGACAGGTAGAGAGAGAAAGAGAGAGAGAGAGAGAGAGAGACATTGATACTGAGAGAGAGACAGAAATAAAGAGTGAGAGCGATGGAGAGTTACTGATGATTAAATACATGCATCAATGCTTTTAGTATGTCCTGAAATAATTCATTAATATATTGTTATTCAAAATAAGCAAGAATACATGTTTCAGTACTACATAATAAAATCATGCGTCTGCACAGGGCACCCCATCAACCGACAATGCAGCTTGTTGATTCGGTGGAGGTTCGGGTGACAAATCAAATATTATTCAATCGGGAAACATGAGCATCTATCTAAATCATCTTCTTAAATTCCGCCGTAAGTAAGTCCACACTAATGACAAAACCAATATGATTCAGATTAACCTTTTAACATAAAATAAGGGTAGACTATACGTCCGACTGTGTCTTAAATAGGGGTAAATTCAGCCCCACAGGACGTCTGAGTAAGTATGTATTTTACTGTCCGATCGTGGCTTAACCCTGGGGTAGATACTGATATATGTGACTTCGTTCAAACGTTCATAAGAAAATATTGTAGTTACTAAATCGTCACACAAATGGATAAAAATGTGTCAACCGATCGATCTTTTACCTTTGAGCCACGCGCTTTTGTTTACATAATAGCTTCCACGAAACCAGGTGGCGCGCTGGTTGCGAGCTTCATAACGGAAACGTCCGAGTCGGGTATCTTATTATAGCAAGTTCTTTGTCTGTATCACATCTATGAGTCACCATATATCAAGCTCTCTATCAAATAAATTGTGGTATTAATGTTGAGCTATTTCCGTATCCCGTGTTATTAGAAAGGACATATAAGCAAGTGTTTCCGCGTTGATGGATCCCGAAGAACATTAACTGTGGAGGTAAAGTCTTTTATATCAAATCAGTATCCTAATACTACGCAATAAACGGTATTAATAACCATACATTAGGAAGTATCACCTATAGGTATCACGTGTGTCTGTGATGTATCACTGCTTTGTGATGCATATCAGAGCACACTTCGACACCTTCATTGCCACTACAAAGTAACGTTCTGACGCAGGGATTCGGGTGGTAAGAATGCTAACTTTTCCAACAAGGACTGCAAGCCCGCTGGTACAAATGTGCCAGAGTAGTGCCAAGTGTACACAAGAAGCCTAGGCCAATGCAAGCAGGGAGTCTCGTTGAAATGTATTATGGATACGTAACAAGAACAGGCAGAATGTTTTGGTGTATCAATGTGTGGCAATCAACCAGACTGTCGATCTTCGCAAATTAAAGATATCATGGAGTCAATTGACGTTAGTTTGGCCAGTTTATAGGACTTGCATGTAAAAACAGTCTTCTATGACAGAAATTTGGTTTTATCCGCGAAAGGCCAAGCCATCAGCTCCACTAAAATGCCCGTTTTAAGCGCGCTTGGTCATCGGAAACGTTTTTTGTGGTTGCCGTCAGTCACGCCAACTTGATGGGGCTCTCTAATTCTTTGCAGCATGGGGCTCCGCGGATCCATCCGGACACTGTTTTGACTTCATATAAACGATGTCGGTAAGCTAGGTAAAGCCGTCGACAAGGGAGGGTTGTAAAAGTTTAAAACATGATATGTACATAACTCTTCAAGTGCCTATGACACCTAAAATATGATTTTTGAGTATAAACCGAGCAAATCAATGCGGATCGAATGGTGTTGGAGTTCTTGGCCTCCGATAAACAATAAAAGAGATATTAAACGTTCTTTGGAGCGAAGCAGTATTTCGTGCGTGAGCCGAGGTCAACCGAAAATGACGCATATAGGGAAACCCAGTTACTGCAGCCCAATTCAGCTTCCATAGAAACCATGTGTCAACCGTGAATTTTTATCTTGTTTAGACCGGATCAGTCATGCCAAAACGCTGCGTGGCCGCAAATTGTTGGAACATTTCTTCGGGAAGAGTTCGATTATTCAGTTTTCCTCGGGAGGATAAGTTGCGTAAGCAATGGATACAAGGGCAGATTGGCCGGGTCCGACAACCCACTCGTTTTTTGGACCTGAATGTTTTGACAGGGCACTTGCAGTGAGAAATGCCCTCGAATATGGGTACAAATGCTCCCGGAATATTCTTCCAGCTGCTATTCCTACCATATTCATGAGAGGTTACACGGATTCGCCACCAGTCAGAAATTCTAAGGCATTGGGGAAAAAGGAGCATCAAAAGGAGAGCTGACATGTTGTAATTTATAAAAAAATGTATGGTTTACCCAGCTAGATTATGACGCCGCCCCCACCTCCAACCAATGCAAGCAGTGAAAATAAGTGGTGTATAAATATATATTTAGAAATCCATTCCTTTAGAAAGCATCAGCAGAATTAGTTTAACTAAGCTAATGATCTAATGCAACATAGTATCCAAAATCTCTTAGATGTTTACTTTTTCGATAATTTTGTTCTATAAACAAGGACTTTGTTCTAATTATCAGGCTGTGGAGACATTGTTGTTTGACTCACCTCTCCAGGAAAAAGAAAATTTCCTTTAAACACAAAAATAATCTTACAGTCAAATTGCTCTTTATGTCCTTAGATACGAGGTGTGCCATGGAATTGGAAAAAAATATCACCAACAAGAGATTGTGCAAGGACATCAAGAGACTATCAATCAATGGCCAGATCTCTTACATAGAGGCTTTCCACAGCCTTCTGATCCAGTTCGCTTCAAAAACCTATGCTTTCAGTTACCCTGGTCTGTTTTAATGGTAAATCTTTCATCTATCCCAGTCTGCTTGGTTTAAAAGTCGGTAACTAGTTAGATTTTACCCTTCTTTCAAATGTGGAATAAACCAGCTTTTTAATGTCATGAAGTATCTTTCATCACGTCATTTATTCTAGACATGAATGAAGTTAATTCACTGCTGAATTCAACTTATCACAAAACATCTGATGAATCAAACATGAGAAGCACAAACGTATCCTATTTCAAACTGATAGAAAGATTCATAAATGATTTCAGATCAATCATTGCAACTATGCATTTCAATGAAAATGCTGGACGACAACAAAGAATAACAACCCAGGGTGAGGACTTGTACAGCCTCCACTACCCAAACACAAGGGAAGACGTCACACAGTGAAGAAAGTGCTGAATGATCCAACTTATGGTAGGGATTGTTTCTAAATTTCACTTTAATGTGAAAATTATAATCACTACTCTCAAATGGACAACTAACCCATATATGCAATACAGGCTATGTAGAAGATATTTTGGCAACGACAGTCAGCATATGCATGGCCAGTGATATAAATGATGAGCAAATGGAAGCACTGGAGATCCCACCCAATCTGAACTCCACCTTCGAGATCCCAGAAAAGCACCAAACAGTCAATCAGTTCCGCACACGTTTCTCTTAGTGCTAGTTTCATCTGAATATCCCAGATAATTGTTTGCCTCCTCTGCAAATGTTCTCCAAGTGACGTCACGTGGCGCTGGGCCGAAAATGTGGAAAATGGCGCAATAAATTGTGAGCCTGGTCTGGTACGCCGCCCGATAATAGCTTAGGAACGCAATCTTTGTTATTTGACGGGCCATTTTAAAGTCTAATTGTTTCGTCTCTCGCATTTACTTGCGAAAAATAGTTGCCTTGCCTCTTATGCAAGACAATTTTTTGCTACGTTTCATTGAGGAGGATTACAGAAAGTATCAACCACAGCGCACTACTTTGATAGATACAATTTTTGTTATCTAACATGAATTCCTTCGCAGCATGACGCATTGATAGATGATAGGAAATTCGCATACGGGTGCAGTTCCTAACATTAGCATCCAGGTGATGCAGCCCTTCAGTGTGATATCTCTCAAATGATCGCCATAGATAAGACTAAACTATCCGTCATGTCGGTGTTTGGGCTGACTTTACCTGATGGAACCGTACGACTTTAGATATAATTTCTATAAGGTAGTATAATGCAATAGCTACATCATAGTGTTCCTTGGAATGGCAAATAAATGCATGTGTTGCGTATTTAGGGTTTTTATCAGGGGTCGCTTTTATTTGTATAAAAGTGCGCATATAATGACAACTAAAGCAAATATCACTACCGCAGAAAGTTTATTCAAGGTCCAAAAATTAATGCCAAAGAAAGATAAACCGGTTCATATGACCTGGCACGCAGCGTAGTACGTGTAAATAACTTTATCTACAGTCAGTGTGAAGTATAAAACGCACAAATATTGACCAACGTCGGCCCAGTTGGGCGTCGTTGAGTTGTAAGATGTTGACGTGCTTGGTTTCTGCTATAGCCAACCCTGTAATATGGACAAAAGATGGGTTATATAACGCGGATCGGTGCTTACTGAATCATATTAAAATGCAACTAAGCTTATAATTACATCCATCATACTCCGTCTTGGGTAGGGATAAACTGGCATTATTAAGCTCACGATGTGTTCTTTCATCCATGCTTTGATGTATAGATAAAAGCAACACTACTACCTAGGTATTGACCAATACCTGAGAAAAGAAGACTATATTGTAACCTTGTTTACCTACCTGTCTCACCAGCGATTCAGGGATAAATATCGGTTATCTGAGCTCCGTGCAAGCAAATTATGGTAGAGCGATTCGCTTGACCAACCTTTGAGTAAATGGGTGTGATTTCTTACAAAGCTGCTCGTGCAGTGCATAACCATCAAATAATATAGATAGAGATGTACAACTGCATATCCATGGTTCTCTGCATACGCGGCAAGCTAAAGTGTGACGAAAAACGATAATGTGGTTTTGTCTTAACATAAGCATAACTACCAAGAGCAACCTGTTTATTCTTACGGTTAATCATCTGGCATAACCACAAGCCAAAACATAATCATTTCATGATATAGCAACGTCTTTTTGTACTACAGCATACATTCCAAGCAGCTCCAGTTATCGTTAGAGGGTACCTAGGTTCAATTTGTAGGTTCAATTTACAGGCGAATAAGCGGTACATTACGGCCTATGTTTAGAGTCACACAGAGCTAAAGTTAGTCCTCTCTATGGTAAATAACCAATTACCACAGTTGATTCAGAAACTACAGGGTTAGATAATGCAGACATATTTTTAACTTGTTCACAAAAAGTTAATTTCCCTTTAGAATAATTTATTAAAATGGCGGTCACTTATCTGTGGTCACGAATATATGCTAATTTTGCGACAGTGGATACAATGACCCCTATTGGTGCTCACATCTCGATGCAAGGCGTTCATTCTTCTCGGTACCCGCTCAGTGATGCATATTCCAGGCTAGATGGTCATTTGATGTTCTAATGTACGTCTTCTTTGAAATCACAATTGCCAATTCAAATTTAAAGATATCAGAAGCAGCTGGTTCTTTAATGAAGCTTAGGTTAGTCGTCATTCAATCAACAATACATCGCAGACACACAATATATCAAACAGCAAAAAGTTGGAAAGGATGTAGCCTATTTACTAGGGGAGAAAATAATGATTGAAGCAAGCTAGAACAAAGCCAGTTTTGAGTAAGCAGGCTTCTGACATTATTGTCAATCTTATAAGCTTATGCGTCTGGAGATGTGACATGCCAACCCAGTACTCGATGATACTGATAATGTTAGCATACATCGCTTGCTGACCTTTATTTATGCATATTGCATGCCTCCGTAACCATGCTAGTCAATACAACAAGCCTGCATGATGCCGCTATGTATGGTTACATCTACTTGTATATTTACTTATGCATGCATATACAATAGTTGTGTACTTGCTATTATGTGACATAAGGTGACTACAGTTTTCCTGACATTGCTAACGTTAACATTTTAAAAAGCCACTGCTAACTGAGGTATTCAATTCGAGACTTTTTTTATCGTGGTTTATGTTGTAGCATTGCCATCTGTAATACCCAATAGTTTCCATGATTTCGTTAGTAACTTAGCGGCTAGCATCCTGAGATTCCACCCACAAAACATTCTATCAATCGCAGGCTCAGCAAAGACATGTGTCATACGAATATATATTAATATCACGTCAACCAGGGACACAAATGCAGTGCATGGCATAGTGTTGGTTTTGCTGCACTGATATTTACCAAACTATCCTGATGTTTATTCGCAATCCTAGAAATGTCAAACACCTAATGTGCAGGGCTGAATGAATAATACAGCCGGTTGATCTCCATGCACAATGGAATTTGCCTAAATGGCAGAAGGCAATTATAGATGCAATTACACAGGTTTCTTTCACAGTCTACAATGCAACATTGACAAAATTTATCCTGCGTCCATCTCAGTCATGAATATTGCACTGTATTAAACAATTTTCCGATGTTCCGTACACAGTACAATGTCAACATACCAAGCGATGGACTTGGTGATAAATGTCTTACACCGATTTGAAAACCAGTGCTCCATCAGCAGAAAAGCTGAAAACGTTTCACACAAATACGTTTGCCACCAAAGAAACGATCGTGGCTCAATTAAACGCATTCCTGCACTCTAAGCAGAACTTTAAGCTGATGAATTTAAGAAGAAATCAATAACCCCACCACCACGACACAGTTAATCAAATAGTCGCTTTATGAACAACTGACAGCTGATCCTGTAGTTTGAAGGCAGTTGTGATGTACTGAAACATTATGTACAGATACAGAGCAATATACTGGGTCTTGAGCTTCAGGCTGTCAGAAAATATTACAATGATCAATAATTGACAGTGGAGCTTAGGTCATCCTGGAGCATATATTATCATCCCTTTACATATATGTTTGACAACGAGATACGAAGTATCATCATGTCATAGGGAAGAGCAACCCATTCACAAGATAACACATCTCATGTGTTACGCTTCAGCAAACGCATCGTATAATAAAAGCGTGATGTTAGTGCAGGGCATTGTCAGACGAGCATATGCCATTTGACACCGAACGGATTGTATTTATTGTCATAGAAGCCGGCTTTAGCGAAAGCTTAATTAGGGAGGAAGGGACATAACCTTCGATAGGATATTTATATAAAACTGTAAGGATTAGGATATATATATATCACAATAACCTTTATAATGATGCGTGCGCAAGTAGTTGTCTCTTTGCTAACAGTAGTCTTTATCTTAAAGTTCCATCTATCGACCATCAAACTGTGCCTCATTTTTAGCTTGTATCCGTATACATCGAGATTTAGCTTGTAGTAAAGCCCAGGCCAGTGATATTGAAAACAACAATCTATGCTAACTGCTGAATTTCTCCGTTGCATATTTTCTACTTACCTATTCAGTCTATATTTATGTATATATATATAAACATAGAGAATAAATATATATATATATATATATAGATATAGATATAGATATATATATATATATATATAAATAGATATATATATAAAATATATATATATATATATATATATATATATAGAGGATATATATATATATATATATATATATAGAGATATATATATAGAGAGATATATATATATATATATATATATATATATATATATATATATATATAGATATATATATATATATATATATATATATATATATATATATATATATATATATATATATATATATATATATATATATATATATATATATATATATATATATATATATATATATATATATATATATATGTGCGTGTGTGTACTTGTGTGCGTATGTGTATGTTTATGTATAAGTACACACAGGCCGTTTGTTACATTACATTTTGAATTTCGATTGGCAACAGTTCCCATTCGGAACCGTTCTGTTCGACTTCGTGAGTTTTAACTGTACAGTCAATCTTAGTCAACCATATTTGCTCATCATTCCTTAATATCCACCATCATCGGTCATATTGATGACACTCTATGGCCAATATCAGCGATCGTGCCATTGGTTCTATCGGCTGCCTAATATGATGGTAATTTATTTTCCCCTGCCATGCGAAACTGTTTTCGAAGTGAACTGTTAAGGCACGGTGTCTGGTATATATCGAATGCAGAAAATATCTATTTCACAGGTTGGTGGCTTGTGTGATGAAAACCATGTATATATAAATCCCGATCCCAAACTAATACCTTAGTAGACATATGACAGTTTGTGAAGAATATAGATATGCGGATGTTGCTGCATATTTAGTTATTTTACATTTAGATCGTAACTACATAGTACAGCTCTAGCTTTGCAAAGCTGCTCGTTGCGACCATAAACATACCTTCCGTTGTAGACCCATGTTGAATTTGCCGTTATAATTGCAGCCGCTGAGCTGACCTCGTTATTGGTGGCGGATGCTTTCCTCGGATCACTTACTGTCATTAGCGACGGTTCATTTTGACTGTTTCCGTACCTCGACTACAAATGCTTGTGTCTCAGGCATTATATATATTGTAACACCTAATGTGATTCTCGCGATAGCGAACGTTCCGAAGGCCGTCAAGTACTTGTTTTCCTAACACAGCACAAAAAGCTCATCCACAAATTCTAGCTCGTATGTAAGTACGCCAAGCCAACTGTATTTTAGTTGCATCCAAAAGTATCGGTTGCGCAAAAGGTTTACTATTGATTCCTCATCAGATATAGAAATGACACCTACATTGGTTAGTCAACCTTGCGACCGAGGCTATTCATCTGGTGGTTTGTCACGCGGACACTTGATGGGCATGTGTTTATGCATTGTATAAAAGGTGATGGCAAACTAAACAGGCTATTAAGCCTTACATTTCGATGCCAGTGCTATTTGGTTAGCGTCAGATGAAGCAATGGATTATCACAAATAGCCCATATGCCGTTCAGTATATGATTGACATTAACTTGAGATTTGATGCTTTGTGAATGGTTGAAAAAATGTTCAGTTTTTGTTAAAATTTGTCTCAGTTTATGTGAACAAAGCTCATATGGTGTGATAATTTTAATCACTTGCTTGAGTAAGCTCACCACTATTGTCTTTGTCTCTATCGTGGCTCACAAATTCTATCAAACTTGATCAAGAACCGAATGTTTTGACAGTTACCATATGGTAAAAGTGCAATTTCATCGACAGAAACGTCCTTATTAAACCAATATTATGGGTTTTATGAAAATATCAATGAACCATTCATCTTTTCTTTTGTCAAATAAAGTGGACGTTGTAGCTATGATAGTGATTATTTGATAAAGAAGCTTCTATTCTTTCAATTGGTAAAGGTGATGGATATGTAATACACTACATGACAAAGACAGGCCAAGCACAGTAGCATGGAGGCTTATGATCTGCAGATCGTCACCCTATTACAGCGAAATGTCGTGGTAAGTAGATGATTCGAATCTAGGAAGGTATTTTACAACGACATACATTCTATAAGGTATGTAAACTATGGTCGATTTAAAAGATATATATACTACAGTATCCGGCCCACAGATGAAATTAAGAAGATTGTAGGAATCACTATACACAGTCAACCTACAGCGGTGATATCTCCAGGATACCGCTCTCTTCGTCCATTCCTGTGCATGGCACATTCAATTCATATTATCTTGTTTATGTAGATAAACCAAACAAATGTCCGTGCTTTTGCAACTAAAGAAGGGACTTATTGCCTTTGGGGATAACAAAGGGTGCGTGCCAACGCCGATTGTGCTTACTGTCTTCCATGTGGCCGTTTGACCGGCATTTCCCAGGCTAGACGGAATCTACAAATGGCCTTGAATTAAGTATTGAGCATTTGATTGAAGGATCCTCGCATTCCGGCATTAACACGGCTTCTTCATTCCTGCCGTGACTCCATAATTAAATCCGCAAGGACTCGATTTCTTCAAGTGACTCAGCAATGAATTCTCGCGGGGACCCCTCTCTGATCCTAGGCGTGATTCAACCCATATCACGGCTATGACACCACCCTAATCATGTCATGACCGGAATGTTATCACTCTACGAAACGTTATCCGTTGTTTCTTGCATTGTTATCATGAGCATATCTGCTTACAAGTATCTACCATGACTGAGATATGCGTGAGTCTCTCGAGTCTAGAGAAGAATGTTATTGGTGATATTATGATCTTCAGGGTATTAGACATCTAACTAAAGAGCCTTTTAACACGTTGGAACCTGCCTTTAAGGTCAACATGCTTCCTTACAGCTCCACCGAAGGTCATAACTTGTATCATAAGCGAATGTTAATTATCATATAAACAGGAATACATCGGGAAGAAACTAGTGGCCTCCCACCAGTTCTATGTGATCCTACATTACCTCTCTGTTGTGTTGATGTGCGTCAGCGAAATTGACAAATTAATACATTACATAGGTCAGTGAATTCACGTACACTATCAATGGTAGCAAATGACGTTCAAATTGCACAAAAGCAGAAACAGTTTACACGATTGTTGCTTTGCCGATCGCCAGCCTTTAATGGTACAAAAATACCTTGTAGAGACATTTTGGCATATCATTGATGTAAAATAACATAGACGATCCCATACATCCCGTATAATCGGGTTACATCTTAGTCGGTTACGCCTTATCAAAGGCTCCTACTGTTAACCTTAACGTCCATCCACGCAAGGTAATTTCCCTAGTTTGCTGGTAACTAGGCATGCTATTTCTAATAAACGAGCCTTTACTCGTGATACAATGAGTTGTAGTTTAGCCTCACCTGCTATCATTGTCTAATATACAAACAATATCTACTTATTTGCATTTTGTAGCTATTAAGCAATAACAATGTGAAAAAAGATTCATTTGCTGTTGAAATGATGATGGTGAGAGAAGTAACCGTATGATAACAAAGGCTGAACTTTGAACAGTGTGGGTCAAGCTATAAAATATGACACAAATAGTCTAAAGGCGATTAATAGGGATAACAATTCAGTTGAGGTGTAACCTATCACTGTATTAGGAAGATGGTAACCATCATAATTAAATCTGACATAAAATTTGCGATGAAGACAGGATATAAACTAAAAGGAGCAGTCTTTTATTAGTCTTTGTCACTTATGTAATCCAAAAATACATTGATTGATGAAATGCATCAACACAGGAATAAAAGATCCAAATGGGGTCCACTTTAATTCATATCCTGTGGTTTATATCCAATTGAGACTAGAATCCGGGGTACCTTCCATCATCTTGTATATTACATGCAGCAGTAGTCGGCGAATGGGCTTATTCTCTCTCGCATAGTACAAGCTATATGCAACATCATCAGGATATATGAAAGTATTGTTCTTAAGCTATGCGAATCATGCGTGCGGCGTTCGGGAGTTGATTGCAAACTTTAATTCGGTTAGATATCCAATGTTTGTTGTTAGTGCAACGTACCAATGAATGACAGACACGCATCGTCAGGGTTCATTACATTCTAGGTAATGACGCATGCTGATTTTCATCAATTAGATTCTTTCTGATAATACATGTTTCCCAACGACAAGTGTCGTGCCACATTTTAGATTCCACAGGAACATATATTTCTATCATTTGCATACACTTAGGCGCTAGCCAATGTCGATTCCGTGCTCGCATGATCGTACGTTTATGGCGTTAAGCAAGACATGAAGATATACAGTAATTAGTGTAATCGAAAGTCACAGATGGTCTTATTGGCCTAAAAAAATACTAACAGCCAACGATATACTGATTGTGTGTTTTTTTGTAAATTTCGAGGACACCATTCAGCCCAAGCATTCTGTGATAGGAATGCTTAGTTGACATAGAAAACAGTAGGTGTTAAACGATTGTACTTGCTCGTTAGAATTCACCTTAGCACAAATTTGGCGAGGCTGAGAATGTCCGTTTCAATATCTGCAATCTTATTCGCGTGTATCACATAATTCTACATGTAGATACGAGTTGCCTGCGCCTCAACACCCCTTCTTCAATTTGAAACCCCGATCTTGTTTGCGCCCAGACACTGCTTATCGGCCTTTCAGACAAAACTCTCAGACGACCGCTACGAGCACCTTTATCGGGACAATATATCTAACGACATATCTTACGACCAAATAACAAAGAAACGATTTCCTCAGATATAAAATGCGAATTGATGTAATTCATATGTTGGCGCTAATATTGAAGGTTTGACGACAAATTAGGATGTCTGACGAATAACATGTTGCAAGGCACAATTATAATGGCACTGCATCAGCTGGGCAGCCGGCCAATATGAGTCATGAGAGATTTTTACGTTAAGGATTAAATGATGTTGATCATCTTTCGTCGGGGAATATATTTGTGGATTTCGACTTTAATGAAATTACTGATGTGAACAGCGTCTGAAACGCAATATGCTAACAGAAGAACCATCGATCAATTATCATCTCAAAATTAGTAAGATTTCATAACATATTAATTTTTAGCACGATAACATGAGCCTAAACTTTGGAAAATGCCTATATAAACGGGTGCAAGGCCTTAGATAGTGTAATCAATACCTTTATAATGCTATTGAGCCATAATGGCACAGCATGAATACGTTTGTACTAAATGAGCAACGTTGAAGCTAGCTGAATGCGCTGTTGTTTGCTGAATCGCGTCCATGTGGAATGTTTAAGCACTACTAGCGGGAACTAAGGCTATTGTCATGGGCGCTGTCGTTACTCTTTTATAAGCTTAATGAGGCCTCGGTTAAACGTCGCCATTCGTAGTCTCTACAGTGTTACCTTGATTGAAGGTCATTTATCGCGTTAACTAATACTAGACCTTGGCTTGGACCTTAATTAAGCATTTTATGTTGTTCGGACTTGATTGACATGGAAATATATTTGATCAACAGTTGCACATATTCAGTGCAGAGTGTCGGGTTCAGACACTTTCTGAGACGATCAGTGCCTTGTACTTGTATCCGCTATTTGGCCCTCAGCACGGGCGTCAAGTAGAACTGTGCAATCAAAGGGCCTGTAAATGTGATGATTATGTTGCATATGTGATTATTTATCCCTTTAAGTATGGCACCTTACAGCAATCAAGAAATAGTGTCTACAACATAATCAGTAGGTTGATTTTGAACCCCATGAACCCTGGACGATTTTTGTTTTACTGCATGATAGTTTATGAAGACATTATACAATGCCGTATCAGATAACCTTATACAGATGAGGTTATGGTGCCGCAATATATAACAGGCGATCATATCCAAGGACGATGCTGGATGATTGAACCGTCGTGTAGCTCACTTACTACCTGTTTAGTAACTTTATCTCATAGCATTGAGTTACAACAACACAAAAGAGAGATTATTGATAATACTGCCTTCAATGAGCTTATGACAGAATTATCTCTAATAATCATGGATCACAGGCCGTATTCACAGCACACATAAGCCAGAGCACAGAAGCACAAGATGTAGTACAATGTCTGTATTCAAAACAATACTTGTTGTTGTAGTTGTTTGGGCGAACCATCTTGCTTTCTTAAGTCTGGTAAATGCGGCACACCGAGCGGTCAGCTCTTTCAATATTAACTGATGAGAAATGTCACTTGAGGTTCGAATGGCAAAGAAAAAACATAGGAACAGATTGAAACTGTCATGGAAGAAATAGTACTTTACAATCGTTTGATTAGCAACTGATGACAGAAAATGAGTCAATTCTGCCATGGAATCTCGTAGTTCTGGTTATTGGATGTGGTTAATGTTGAGGTAAGGTATTCCATGTTGCGCTCTTTGGCAGGAAAACACTATAGCATTTTTATCAACTAAATTCAGTGTGAAATGTTATTGTTCTGATATGTGAAAATTACATGAATTTTTTACTGTAAGGGAGAACGATAAGTGCGCCCGTCGCAGAAGTTTGTATGAACCACATAACTGAAAGTGTTGTATACCGATATGTATTCAATCGCAACTATATAGATCTTTATAGTAATTAACCTTTCATCGCTTTGTGCATGTTTGCAATCAGGTTGCTTCAGTGGGGCAGATTTAAAACCACCTGTTACTTACAGAGGTCAGAGTGAGCAGTTGTGCATAGTGTATTCAACTTATCGAGTTAAACGTTCTTAACTTGATCTAACAATGTGATGTGTCTCACTACTTAAAAATCTAAGCCACAGCATAGAAACACTATCCTAGTATTAAAATGAGATTGTTCTTCATGTTATGATTTTCGGTCTTGTTGATTGTGTCACCATGTTGTAGTTAGTTATCATTCTGGAGGAGCGGTGCTTTCTTATGGTGTGTTAAGCTTTGTGAAATAGAATATTTCCTCAAACGAGACGACATTCCATCTAAATCGTTTTACTTTATTGAACGTAAATGACAACGAATATTGAAATGAATGTAGCTTTTAAGTGCACTGTGATCCATGGGTTGATGAAAACGCAAATCAATCATATGTATGCTGTCTGCAATGGATGGTACAAATCGAGGACAGGTAATTGACGTTCTTTGTTGCGTTGGTATTAATCTTATTCAATATGCTACATGCCCACTTGTGTCGTGTGATAGATAGGCATTTGTAGTAGTGTACGATGGAGCTGTATATGTGGATCTATTTGGTCGTAATCACAACTTGAATTTGTTCAATTATATTCTCTATTTAATCACGACAATGTTATATCAAAATCGCAATAGAACTCCCTAGAATGGTTACAGCCAAATCAATATTGTCATAACTGTCTACCACAGAATCTCTTGAAGAATCTAAATTGGAAAGGTTTAGAAAAATAGCATGTCCTCAGTCTACCAAAGGAAGCATATGAGCCTCTTACTTTACCGACTTAGAGGCCATAGAAATAGGCAATTTTAAAGATTTATGTGCATGCCAAATGCAGATATATCACAACAACTTCTGTGGGCAGATATTTCCTAACATACTTACTTTAATTGAATGCATTTTCCAATGTTATCATTATATGCTAAAACAAACAGTAGTTTCGAAACCACAAAGCGAGTCCAGGTGGCTTTCATTAATGGAGGCCATATTATCTCCTTTTCGTAGTAAATGCAATTTACATGATTGCATTATTACTACTATTCATAAGCATAAGTTTTGGCAGAAAGGTATTATCTAGTAGGCCCGGGTTCGGTGTTTTACCTGTCAACACTGTTGAAAAACAATCATTATCCCTTGCATAGGGCGTTCCCAAACAGCTGTCATCTTGCCTGCGACGACGTGATCACAATGTTATCCTCGCTATTTCAATGAATGCGAACTGCATTATAATGACGTAGATGCTTGTGCATTTATATGTAACTGAAAAAGTGCAAAACACGCGGAGGTTGACATCAATATTTTTGTACCCAATGGACAGTGATGCTAGGATGTGCGTGAGCGACGCACTAGAAACTGTGCTCAGGTCTCTGCTAGCTTGGTAACCGGGAACTCAGCTGAGAGCAGTCACTTATAGCCTTCTTGGTGCGTCGATTGCATTGGTCACAATGTTACCAAGCCATTAGTAATTGATTATCTGACTCTATTCTGATCAATGCCTCCCCGAGGCAGTCCTTACAACCAAGTTGGTCCAGAATCACTTTCTTAACTAATCTGCCAGCCAGCCAACAGGTAGTGCATATATTCCCTATAAGACTGACCGTCAACGATATTTTAGAAGTAGTTGTCCTTTATTTCAAACAAGGTTGTCTAGCGTTCCATCAATACCCTATCATTGTATTTGGTGATGTTAATGGAGGCAATTGCGGTATTGATTTAGCAAGTAAAATGACAGCAAGTCCTTGCCCGAAACAAAATAATGTGCTGGCTAAGAATCGAATGCATGAAAATTAGCTTTATGCTTTGCCAGTTGGCTAATTATTCATTATGCCTATCATAAATGCCGGACGGCTAGTGCAAGTGACAAATTTCAATTCAAAATGTATCAGGAAAAACTGTTGTGACCAAGTTGAAACAGCTTGTGTTACTTTCTAGATGTGACAGGAACGATAAACAGAAGACCGATGTGCTCTAACTGAGAGACCGTACATGAGGAATCCTCTATTCGTGATCGTTATGGCGACCCTTGGGCGGGCTATGCGCTCGTTGAACTTTGCATATTTCTTTGATTGCGTAAATATGCTTGTCTAGCAACACATAATAGATTAGAATTTTTATTGGCGAACATGGAAACTTACCTCGTTAATAGGTTTTATTATGGGACGTATGGGGTAGAAGAATCTTGGAGTAGCTGTAATTTGTAGTCATGTCACCGCATCTCAAAAATAGGCAGATATCAATCTAGGTAGATGAGTATGATTGTAATAAAGACGCTATAAACCCTCAATAACTGATGTTTTATGGCTGATGTCAGGATCACTTAAGCGATGTTATGTTGCTAACACGTGTACACACGTTACATTAGCTAACCAGAGACTTTCATGGTACACTGTAATATTACAAGCCAGATGTTGTAGATTTGTTCAACATTATCACACTCGAACGAACGCACCACGTTACAGATAATGTAATGAAATCGAAATTAGAGTCTGTGCTCATATGGGCACCTTCGTTAGCCACTAAGTCGTCAGGAGGGTTCTAATGAGTGCGTCTGATGATTGTCGGTGGCTGGATGTTATTGCATTATTACTTCTTACACTGTCACAGCCGTTAATTGATCAAATGTATTTATAACAAACCGTTCCAATTGCTGCTTAGAAATGACAATTATTCAAATGAATCAAAAACATCCAGGTGACATTACAAACATGCGAGCACATACATCTTAGATCCGAACAATTTGTGGGCTATCTCTGCAACATAGATTGGAATCTGGCATGAACGTTACATGCATAGTTATGGTTACCCCATAGTTCCAGTCGGGAGGACAATAATGTACCACATGAGGGTTCTGGTACCCATATATACCGCCACGATCGCCAACACCACCCGCGGCCTAGGGAGTTATCGTCTAGCTGTTAATGTAAAGACGGGAGAACCGCCACTGGCTGCCGACGATGTGGTCGTTGCTGTTGTTGGCCCCTAGACTGACTAAATCGATTACTCGCGTGATGCATATTCAGCTTTTATTGGGAAGTTATGTTAGCATCGTAAAGACACTATAATGAGATCGATAATGGACATTTGCACGTGTATTCTACTTTTTTCAGTCTTGTGAGACTAGTCCGATAGAAAGGATGTTGGAGATGTCGCCATTCATGGCTCGTATACAGCAGTTATACCGAACGTACAGCTTGATCGATAACATATAAATTGCTACCAAGCATAATGCTTCTTACCACTGTCATGATGCATACAAATGAAAATCATTATCGATCAATTAGTCGTATATCACGCATTGTTTCATCGTTCGGCTACTCATTAATATACCTCGTGATAGTCCAGCTATGACAAATTGCCATTAATTGTCGGTTCTTTGTGAAATATAAATGTTTGCCTTACGCTAATAGCCCGTGTCAAATTAATACTTACTCGGAGCGGCAAGGATTGGCCTTCAACTGCAAGGTTCTGCTAAATGTTCAGGGATTTGCAGTTGTTGATAATCATGTTGTCTAGCGGCATGCAAGGCAAATAGGTTTACACCATAGGTCAGGTTGTGTGGGCATTCTCGCGCAAAAACAACCGAATCGGCGGCAATACAGCAATCTGATACCAGCACTCATTCAATCGATATGAGGCTCTGATTAACTTGTCAGGTCATGAGAACAGCCGAATCTGGGTACCAAGACAATTGGACGACGTGGTAATGTCTTTGAAGGGACTTTATAAACATTTTAAATCCCGTTCTTTCCTGGCCTCCGAGCTTAACAAATTGCTCTCCAACCTTCAGTCATGGATCAATTCGCAATTCAAAAGTTATTGAAGCGAATATAATATAAGTGTATTTTCAAACCTACGCCTGGAGTTCGCGTTTCTCAGCTCAGGTGCTTTTCGTGTATCACTACGACACGTCACGATACGACATGTGGTGCGAATAAGTATGAAGTTTTGACTCAACCCTAGTGACTTGGACTGGTGCACAGGATTTCATCTGTGCCTCCTACAAAAATAACCCGCTATGAACACATAGGTTTAATATTGCTTTGAGCTTCAGTCAAAGAGTCTATTGCTACGCTTAGGGGGCTCACTCCGACAAGCTGTGTGACGATCATGAAAATGAGTTAAATACACGCCCGTTATCTCGTGAGGCTATTATGGAGTCAACGAAAGCACATTCGACTGTTGGTTCGACATCTGTTTAATAAATGTAGTCATCTGATTGGTCGACGCAACCACGCCTCCGAATTAATTAGCGAATCTATGACAAATCATCACAGGTGGCGTCTTTGTATAATATATCAGTCGGAGGCGAGATATGTAGATATAAATCTTCGTTTACGGACGGGTTCACATTTGAAGATGACTGCAATAGCGTAAATCGTCGGGAAATATTCCCTAAAACATTTCGCATGCTTAAGCGACGGAATTTAAGATATATCACAATATTTACTCGGCCTCTTCAATGAATGCAATTTGTGCAATTATGTTTGCTGATTATCCAGATGATATTATTGGCGTATTATTACGAGGAGTAATGTTACTCCACCTTCCCTCTTGAAAATGCTTTGACGTGTATTTCTATAACAATCACGTTCAATGCCGCCAAACAATCTTTATACAAATTATTACGTGTACCACGTCAACTACGTGCTTCCTAACCGGTGAAGTATCTATGCACATTTTCAAAATGGGAAACCTTAATTCCAAGAAACACAACCAATCGCGAATCCCAAAGGCCCGGCGCACCTGCTGCCATGTGCATCTAAGGTGTAGCATGTTTTATTTTCGATTTTCATCAGACCCAAAAATGATAGTCGTTAAGCATGATTTATATGCTGCATATTGTAATATAGTTCCCGATTCGCCATACGGGAGTTACATTAAAACGGCAATGTACTCATTCTGGGTTCAGCTCACAGGCAATTGTAATTTGGAGGCACCAAATTGTCAAGCGAGTTCGTTAAAATTATTCCTTTGCTGATAGTCCACCGACTATCTAATACAAACAGCGTTCAGCAAGGATTAAATTATGTAGAAAATATGTGTGAGACGACCGTCACAGACCAAAACAATCAAATGTATCAGTAAAGGGCTAGAATAAATACTGCCTCTGTTGTCATAGTTTATTTGTATATAGCATTCAAAGACATGTCCGGAGCATAAAACATGACGAGAGCATCCTATCAGTTTCAAATGAAGACTGTATATCACTCCCGATGTGCATGCCAAGACCGCATACAAATATCAGAAATGAGGAATATTACAATAACAACAAGAGCCTCAACTTCTACAGAGAAGAGAGAGAGAGAGAGAGAGAGGAATATATAGAGAGAGAGATATAGAGATAGAGATATATATATATATATAGATAGATAGAGATATATATATAGAGAGATATATATATACATATAGATATATATATATATAGAGAGAGAGATATATAGAGATATATATATCTATATATATATATAGATATATATATAGGGATAATATATATATATATATATATATATATATATATATATATATTATATATATATATATATATATATATATATATATATCTATATATATATATATATATATATAATATATATATATATATATATCTATATATATATATATCTATAGATATATATATCTATATATATATATATATATATATATCTCATATATATATCCTACATATGACTATATATATATATATATCATATATACATATCTCTATATATATATCTATATATATATATATCTATATATATATATCTCTCTCTCTATATATATATCTATATATCTCTATATATATCTATCTATATATATATATATATCTTTATATATTTATATATAGGTACATATATAAGTATTCTTGCTAGACAACCTGCTGCACATAAAGACGTAGCTCCTGACGGTAGCGAATGCAATAATCCATACATCCGAGACTCGGGGGCAGCCTGCCATTTACTATTTTGATAACGATAGATTGGTGCACATTGATTTGCTGATATTCCGGACTTGCAATCGAGTACACATCCAATTGTGTTTGTGGTGATATTACTGAGCTGATGAGTTTGTGCGCGGCACAGGTGTTTGGAATATTTTATCCTTTGCGCATATCCTTGCTTCAAAATGACAATCCGGCTTTATTACGATATATTGTTCTGCACATTACCAACCGTCTAGAGTATAACAAGTCATATATATTATCATCGCCAACAATCGGTCATCAGATGCCCCAACATTCTATCTCTGCAGTAATCAGTTCTGCAGTAATCAGAATTACTTATACCACCGTGCATAGCTGCTTACGTATGTGAATGTAGAAAGCTGTTTCTGAAGGCAAATTACGGTATTTTTTGTCAAAGCTGTTGGAAACGTTATTTTGTCCGCGCTATTTTAATGAATACGGACGTTTATTGCATTAAAGTAGATGCTTTTGCATTAATATAGTAGTCAAAAACGTGCGGCGGTTGACTACGATAAATTCCGTACTCAATGGCACAGTGATGCACTAGAAATTGTGGTAAGATCTTTGCTAGCTCGGTAACCGGAAACTCAGCTGAGTGTGTGAACGACAGCAGTCGCATATATCCTTCTTGATGCGTCGAATATCAGTAGACATCATGAAACCGAGCCATTCGTAATCGATTATCTTATACTTTTCTATTGCATCCTATCGATGACTCCCCGTGGCAGTCTGTACATGAGGTAGCGGCAAAACAACCAGTTTGGTTCTGAATGAATCAATTATCTCATCTGCCAACCAGCCAACCGATAATGAATGTATTCACTATAAGACTGACCATCGATGATGTTTTTGGCGTACAGCGCACAGCGTTCCATCAATTCCCTATCATTATATCCGGTAATGTAAATGGAAGCACTTGTGGTATTATGCTAAAACTAAAACGGTGAATGTTGTGGGCAGCATTGCTTGGACAAGTATGATGACAGCAAGTCTTGGCGTTGCACTGTAAGATTTTACAAGCAATGGGTGGGTCGTTTGGCCAGGTCATCATTTGACTTATCCCTGGAAACGTTTGCGCTCTTCCCAATTCCGTGATCTCATTAAAGGTCAACTACAACGATTTTCATCATTTCTTTATAATGTGTTTCAAATTGAAGATTAATAACTCATAAACCAACGGGGACCCATAATTCATTGCAACGGCATGCATAAGTACAAAAAATCCACCGATAAGGTTTCATTCGGAAGAAAATACGAAGCCATCCTCTCGATGCCATTTTGCCTCAGTTGGCCGCTAGGTGCACGTTGCGTGACGTCATTCCTTCTGCGCTGCCTCCAAGAGAATTTGACTGCGAGCGAAGCGAAATACGAGATTTAAAATTACACCGTTTTGACAAGCCATGTCGTCTTCTGATGAAGTTTACGAGTCCCCATAGCATAACATTGGGGCAAATCATGTCCATGACTATTTATTTGAGCCAATACGGACGGGAGTTGAAAAATCCAAGTCACACTACGAAATGACACCGGGAGCTCTAAGTCGAACTCAAGGGTCCGCTTCGGATGAAGAATCAACAAAAGATTTCGACGAATGGTAAGTTTTAGAATACCCTTCCCAAGCTTTATTGAACTATATTAACTGGTAAAAATAATCGTTAGTTTCATTTACCCAATAAATTTACACATTCTGTAAGTTGAGGATTGTATGTTGATAGACCTAACTACTACAACAAATAGTACTTGGCTAGTGAATGTAGCTTTGTCATTGTACCCATGCAGTTGAATAACAGTGTTTGCATGCAGTTTTATTTTCCTTTTATTCATTGATTGTACCACAAATATAAATTTACAATGACTCTTTAATTATTTCTCTAACTTAGGTGTAGATGTCATTACTGCATCCCAATGGACACAGCCACAGAAGTTTGGAGAGAGTGATGGCTCTAACGGAGGAATGGACATGCATCATCAAGCATCCCAGATTCCTGGCTAGCTGCATGAATAAAAATGTGCTGGAAGTGTCCAAATTTGAATCTATTCAAATGGACAGACCTGTTGGAGATGAGGTCTCTACAATGAGTAAGTTAGCCATTATTGCTACCAAAAAGGATGGTTTGAAGTTGAACAATCATATTTATTACAAAGGGAACATTAATTCCACTGTGTAAAATATTCAGTGTTCATATTGATGAACTACAATATATTTTACATAGCCAAGAATAAATAATGCCAGTTACATGAAATCCAGAGGCAGAACTTACAATAAAATTATGAAGTGAGGGAATGGTTGACAAATGACAATTGTTTTTTTAACTATACAACAAATTTTAAAACCATAGACAACTAATTGACATATTGTACCGCCAGTTTACACTCTGGATATGGCACAGACTGGGCAAAAGAAACAGGAAAGTGCTGGCAGCCTGTGTGGCAACAGCTATTAGAAAATCCTTCCCTGACCCGGGCGGCAAATATACAGGTTAGCTGCAATGGAGCGGAAGATTTCTTGGTCAGGTTGAATCGACACCTGTGAGCACCTACGAGAAGATCCTTTTCAGGTTTCTCGTACTGGGAGGCAATAGGTGGTGGGACACTCCTGTCATCTGCAAGGACCCCAGCAAGTCTGTAGCTTAGGTATTTTTGCCTTAGATCAAGCACCTGATGTACATAGTCTGAAGCAAATCAATGATATTCATATTTTATGATAGTCATATAATAAGTAAGTTATATTATATGCCAATTTTAATTGGGTAACAATGTTTGTGCAAATGAAACTTATTCAGGTTTTGGTAATAAATGTCAAAATAACATGTGTTTCATTTTAGATTAATGCATGTTCACACCAAAAGAAATTGGTACTTTGACAGGCTTGGGATTTTCCCATACCTGAACATGTTCAGTGTTCTAATAGCACTACTGCCACTAACAAAAATCCCTGAAGCCATAAACAAATTTCATGCGAGCATAGCTCCTGTATAAAAAAGTTGGCAATCCCACATCTTACGGTGTCCATTCACGCCGATTTGTTTCAAACAAGCAAAACTCCCCCGGTATCTTTGTTTCTGACTAGGGCCATCCTCCAGATCAACATCACTGTACATAAGCATTCTGTGAGCTAAATTTTTCTTCCATCAAATAAAACCCTGTGATTACACTACAAACAAAACAATATAACGCCATGTCATCATCAGTTTCCATCTCAGCATCATCACTTCGTCAGTGAAGTCATAGACAGGGTCAGTTTCCATCTCATCATCGCTGTCCACAAGTCCAACAGATTCCTCCAGGGGCTCATATTGGGTGCCCCTGGTGACACTTTTGGTGAGATGGGCCAACTTGGGTACCTCTTGAATATTTCTTTATCCCAGGAAAGATCTCTGTGTATATAGAGACTTGTTAGCCATCTATGGTATCAATACAATAAGTATGCTACAATTTCATTCATCATAGCCTTTAAGGATGTAAATGTTTACAAATTGACTCTGAAAAGACACATGGATACATACAACAGAAGTTATTCCTGCCAATGCACATATATAGACGTAGCTCCTGTGACATACGGTGCGAATGCAATAATCCATACATCCGAGACTCGGGGGCAGCCGTGCTCCTGACGGTTACTATCCATTTGACTCGGGGGCAGCCTGCCATTTACTATTTTGATAACGATAGATTGGTGCACATTGATTTGCTGATATTCCGGAATTGCAATCGAGTACACATCCAATTGTGTTTGTAGTGATATTACTGAGCTGATGAGTTTGTGCGCGGCACAGGTGTTTGGAATATTTTATCCTTTGGGCATATCCTTGCTTCAAAATGACAATCCGGCTTTAATACGATATATTGTTCTGCACATTACCAACCGTCTAGAGTATAACAAGTCATATATATTATCATCGCCAACAATCGGTCATCAGATGCCCCAACATTCTATCTCTGCAGTAATCAGTTACTTATACCACCGTGCATAGCTGCTTACGTGAATGTAGCTTTGTCGAAAGCTGTTTCTGAAGGCAAATTACGGTATTTTATTTGTCAAAGCTGTTGGAAACATTATTTTGTCCGCGCTATTTTAATGAATACGGACGTTTATTGCATTAAAGTAGATGCTTTTGCATTAATATATAACCAAAGTAGTCAAAAACGTGCGGCGGTTGACTACGATAAATTCCGTACTCAATGGCACAGTGATGCACTAGAAATTGTGGTAAGATCTTTGCTAGCTCGGTAACCGGAAACTCAGCTGAGTGTGTGAACGACAGCAGTCGCATATATCCTTCTTGATGCGTCGAATATCAGTAGACATCATGAAACCGAGCCATTCGTAATCGATTATCTTATACTTTTCTATTGCATCCTATCGATGACTCCCCGTGGCAGTCTGTACATGAGGTAGCGGCAAAACAACCAGTTTGGTTCTGAATGAATCAATTATCTCATCTGCCAACCAGCCAACCAATAATGAATGTATTCAATATAAGACTAACCATCGATGATGTTTTTGGCGTACAGCGCACAGCGTTCCATCAATTCCCTATCATTATATCCGGTAATGTAAATGGAAGCACTTGTGGTATTATGCTAAAACTAAAACGGTGAATGTTGTGGGCAGCATTGCTTGGACAAGTATGATGACAGCAAGTCTTGGCGTTGCACTGTAAGATTTTACAAGCAATGGGTGGGTCGTTTGGCCAGGTCATCATTTGACTTATCCCTGGAAACGTTTGCGCTCTTCCCAATTCCGTGATCTCATTAAAGGTCAACTACAACGATTTTCATCATTTCTTTATAATGTGTTTCAAATTGAAGATTAATAACTCATAAACCAACGGGGACCCATAATTCATTGCAACGGCATGCATAAGTACAAAAAATCCACCGATAAGGTTTCATTCGGAAGAAAATACGAAGCCATCCTCTCGATGCCATTTTGCCTCAGTTGGCCGCTAGGTGCACGTTGCGTGACGTCATTCCTTCTGCGCTGCCTCCAAGAGAATTTGACTGCGAGCGAAGCGAAATACGATTGTTTGGATTTTAAAATTACACCGTTTTGACAAGCCATGTCGTCTTCTGATGAAGTTTACGAGTCCCCATAGCATAACATTGGGGCAAATCATGTCCATGACTATTTATTTGAGCCAATACGGACGGGAGTTGAAAAATCCAAGTCACACTACGAAATGACACCGGGAGCTCTAAGTCGAACTCAAGGGTCCGCTTCGGATGAAGAATCAACAAAAGATTTCGACGAATGGTAAGTTTTAGAATACCCTTCCCAAGCTTTATTGAACTATATTAACTGGTAAAAATAATCGTTAGTTTCATTTACCCAATAAATTTACACATTCTGTAAGTTGAGGATTGTATGTTGATAGACCTAACTACTACAACAAATAGTACTTGGCTAGTGAATGTAGCTTTGTCATTTGCATGCAGTTTATAAAGTATTTTCCTTTTATATTCATTCATTGTACCACAAATATAAATTTACAATGACTCTAATTATTTCTCTAATTTAGGTGTAGATGTCATTACTGCATCCCAATGGACACAGCCACAGAAGTTTGGAGAGAGCGATGGCTCTAACGGAGGAATGGACATGCATCATCAAGCATCCCAGATTCCTTGCTAGCTGCATGAATAAAAATGTGCTGGAAGTGTCCAAATTTGAATCTATTCAAATGGACAGACCTGTTGGAGATGAGGTCTCTACAATGAGTAAGTTAGCCATTATTGCTACCAAAAAGGATGGTTTGAAGTTGAACAATCATATTTATTACAAAGGGAACATTAATTCCACTGTGTAAAATATTCAGTGTTCATATTGATGAACTACAATATATTTTACATAGCCAAGAATAAATAATGCCAGTTAAATGAAATACAGAGGCAGAACTTAAAAAAAAATTATGAAGTGAGGGAATGGTTGACAAATGACAATTGTTTTTTTAACTATACAACAAATTTTAAAACCATAGACAACTAATTGACATATTGTACCGCCAGTTTACACTCTGGATATGGCACAGACTGGGCAAAAGAAACAGGAAAGTGCTGGCAGCCTGTGTGGCAACAGCTGTTAGAAAATCCTTCCCTGACCCGGGCGGCAAATATACAGGTTAGCTGCAATGGAGCGGAAGATTTCTTGGTCAGGTTGAATCGACACCTGTGAGCACCTACGAGAAGATCCTTTTCAGGTTTCTCGTACTGGGAGGCAATAGGTGGTGGGACAGTCCTGTCATCTGCAAGGACCCCAGCAAGTCTGTAGCTTAGGTATTTTTGCCTTAGATCAAGCACCTGATGTACATAGTCTGAAGCAAATCAATGATATTCATATTTTATGATAGTCATATAATAAGTAAGTTATATTATATGCCAATTTTTAATTGGGTAACAATGTTTGTGCAAATGAAACTTATTCAGGTTTTGGTAATAAATGTCAAAATAACATGTGTTTCATTTTAGATTAATGCATGTTCACACCAAAAGAAATTGGTACTTTGACAGGCTTGGGATTTTCCCATACCTGAACATGTTCAGTGTTCTAATAGCACTACTGCCACTAACAAAAATCCCTGAAGCCATAAACAAATTTCATGCGGGCATAGCTCCTGTAAAAAGTTGGCAATCCCACATCTTACGGTGTCCATTCACGCCGATTTGTTCAAAACAAGCAAAACTCCCCCGGTATCTTTGATTCTGACTAGGGCCATCCTCCAGATCAACATCACTGTACATAAGCATTCTGTGAGCTAAATTTTTCTTCCATCAAATAAAACCCTGTGATTACACTACAAACAAAACAATATTTACCTAACGGTTCTTCAAACGCCATGTCATCATCAGTTTCCATCTCAGCATCATCACTTCGTCAGTGAAGTCATAGACAGGGTCAGTTTCCATCTCATCATCGCTGTCCACCAGTCCAACAGATTCCTCCAGGGGCTCATATTGGGTGCCCCTGGTGACACTTTTGGTGAGATGGGCCAACTTGGGTACCTCTTGAATATTTCTTTATCCCAGGAAAGATAGAACTCTGTGTCTGTAGAGACTTGTTAGCCATCTATGGTATCAATACAATAAGTATGCTACAATTTCATTCATCATAGCCTTTAAGGATGTAAATGTTTACAAATTGACTCTGAAAAGACACATGGATACATACAACAGAAGTTATTCCTGCCAATGCATTTCATCATATAGAATAATGCAGTTGCCTTGTGACACCAAAACATTTGCCTGCACCCCTAATGACAAGTGAGAGCAAGCTTCATGGTCGGCAGACGGCAAGGCACTCGCCCATTGTGTAGCAAACAGCGCGGACGCTGACAGGCGAAGTTTCTTCGCCTAGCCTAGGTCAGCAGTACTTGAGTGTGACACCTCAGTCTGTGATTCACCACTGTCACTTGATTTATCTATCTGCTCAGCTGCCAATACCATTTCGGAGCCTAGGTTTCTTACGAAATCCTAGACTTTTGAGCAGCTCTGGGTCAGTCTCATAAGCACTTTTCTCGAAATGATCAGAACATAGAACTGTCGTATAACTATAAGGGCAGGACTCCAGTGTTTACGCTTGACTTTCGACAGCCATATGCGGCGCATATGTCTTTAAGAAACAAAAAAAAATCACGCCTGACTTCTCATTGTTCCGACAACCAAACGCACAACAATAAGGCATAATCCACACCTAGAAACGCACCAGACCGTGAAGAAATACGAGTTAGTCACACGCTGTCAACCAACCGGGAAGGCTAAAGATGGCGATGAATATTCGCAAACAACCTGAATGACGTCACTGTACGGAAATTCACGAATTTTAACGAGCGGTATCTTGTCAGATTCGACGTGGGAAATATACATTTAAAACCATAGTCACCTTTTTTGGTCACGATACCCTTTTAAAACATAGAACTTTGGAAAAATGGAATAAAAAAAATCTTTGTAGTTGACCTTTAAGCATATAGACAAGTGGCTATAATATGCGTGTGATGCCTGTCATAAATGCCGGACTGCTAGTGAAAGTGACAAAGTTCGATTACAAATGTATCGAGAACAACTGTTGTGACCAAGCTAAAACAACTAATATATCCTTTCTAGATGTGAGAGGGATGATAAATGAAGCAACGATGAAATGCTTGGTGGATAACGTGATATGCTCTAACCAAGAGACCACACATGGCCATACAATCCTGTATTTGTGGTCGTTATGGCGACCCTACGGCCTGTAACGCGTAACTTTGAATATTTCATTGATTGTGTAAATATGCTTGTCTAACAACACATAAAGGATTAAAAGTTTTATTGGCGAGCGTCGATTCTAATCATGTTAGTAGGTTTTATTATGGGATGTATTGGGTAGAATAATCTTGGTGGAGCTCTCGTTTGTGGTCACGTGGGCGTGATTGCTCCACATCTCGAAAATAGCAATGAGTCCTTAAGTAGATATCAATCTAGATAGATGACTATGATTAAAATATCGACGCCATAAACCCTCAATAACTGCTTTTTATGGTTGATGTCAGGATCCATAAAGCGATGTTACGTTGATAACACGTGGAGACATGTAGCAATAGCTACTCAGAGACTTGCAAGGTATAATCCCATAATGCAATATTCCACTTTAACGATATTTCCAGCTCACATCGAATAGCATAACAAAATGATAATTACTTCAACATATGTCATTATCACATGGATATGCGATCACGGGAATAGACCGTCTATCACAGGAGAAAGGCCGTCTACTAGTGATCTTCTTGTGGATTGATCAAATACCAAATAAGCTTATAATTGTGGTTAACATCTGTAATGAAATCAGAATCCGAGTCTGTACTCATATGGGCACCTTCGTTAGCTACAAATTCGTCAAAGGGTTCTGCTGAGTGCATCTGATGATTGTCGGTGACCGGATGTTGTTGCGTTATTAATTCTGGTACTGTCACAGCCGTCAATTGATAAAATGCATTTAAAACAAACCGAATCTAATTGCTGCCTAGAAATGACAATTATTTAAATGAATCAAAAACATCCAGGTGACATGACATACTTTCTTGCACTATCTCTGCATTATAGATTGGACTCACATACACCGCTACGATCGCCAACACTCCACGCAGCCTTGAAAATTGTCATTTACACAGCAAGCTGCTAATGTAAAGATTGGAGAACCTGGCGGGATGCATACTAAACGTTCATTGGGAAGTTATGTTAGCAAAGTATCGAGGACAATATAATGAGATCGATTATGGGCATTTGCACGTGCATTCTATTTTTGTTGTCATGTGAGACTCGTCCGTGTAAATTAACCCCCGCTTGATAAGAGATATATATATATATATATATATATATATATATATATATATATATATATATATATATATATATATATATATATATATATATATATATATATATATATATATATATATATATATATATATATATATATATATATATATATATATATATATATATATATATATATATATATATATATATATACTATATATATATATATATATATATATATATATATATATATATCTATATATATATATATATAGAGAGATAGAGAGCGAGAGAGAGAGAGAGAGAGAGAGAGAGAGAGAGAGAGAGAGAGAGAGAGAGAGAGAGAGAGAGAGAGAGAGAGAGGAGAGAGAGATATTCGAGAGAGAGACATGCCTTCATAGATTCACGGATCTCATGTGTATTTTTTATAGAAACATGCTTTCATACATTCACGGATCTCAAATATGTTTTTATAATATTTTTCACACAAATACGTATATAGAGATATATATATATAGATATAGATATATAGAGATAGATATATAGAGAGAGATATATAGAGAGAGAGAGATATATAGGAGGGATATACAGATAGATATATAGATAGAGAGATATATAGATATATATATATATATATATATATATATATATA